>OY728155.1:1751435031-1752685031 GCA_963277665.1 Viscum album | reverse complement strand
AATAACCTGATAAACCAATGAAACTATGTACCTCTATTATACTCATCAGTGCTAGAAATTATTGGATTTCCTTGGTCTTTGAAGGATCAACATAGATTCCATTCTTAGAAACAATATGGCCATGAAAAGAAATCTCTTGAATCTAGAATTCACACTTGATAAATTTTCCATATAATTCATTTCTTCTAAGAGACTTTAGAATAATGCGCAAGTGATTTCCATGATCTTCATAGCATTTGGAGTATACCAAGATATAATAAATAAATACCAATACAAATTCATCAAGATATTCATTGAACAGTCTATTAATTAGATCCTTGAAGAGAGAGGGTGCATTAGTCAATCAAAAAGGCATTACTGTAAACTCGTAATGCTTATACCTGGTTCAACATGTTGTTTTTGGAATGTCTTCCTTCTTCAGAGACAGCTGATGATATCCAGATCGAAGTTCAATCTTTGAAAAATATTGAGCTCCATGAATTAGGTCAAATAACTCATCAATGTGAGGTAGGGGATACTTTTTCTTCATTATTATAGCATTGATTTGCCTGTAGTCAATGCACAACCTCATAGATCTGTCTTTATTATTAAAAAAAGGGATAGAGTCTCACCATAGAGAAACACTAGGGTGAATAAATCCTTTATTACTAAATTCATCTAGTTGTTTCCTTAGTTACACTAATTCCACAGTGGCCATTATATAAGGGGTCTTTGATATGGGCCTTGAACCAGGAATTAAATCAATGGAAAACTCAGTTTCTCATTCTGTAGGATGTCCAGGTAAATCCTCTGGAAACACATCAACATATTATTGTACAATAGGTACGCCCTCTATTCAAACATTCTTTTCCTCACACATAATTATTTCATTCTCATCCCCTCCAATAATTTAATTTAGTAGAGCTACTGGGAGTGGATCTAGTTTAGAATCTGATGGTGGCATTTCTGCTCTAAAGATAAGGTACTCCTTATCATCATCGAGAATTTTAACCTCATTATTCTTACAATAAATTATTGTATCATGGTCCAAAATCTAATACATACAGAGGATTATACCAAATTAAATCATGGTTTTGACGATTAGATCAGAAGATAAATATCATTTATATTCCTTAATTGGGACTGATTCACAAAACTTTGTTACAATGATACATCCTTTAAGAGTTTTGATTGACAAATCCCTTGTTAAATCAAATTGGAAATAACTAATTTTCTTAGAAAATTGGGAAGAAATGAAACAATGTGATGATATGGAATCAAATAAAGCATTGGATAAACTTGAGGAAACCATAAATTACCTGCCACCACTCCTTTTGGAGCTTCAACCTCAGCAGTAGTGATCTTCTAAGCCTGGCCTTGATCCCTTGGCCTTTTCTGAAGTAAGTTTCCCTGATGCTCAGGATGTTCATTTTCATAATGTCCCATATCCCTGTAGTTGTAGCATTGAACATTAGTAGCTTCTTTATTCCCCTTAAAATCACTAACAAGATGAAATTTCCGTCTACTTTTGTAGAATACTCCTTTTCCTTTTAGACTAGCACAAGGGTGCTTCCTTCTACAATTATCATAGGGTGGAAATTCAACAATTCCCTTCTTCCCTATTTCCTTATTTCCTTTCCCAAAGTGTTTAGAAGATCACTTCCTCTCTTGCTTTTCTTTAAAGTTGTAAGACATAGAGAATTCCTTTTTCTATCTTGATATCACTTGAGACAATATCTTCATATGATGATAAGGATTGTGAGACTAATACTCTATGGAGAGATGGTTTTAACCCATAAACGAAACGATCAATCTTACTTATTGGGTTGTGTTTATAATATGCATCATGCCTTGATAACCTTGTAAAGTTATCTTCATAATTTGCGAGATTCTCATCCTCCTTCTCTCTCAGACTCAGAAACTTCCTTTCCATATCCGCTCGATGGTCATGAGGAAGGTATTTTTCTAAGAAAATCTTTTTAAACTCCCTCCAGTATGGTGATAAGCTAATCAACACTAGTTCCATCCCTAGCTACACTATAATTATCTTGAGCAGGAGGGAAATCATTACATGGATTACGTGCGTTGATATAGTTTTGATTCCTTCCACTAGGCATCATTTCTAAATAGTGGCATACAGTAGATTAGTTTATGAAACACAATACATAATTCCAAACTTGTAAAACACATAACATAAATTTAACTATCTATGGATATAATCCATAATCATAAAAATGTTTTCTTTGAGAAGTTATATATTCATAAATCCTTCATAATGGTATTTAAATAAAATTAAAATTATCCTAAACATATCCCCCAGAAGTGTCGTAAAACATAGTGTTGTAATGCCCGTTGTCCTGCACCAGTTCTCGTTCAATTCTAGCTCAAAGTGGTGTTTTTAGGTTTTACCCCTAGGTACGTCAGTTCCAGAGCCACCTCAACCAGATCGTATCTAGACAGGGATCTATTTCTTGTAAAACTCACAATATTTGTACAGTAATAAAATTCTAGGATGTTCTTCTATACTAATTCTCAGAGTCTATCATAGGGTAATGTTCCCTAATCAAGGTTTTTCTAAATCTAGTTTCCAAGGTTTTTACTAAAATTCCTCTGATACCAACTATAATTCTCTGACCCTAGTTACCTAGATTTAGTACTTTATTACATAAAATTGGCATGATATAATGAATCATGTCCCAAAAGACAGATTAATTTAGTATTATTGGAAATAAGATACATACATAAGTTCAACATTACAACTTGTGAAGAAATAAAACACTAATTTATTCCATTATAAACATCCGGGAAATCCTATATTTTTCCTACAAGTCACTCATATTGAACTTCTTCATATCATAGGAAAATGAAACATAAGAAATGGGTGAGCTCAAAGGCTCAGTAAGGGTAAGCAATACAGTGGAAGATAACATAAACATTACGCATGATGAATAATTCAAAACGCATGCCTTTAAAGATAGTAAACATGAACACTTTATGGTAGGAATATGATATGAGGAAATAATTCCATAATAAAACATAGTCATGGATATTCTACTAGTCAAATTACAACATGAACCATCATTATTATTTTTATAATTAGGGAATGTATAATGTCGGACATTTTGAAACATGTTGTCAAAGCCTCGGTCAAGACGTCTAAAAATGATTAAGGACTCATCCAAAACCATATATCTAATTTGGAAATGCCTCAAAAAATTCCACATCTAATTGTCTCATGATACCTACTAATGCACCGAGGAGCTATAGTAGGCTCCACCCATCACTTACTTTGTCCAATACATTCCTCAAATGTAAGGGTTGAAACATAACATAAATATTTGTATTAAAACTAGCATTCAAAATTTTAATACATTATCCATAAGCCATGAATGGTATAAAAATAACACATCCACAGTCAAACATATCACAAAACCTTTAATACAATATGGATTATTTGTATCATAAAAAATCAACTTCAAACAAGTTAAAAAACCATCAAAGGATGATGACATAGATGAAAATGATTGGTAAACCTATTTGATAGAAATATCTCGTTTTAATGAGAACATTTAAATGTCAAAAAATTTATAAATGAAGACATTTAAATAAATTTTTTAATCAAAGTGTCACATACCAATTTGAAACTTTTAAAATGAATTAACATTTTAAAACACTAATTTCCATATAAATAAATCCTTAAAACCATTTTGAACACAATGATAATAATGAGAAAGGTTTATAAGAATAAATATTTAAAACATTTAAAATGATTTTTTAATAAAATATTCCCTTAAAAATATCCTTAAGAAAAATCTTTTATGAAACATGGACATGGATAGTAAATATTTCCTAGTAAAAACTTACCCATAAACAATCTGGAATAATAATGAGATTGAAGAAATAACCCTTACCATGTACCTTTCCTTAGTCGATGGAATTTTAACCTCCTGTATAATATATAAAACATTGTTATTAAATTATAAAATAGTTATATATATAAATATGATATCATATATGAACCTCTAATATTGCTTTGTTAATAATATTTCAGCAGTATCATCATTTCAAGTGTTAACTGATTTATTTTCCTTTCTATTCTTGGTAATGTACGCCATATTTGTTATGAATATGATGTATTTGATTCATATAAAGAATGATATTATGTTTATAAAAATTATTTTTAATCATAAAATAAAAATTATTCTTGAATGATTACAACGGTGAATGAATCTCATCGCGCTCGTGGAGACGGTAATCCGTACGTACGCACAAGCGAAAATATCATTATATTTATGGTGAAATAGTATGTAATTGGATGTTATATCATATATAAAGAATCATTAAAATTTTATATTTATTATTTACATCAGTTAGACTAATTATTATACCCATCCAAATAATGAAGTGTTTGAATAACAAACTACACCACGACGTGGAGACGGTATGTCGTACATTTGCATGTATGGTGACTTTGTCATTAATATGATTGATAGAATAATGAATATGGTTGTAATATTTTTATAATAATATCACAGAATATATAATATACTATATTAATTATTTTAGAATGTAAATAACAAAGAAAAATTTAGTGGAAGAAGTAAAGAACTTGAAAAAGGTGATGAAATATATACCTCTTCTTCGGGTTCTTTCTTTTGATTTGATCAAAAGGGATCCTTATGTTGACTTTATGACCAATGTAAGGCCCCTAGGATTAAGGGAGTAATGTTGGGAGGATATTTGGGTAGGTTATGGAAGAGTAAAATGGATTTGGAGGTGTGAAATTAAGAGAAGTGGAAATGCCCTTTTAAAAGATAGGTGAGGGTCACTTAAGGAAAAGCAGGAAATATTATTTTATAATAAAATAATTTTCGTTTTATAATGGCTCAAAAATGATTTATTTAGAGTATAAGGTGGGTATGGGTCGAAAACCTCTCAAAAATAGGTTTTAGATAGTTTAGGTTACCATATTAACCTTTACTTTTAGATTTGACTCTTAGTTTAATAGTTTGACATTTACCATGTCTCTTTGTAATTTTATATTATATGGTTAATAAACTTAATATAAACTACCAAGAGATCCCCAAGTGGTTAATTAATGATACAAATATCATTATATAATTATTTTGGACAATTCTATGTTTTTCAAAAATATTATATCAATTAATAATATAATATTAGTTTTTAAAACTCTTTTATGTCAATTTTGACAATATTTGGTATTTTGTTTTTGTTAAAGTCATAACAACATGATTACTTCAAATAAAATTCATTTAATCATCCCTAAAATTTCATATTCACCTATATAATTCGTGTATGGCATCAAAAATTTCAATGAATGTTTATTTTAATATTTATAATATCAATTATTTGATTGTTTCATTAATAATTAAAATACTGCATCATTATTGTGTTATATATAAATATATTTATTTTATGTCTAAAAATTATAAATAAAATATCCTTATATATGAAATATTTTTATATTTATAATGACTCTTTACAGTCGAATATGTCAATTATATAACCTCATATAAATTTTTTTACTAAAAGATATTTTCTTTTGTTATTTTTGTCTTTAATTTAGATTATTTAATATAAAATGTCATTATCACACCCCAGTGGCTCCATGGGGACCCATAATCGACCCAAGGTTGTCCATTTTTAGACATGTATAATAAAACATGGTTAGGACACGTGTTAGGGTAATTTAATATTATTATAATATTATTTTATTAACCCTATTTACTGGATTTACCCCTTTAACCAAGGTAAATAAAATATTTACTGAAGTAAATATTCATAATGTATATAAATAAAAGATACCAATTTACACAATTTGGACCTCGTGATTCCAAATATGGAGTCCATTTTTCCAAATTCAAAACACAAAAGTCCCAGAAATTAATTTAAAATTAATTCTCGTTGTCAAAACAAAAAACATGTTCTTATAAAATAATAACTATCAAAATATTTACACTTGTTTATGTCTAATTTAATCATGAGATTAAATCCAACAACATAAAGTATATTAAATGAAAAAAACATAATCTAATGATACTTAAAAACCATTAAAATTTACAATTTAACACTATAAATTATTTCGACTAAAAAAGTTTTTTTTTAATTAAAATTTAGTATTTTTCACTATTCCTCAAAAATTGAAACTTTTAAAAAAAAGTACCAAAAATTCACCCGAAGATAATTTCAATATTCCAAATTCAAAAATGAAGTCCATTTTGAAATGTAAAATTTATAAAATTTCAAAAAATTGGAATTACTATTCATAACGGCTAGTTTGATTGGTCGTGGTGTGTTAGAATCTCGAAGTTGCGTACAATGCAAGCTATTTTGCATTATTCAAAGGAAAACGTACCATGGAAGCTTGGGGTGTTACAAATTATCAATAATTAAATTCTCCTTATTATTTATTAATAAATTATAATCTCTATATGGTCATAATAAATCCATGTGATTCAACTCTTAGGTTTGATAGGTAAGCAAATATGCCAATAATTTGAATGAAATTTTGTTATGTATCTCTTTTTGACTGGGATTTCACAATTAAAATTTTAAGAATTATTATTTGGGTGGATCCCAAACAAGAATTTCTTATCAAAAATTATATGTTAATGTATATCTTAGTTTACGATTCTTCTATGCCACATGCATGATTCTTTATGAAAGGAACCTAATAAAGAAACCTTTTGAGAAATCAAATAATATAGATTAACAATATTCACATTATCAATCCATAAGGTATAAAATATTATATAATACATGGAATAATATATCCAAAAAGACTTATTTTGAAATATAACATGAAATATATCATCACAAAATTGATAAACACTGATATGATTATATTTTAAACCATTAACATACAAAAAATTCTAATTTTGACTGATTCAAACATACTGATTTATGGAAAGATATCAATTTAAGCTATATAATTATTAAAAAAATTAACTTAAACACATTTCCATTTTACAATATTTTTTAATCATGATAAGTTTATGATCATATGTCCATAAAATCCACTGTTCAAATTTCATAAGTTCTTACCGGTACCCTTCATGTTCTCAACCTACACATAATTAATTAAACAATGAATTTTGTTCCCATATTTTCATGGGAATAGTAATATTATCATAAGAAGAAATTTAAATTAAAAATTTGTAAACTTTTAAATAAATATAATAATAAATTGTCTTATAATGAACATATTTGGGCCAAATTTAATTTTTTTTATCCCTAACTATATGATATTGAACTAGGAATAATGTTATTTTTATGAATTTTCCTTAGACCTTAATGGTATCTAATTCTAGTACAATATTTAAGCATTATCCATTTATCTATAATCATAGTCAATGATTACTTTGCATGGGAAAATTATTTATATTCTTTCTTAAGTTTATCATTAATTTTTTTTCGCTCATTATTTTCCTTCAATAGTGAGACATTCATTTCCATTTAACTAATAAGAGCAGTTTTATCATTAGCACACAAAACCTGCTACCTTTTCAAATTTTTATATTTATATTTATGTTTATTTATAGTTTCTTACAATATATATTAGTAATGAATTATTAATTCACTATAAATTTTGGAATATTTTTAACCTTAATTTTCATAAAATATTGATGTTGTACTTTTTACATCAATTATATAATCTATAAAATATATATTGGTATTATCAGTATCCCCATACCTAGAAAGATCCAAATAAATAGATCTAACATATGATGTTCTCTATTAAGCATTAATTTATTTCTTTTATTTCATTCCTTTATCTACATATATCTTCTTGTATTTAAGATTTTGAGAATATACTTTAATATTCCCTTTTCATTTTCAGTAAAAGTAGGTTACATCACCAAATTGGCAATCCATTTTCTAGTTTCCCATTCACTTATATTTTCCTTTATTATTCGATTTCCTAATGAAAATTATATTTCTATAAAATTAATTAAATCTATTTTCTAAATGAGTCATCTCATCATAACACTATGAGTTAGAATTTCATCGATTGGTTTGGAAATTTTTTATTGCATATATTCATTTTTATTGTGATAGATTAGTAGAAATATAATTTTTTGTCGAAATTATAATCACTATTTAATTTTAATAATTCCACATCCATCACCAATTTTCAAATTAGTTCATTTAATGGAAACTTTCTAATGTCACTGAATCTATAATGGAGATAAAATTTCCTTTTTAATGATCATATAGACAAATCAAAATCCAAAATACTAGACATATTTCACTCAACATTTATCCAGGTGTAAACATGGTATTAATAATTTCAATAAACCTAAGATTCCTTTTTTAAATAGATTTATTATATTTTATTTTAAGTGCATCATATTTAAAAATGTTGGTATAAAATCTCATATCTTTAAAATAATAAGTTCATTCATAATATATGAATAGAGTTTAATGATTTTAAAATGAAACAGCACAAGATATATTCTATTGAATTCATCCTCTTTTAAATCAAAATTTAAAGAAGTCACCATGTTGTATCTATAGTCATAAGAATTTTTAGTGTCATAACTCCAATCACATCTAGGATCTTTTGTTTTCTACAATTTATCATCTATAATAGTTCAATTGTCAAAACCATTTATCTTAAGATATATTGTCATTTTAATTTTCCACTATGAATTGTTACAAACATTATAGTAAGATGTTCTGTTTGTAGGATGGAAATTTTATCTAGATGGATTTATAATAATATATTTGAAATATTAAAAAAAAAATCTCATGAAGACAATATAAATATATAATTTCAAGAAATATAAAATGAAAAAGGATAATACAGAAAATTTACTCTGATGAAAAGTGTTGCATATAGTGGAGTGATCAAGTGGGTTGTGGACTAGGCATGTAATAAAAATTAATATTAAAAAATATCTTGAAAAATATACCAATTTATAAAGTGAACAGATAAATAATATAATAGGTATAGCTAATTTATTTTTTTGTAATAACCACTCAATGGTTTTATAGAAATCCACGTTAGAAGAAATTAAGATTATACCAATTTTTTAGACTACTCTACTCACAATAAACAACATATATATCCCTAGTAGAAGAAAAATATAAATTTTACTTTTAAAACCCAATTTATGTAATATATACTAACATAAAAGTATATTTTCAAAACAATATCCCTATGAAATTCTATTTTATATCGAGCATGACAAAAAAAAATACACAACTGAATTATAAACTAGAAGTTCAGTCTCATGTCAAGACCTAGTCCTCTACTCTTGAAATATTCTCATTCTAAAAAACTATTATTAAAATTAATAGGATTATCCAAAATGTAGATCATGTCTAAAGTTTATAATATCACAGATATTTCTCCAAGATATCACAAATAGTCTTCCATTGTTTTTTGGGAAGAGTAATTGATTAAACTTCAATATTGTATAGGAGTATGTGCTCAATAGATATACATAATAATGAAATAAAATATCAAAATTAATGCAAAACATTTAAATCAAGATAATGTGATGAGGTTCAATGCATCATTGAAAATCATTGTGATTCAATTGATTAGCAAGGACCCTTCTCATTCCCAATGTCTTGCTTTTATTCTGAGACTTTTTGAAGTGATCATATTTCTTCTTATAGAATTTTTAGATACACAAAACATAAAATTTAGTGTCAAAAAATTAGGAATTTGAGTAATAACATGATTTTATTTTTAAATATTTAACACTCAATTATTCAAAACCTATTTCTTTATTCAAATAGAAAATTTTTCTTTAAAATATCAATTGAAGAATAATCACTAAAATATTCTCATATTTTTTATGAAATCACAAAGTCTTAAATGTGATTAATTCACATTTAATTTTAAAAAAGTATCCATTAGAATACATTAAATAAATATACTCATAATTAGATACAACTGATCCATGTTTTACATTTTAGCTTGATACTTCATATTGAATATAATTCTTTGGTAGAAACTATTTTGTCAAGGAAATATTTCATTTTAATTTTATTTTATCATGTGTTCAATTGAAATGGGAAAGTTGGTAATAATCTTAATATGTGGTCTCTTTAGTTAAATGTTGGGTTACATCACTTCATCATACAATAACACCAATACTTTACCAATATTCAGTCATTGTCATGTGATTATTTTGTTTTACCTTAGAGTTGATTAGTCACAACTTAGGGTTAGTATAATTCTTTTTCATTTGGATAGTATTGTAGATTGGATATACAATGTGGTCACTCGATTTCCTCTTTGACTCAGTTATTTTTCTCTTTTTGTTTCTTGAGGAGTTTGGAAGATTTTCAACATGGTCGATCGATCAGTCATAAAGTCAATGGTCTGAGTTCTGGTTCAGACTGGTATCCCTGATATCGAACTAGAAGAAGAAAATACTAACATTAATGGCTTCTCTTGGTAGAGTAGAGTGATTATATCTACAATGAATTATTAGTGGATATGGTAGATGGAATTCATGGTAGATGACTTCACATCCAAAGAAATAATAAGGGGTATAAGGGAACTCAGGACTCAGGGAGATGCATTATGCATATGGGAATGAAATAAAAATTTCATAAGGATTATTACCACTTACATAAACACATTGTGACAAGATATACAAAAAATATCAGTTCCAAGATATCATAATGAACAATCACTACACATGTCCAGGTGTATGGAAGCCTTTTGGTTGAGTAAGATTATAATAGGTAATTGTAAACCAAAATGGATTAGTTCACAAAATTATATTATTGTTTTATATATTAGTGTATACTACTGTTTTGATGTGTGTGGTAGGGAATAAGGTAGTATAAAAAATTCTACAGGTGATTATCCATTCTACGGAAAAAATTCAAGAGAAGCCTCTCCAGATTAATTCATCAAAGGAGGATATTTATTGGATGGATTAGTGAATGATTGAAGTTGAAACTAATGCAGAGAAGTGGGTTTGGATTAAAAAAAAGATATCATTTTTACATTAGTTTTCAAATAAAGGAAGATCATCCTAGAAGAGAATATTTAGGATTGAGATAATATTTCATATCATTTCCATGATCATATTAGGGACAACCCTGAAAACAAAGGTAACTTCACATCATTGCAGTTTATAATGGGTAAATAATTACATTAATTTTAAACTTTGCTTCAGTAATTTATTTATCTATTATAGTGTTCGATGAACCCATGTTATGATATTGTGAGGCTTCAATCTTCCTCCTAAAAAGTTTTTTATAAAAATATAAATTTGATATTTAGTCATTCATATAGTCAATAGATTTATCTATGTAGTTTCTACCATCCACTGTGATATTTTAGTAATTTATAAAAAAACATCTCATTATTGAATAGAAGTATTACTTAATTTAGATAAATCATGCTTATGGTATATTGAGTACATTTTTATTTGGTTGATTAATTGAAGGAATTTTATTATCTAAAAAATAATCACTTTGTTGTTCATGTTGTCAATTGAATTTATTCATGAAAAAAATTCATGGCTTTACAGTCTCTTTGAAACATTGAATTTATTACCATATTTATCCAAAAAAAAGTTTCTAACATTTAATATAAAAATCAGTAATAATAAAATAAAAATTATTTTAATCACTAAGTAAAGTAATTGTTGAACTATAAAAATTGTTACTTTTACATAGAATATATATGTAATGGAGAAACATGATTACCTTTATGTAGACCATTATATGTAAAAGTAAAATTTAAATTACGTTTATGTTGAAAAATCAACCTAATGTTAACATGCACTGAATATAGTTTTTATCATTTTCTGATTTTTCTGAAAGAATAAATGATTAAAATACATATTAATCCTTAAAATAAAAATATTTAATAATACTAATGTGATTTATTTGATCATATAATGATCTTTAGTGGTGGAAAAACTCCAAAAAGATGTTGACATGCCTTAAATAACTCATTATATAAAAATTATAGTAAAATGGGGAATACCTGGAACACATGTGTTGCAGCCTCCTTCTATATTCTTAGATGGATAATGATTTAAGGATATAATAAGGGGGTTTGATCTATTACTTCTTCCTAAAAATGTAGATACACAGGTAGCTAGATCCATAAACTCTTTATTGAGTATTCTCAAATCCTCAAAGGGGTTCCATTTCATCATGTAATGATGAATGTCCATATAAAATGAAGAGATTTTCTATGATATTCTAATAATCTACCCATAATCATAGAGAACAAAATATTTTTTTAATAAGTCTATAACACATTATTTATTCAAATAAAATTTATTTATAATAATAAGGTATTAGTAAATAATTCCCATGATTTATGTCACATTAATGAATCATATTGAACTTGTTCAATGATAAATATAAGATCCATTAATACCTTCATAATGTATTAATAACTTATAAAAACCTTGTTTGGATGTGTTATGAACACACATGAATTGTATGTATTCAAAAAGGGCATTTTTCTTCTAGTTTTTTTGTCTATATACAATTATAGGTTCTATCAGATGTGCAATGTTGATATGAAGATCTGTTATGATTCATGATGTAAAACACATAGAGATATTTTTGTATCAATGGAATGTTTGAGGATTTGGCCAATTGGATTCTAGGAATTGTTTATTTTTACTGTGGATCCTAATTAAATAATTTTATTGGTAATAGTTGGATGGATCTAGGATTATAGTGCAAGTATATACCTACAGATTTAGGAACTATTGTTTGTTTATTGGTGATCAGGTGATATAAAAATACATGGGTGAGATTTTTTGGGTCTTGGGAAGATATAACAGAGGTGATTCTCACTATATGGGATTGATATGCAAGAGGATCATGGTTAGTGGTTTATGTTTGTGACCCTACGAATGATGTTGTGCATCTCATGGGAGAAAGGGTCGAGTGGTGTAATTAAGGGGTCGTGGATAATACTTCTATTGAATTTAAATTAGTTTGAGGTGAAAAATGGTAATGACCCATGAGAGAATTATTTTAAGTTTCATTATACTTATTTGAAAGTGGTGGTTTTAATTTATTTTTGGGGAAATCATTAAAATGTGTTATTAAGTGTTCATTAGAGCGCAAGGAAATTTCAGGTTATGAACTAGGGAGCAGTCGAGTGTGGGTTGAGGATGACAGAAGTAGATAGAATGCTCGCAATCATGGTGACTTGTTTTTTTGGATAAAAATATAGGATTATATTATAGATGGGTTGAGTTATTATGGCCCAACCAATATTTTATAAACCTTTATTGGATTGTGAAGGTTTTATAAGATAGTTGGCCATGATTCAGTAGGATTGATACACATGGAATCCATTAGGTGTAGTGGTGGAGGATTAATATATGGAAATCCATATTGTGGGGGTACGAAAATGGATATTAATAGAGGTCATGATTATTACAGGTGAATTTTGGGGATGTAAAAGATGATTATAATTGTGATATGGGAGTGTGTAGCGATCGATGTTTTCTGTTGGAACATGAATAGGAGTAGGATAGTCCTCTCTAATAATTACAAGTGGTGATGGATTGTGTGTGGGTTCTAGATATCTATATTTTGTTTATGTGGAGAAATAATTAAGACACTCTCAAGATGGTGGGAATTGAAATGGTCATGAATAAGGTGAGATCATTCATTGGATGATTGTTATGGAAATGCGATGAAGATTTATAGAAAAATGTGATTTTTTAGATTATTGGAAAATGATATATTCAAAATACAGATATGAGTATGGATAGATTCTAAGTTTCAATATCAGTATTAGTATGGATTTGATTTATTATATGAGTGAGTTAGTTCAAAATATCATTGGTGCTCATGGGTGGAGTCATATGTTTGATTTTTTTGTTGAAGACCCAACCATGGAACTACACCAAGCATTGAGTTTAAACATTTATGCAATTTTGGGGATGATTTATTGAATAATATGGATTTTAAGGCACTGTGATACATTGTAATGATAACACATTGGATGGTGAAATAATTTATTTTCAATAGAATTGGTATAGTGCAAAACTATATAGTGTTTATTCATATTATTTATGTAATGTCCCGGATTTTTTCCATGTATTATTTTAATATTATATGGGAATTAATTCGAGACCAGGTTCTGAGACGGCGTGCAGTTCCGAGGCCCAGTGAGCCCAAAACAAATGTATGAATTTAATTTAATAAGTAAATTACGCATGTGTGCAGTTTTCCTGAAAAAGTGGAATAACTCCCAAACGGGTTCTCGGATCAGAAATCTGAGGGCATTGTTGTGTTAAGAACAGCAATTTTACCTATGGTGAGGCCTAACATTGGTCGGCGTAGGTCGGTGGTGAAATCTGGTTTTTGGACGCAACAGTAATAAAATATTTAATTAAAATATTTTATTTAAACCCTGTAACGTCAAATATCTCTTATCTTTTAAATAGAGATTAGGAAGGGTATTAGGGTTACAATCCTCATAACCCTGATTTTCCCCAAGAGACTCTGGGAAAGCTCTGAAGGGAACCCCCAACGCGGCGGCGACATTCTTAAAGGATTTTTTCGGTGACGACGACCCGGTGATCGGATCTACACCAATGCACGTCGGGATCCGAGTAGGATGTCGTTGTGATTTTATTCTTCACCATTTTTGATTTCTATGATGAATGCGGACTAATCCACAAACAGATTAGCCTGCGGATCGATCGTTCTTGCGGTATGGGATTTTGCGGGGATTTTGGGGATTTGATTGTTGTTATTGTTTGGTTTTGTTCAACCTTCTATCAGTGTCGGACCAAGATCGACATGAACATCGATCGAGGTTCATCCCTCTCGATTTGGGTGTGTCTCTTCCCCAATTTTATCACATTCTTCATGAGTGTTCTTCGCGTTCTTTGCTGGACGAGGAAAAAAGGATCTTTGCACACCTGTTGTGGGATACAATGGTCCCAAATTGAAAATCTAGAACCAGCACGACCCTGCGGAGGTGTGGCTACGTTGGCGACGGATAGATCGAACCGGATTAGAAGAAATCGTTCTTCGAACGATTTCCACATGGGTGACCGGAATCGGAATTTGGGTCTGATTGAAGGTCTAAAACCCATATTTTTGGTATCATGATGAAGAGGTGATCCAACATCTTGAGTTTCGTGGCAAACAGACAGCTGAATCGAAGTCCGGAGGATCAGCCGAGGCGCGTGGAGGAAGACAACGTTTCTGGAAAAATCCGAACTACACGGCCTATAGTATGGAATACACGGCATGTGTTTGTCAGCGAAAAATATGTCGTGTACTCCGGGAGTACACGGGAATGGGAAGGGTACACAGCCGAGGACACGCCGTGTATACCCCTCCTCGGCCAAACCCAGCCAGATACACGGGATACCCCGTGTACTGGTACACGGGCAGGCAACACGGACACGGGAAGAGACTGTGTACGGGCACATGGCCAGCATACACGGAGAGAGCCCAGGTGCTCGAACACGGCGTGTGATTTTCTTTTATACGCCATGTAGTTGTTATTCTATCCGACAAGCCGAAAGACATGGGCCGTTTACACGGGCAGTACCCGGTGTCAAGGAACACGGCATGTACTTTACTACATGCCGTGTAGTTTGGTTTTGCACAGATTGAACGAAGGACACAGGCCGTTTACATGGGGAGTTACCCGGTGTCAAGGAACACAGCGTGTACATTACTACACGCTATGTAGTTTTCTTTTGCATAGCTTGAACGAAGACATGGGCCGTTTACACGGGCAGTACCCGGTGTCAGGGAACACGGCATGTACTTTACTACACGTCGTGTAGTTTGGTTTTGTATGGCTTGAACGAAGGACACTGGCCATTTACACGGGCAGCACCCAGGGTCAAGAAACACGGCTTGTAACCAAACTACATGTCATGTAACCTTTTCTTCATGGATTTGGCCACTTGTCTTTCGTGACTTGGACTAGCCTTCTTAGGGTCCGTACCCTTGGACTTTCTCCTGATGGTTTCCGGTATCAGTTCCTAATATACATAAGTATGATCCCTTTAGCAGGACTCCCTGGATAGTGTTGTTGGAAACCCCTTTGTGAGACTTAGATCCGGATCCTCTATTCATTCCTGATACCCTAGGTAGAGTTCTTGGTATCGACGTGACCTACCTTACCCGGGCGTCGATCCTCTTCCTAGCAGATTAGCTCAGACTGAGTTGTTGGAATCACCCCATGACTTAGCTGTGATCCTTATCTGAGCATCCTGTTCCCAAGGTACTTGTAGAGTGTGTTCTCCTAGAATGATTACTTCATCTCTCTCTCCAGAACTAGGAGTGTGTTCTCTCGATGGTATGCTAAGTGGAATCATCAAGTTGGATCCTAGTGGCGGTATCGCGAAGGTCGTTTGTGTATGAGTATATCTGGATATTCTTATTATATGTTTTGTAGACATATACTGTGTATATCAGACTGTACCCTTCTTTGTGGTATTTTCCATGTTTTTATTTTCCTTGTGGTTTTTGGGGTGTCCTACTGGGTATTGTTATACTCACCCCTGCACAGGCTTTGCCCGCACGTGTCGTGTCTTGTGCAGAGGAGCGATCCTTTGACAAAGATTCTAGGCGGACCAGGACCGAACGGTGCTCAATGAGATCAGACAGGACGAGGTGTGTTCCTTCGGCAACAGGTTGCAGTCCCAGTACCTTTCTCTATAGGTTGGACTTTGTTTCAGACATTCCTTTGGTGGGATTGTACTTTTAGCCTAGGGTTTTACTTTACTATACTTTACTTCCCTGTCGTACTCTGTGGTTCAGTTTTAGTGTATGCATGAGTCTTTTACATCTTTAGTAGTTTTTAGTTTTCTGCTTTGTGGCCTTAGAGATGTGTGTGTGTGTACAGGTTTATAGGCAATGCCTCCCAAGTTTGTAGCATGCCTACTCGATGCTAGTCACTAGCCCCTGGCCTTTTGAAGGCGGGCTTGGGGAGTTGCGTCTCGGGCCCCACCGGGATGGGTCATGATATAGTGGTATCTGATCTGGTAAGTTCTACCTTAGGATCGAGAGTCTGTGAGTTGGTTTGGGGAAACAGTGTTAAGTGTTTCGAGTTCGGCTCTCAGGCCAGGGACCCCAGAGTTGGTGCGGCGGCAGATGTATCCATACACCAGGGCTCTGATAACTTTATTTTCGACTCGGAAAATGAAAACACTAGTTGCATGGGGGGAAACTAATGGTACATGCATCATATAGGAATGGGTTGTGGTTTCCATGTCCTTCTTAAGTCAGCTCTCCGGATATACTCACTGATTGTGATACATCTTGTTTCTTAAACAGGATGCATCTGCGACGCGCACCCACTAGGATCCAGCAGCCGATCATGAAGATTACCCCCTCAGTGATGATTCTTCGATACAGGGACCAGATCCCCCAGTTCTACCACCAGGTGGTGTGCCAATTATTTCACCACCTGTGGGGCAGTGTTTGGCACCTGCTGTACCAGTGGATGAGAAGCACAGGCTGAGGGCACTCCACGAGTTTCAGAGACAGAGACCCCTCAAGTTTTGACGTCAGCCTGACACTCAGGCAATATAGGACTGGCTTGAGGCAGTGGCCAGAGTCTTCCGTTTGGTCAGGACACCAGCAGACCAGATGGTGATCCTGGCAACAAGCCTTCTGCAGGGCTCGGTAGGGCGATAGTGGAGTTTGGTCATCCAGACTCATGACGAGGTGACTCTTCCATGGTCGGAGTTTGAGCATATATTTATAGAGGAGTTTTCACCGGTTACCCTAAGATCAGTACGCATACAGGAGATTCTTCATCTCTAGTAGGGAACCATGTTGGTGGCCGACTATTCATTGAGGTTTACCGACCTCTCGTGGTACTCGATGGATATGGTCAGAGATCAGTACTTCATAGCTCGGACTTTTGAGCAGGGCTTGCACAAATATATCTGAGCTAGCATCATCCCTATGAGAATTCCTACTTATGTTGGGGTGCTCGAGCCAGCTTTGGTGGTCGGGAGCTTCCAAGAAGATTAGGGACAGCCAGTAGT
This sequence comes from Viscum album, assembly GCA_963277665.1. Lineage (NCBI taxonomy): Eukaryota > Viridiplantae > Streptophyta > Magnoliopsida > Santalales > Viscaceae > Viscum > Viscum album. Next base: position 1,752,667,047 of record OY728155.1, on the reverse strand, counting down.
TGTCAGTAGTGGACGAGCTAGAGTAGAGACCTTAGCGGCAGGGAGTCAACGTCAGGGACCCAGGCTTGGGAGACGTTCCCAGAGGAGATCCCTAGACAGGGGATCAGCCATACAGGGTTCACAGGGCGCATCCATCCAGCCTCGAGAAAGGTGATGTTACTCATGTGAGGCAGGGGACATCTTGCTTGAGATTGTCTGACCTGCTGAACTACTGACACAGGTGTAGTGGATGGACCACCGAGGCAGAGGTAATGTGTGGAGCAGGCAGATCCGTGAGGTAGCGGACGTGGTAGAGGAGCTAGGAGAGTAGCTGGTGGTGGTTAACGTTTTGACCCTTTACCACCACCACCCCCAGGAGGTCCGCCCGAGGCTCAGGGAGCTGGTGGACAGAGGCAGGGGCAGCTGTAGGTGGTAGAGGCTTATGACCCAGGTAATCTCGTAATGATTAGTGGTACTATCTGTGTCTTTTCTACTTTGGATACCGTATTGATAGACACATGTTCTAGTCATTCCATTCTGGATGCTTATCTTGTTCGGTTCCTTGAGATTCCCATTGAGTCGTTGACTCAACCCTTGCGCTTAGAAACACCGACTAGAGAACATTCAGAGATCACACACCTTTGCAGGCAGTGTGACCTAACCCTTGGAGGTGAGATTTTAGGCCGGAACCTTTTGGTGGTAGCGTCGAGGCCTTAGGATTTCATTCTTGGTATGGATTGGATATCCACAGTTCATGCCTAGATTTATTTTTTAGGCAAAGGGTGTGGTGTGTCCGCAGTTATGGGACGAGGTTCTCTTTTGACGGTGAAAGAGAGACCCAGGCAGTGCAGGATGGACTCGTGCATAGGAGGGCACAACTGATTTCACATCAGTTGTCTAGAATAGACCTTGGCGTGGTAGATGTTACAAGTTTCCAGTTTCCATCAGTGGTGGATGAGTACGAGGATGTCTTTCTGGAGGATTTCCCCGGGCTACCTCCTCGTCGATAGATAGATTTATGCATTGATTTTCAACCCGGGATGACCCCGATATTAGCATTGGTTTATCGGATGGCTCCTGCAGAGCTTCGTGAGCTGAGGATGCAGTTGGACGAATTACATAAGAAGGGCTTTGTGAGACCCAGTGTTTCACCCCGGGCAGCCCCAGTGTTGTTTTCCAAGAAGGCGGAGGGGAGCTTGAGGCTGTGTGTGGATTACCGGCGCTTAAATCACGTGACCGTGAAGAACTGATATCCATTACTGAGGATCGATGAGCTCTTCGACCAATTGATAGGGGAATGATGGTTCTCGAAGGTTGATCTATGATCAGGATATCACCAGTCGTGAATACGAGAGGAGGATATACCGAATACGGCTTTCAAATGTCTCTACAGTCACTATGAGTACTTGGTGATGCCCTTCGACGTGATGAACAACCTGGTAGTGTTCATGGGACTCATGAACCAGATCATTCAGCCCTATCTAGACCAGTTTGTAATGGTATTCATCGATGATATCCTTGTGTACTCTGTGTCCGAAGAGGAGAACGCGAGACACCTAAGGATGGTTCTGGACACAGTCCGAGAGCACCAGTTGTATGGGAAACTCTCGAAGTGTCAGTTCCGGTTACAGGAGGTCCACTTTATGGGGCATGTTATCTCATCGGATAGTGTAGCAGTGGACCCAGCAAAGGTGGAGGCAGTGCTAGCATGGGAGCCACCTCAGAGCATGACAGAGGTGCGGAGTTTCCTTGGGTTGGCAGGCTACTATCATAGATTCATCCATGATTTCTCCAGGATTGCAGCACCCATGACAGCTTTGACCCGAAAGGGAAAGACTTTCATGTGGACAAAGAGATGCCATCAGGATTTCCAGTAGTTGAGATAGACTCTGATGAGTGCCCCAATCTTGAGATTACCAGAGGTTGGTGTTGAGTACGTAGTGTTCTGCGGTGCATCAGGAATCGGGCTTGGTTGTGTCCTAATGCAGAGGCAAGCGGTGATTGCCAATGCCTCGCGTCAGTTGAGTCCACATGAGCAGAACTACATAATCCATGATCTTGAGTTGGCAGTGGTAGTCTTCGCATTGAAGATGTGGTGGCACAACCTGATGGGCAAACGATTTACTGTCTAATCTGATCACAAGAGTCTCAGATATATCTTTTCTCAGAAGGATCTTAATTTGAGACAGAGGTGATGGCTTGAGTTCCTCCAGGATTATGACTTTGAGATCGTTTATACTCCTAGGAAGGGGAATGTGGTGGCAGATGCTCTCAGTAGGAAATCCAGTTCGCAATTGCTGGATGAGGTGACAAGGCAGTTGGCCTCTTTGTAGTTTTACTTCATGGATGGAGATAAGGGAGCTTACCTTCAGTCGATGGTTGTTACCCCTCAACTCTTGCAGAAAGTCAGGGAAGCACAGTGTGAGGATGCTGGCTGTGAGACTCTATGTGCTCAGATATCCATAGGTGATGTTGGTAATGGATATTCAGAATTTGGGGAGCACGTTGTTCTTTTCAGAGGGCGCACGGTAGTACCAGTGACGTTACGGGAGGAGGTTCTGAGGGAGTATCATACATCCCCTTTGGCAGTACATCCAGGTGTGGAAAAGATATATCAGGACCTCCGACGTCAGTTCTGGTGGCCAGGAATGAAGAATAGTGTGGCAGAGTATGTTTCTAGGTGCCTTACTTGTCAGCAAGTAACGGCTGAGCACCAGGTTCCAATAGGTTTGGCTCAGCCCCTTGAGGTGCCAGAGTGGAAGTGGGACGGAATATCCATGGACTTCATGACAGGTTTACTGCATACGTCCAGGGGACATGATGCCATATGGGTGATCGTTGATTGACTCACCAAGTCGGCCCACTTCCTAGCCATATGGGAGCAGAGTTCAGTAGAGAGCTTGGGACACCTCTACGTGCAGGATAGTTAGCACTCATGGGCCCAGATATGGTGAGAGATACTATAAAGAATTTATAAGTCATCCAGGAGCGGATGAAGACTGCACAGAGTCGGAAAAAGTCTTATGCTGACCGGAGATGGAGGCCCTTGGATTTCGAGGATGGAGACCATGTGTTCTTTCGGGACTCAACTTGATGGGGGTTGCGGAGATTTGGCCGAGGAAGCAAGCTATCTCTGAGGTTCTTTGGCCCATTTTAGATTCTGAGTAGAGTTGGAGAGGTCGCGTATCGCTTGGCTCTACCTCCTCAAATGGACCGGGTACACAACGTCTTCCATGTGTCGCAGCTACGTAGGTACATGCATGATCCATCGCACGTCATTGACTGGGGAGAGCTGGACATCGACGATGGAGCGACCTTTGCTGAGTACCCAGTGGAGATTGAGGATCAGCAGGAGAAGATCCTTCGTGGACAAGCTATTCCCTTGGTGTGTTTCTGTTGGCATCATGGGAATCTCCAGGAGAGCATGTGGGAGCGGGAGGCTCAGATTCGCGTGCAGTACCCACATCTTTTTTAGTAGCCCTTGTTTTGGCTTTTCAGGGATGTAAAAGCCCTAAGGTGGGTGTGATATAATGTCCCGGATTTTTTTCCATGTATTATTTTAATATTATATGGGAATTAATTCGAGACTAGGCTCTGAGACGGCATGCAGTTCCGAGGCCCAGTGATCCCGGAACAAATGTTTGAATTTAATTTAATAATTAAATTAAGAACATCTGCGGTTTTCCTAAAAAAGTTGAATAACTCCCGAATGGGTGCTCGGATCAGAAATATGAGGGCACCGTTGCGTTTAGAACAGTGATTTTACCTAAGGAGAGGCCTAACATCGGTCAGCACAGGTCGGTGGTGAAATCTGGTTTTTGGACGCAATAGTAATAAAATATTTATTAAAATATTTTATTTAAAAGTTGTTACATCAAATATATCTTATATTTTAAATAGAAATTATGCAGGGTATCAGGGTTACAATCCCCATAACCCTAATTTTCCCCTGGAGGCTCTCGGAAATCTCTGGAGGAAACCCCCAACGCGGCGGCGACATTCTTGACGGATTTCGTCAACAGCGACGAGGCGGCGACCGGATCTTTTCCAACAAACACCGGGATCCAGGTAGGATGTCGTTGTGATTTTATTCTTCCCCATTTTTGATTTCTACGATGAACGTGGACTAATACACAAACATATTATCCTGCAGATCGATCGTTCTTGCGGGATGGGATTTTGCAGGGATTTTGGGGATTTGATTCTTGTAATTGTTTGGTTTTGTTCAACCTTCTAATGGTGATGGACCAAGATTGACACAAACATCGATCAAGATTTTTCCCTCTCGATTTGTGTGTGTCTCTTCCCCAATTTTATCATGTTCTTCGTGAGTGTTCTTCGCATTCTTCATTGGACGAGGAACAACGGATCATTGCGCACCTGTTGTGTGATGTAACGGTCCCAAATTGAAGATCTAGCACCGGCACGACCCTACGGAGGTGCGGATGTGGTGGCGACAGATGGATAGTAGCGGATTGGAAGAAATAGTTCTTCGAACAATTTCTGCACAGGTGACCGGAATTAGATTTTGGAGCTGATTGAAGGCTCAAAACCCATGGTTTCGGCATCATGATGATGAGGCAATCCAGCATCTTGGGTTTCATGGCAAACAGACGGCTGAATCAAAGTCCATAGGATCAGCTGAGGCGCACGGAGGAAGACGGCATTTCTGAAAAAATCCCGACTACATGCCGTGTAGTATGGGCTACACGGCGTGTGTTCGTCGTTGAACGATCTGGCGTGTACTCTAGGAGTACACGGGCACGAGAAGGGTACATGGACATGGACACGCCATGTATACCCCTCCCCAACCAAACCCGGCCTGATACACGGGATACCCCATGTACTGGTACACAGGCAGGCGACAAAGACACGGGAAGAGACCATGTACGGGCACATGGCCAGCATACACGGAGAGATCCCAGGTGCTCGAACTGGGAATGTGATTTTCTTCTACATGTTGTGTTGTTGTTTTTCTATCCGAAAATCCGAAGGACACGGGCCGTTTACACAGGGAGTACCCGGTATCAAGGAACACGGCGTGTACTTTACTATACGCTGTGTAGTTTGGTTTGCACGGCTTGAACGAAGGACACGGGCCATTTACAAAGGGAGTTACTCAGTGTTAAGGAACACGACGTACACATTACTACATGTTGTGTAGTTTGCTTTTGTGCGGCTTGAACGAAGACAAGGGTCGTTTACACGGGTATTACCCGGTGTCAGGGAACACGGCATGTACTTTACTACATGCCGTATAGTTTGGTTTTGTATGGCTTGAACGAAGGAAACTGGCCGTTTACACGGGCAGTACACGAGGTAAAGGAACACGGCGTGTAACCATACTACACGCCATGTAACCTTCTCTTCATGGATTTGTCCACTTGTCTTCCCTGACTTGGACTAGCCTTCTTAGGGTTCGTACCCTTTTCCTTTCTTCGAAAGGTTTCCAGTATCATTTCCTAATATACAGGAGTATGATCTCTTCAGCAGGACTCCCTGAATAGAGTTGTTGGAATCCACTTTTTGAGACTTAGATCCAGATCCTCTATTCATTCCTGATACCCTAGGTAGAGTTCTTGGTATCGACGTGACCTACCTTACCCGGGCGCTGATCCTCTTCCTATTGGATTAGCTCAGACTGAGTTGTTAGAATCATCCTACGACTTAGATTTGATCCTCATCTGAGTATCCTGTTCCCAAGGTACTTGTAGAGTGTGTTCTCCTAGAACGATTACTTCATATCTCTCTCTAGACCTAGGAGTGTGTTATCCCGATGGTATGCATAGTGGAATCTTCAAGCTGTATCCTAGTGGCGGTATCGCGAAGGTCGTTTGTGTATGAGAATATCTGGATATTCTTATTATATGTTCCGTAGACATATACTATGTAGAGCTGACTGTACCCTTCTTTTTGGTATTTTCCATGTTTTTATTTCCTTTGTGGTTTTTGGGGTGTCTTACAAGGTATTGTTATACTCACCCCTGTACAGGCTTTTCCCGCACGTGTCGTGTCTTGTGAAGACGAGTGAGCCTTTGATAGGATTCTAGGCGGACCAGGACCGGACGGTGCTTAGTGAGATCAGACAGGCCGAGGTTTGTTCCTTCAGTGATAGGTTGCAGTCCTAGTACCTTTATCTACAGTTTGGACTTTGTTTCAGACATTCCTTTGGTGGGCTTGTACTTTTGTCCTTTAGTTTTACTTTACTGTACTTTACTTCCCTGCCTTACATTGTGGCTGGGTTTTAGTGTATGCATGCGTCTTTTACATCTTTAGTAGTTTTTAGTTTTCAGATTTGTGGCCTTAGAGGTGTGTGTGTGTGTGTGTGTGTGTGTAGGTTTATAGGCAATGCCTCCCATGTTTGTAGCATGCCTACTCGGTGCTAGTCACCAGCCCCTGGCCTTTTGAAGGCGGGCATGGGGAGTTGTGGCTCGGGCCTCACCGGGACGGGTCATGACAGAGTGGTATCAGAGCTGGTCAGTTCTACCTTAGGACCGAGAGTCTGTGAGTTGGTTTGGGGCAACCGTGTAAAGTGTTTCGAGTTCAGATCTCAGGCCAGGGACCCTAGTGTTGGTGCGGCGGCCGATGTATCCATACACCAGGGCTCTGATAACATTCTTTTCGACTCGGAACATGAAAACACTAGTTGCATGGGGGAAAATATTGGTACATGCATCATATAGGAATGGGTTGTGGTTTCCATGTCCTTCTTAAGTCAGCTCTCCAGATATACTCACTGATTGTGATACATCTTGTTTCTTAAACAGGATGCATCTGCGACGCGCACCCACTAGGATCCAGCATCTCGATCATTAGGATGACCCCTTTAGTGATGAAGCTTCGATACAGGGACCAAATCCCCCAGTTCTACCACCAGGTGGTGTGCCAATTATTTCGCCACCTGTGGGGAAGTGTTTGGCACCTACTGTACCAGTGGATGAGGAGCGCAGGTTGAGGGCACTCCACGAGTTTCAGAGATAAAGACCCCTCAAGTATCGAGGTCATCTTGACCCTCAGGCAATATAGGACTAGCTTGAGGCAGTGGCCAGAGTCTTCCATTTGGTCAGGACACCAGCAGACCAGATGGTGATCCTGGCAACGAGCCTTCTACAGGGCTCGGTAGGGAGGTAGTGGAGATTGGTCATCCAGACTCACGACGAGGCGACTCTTGCATGGTCGGAGTTTGAGCATCTCTTCAGAGAGGAGTTTTCACCGGTTACCCTTGGATTTCGAGGAAGGAGACCATGTGTTATTTCGGGTCTCACCTCGATGGGGATTGCGGAGATTTGGCCGAGGCGGCAAGCTATCTCTGAGGTTTGTTGGCCCTTTTTATATTCTGAGTAGAGTTGGTGAGGTGGTGTATCGCTTGGCTCTACCTTCTCAGATGGACCGGGAACACAACGTCTTCTATGTGTCGTACCTACGGAGGTACATGCATGATCCATCACACGTCATCGACTGGGGCGAGCTGGACATCGACGATTGAGCGACCTTTGCTGAGTACCCAGTGGAGATCGAGGATCAGTAGGAGAAGATCCTTCGTGGATGAGCTATTCCCTTGGTGTGTGTCCGGTGGTAGCACGGGAATCTCTAGGAGAGCACGTGGGAGCGGGAGGCTCAGATTCGTGTGCAGTACCCACATCTTTTTGAGTAGCCCTTGTTTTGGCTTTTCGGGGACGTAAAAGCCCTAAGGTGGGTGTGATGTAATGTCCCAAATTTTTTTCCATGTATTATTATAATATTATATGGGAATTAATTCGAGACTAGGCTCTGAGACGGCATGCAGTTCTGAGGCCCAGTGATACCGGAACAAATGTTTGAATTTAATTTAATAATTAAATTAAGAGCTTCTACGGTTTTCCTAAAAGAGTGGAATAACTCCCAAACGGGTGCTTGGATCAGAAATATGAGGGCACCGTTGCGTTTAGAACAGTGATTTTACCTAAGGAGAGGCCTAACATCGATTGGCACAGGTCGGTGGTGAAATCTAGTTTTTTGGATGCAATAGTAATAAAATATTTTATTAAACTATTTTATTTAAACTCTGTTACATAAAATATATCTTACCTTTTAAATAGATATTATGCAGGGTATCAGGGTTACAATCCCTATAACCCTGATTTTCCCCTAGAGGGTCTCAGAAAGCTCTGGAGGAAACCCCCAACGTGGCGTCGACATTCTTGATGGATTTCGTCAGCAACGACAATGCGGCGACCGGATCTTCACCAACGAACACCGGGATCTAGGTAGGATGTCATTGTGATTTTATTCTTCCTCGTTTTTAATTTCTATGATGAACGTGGACTAATCCACAAACAAATTATCCTTTGGATCGACCGTTCTTGCGGGATGGGCTTTTTTGGGGATTTTGGGGATTTGATTCTTGTAATTGTTTGGTTTCGTTCAACCTTCTAATGGTGATGGACCAAGATCGACACGAACATCGATCGAGGTTTTCCCCTCTCGATTTTTGTGTGTCTCTTCTCCAATTTTATCGTGTTCTTCGTGAGTGTTCTTCGTGTTCTTCATTGGACGAGGAAAACGGATCATTTCGCACCTATTGTGTGATGCAATTGTCCCAAATTGAAGATCTAGCACCGAAACGACCCTACGGAGATGCGGCTATGGTGGAGACGAATGGATAGAAGTGGATTGGAAGAAATCGTTATTCGAACGATTTCCACACGGGTGACCGGAATCAGATTTTGGAGCCGATTTAAGGCTTTAAACCCATGGTTTCGGCATCATGATGATGAGGTGATCCAGCATCTTGAGTTTCATGGAATACAGACGGTTGAATCAAAGTCCAAGGGATCAACCGAGGCGCATGGAGGAAGACGGCGTTTATGAAAAAATCCCAACTACACGCTGTGTAGTGTGGGCTACACGGCGTGTGTTCGTCAGTGAACGATCTGGCGTGTACTCTGGGAGTACACGGGCATGAGAAGTGTACATGGCCAAGGACACGCCATGTATACCCCACCCCATCCAAACCCAGCCTGATACATGGGATACCCCGTGTACTGGTACACGGGCAGGCGATGCAGACACGGGAAGAGACCGTGTACGGGCACATGGCCAGCATACATGGAGAGAGCTCAGGTGCTCGAACAGGGCATGTGTTTTTCTTCTACATTCTGTGTTGTTGTTTTTCTATCTGAAAAGCCGAATGACACAGGCCGTTTACACAGGTAGTACCCGGTGTCAAGGAACGCGGCATGTACTTTGCTACACGTTGTGTAGTTTGGTTTTGCATGGATTGAATGAAGGACACAGGCCGTCTACACAGGGAGTTACAAAGTGTCAAGTAACATGGCATGTACTTTACTACACGCCATGTAGTTTGGTTTTGCACGGCTTGAACGAAGGACACAGGCCGTTTACACGGGAAGTACCCGGTGTCAAGGAACATGGTGTGTACTTTACTACACGCCGTGTAGTTTGGTTTTTCATGGCTTAAACGAAGGACACAGGCCGTTTACACGGGCAGTACCCAGGGTCAAGGAACACGGTGTGTAACCATACTACATACCATGTGACCTTTTCTTCATGGCTTGGGCCACTTGTCTTCCATGACTTGGACTAGACTTCTTAGGGTTCGTACACTTGGCCTTTCTCTTGAAGGATTCCGATATCATTTTCTAATATACAGGAGTTTGATCCCTTCAACAGGACTCCCTGAATAGAGTTATTGGAATCCCATCTGTGAGACTTAGATCTGGATCCTCTATTCATTCCTGATAGCCTAGGTAGAGTTTTTGGTATCAACGTGACCTACCTTACCCGGGCGCCGATCCTCTGCCTAGCGGATTAGCTCAGACTGAGTTGTCAGAATCACCCCATGACTTGGTTGTGATCCTCATCTAAGAATCCTATTCCGAAGGTACTTGTGGAGTGTGTTCTCCCGGAATGAGTACTTCGTCTCTCTCTCTCCAGACCTAGGAGTGTGTTCTCCTGATGGTATGCTTAGTGGAATCTTTGAGCTAGATCCTAGTGGCGGTATCGCGAATGTCGTTTTTGTATGAGTATATCTGGATATTCTTGTTATATATTCTATAGACATATACTGTGTAGAGCTGATTGTACCCTTCTTTGTGGTATTTTCCTTGTTTGTATTTCCTTTGTTGTTTTCGGGGTGTCCTACTGGGTATTATTATACACACCCCTGCATGGGATTTTCCTGCACGTGTCATGTCTTGTGAAGACGAGAGAGCCTTTGATGGGATTCTAGGTGGACCAGGACCGGATGGTTCTCAGTGAGATCAGACAGGCCGAGGTGTGTTCCTCCGGCGACAAGTTGCAGTCCCAATACCTTTCTCTATAGGTTGGACTTTGTTGCAGACTTTCTTTTGGTGGGCTTGTACTTTTGGCCTAGGTTTTTACTTTACTGTACTTTACTTCCCTGTCATACTTTGTGGTTGGGTTTTAGTGTATGCATGCGTCTTTTCCATCTTTAGTAGTTTTTACTTTTCAGCTTTGTGGCCTTAGATATTTTTGTGTGTGTGTACAAGTTTATAGGCAATGACTCCCATGTTAGTAGCATGCCTACTCGGTGCTAGTCACCAGCCCCTGGCCTATTGCAGATGGGCTTAGGGAGTTGCGGCTTGGACCCCACCGGGATGGGTCGTGAAAATTTATGTGGTGAGTTGGGCATCACATATACAATTATATTATACTGTATAGAATGCATTTTCAGTAGGTGTTTATGATGGTGGGGAGATTTGTGGCACAAAATCATCCATTATGTGTAGGTTTTTATGGTGGGGCACCATAATACTAGGTATATATTGACTGAAGACACCTTATATATTATAGGATAGATGGTTATTTCTGACTATCATCTCAATATCAATAATGTCGATGAGTGTGTAGATTTATATTTTGGGAATTATGTGCCTCTATTTTTGGAGTTGGGCAATGAAAAAATGATAGATGTTCTTTGGTAGAACACAATGTGTTTTTGATGAAATGATTTGCAAGATTGGTCAGTTTTTATCTATGAATGACCCCCAATGCTTACTGAGGTTGATAAATATTGGTTTGTATATTTTTAAACAACCTATCTTTTTGGGTTGTGATGTTTATAGGGAATTTGTTTTTTTTCTAGGTAGGGGTCATTTTTAGAGATGACATTCATATCTGAATTATAAGGGGTTGGAAATTTTTATATTTTTTATATGTATCAAAGAAAAATAGGTGATTTTGGCGTTTTAGTGAGGTTAGAGTGGGTTTTGTACAACCCAACCATTTATATAATTTTTACATATTGCCCTAGTTCATACTGTAACCCTTTGTTACATCATGATAGCCTGTAGTGAGGGGTGGAATGGTCCATAGGGTGTAATGGGCGACATGGTGAGAAGGGGAAAGAGGGGTTATTCCATGAGAATGTTTGAAGCTAATCACAATTTAATTGAGTGGGAGGTCGTTATTCTCTTTAAAAGTAAGGCATAATTCCATAACCCATAGGGTTTTCACCACGATGGGGTTTAGAAAGTGGATGTCCCCTTGTCTGAGGGAGGTAACTCTATGAACCCAGAGTATCTGACCATGACAGAGGACAACACCTTGTATGGGTGAGGTGAAACTAGGGTAAAAGAGTCACAACCCATGATATATGATGGCTAATTTCCAATACCTCTACTAGGGATGGTCCCTCTATAGTACAAAATTTCATGTCTTGTTATGACCTTATAACGGAGGTGTAATTTCATGAACCTAATGGTTTCACCATGAACAATATCTTGGTTTTCTTTGTAAGGGTAGACTATTAATATTCAAGCCACACCCCCTATGAATTTACAGCCAAGAGACATGTGGGAGAGGGCCATTACTGTAGCTCCCACTCTTACATTCCTTTTTTAAATCCCCCTTTTTTAGGGCCATTTTTTTGGGAATTTAAGGCTAGTTTATCAAAGTGATTCCAACATTTTTTTTTCTAAAAATGTTATACATATATTGATGTGATTTTTTCTAAATATTATGTGATGATTTTAATGTAGCATATTGGAATGATGTGAGGATGTTGTGTATTTTTTCATCATCCGTGAAGGATGTCATGAGAGGAAGAATCATGTTATTTGTCACTATTTTTTTGAAGGTACATAACCCAATTGATTTATTTATGGTTTTTGGATAACATAGAAAACTTTAATGAAACATTTGGAGTCATGTGTTAGATATTTTGAATAAGAAGGTGATATGGGTGTGTCATATACCTTACATGAGTGTTTAGTGGTTATTTTGTTGTTATGAGGTCACCTACTGGAATTTTAGGTAATTATCCCCATTTGAATTTAAATTAATCATTAATTATAAATTTTTATAATAATTTTCATGGGAATTTTTTCTTGAGATATGATATCAGAAGTTGATATGAGATTATATAGAGTGTCAATAAGTATCAAAGTTGGTTGTCGATATTGGATTTAAAGAAGTATATTTTTATTTGGAAGGTAGTCCCTGTACATTTTTGTTAACATATATACATATTGTGATGTAGAATGTGATATGTCGACTCACCACTCTAGTCGAGATACCTTTAATTAAATAATTTTTTTTATAAATTTAAAATTCACATGGACAAAATGTAAGTTCCATGGACCAAAATGGACCTTTGAAAAATATTTTTCTTTCATGGTAACCAATAGTTGGTGGCTTGATTAATAGTGTATGAAATGGGATATGGTGACCATATGAGGGTATGGATGAAGTGATAGAGCCATAATAGTCATTGATATAAGTGATATTAACTCCCTCTAAGTAGGGATGTGTGTTTGATTAGGATGGTAAGATTGAGTATGGGCCATAAGAAACATTGGGTTACATTAGAGTCATTATAATTATCGATTAGAGAGTGGGGTGAGTATACCTCCACAATGGGAATACTAAAACTAGGTGTTTGTGTCTGAGGGGACATTTTGGATGGGTTAGGAACATTAGGACCAACCTGTGACAACTTGTGAAAGGGTATAGGATTTATGAAATCTTCTAAGAGTGGTGTTTGTAAGGAAAGGCTACTGATGTTAATGAGGTTGTGAGGTGATCATGATAGTGCTTTAGGATTTCATTCCCTCTAAGTAATGTGTTTTCCCTAATATTTGGAATGAGATAGAGGATATGAGATAGGGTGTTTAGATAGGATGTGACCTTGCGACCTCTATGGGTTCTATGGTCCCATGTGGACCAATGTGAGGGATTTTTTAGGGAGGTAGGTATTTTAGACATAAAGCTTCACCTTATAAACAAAAGATAATTTATATACATTTTATGCATATGGTGATGTGATAGTTTGTGTACATCAACAGACACCCTGGTAGATGTGTGCCCAGTTCTAGTTGGTTGCTGACCTAAGTGGCTACTTTATGATATATATGTATATATGTATTTTTGTATGTATATATGTATGTATATATATATATATATTGGTTTATATGTATGCATATATGTCTGTATGTATTTATATATGTATGTTTATATGTATGTATATACATATTTCCCAATGTGTTTCTGTGTTTATGATATATGAATTAATGTTAGGCACTGAAGGTGGGATACAACCCCCAGGTAATTAAGGCATAATACCTTATTCCAAGTGAGATGATTCTCCCAGGGGTGTAACTAATATGATTCCAAGTAAGATGATTCACCCAAGAATATATGTGATATGATTCCAGGTGAGCAGATTTCCTAGGGTGGATGTCATAAGGTTCTAGGTCAGCTAATTTCACCTTAGTTGTATGTGATATGGTTCATGGTCAGATTATTCTCCTCCCAAAGATTATGTTATATGGTTTAGAGTGAGATGATTTTCTACTGGGTGTATTTGAGTGATCAATTTTACTACTATGTAGATATTATATGGATTTAGGAAAGATAATTTTTGCTAATGTTTATGCGATATGGTTTAGGGATAGTTGATTTTTTCCTTGGGTGTATACGAGATTATTCTTGGTAAGCTAATTTTCTCCTGGGTGTATGATTTTATTATTTGGTTTTGGAAGAGATTATTTTCCCCTCAATATATGACCATTTATGTAGTTTTAGTGTTAGAAGTGGCATCCCTAGGTGTTGGGGCATACTCAAAAACATCTCTCACTAGATGAATTAGGTATAATCAATTTTTGGGTGACACCCTAGAACATGATGATCACGGGTGTTTATTTTATTTTCATTTCCACATAGTATATTTACAAAGAGAATATCGCAAGTGCATATACTAGTTCAATGGTATCATTTGGGATGTCATTGGTGGTGGCCTATAGATTTTTACTCACATTATTCTCATATGAACAAGGTAATTTTGTTCCCATCAAAACTCGTAGTTCATAGATTTAGGTAAGATGTAGGACTAGTGATTCGTGATCTTGTTGGGAATATTGTTTAAAGTATAGAGATTATGTTGAAGTGAGGAAAACAGAAACTATTTGATATATTTTCTATTTATTTCTTTTGTTTACTATGTATATATGAATTGTATAGTGGGTGATTAGTGATATTTTTTTATAAATTCCATTCATTTTTTATATTATGGTTATGTTAATTTCATTTTATACTCTAATGGTTTATTAGTATTGTTATTTGGTGATTTACACTGTTGATTTTCTATGATATGATGGTATTATATCTCGGGGTAACACATTATACCATGTCTATTAGTGTGTAACAACTTTAATATGAGGAGGTGGGTTTGAGATCTCACAACCTCCATTTTGGGACCCCATTGAGGGGTTTTGGGGTAGGGGTGTGTTAATATGTAACAACTTTTAAAAAATACATCCAGAACTTCTATTGAATGACATCCAATATATATTTTTGGTATCTCTAAAATAATTAAATAAATTATCCTCATTTTCTAGACCACAAATTCTAACCCCATGATTCTTTTTTGCATTGAAAACAACTATGAATTTTTAAATTCATAAATTTTAGGAAACATTTGACTCTAAGAAGGAATAAATGCTATAAAATTAATAAAGTTATCTAGTGCAGTATCCATCAAACACATGTAACTACACACATTTTTCTACACACTCCATCTTATGAAAGTATGCATTCTCATGTGACCCCTTTTTTTATAAAAACTCGAACGACCCTGGGACACAGAGTATTTAAATTTCATATATCCATCTCATATATTTTCTATTCTTCATGTATTGACTTCCCAAGATGAAGTAAACATCACATTTCATTTACATTTATGTATGAGCACATTGTAGTACCCTCACTCAAAAGATAAAAACATCATATATACTATCTAGGTATGACTTTAAACATATTCATTATACCTTAATCAATAAATTAGATAACATACTCATCATCTGAAAGGATAAATCCCATATTAGTTATTCTCCAACTAACATCAAGATTAATAACTTACTAAACCATCCACATATTAGTTATGCCCCAATATTTCCTAAAATGGTATAATTTTATAAACTTTATCATTCTTGGTATCTCACCAAAATCGGGTATGTAGAATTACAAATACGATTCATATGCCCCTATTATACAAAGTACATTATGTATGACCCTTAATATGGTATATAATTAACTATTCTTCTAGTTTAAAAAACTCATATACCCCATTAGTATATTAAATATAATGATACAAGAATAATACCCATGTGAACCTCTATATTTTATCATAGCCTATAATATATCAAGAAGAATTATGATCAGGTATGTCTCAAAGTCAAACTTTTAGAGGAAAATTATCATTTGGATTCAGGATATATATATAATATTAAATAATGATAAAAGGGATATTTCCTTTTATTTAACATGATACATTTTATATTCTTAATATCATATAATAATTATTATATAAACCTTATATAAGTTCTAATCTAAATTTAAATATATGATAGACTACAAGATCATCATTCTATTTATTTCACACTTAGGGGTTTAGTTGAACTCATTATATTTCTATATAAATCCTACCACATCACTCAGTGACCACCTCGTTAAACCCTCCCACGAAACACATTTATTGAATAACATCAATGAAGTAGTAAAATTTTCATATTAATGAGATTTAGGAATCATATTATTAATTTTTAGCTCCTTGAACATTAATACAAACATCTTTTCATCACTAAATAAAATATTATGATTTCAACTGCTATTTTATATATAAAATATTTCTATGTTCATCACCATTATTATTATTAGAACCTTTTCATAAATAATTATTTCATTGAGATCATTTTTAAAAGAATGTAACTCTTTAACTTTTTCATTACCAACAAATCCACAATTTATATACAATATAAATAGGAAATCCCATTGAATATAGATAGGTCCATTATTTTACTTGCTATCTCTGAATGTAGATAATCACTAGACATCTCCCCACAGTTTGCATATATATAATATTCTCTTCCTAATAACATAAAAGGAAAATTTATTTACTTTTCATTTAGAAAATAACATGGTTTTATTTAGTGGTAATACATTACAAATAAACTATTGTATCCATATCATATATGGTAATCTATGTGTTTATAGAAATGTTCTAAAATGATGACTTTATTATTTAAATTGTTCTAATGTTCAGTGGTATAAACTCTTTCCCTTGTAATTTATTGAATTTCATGTATAAAACCATTTATCCTAGATAAAATTCACTTTATCCATATATTATATTAAAACCATGTTTCAAAAGTTGAATCATCATTGAAAATGTGTATTAAATACATCATCTCATTTTATGCTTAAAAATTAATCATTAATAAAATAATTCTCTAACAATGTTAGATAATGAGATGAAAATAAAAATATTTTATTAACATCCATCCCATATTGAGTTATTCCATTGCATTTAAATGAAAATTTAGCAACACACTTTCTCATCATTTAAAGATAAACAAAATGATTCATTATTTCTTAAATTGATTTCAAAATATTCTATATTCATAACATTGTTTTTTGTATATTAATGTATATTTAAAATTATTTATACCTTTATATGGATTTCCTCAAGCAGATTTAGGTATTTCACCCAATTCCATCATTTGAAAACAATATGTTTCCCTCACGACTCTACATTTAGGATTAAATGATTATGAATTTATTTATAAAATAAATCTTTTCTGTTTCATCTATCATGAAATTTTTCCCTTTAGTATAGTCTACACTACACTAGATCTAAGACATCACCATGTTATGATCATTTATCCTCAAAATATTGAGGAAATTTGGAAATAATTTTTTTTAAATTATGTTACTTTTTAAATCACTACCAACAATGACCAAAAAATGAATTCAATAACTAGAATAATTTTTTAGGAAACCAACATACTCTCTAATTCCTTATAATTCCAAATCATATTTAGTATATGATTGGATTCTAAAATTCCTTAAGAAATTTTTCATCTAATTATTTTGAAATATTGTGAAAATAATTTTATAATTATTTTGAGAATCTATAATCTAGTGTTAAATAAGTTCAAATGTTTATAGAATATTAAGGGTTTATTCTAACATAATGAATTTTTGTTGATTATTATTATGTTTTGTACAATACTATGGATTTTCTTAGAATAAGATTCACTTTTTCTTTGATAAGTTTAAAATTTATATTTGATAATGATAATTAAATTTTATCTAAAATTTAATCTTCTATCATATGAGTATTAGGTTTTTCACTCATTAAATATGTGCTTTTCTAAAATTTTCTCCCACAATAATAATAACAAATTTTAATTTTATCAAACCTTCTAGTAGAGAAATATTTTTATTTATTTAATCAAATGATTTACCATTAGTGTGAAATTCAAAACTCAACTGTTTAGTTATGGAATAATCTCAATTCCTACAAATACAATTTTTTTATTTTATTGAATTGATATTGTATGGTTATTTGGGAACCTACAGAAAATTTTACTACAAAATCATGTCACATGGATCCTCTAAAAAAATTCACATTAAGGATTTAAAATTTCAAATATATAAATTTATAACCATCAACATCGTTCCATGAACCAACATAACACATCTATTTTCAAAATTAAAATAATAGAACGTCATCATCACATATACCCAACTACCTCATGATACACACATTGACACATTCACCTTTTTAAAATTTGAAAATAGAGACAATCATCACCTCCGCAATCCTAGATCCATGTGATGCACATCCTGACACAAATCAACCCTTATTTGAACCAACTCATCAGAAGAAAGCTCATCCAGAATCATAATCATCAGTAAAACACATGTACAACTCTCTCACAAATGTTTTCCATCATTAGAACCTCCTAAAAACACCAGAACCTTATACTAACCCCACTGTTGGATTAAGTTCCCACATACCAGAAATAATATGTCACATCATTGTATTCATCACCAAAGACAAAAATTCTTCATTATGCCTCAGAAGAAACACTAAATAAGAAAAAACACTGAGGGAACCTAGAAATGCAGAAGACCATTGTCAATCATGCCTCCTTTAATATCCTTCCAAATATAACCCAAAATCATCTTGGGATCCATATCACCCAACCATTATGGAAGGAATAAATGTACCTAGATGGAAGAGCAGTGTGAGAGCATACAAGACCTCCATAATGAGACGTGATGAAGCGATCAACATCAGTCCAACAAAATACATAATAATCAAATCATCAATACTGAAAAGAGAGCGCAATTCCATTTTAAATCACCAAAGGATCAAAAAACAATGTAGTTATAGGAGAATACAATCAATATAGTTACCATGGTTAATCTGAAAAGTTAGAAACTAGAGTGGAAGATATCACTGGCCAAGATGAGCCCCCACTACCAACTCGCTACCCCCACTACCTTCCCAAAACCATTAAAATCACCTTAATAGTAAAAAAAAGATAGTTACACAATATAGGATGGGTTGTAAGAGAAGATGAGGGAAAATCTGGATAGATGGGAGTTGTATAATATCACACCATCTCAATCCCAAACCATGAGATTGCCTTCATGAAAAATCATGATTTGGTTTATCATGAAGTTTCAGGTGACAAGAGAAGATTTTTTCGAGTAAGATATTCATGAATCAGAAAAAAACAAATAGAATAAAATTGTACCAAAAAAACTAAACACTAAAAGTAACAAAAAAGTCACTATGAGAGCTGAAAACTGAGAGGAGATGAGGGAGAAACCAATGATAAAAATAAGATGAGGTAAAGAGGTGGAAAAATGGTTGTTAAATAATAGAGAAAACCTGAATATTTTGTCAAAGTATATTATAATACATATATGATTCGTGAATTAAGAATATTATAGACCAATGTCAGAATGGATTATGGTATAAATTAGACTTTGTTTTGGCATTCAGTAATATGAGTGGTTGAACATTAAGAGTTATTATTTTCTTGATTCATCCCATGTTTATTACAATATAAATTAATGTTACAATAAATATAAAAAAGGTTGAAATTACAATCATATGATGTATGTCTTACTAGTGGCATCAAATCATATGTTATAATGCTTCAATTAATGATTTCACTTCCATGGAGAATTCTCAAGCCTTTATAAACACTAAATATAAATAAAGGAAAGTGGGAGGTATGGGGTTATTTCATAATACATGGCTAATGATCTTTGGTTCCATAAGATATTTCACAATGCATGGCTAATGATCTCTGGTTACATAAGATATTTCATCTTCATCATTAGAAAAGTAGGTACTCTCACACCGTGGAGTGAAGGGGAATACCACTTGTATGATGATAGATTTATTATCCCATTGATAAATCCATTTGTGGGAGTGAAATGTATACCACTCAGGTGATCAATATCAGCCATCATTATACATGTTTTAGGATTCAATGGTTTTGTCGCTGTAATATATAGAATATTTTTACAGATTATTCATTTCCATTGAAAAAACTTCCATTTATTCTATTTGAATAAATAATTAGATTTGTATTATAATCATTTACAATAAATAAATTTACTATTAATAGAACCCTAAAAATCCCTAATGTGGTATCGAAGAATCCAATATATTTAGATGAAAGAGATTATGTTTTTGAAATGAATAACCATAACCAAAAACTTCCTTAAGAGTCAACATAATCTCGAGCGTGGAGGTTTTGGTAACATAAAAATGTTATAAGGAGACTCATATCAAACTCATATTTTTTCTTATCTAAAAGATAAAACATAATAACATGAAAAATAATGACATGTCTGAGGATTATATCCAATGAATATATTTAAGGAATCCTGGGACCCATAAAAATAGATCTCTTAGGATAAGTTTATTGTCAATTTAATAACTAGAAAATGAATTAGTTTTAAGATCATTATTCTATGTATATGTTAATTGATTAGACCTCATTTTAGTTATACCTTTATTATTCTATGTGAATAAAAAAGGGACTCCCTATAATGGTGGTTGACATGTGACCCTTTCTCTTTGAGCAATGATGTTGGAACTTTGATTGCTTGTAGGGATGGTTGATCATCTTGTGTTATTTGTCATGACTACAACATAGTCCTCGGAGATTGAAGGACTATCTCTCTTTTTCTCTAATTATTTTGAATTTGGAATGAGGTGGATGAAATATATTGATCTTGATAGAAGACTAGAGATTTCCTTTAGAGAATCTATATGAGAAATGTAATTCACAATAATTCATCCATCACTTTAAAAGGATATAATTTTTCATTTATCATGACAGTGTTTAATAATTGATAGTTGAACATAGTACCAACATAAAATAATAATCCTACAATATTCTCCATTCCAATAATAATCATATTATTACTATTTTTTGACACATGAAAAATCATGCATAACTAAGTATCATATTATTAAATAAGTAATTATATATTTATTTAAATGTTATCAAATGCTTATAAAATTATAATTATTAGAAACTTGATCCACTAAAACCAACATACCTATAGTATACCAAACCTCTGCAAATATATCTTATTCATTCAATAAAAAATTAAGATATATTCATGGACTTGTGAAGTCTTATTTATTTTAATATTAACATCACTAAATAACTTTTTATTTAATTTATAAACATTATATATTATCTTGGAAACAAAACAATAGACCTAAGAAATATTCTTTTCTATGATCATATTAATAAATATTAATTTAATATTCAATGCACACATATATCGTGACTAAATTTTTACAGTCAATAAATATTGATAAATATTATTCCCTAGTATTGATAATTAAATTTATTCCAACTATTAAAATCAAATATAATTTAAATGAAATCAATGGATACAAAAAGTGTATGACCCTCTGGGACTCTACCTTAGTGGTATTAGATAGGATTTCCTAAATTCTAAGATCCCTTTTTAGAAACACATAAACGAATCTATATATGAAGAAGATAAAGTCTCAAGAAAAAAACACATAAATTTATTTATTGAATAATATAATACCTTTTTACTAATTTATCATCAAGTAAATTGCCCACAAATTTCATCAACAAATAACCTCAATATATCATTCATTTTTTTAAATGAACTTTTCAATCACCATGGATATATATTTGAGTTTGATATATGAATTTCGCTCAAAGGGATGAGATGTCATCTTTATTTATTGGAAGTGATAATTTTTTTGATTCATTCATTAATTTTGTATCACTCGTGATAGAACCAATTTATCGTAGTTCACAATGAACATATTCCATCATGATTTTAGACAATAAATCAATGTACATGACACATTATATGAATTAATAATAATATAAAGGCAAATGAAAAATAAAATAAAAATCATAAAGGAATATCCAATGACATTCCTGAACAGACACACACACAGACACATATATATAATGTGGAATTCCTACTAGTAGGTTTGTCCTCATAATCTCTAGTATTGAAGACTACCATCTGTGAATCTACAGATATGATGTCTCATCCATTTATGTGTATCAATCTCATTAGAGGAAAAGGATTTATGTTTAACATAATATATTTTCTTCCTAACCATAAGAATATATTTAAAAAAATTTAATACTAATTTAAGGATCTGACCACATAGAGGAACTTCTATATATTTTCAATGTGACAAATATCCTAATGGAATAATAACATTAATGTAGTATTTTATCATTAATCATTATTTCAAAAGATAATTTATTAATATTTATGTATTTTAATATAGATGTAAAATATGTTTTGAAATAGTTGGTTCATAGGAAGAAACATCCACATAAACTAGATCCAAATTCTAATAACATTTCGTTTGTTATATGTCACATGATATTCTTTCACATGTGGAGACACAGACTTAGTCAATGGTAATCCATGATCTCTTTCATTAAAAATATACTTATTAAGACCTAAACTCTATAAGAAAAGTCACTCAAGAGATGGTACTTCCAATGTACATTCTATGTTACTTGATGTGACCTTGGATCCTTAGTAGGAGTCTCCTTTATATGATTATTATAGTATAGTGTGACAATATCTTTACTATAATGAAGTACATTAAGATACTGTACAATTTTGTGTATAAAAACTTCTTCCATTGATGTATCTAAAGCCACAATATACTTGGAATCCATTTTAGAATGTGCAACTAGTGAATTATTTGTTATTATCTAGATCCATACCCCTCTATTAGAGAAAAATAAATATCTATATGGAAATATTAACCCATTTGTATCTATTTAGAAACTAATATATTTATATATAACAGTTTATAACAAGCTCATCAAATGGTACATAAACCAACATCATATCTTTAGTTATCTATACATAATTTAGGATAATCATGTCTTTCATCCAATGGAATATCTTCCATCCTTTTTATCTCCTCTGGTTTCTAAGGAAACATTTTCCTGGTGGGATGAATGACATTTTAAAATAGCAACAATCCCTTATTAGACTATTCCATTTCAAATACCTTCAATATCCTGCCAATATATATTCCTTGACATAGTCCAAGAAGCATCTTGTATCTATCATGAAAGTTTATAACTCTATGTATGAATGCTAATAATCCTAATTCCATCATAAATAAAATTTTATTCAACCAAGTCCAAATAAATTTTAATATTTGATTAAAATTTTCTTATAGTAATATGCCATTAAAATTTTCACTAAGGAAAATTGCCTCACTCCCACTAAACCACTTGTGGAAACAAGTGCTACACTAATTACTTGTGAAATGAAATTCAATTATGGCTTGATCAAAGAGATCGTTACTATATCATGATTCTTTAATGAACCCATAACTGAATCTTTGCAACTTGAAAACAATATTTTGATCATTTCGAGTCATAAACCCTACTGATTCTATCATATATATATATATATATATATATCTTTCTAAGGGTTTAAAATAAGGAAATTCGTTTCAGAATCCACCATACAAATATCATAATCATGGAAATATACTATAGAATGTATAATTTTGATGGATTTAATCCTAGAAACTATGTAAAATAGAGTTTTTAAATTCAATTTCTTGATGTAGACTTAACAATTGTTACACCAGTATTCATTTATAAGTTATGAATCTACCTTCCTTGTTGAGTGTCTTATTGAATGACCATTTTTAATCAATGGGATTTATCTCAAATGGGGGATCTAAAAAACTATACTTTGTTTTGGTACATGGAAACCATTTAATAATTCATGGACTCATATATCTAGTTTCTTTATATCCATTTTCATATTATTTATCAGACACACGTTCATTATTATCAACAAATAATGATTCAAAATTCTTGATATCTTGAAAATCATGTCTATATAGATCTCTATCATCTCATGTTATCCAATACAATATATGTGTCCCTTGAATATGCAGTTATTTGTATGGATTTTTGAAATTTATTATTATTCCAACTCTTCTTTATCATGAGCCTCGACTTATTCAATATATGTATTACTCCAACTATCCTTATTAGATATGTGATCTCTCAGAAAAAATATGGGACATCTATTAACTATATTAAAATTATTTTAGGGAATATATATATATAATATAATTTTTTCAATAGGATATCCATTAAAGATACACTTAATACCTATAAGTACATGTTAGCTTCTAGATACGACCTTAAAAACACTTTACAACACTACACTCGTATATGTGATAACATGGGGTTAATCTCCCATCAAACCTCACATGGAATATTGTAACACTCAAACAATATAAAATATGATTATGTTTAAATAAGTCAATGTGTTTGGTAGATTTCTATAAACACATCAAAAAACATAAGGGATGTTGTGAAATATTTATATAAAATATAAATACTTATATACAAACATTAAAACCAATTCATTGAATTAGTAAGAAAAAATATGAGTAACATATTTTTGAAATATATTTATAAACAAAATAAATATTAATTTCAATATGAATGAAATTCGATTTCTTTAAAAAAATAACTAATAAGTTCATTTATTATTTTGATAATTATTTTTTAAGATTTTTTTTCAGATGATATGGATTTCAAATTTAATAAAATTATGATTATTTATGTGACATTAATTTCCAATTTAATTGTAATATGATATAAAATAAGATTAATAATAGTTAATTTTAAAAACATCACTTTCTAATAAAAACAATCTTATATTATATTTTTTTCTTTATTGAAATTTTAAATTTATAATTTTAATAATTTTTAATTTACTAATTAACATAATTTTTGGATTTAGAATAACATTATTTTCCTCTGATGAGTTTTTGGAAATTTTTTTAAAATAATTGGTATTTATGTTAATAGTGAAAAATACATATTCTGATGAAAACTAGAACTTTTATAACATTATAATATTACAATAATAGATTAAATTTTTTAGAACCTTATATATATATATAGGTAAATAATCATTTAAAATAAAAATTTCATTCTTATAAACCCCATGTATAATTCATGGAAGCACAAGTAATATTTAATTCTAAAAACTATATTTATTTTCCTATAATAAGAATTACATTTCATCACTAGTAGAAATTAAATCTTTAAAAATAGATTTTATAATTTATATCAACATGATCATACTATGTATTAATTTCAATTTCAATTTGGGGTATAATAGTAAGATTACTAAGATTAAAATTATTGACCGAGATAATGGAGAACTATTATTCTTATAGAATTATTTTATAAATAGTGTGTAATTTTTATCTAATGAATTAAATTAGTATATTTTAAATGATGAATCTTATATTATTTATAAACATATATATAATTATTTTTACAAATATTTTAAGGAAATCTAATTCTAAATAAGATTAACAACACATAATTTTTAAAACAAAATTTTCTACAAAAAACATATTTTCAATATATTAGATGTTTGAACCTAATAGTTAGTTTTATATTATTAAAAATTGAATTATATTTATAAAATATTAAATTTAGGTTTCTAAAAACTCATATTTTTAAATAGATGTTATTTTATAATTTTATTAAAATAGAAATTATTTAGTTACAAAATAATTACCTTGTTAAAAAACAATGAATGGTTATAGTAAAAACATATAACCAAATAAAACCCAACATGTTTAAAGCATTTTTTAAAATAAATTTTTGAATATTTATCAACCTAATCTCAAAAAAAATACAAGTATTTCTAGATTATGTAGACTTAGACCCTTGAATGGTTTTATAATGGAACTGAAAATTAAATGTGGACTCAAAATTTTGTTTCCCACACTTTTAAAAGGGGGTCACATCCACTATTTTATAATAAAATAACCATTTTCATTTTATTTAAAACTATACCAAAAAAACCTATACTATAATTAAATTCAATAACCATAATCCCATTATTCCAAGATTTTATCCTAAGGCCATCCTTTTTAGGGAGATCTATAAGAGATAATCGAGTCTCCAACATAAGTGTTAACTGACTTTAAAGATTTTCATCATTATATCCCTCTAAAAAATCAATTATATATATAAACATATTATAAAATTGCTATTATGTTTTTAAAAATATGTTTTTATAGGAATGGAGAAACCATTATTTTTTCCTCTCCATCGTCTAAGGAATATAAAATTTTCACAGGCTACCATCCCCATGAAGGGACACCATCTATTTTTAATAAATTCCACTCATGGATGGATTTAATAATGGTATCAATGAATAAATATGATATAGAAAATATAATTGTGATTTTAAAATCACTTATTATCATATGATTTATTTCCCTATCACTCATTTACAAATAGAAATATTAATCAATTGTATCTTCTGACTTCCACCTCCATGAGAAATCAGTTTAAATTGTCATCACCACCCATCATGGATGGATTTTAAAAAAAATTTAATATACAAAAATTATTTTCATAACACTATTAAATTTTTGGATACTATTAAACTTTTTTACAACACATTCTTCAATGGTCAACATACATAAGGACTTTTGGAAAAATTTCCCAACAAATTCAAGTAACCGACATAGGCAATGAAACTATAAAATAAGTAAAAAGTACATTATAATAAATATGTCATATTTAAATAAATATTGAAGAAAATGGTTACCATGATAGTATATAATAGACTTAATATGATTATTTTTTAATTTATATGCATGCAAAGAATGAATCTAGAATAAGGTAGGAGTTTTCTTCTAAAATTCCCCACTTTTAAATACGTTTGGTATTATGAAAATAATATCTTTTATGTGGTATATATAATTTATATATGAGATATCAAATAAAATATTATATTTTGAAAAATTAATTTAATGTTCATTTATAATCCCATTCAATAAAGTTATTTTGATTAAGATATTACATAATATATAAGGGTTCTTTGTCTAACACTTTAAATACTTGAGAAATGTTTATATTATATAGAATTTTTTCCATTTAATAGTGTGTTTAATCCCCATTTAAGTAACTTTATCATATTTTATTTACTATTGGGGAATACTAAAAAAATATATCCCATTTCATCAAATATACTCAATTGGTATCCCAGTTGTAAATCTATTTTCACAACTAAATTTTCCTCCATTGAGTTATGATCATTCTCCTAGACATAAAAATTGGGTAAATTATTATAATTTATTATATTTTGTGGCATATATTTTATTTAAATTTAAACCACATAAAACACCTATTATAATTATTTATCATTTTAAACAGTTTATTTCCTATAATGGATATTGATAAGTCAAGTGTTCTTTCATTGAGTTATATTATTTCATCATAAACATAATTATTCCCTAATGGACTATTACACCCTAATATTTTATTATAAGATAAACTCTATAATCCAATGGTTAAATAGAAATTTTGATATAAAATTAAATTTTTTTTACACATTTCACATTGTGTGTTTCAAAAAAAATTATTTTTTAATTAATAAAAAGTATTTACCCTTAAACATTCATATGTTTTATTCCTCACCAAATTTATACACGATAATACTTATATATTTTATAGGACCTATTATTGAATATTATTTTTATAATTAATGGTTATAAAATATTTTTCTCTTAAACTATTTAAAAATACTTTCTAAATTGTCTTGTAACTTAATATTTTACTATAATATTAAAATTTTCTTTCAAAATTAGGTTTAGATTTTAAATTATATTTTCCTTATCATATTAAAAATATATACCCTTAGGGGAATATGTTTCAGGATTTTTCCTATAATATATATTTATCTTTTAGTGTTTTGAAATTATGGTATTAAGAAATTTGATTCTTGATCTCCTATTTTGTGATAAAGTTCATTGCATTGTTTTTCTAGGATATTTTTTCATTTAATTTTACATACTTCTAGATTTTATTTGATAAACTGAAGATGTAATCTATTAAAACAATCCACATTTTTTGTTAGATGTCTTATGATAATGTTCTTACATTATTGAATTAGTTGTATACTCATTTCTCTATACGGTGTGAACGATGAATTATTTATAATTTAGATTGGATGATGTTCTCCTATAAATAATTTTATCCTATTTATTATCATGGTGAAAAGTATTCATCTTCCATATAATATTGTTCTAATATGTTTACTTATTTCCTCATTTTCTATGAAATTTTTTACCATCCACATTTTTAATATATGGGTTATAAGAAAGTTATATATTTTACTATCATGATGAAAAATAGTATAATTCCATATAATGTTATTCTAATAGAATTTATTATTGTCAATTGGAATATATATTGTTTGATTGTACCCCTTCTTTCTCTGTATGGGTTTTCATCATGCTATCCCTTTTATTGAAATGCTAAAAAGAATTAGATTTCAACATATTTTTAAGAAAATACATATGATTATTAGCATATTTACTATGTATTTTTTGACCATTATAATTCTTTAATTTAATGGTTAATGGCCATGTTAACCATTTTATTAACATGTTGAAAGGTATTATAATTTTTATTTATCTATTTAAATATAAAAAAAATTGGGAATGTTTATTGTGTATTTTTTACTCAATATATCATATGATGAATGTTTTATTATAAAACAAGGGATGGGTGGGTCATGTCATTATTTAACCCCTTAATTAATTGGTAGTTACCACAATATATACATGTTTATCTATTTTAGAGTATGTCTAACAAAAAAAAGATATCACCATGATGGTAAGATCATGATGTTATGACTAATGAAATTCTATTAGCTATATGGAATTATGAATATCACTGATGAAGAACCAATTGTTCTTATCCATGACTTATATTTATTTTTATTTATATCCATGGATATATTATGCTATCATTTTTTAGTTGATTATAAGATTATGGTGATTATTTATTCCTACAATAATTTATATTTCATGTTTATTCCATAATGGCTTTATTTGTATGCATTCCCTAACCGAGCGTTTGACCTAACTCATTATTTTAATTTAATTTCCTTAGGTTATGAATAAATGTTTTACACATGATATGTCTAAAAAAGAGAACTTGTTTGGATTATTTTTTGAAGATGTTTAAGACTTATTTTGGGATAAGTAGTCTCTTATATATTTTAAAAAAATAATGTCTATTTCATGGGATTTATTACATTATGTTCCTCCATAATTATTTAAGACCCTAAACCAAAATGTATTGGAAATGTATGTAATGTAATATTTTATTTATTTTATGTAAATACAATATTTTTATGTCTCGGAGTGTATAGTTTTTATTCAATGAAATATATAATATATCTGTTTACGACCACCTTATTTGGGATTGCGTGTCTACGGGGTCACATTTTGTATCATAGAATGATTTAGAAAACATTAGTGATTATGGAGTTTTTTGTGGATAATTTTATGTATGGTACTTTAAGGTTTATCATAATAAAAAAGGTATAGATATCCCTTTTGGATAGTTATATGATTTAATGTTATGGTAATAATGTACATTTTTTAGGTGGTTAGGGTTATATAACCTTAGTAAAACCCTTAGTTATGAGTCTACATATATGATGATATCTTGAAATATTGAAAAAATATTGAGTAGGTGGTTTTCCATGCAATGCATCCCAGATTGGATATAGGAAATTTTAATATTAGATAAATGTACAAAAAAATAAATATGATTTATTTGGATTAAAATTCCACTAGTTTTCTTAAAATGGAATATATTATTTTTTATTGTCTGGAAATGCTTTTTCCTTAAAATATATTTTGTATTCAATATGAATTTCTATTTCAAGGAATTTATGTTTAATAATGATAATTTTTATAGATATTAATTATTTTATAATACATATTTTGTTGGTAAATGATATTAAATAAGAATATTAAGAATTTACATTTGAAATTGTCATTTTCCATAAAGAAAATGGGTTCAACTTTATCTTATGATTTTAATGAAAATTTCAATTTATAAATTTTAGCATCTGAATTAAAAAAATGTTAAATATTTTTGGATTTCAAGTAAAAGTATTATAATAATATTAATATATATAATTTTTCTAAAATAATTCATGTTTTGGTGAACAGTTAAAAAATACTAATTTTTCTAAAAATGTCACTTTATTTTTATTACAATAATAAAATATTTACCCAAATTTTTCTCAAAGTTTTTTTTATATATATGTGTGTTTGTCTGTGTGTGTGTGTTCATGTATAATAAATCATATAAATTAGTTATTTATTATGAAACCCATGTAAATTGTTTCAGAAACATTGGTAATATTTTTTTCTAAAAACTATTTTTATTCACTTATATTAAAAATTAATTTCATTAATTATTGAAATTAAATATATATTATAATTTATTTAATATTTCATTTCAACCTAATCATATTATTTTATATCTCAAATATCTATTTTGGACATAAAATTATGAATACTAAGATTAAATTTAATGATCATGATAATGTTAGAATTGTTAATTTCAAAGAATTGTATTATTAATATTTTGTAATTTTTATATATCAAATTAAATTAGTAAATTTAGAATTATTAATAAAATAATTTTTTGAAACCTATATATAATTATATTAATACACATTTAAATATTAACCAATTCTAATAAAGATAATGTGGACATAATATTTTAAACAACATTTTTCTCAAAAAAAATTATTTTTCTACATATAAAATGTTATAATTTAAATTATTTTTATAAATGATTTTGAAATTTATTTAGATTAAATGGTAGTAAAAAATTTTCATAATATACTAAAATTTAGAAATATCGTTTTCTTTATTTATTTATAATTATATATATTACTTTGTTATAAACTCATGACTAATGTAAAAAAATGTAAAAGTAAAAACAAATTCAAAAAATAAATTCAAACATGTTTAAAACAGTTTTGGAAAGAAATTTATGATTATTTATCGACCAAACCTCACCCAAAAATCAATTATTTAGTTCATTTTGAGCCCTTTAATCATTAATAGTGTAATAATATCATTGAAATTTAATGTGTGTTATTAAAAGTTCCCTTTTCTTCAATTATAAAAGGATACATCTTTTACCCTTTAAATAATACACATAACTTTATAATTTCCCATGAAACACAATTATAACATCCTCTCCTATAATTCCATTGTTCAACCTTAATCCCTTGATCTATAGATGTAATCTTAATCCCTTTATTTCCATTAATATCTTACTTTCTAATTTTTTTCCTAAAAAACAACATCCAAAACACGTATATTTATACCAATATAATGAAATTAGTGTAATTATTTTAATTAAATGTTATTATATGAATATGAAAACTGTTAAAAAAAAATTCTACATCCAATAAGGATGAAAAAATTGTAGTTGAATACCATATCTACAAAGAATCATCTTCAGTTTTACATATCAATCATTCCTGGTTAGTTTCATTGATGAGATTGATGAATAAATATGATATATATAATATAAATATGAATCCAAAATTTTAAATTATCATGTACATTGTTTCTATATCATTCAGTGAGAAAGGGAAATATCAACCATGCATATGTTTGGACTACTAAATCCATGAGCAATGGGTTTCATTTCTCATCACCACACAACATGGATTGATTTTAATAATATAGTTAATATAAAAAAATTGTTTTCATAAAACTATTAATATTATTTATAATATAAAATCCTTTTATGATCATCTCTTAAACGATCATACCAAAAAAATAGTCACATAAAATTTTATTGAAACACCTCATGTAACCGCAATATGAAAGAAAACTATATAATAAATAAATAGAAAATATTAATGAATTTTTATTATTAAATTAAAAATATAATAATAAGGTTCCAAATAATTTATCCAATAAAATAAATTTAATTATTCAGGATATTAGTCCCATGTTCATGAAAATCCTTGAATAAGGTTAGGGATTTATTATAAAATTCCTCCCTTTTGACTTGTTTGGTATTATGAACCTAATTTTCATTATTGTGGTGTATAATAAAACAATTTGAGATATATTTTCAAAAATTATATTTTAATAATGGTATTTAATCTTTAATTACAATAAAACTCTTTCCAAGGGGTTTATTCAAAATGTTACTCCAGAAAAAATGGATTTTTTATCAAATAATAATCCATTGAGACATGTTTATGTTAGACACCACATTTTCCAATTAATGCAGTATTGAAACCTAATTTATATATATTAGTAATTTTATTTTTTATTAATGGGAAATACTAATCCAGATTGGTCTCTTTTAATCAAATGTATTCTACTCAATTGTTACCCATGTTAGATTTATTTTTTGTAATTAAATTTTTATTCATTGAGTTGTGATCATTAGATAGTGGGAACCTATGGCTTATTGGTAACTACCTATCTTGATGAACTAATTGAGAATGAATTATATCTCTAACCATCACTCACAATTGTTTGAGGGTTCATGTAACCCCTTCCCATCTCCAGCATGGTGAGAAGATCTTTCCTTGAATTCATGTCACCTTCTGCTTCCTGATCTCCTCTTTTTCCCTAAAGTTTTTTGGATTCTATAAGGGGCCTCAATCACTTCTGATTTATTCCATGAAATATTTTATGACATATTATCTCCTTGAAAACTCCTTGTTGGATCAATTTTCTTATCGTAAAACCTAAATAGGTGCCTTCGATAGATTCATCAATAGATCTAGTGGTTTAATGAGTTCAGAGGATGTAGTCCTACTCGACCTGTGATGTCCTCTCAACTGCTTCTGAGATGAGGATTACATAGATTTAGTATTTTCGAGGGATACCTGATACTTTGATTCTATGTGGTTATACCTTCTTTTATGGTTGATAGATTTTCACCTACATCATAATCTGCCTTATTTGTCTATTTCTATACATCTTCCTAAATTACCCCTCCCCTTCTAGAATCTATTAAAGCTTAGGTTGATAGGAAGTTATCTTTGGTGTTTTCTATGTGTATAATATCAAAATAAATATCTTTTCCATCATATGTCACATTGTATTTTTGTGTATTTTAGTGTTTTTAATGAACCATTTCCCCTCTTTGTATTGAAATAAAAGGGGAGTACCACTTCAGAAAAGTGGTTTCTTATCAATCATAGACTGATTTCTATGTTAATTTATTCTAACTAGGAAATCTATATTTAACATTTTTGTCTAGGTTTCTTGAGCATCTTCCTACTATATTCCTTATTTCTTTGAACCCAATTTCTATAAGAGTCATTTAGGACCAACTAACTAGTTATGATAGTAATTGAAATGATGATGTTTAGTCTTGGACATCAAGGATATTTGGGGTTCCTATCCTATTCCTATATCAGCATATATTAATGAGTCACACCAGGATAGAGATCATGATTGGATAATGGATTCATGAATTTGAAATCTCAAGTCTGTGTAGAGAATTCTATATAAAGAAGAAATTACAGTTCCAATTGAAGGTGTTTCTATTTACTTTATGGAATTGTTGAATAAGGTAGAAGTGGAGGCTCCTGTAAATCTTCTATAAAGGGGGGTAAATCCTCCAACCAATATTGGTCTATATTTAACTAAATTCAAACCTGAATAGGGTGAGCTTAAGAAGGGTAGTTTTATCATGGATGTATGTTGGGCCTTACCTCTTTGGAACCAGTTTTCTGGTTTGTGTGATATCTCCAATGTTCCCTTGAAGGGATAAGGGTGGATTAAATTTTTGTCCAAGATGAAAAATAAAATTGATAAATCTATTAGAATTAGGAAATATAGTAATAAAAAAGTGATGGAATCACTAAAAAATCATTAAAACAGTAGAATATGACAGGATGATTGTAGAGATGTCCATAAGTATTACAAAATCTGATAAGGAGGGAAGGGAGAATACCCTTATTCCACCATGGATTGACGATCTTCATGTAGACAGAGATGACCTCAAAACGTGATTTGGTAATGGAAAAAATTATCTTTTTTAATTAATGTATTTCTTAGTGTCACTTGGGATGAAATATGAACTTTAAAGAGATTACTATTATCTTCCCAAGACAACGAACACTGGTTATTTAGGGATAAATTTAGTATCCAAGGATCATGAAGGATCCCAAAAAAAAGAGAAGTGGAAAACGAGGTTAACCATCCCATATTGGTGGAACTCAAGACCTTATTGAAGAATATTAATCATCTCTAATTCAATTCAAGTCTGTTGCATCATAGAAAAATGATATTGAATTTATAGATCCTATGCATTATATTATTCTTGTACCACAGGACCTTATATTGAAATATTCCTTGGTGGGGTGAATAAATAGGACTTTGTGGCCCTTGATGTATAAGTTATAAGAAACTTTTATTTCCCCCAACAATATTCTAAGTAATTTTATAATTAGTATATCTTCAATAATATACCATGGAAATATCAACGATCACCCTCATGCCAAAGATAAGTTGTTTTCTAAGTTTCTACACTCTTATGGATGTGTTTCTTTTTACCGAGAAATCATGTTTTTGGTTCCCAATCAACCAAATGTGGTCTTCTTTAAAATCAATAAATTTCTATTTCTAAGTTTTTATGGTCATCCTATTCTACATAAAAATATTATACATTCTATACATTTATTATATTTGGTTTTATTTTCCTTATTTATATTTCTACCATAGAATACCTAATTTTGAAAATTTTCTTATATGATGGGTTATTTTTTTCACAAGGGATATTTCAAACTTAAGACTTTATTCCTTGATTTATATTTATTCATAAAAATATTAATTCATCCATTCTTGGATTCTTCCACCATATTTTTTTATTTGGTAATATATCTACCTCTATATATAAAGTTTATTTTGATACAAATGAATGTTTTGTGACTCTTTTTACAATGTGTGTTTTCGATAAAAATATTATCAAAATAATAAAATTGGGTTATCCATTCAATTTAATATGTTTATTCTTCCTCGTTACATTTCCCTAAAATAAACCAAGTTTCATTTTAAAACACAATTATTGAAGATTGTTATTAAAAATAGTTTTTTTCAAATATTATTTTCTTCACATTATGGAAAAGACTTTCTGAAGTGACACATAACATCATTATCTATGTCAATGATAAAAACAATTAATTTAAATGGTTATTTCCTTCATCAAAGGGATTTATAAGATTGGGAGGACATTTTCATGATGAAATGAGATCACTAATCCCCGGTTTTGGTGCCTTTTTATGGTTTTTAAAACTTTATTTGGGTAGAGACAAGAGAATTATACAATGGTCTCTCCTTATGAAGGGAAATATATATTATAATATCCTTTGTGAAGGTAGAGTCCATGATTTGGGCGAATTTCCTTGAAGATAATTTCAGTTTCCCTATTTATTTGGTCTTTTACATATTCAGTTTTAGTTTTCTCATTATCTACAACATGGAGGTTTAGAAAGAGGTTCAATATGCATCTAATATGTTATCCAATAGAGGGAATTCTAGTGAAAGTCTCATTATGTATCATTTCATAAGAGTTCTACCCCATAATTTAATGTAACACCTCAATATTTTATAAGAATGATATTATTTTTGATTGTATGTATCATATGAAAAACTATGTTTAAAGAAACCACAATATAATATTTAATTGATAATATTTAAACGTTTCCATTATAACCTAACCATTAAAATTAGAATTATGAATTGAAATAACCAATTTTTAAAAAATATGTTTATATATTTCCAATAATGAATATTTAATGGTAAATAAGCACTCAATTTTTAGTAGATTCTTTAAATTCGTCAAAAATGTTTTTTCATCAAAAACTATAATGTTTATTTTTATGTGAAAAAATATAATTAATTTCTAACATATATATAAATTTTATTTAAAAAATTATATTCATTAATTAAATCAATAGGTCAAAAATAACATAGGTTGAAATTATTGGATCTTTCTAAAAATAGTAATTTTTTGGGAATAGTGAAAAATATCACATTTTGTAAAGAAATCCTTTACTTTTATTAAATTATGTAATTTAAAATCAACCATAATGATATGAATTTTACTTAAATATGAAATAATTATTACTTAGTTATATTTAATAAATTTAATTACACTTTAATCATATTTATTCAGGATTTTTTATTATGTTTTTTAAGAATAAAACATGTTTGTCTAAAAACTATTTTTAATTGCATAATGTTTCTCCATTTTAATTAATTATTATAATAACTAATGAGGAATTATTTTAATAAAAATTACATAATATATATCTATATTTATGAATTTAAATTTAAATAATTATGAATATTATTCATATAGTTTATGTCAAATCATATTTTCCTTAAAAAATTC
The DNA here is from genome assembly GCA_963277665.1 of Viscum album. NCBI lineage: Eukaryota > Viridiplantae > Streptophyta > Magnoliopsida > Santalales > Viscaceae > Viscum > Viscum album. Next base: position 1,752,630,940 of record OY728155.1, on the reverse strand, counting down.
ATTTTCCAGAAAATAGTTTTTTGTAATTCATTGGATGATTATAATTACATGAATTTCTACCATATATAGAGTTTTATTTTTGTAAAATGGATTCCATATTTTTTACAAAAATTTTTAATATTATTTAATAAAGTGAACATAATTTTTCGTCATAATGAATAGTAAAAAAGTAAAAAAAATTCACCACGATAAAAGTTAAATTAGGTTAACCTAGGAAAAATCATAGTGAAAAGGACACCATATTTCATATTAATTATTATTGGATTAATTTATTTTGACTATTATCATATTATTCTTTATATTCAATAATCTATGGGGCACTATTTCATTAATGTGACCTATACAATAATTTGGGATAAGGAAAAGTCAAAATGTCCCTCTCTTTCAATTTAATATCTCTTATTTGATCACATGGGGATAAGATAATTAGTGAAATAATATTAAAGATTATTTCTCTTATAATCGTATTATTTTCAAAATGAACTTTTTTTATTATATTTTTACCTTAAACCTTTATATAATGTTTCCAGAATGCATGTTAAAATATCTGAAATCTCAAGGTAAATGAATTTGAAATCATTAACATTTAGTTATTTGGAATTTTTTATAGATTTAAAAAGAATTTTATATTTATAAATAATATATTAATTATAGTGAAATTTATTATATTAGAAACTTATTTTTATCATTATGTATTTAAAATCAAATTCAATGAATATTTTAAAAAATGACATTAAATGTATTATATTTTAAACAGTATTTAATAAAACATTTTAAAAATAAAAAAAAATCTTGAAAGTGGAAAATTATAAATTCAAATGGAATAAAATTTTATCCCCCTTCTATTTGTGAGTTAAATTCCAACATATAAGAAAAACATTAACCCTTTTAGTTTAAATTTTTTTTACCGTGGTTATGGTTAAAAAGGGATGTTAAACAAAGAGTTAAGATTAAAAGATAATTAAATATTTCTAAATTCTATTGTATAGAAATATTTATACCTTATTATATAAATTTTTAAACACCTTTAATTTTTTTGTATTATAATTGAATACAACATTTTTATAATTTATTATTCTATGAAACACAAAAAGTGACCTTCCCCTCACTTATAAATGGTCACATACTCTCCCATTTTCTTCATACGTAAAGAATAATTATTTCTTCCATAAAATTATAAAGAAACTAATTTAGAATTCATAACCCATTATAGTGGCCTATTTTTAACAAAAAACAATCAATGAAAGCTTTCTGAATAATCCTAAAGAGGTTGTCTCAAGAAGATGTATCATTCTAAAACAATATTTTTTATTTTATTTCTTCATCAAGTTCCTTAAATGTATATGAAACCATCATAATATAATAAAATAATTATATCCCAAATACTTATATGTTTTTATGTTATTTATATAAACAATATCAATCTCCTCTTCCATCAAATGGGAAATGGAATTATAGTTTATGTGTACGGAGGACTTCCATCTCAGAAATGGATGTAATTCATTTTCCATAAAAACATCTTTCCATTAGTTTTAATGATGGATCTAACATATATTTAAATATATTATTCTGAAATATTTATCATTATTATAATATAATATATCATTTACTTTCTTTTTCTTTCAATTTACTAAATAATAATAATGTTATTCGTGCATGTGTGTAGACTACTACCTCCATAAAGCATCGTGATTCTTTTCTACCACCACAATACATGGATATTATATATATATATAAGAATATATAAATAAGTATTAACATATATATGATTTTATTATCATACTAAAAAGATAAAACAATACCTTCTATATTTCCATAATGATTGCTGAAAAATAAAAATGTTACTCAAGTGTACGTATGACCTACCATCAAGATGATCATAAAATAATTAATTTTTCATAAACATCATTCAAAAAATGGTTCAAATGTATAAACTATGTATTAAAATGATAACTATATCATGACTAATATTCTATATATGATATATTAATGACCTCATTAACTATATTCAACCTATTGATGTCATATTGCGTATATGAAATAAATATCATCAAAACATCTGGTGTGAATTGAATTGATTAATTAATTAATTACTACATGGTCATAAATAAAATAAAAGGAATATAAAACGTGAAATTGGGTTTTAATAAAGTAAATTACTAACCTAATTATAATATATAGGATGATAAATAGCGTATATTATGAGTCGAGCATAAGGTAAGGGATTGAATATCAATTTGATTTCATCGAGGTATAATTTACTTTATTTCACCAAATTTTTCTAGATGATGTATAAAATCAACTTTTACATGTTATATATTTCATCATTCAAACATCTTTATGTTTATGTTTTAGTTAAAATTATTCATTATTAGGATATTTTATGTGAAAGTGAAAAATTCAAATGTGTTTCATAAACAAATTTATTATCATTATGTTATATTAATTCCTCATTGTATTTGATATTTTAAGATATCATTTTAAATAACCCCTCATTATTTTATTTATTATTTACTCCTTTTTTATTTGTATTAAAATTTAATAAAAAAAATCAATTCATTGATTAATTCTCTCTTCAATGTTATAATCTTTGTTTGAGATTTTGTCTCAATTTTCACACCATTAAGATATATTTAGTATTATGAACCTATTGAATTTATGATATGTATTTATTAATTCCATTGAAAAGGTATATCATGAATCTCTTTATAATCATTGAATTTAATTTTTCATTTGATGTAATTTCTTTCATGGGGGTTATGTTTCAAAAATTACCAATGTTGTAAGGGTGTATTTCTAAATCTCATCATCATTCGAGATTGTTTAGGATTACATATCCAATGGTATAATTATTTTATATCCCAATATTACTCCCAATATATTTTATTCACATATTTTTATACCTAAAAATTATGTTTTCAAATTTCATTTTAAATATTTTATCTATTAAAAAGTTTGATTTTGTTAATAAAAACAGACATTATTTCATCTTTAGTTAGGAATATTTTCCTTTGTAACCATATTTTCTGTAAAATATTTTATATATTTTATTAATATTATCCAATGATTTGTTAGACAAATTTCTACCAATGATTGAATTTTTTAAAAAATCTCTAAAATGAATATTTTTATCATTTTTTAAACAAGGTTCTTTTTGACCTTTACTAAAAATTGAGAAGGAATATTTGTTGAAATGTAATAATATAGAATTTAGTATACCCACAATCATGACCGGTCATTAATTTTATTATTATTTTATATTTTTACAAGGTTCATTATAGTGAAAATATTTTTCCTAATATTCTTTATTTTTTTAAAAGTTATTTGAAAAGCTAGAAGGATATTTTCTTAAATAATGTTGTAATGATATTATTATTGTGTTTATATTCATCAATGGGAAAATAACATTATTTTAATTATAAATTACTAGGGATATGTTGTACTGATACCATCCTTATTCATTCTCTAGGTGTTTTTTGATCAATTTCAATTGGGAAAGTATTTACATTAACTTTATTGATTAATTTGATATTCATTAACTTTCGCTTGAAACATTCATTTTATTGTGATTATTAGATATTAAATTTCCCCTAACTAACCATATTATTTATAATATATATTCATATCTCTTAAAACTTGTTTCATTTCTATATATGGTATTATACTATAAATTATTTTTGGTTTATTAAGTAAAACCTTGATAAATATGTTTTATTTACTCAATATGTATATTTTTTTTCTAAACCCTCTTTTTTAATTTAATTGATCATTAAATACATTAGGAATGATTTAGAAATAAAATGACATTTGGGTCCAAGTTGTATATTTAACCTCAATTAATCAAAAGTTCACTTGAGACAAATCAGTAAGCTGGTATTCAGTGGGTTTTAGGTGTATACCTACCAATCTCTTAAACTATCACAATGTAAAGTATTGATGGTATAAATATCATGATGTATGAGATCATGATATAAAATATTAATCATTTCTTTCATAAGGATTTTTATTATTATTATCCATGATATTAGTCCATTGATATTGTCAATGGATGCATTTTTTGTACAACTTATTGATTTTGTGAAACATGTTTTCAGTTATTTATCATTCCATATTGATTATTCAATATGTATTCTTTATATGTTCCATCGTACATAACTATTACAAAGTATCTAATCTCACCCATTATTTTTTTCCAATACCTATAAAATTAATAAGGAATTAAATGAGTTAAAGGATATATAATATTTACTTCACTATATTGTAATTTATGTTTAATAATGAAATGTGAGATTCATGTATGTATATAGCATACCAAGGCTACTAAACTATTCATTCCATTGGGTTATGATCACTTGTATCTAGTTCCAATGAAATAAAGTAACCACATGCTTTGGGAAACTAGTGTCACTACTACAAAAACAGGCAAGGGAAGCGTCACCTTTTATCAGCGCTAATTAAAAGCACTGATAAAGGGTCACTTTATCAGTGCTTTTCTAACACTGATAAAGTTTTACCTTTATCAGCACTTTTCAAGCACTCATAAATTAACCATTTATCAGTGCTAAAATTTTAGTGTGGATAAAGGGTAGATTTATCAGTGCTTTTGTAGCACTGATAAAGGGAATATTTATCAGTGCTATAAAAGCAATGATAATGGCACCATTTATCAGTACTAAAATTTTAGCACTAATAAAACCATACTGCCATTTTATAAAATTGGGTGCACAGTTCCCTCTTTTTATCACGCCCTTAAGCTCTCACGAGACTGTACCCCCGCGACAACTCCCCTCCCTCCCCCCTGATCTTCTCTTCGTCGGCCGCAACCTCACCGACGATGCCACGTCACCGCCACTGCCCTACTCTACCACCGCTAGCCCTTCCTCATTAGCGCTACCCTACTCTGCTACCACTAACCTACTCCACCACTGCTTTCCTTACTCTTAATCCTCCCCCTCTAAACACTTCCTTAGATTCCCCCCCCCCATGAACCTTACTTATCCTCCTACGCGCTGGACCCTACTCCCTGTGAACCTTACATCAAGTGTTTGAGATTCATTTTGATGAAGTTAGATTCTCAGCATCCCACATTTTATCTTTGGTGATTTCTTGGCTCATTATCATATGTTTCCTTTTTTTCTTATGCTAATATTCATTATGGTGTAGTTTTATTTAGTCGGATGGTCATGTTTTAGTTAATAAAATTTTGGGATGTGGTGAGTTTGGTTTGAGTGTCTAGGCATGATTATTTCCTGAGTTATTGATTGCATCCCTTTATTAACCAATACCCTATTTCAATTGATACTAAAAGATTCAATTGAATTCATTTAAATGTAATTATTTATCTATCTTTACCTTCAAATTTCTGTGAAAATATTAATTTTATTGAGTTGGTTAGTGTTCTTGTCCAAATTTAATGATTCATAAGAAAAAAAAGAAGCATATTTCTATTTTACCTAAATGGATGGAAATTTTTCTAATATAAACATCATTATTTTGGGAAATAATTTATTTATGGTAGGTATTAATATTATGGAAGGTATTAACAGTTAGTGAGATGAGGATTGAGTTTTAGATAGGGATGGTTGATGTGGTCTTTCACCCTTATGTGTGAGTTTGTTAACACTATGGTATTGTTGTTTATCCCTCTATTTTTGAATCTGATTTTTATAGAATGGATGTAAGAAATGTCTGTTAATTTATGAGTGCTATAATTTTAGTGCTGATAATGGCACCATTTGTTAGTGCTAAAATTTTAGTGCTTATAAAGGGATCCTTTATCTGTTCTTTTCTAACGCTGATAAAACCATAGTCCCATTTTATAAAATATACTGCCCAGTGCCCTCTATTTGTCACTCCCTTAAGCTATCGTCGGATTATACCCCTACGACAACTCCCCTCCCCCCTGATCTTCTCTTTTTCAGCTACTACTCGGCCGCCCCTGCCACTCTGTCGCCACTCACACTCCACCACCACAGCCACTACCCCGCCACTGCCCTACTCTATCGCTGCTATCCCTTCTCAGTCGATGTTTCCCTACTCTTCCACTGCTACCCTACTTCATCACCACTAGCCCTAATCCTTATTCTCTCCCTCGAACCCCTTCTGCAAATCCTCCTCCCCACAAACCCTACTTCTCCTCCTCCCCACTGGACTCTACTCCCCGTGAACCCTACTTCAATTTTTTGAGATTCCTTTCAATGAGTTTAAATCATCGGCATCCCATATTTGATCTTTAGTGATTTGTTCACTAATCCTCATTTGTTTCCTTTTGTTCATAGGCTAATATTCAATATGGTGTAGTTTTATTTAGTCGGATGGTCATGTATTAGTTGATAAAATTTTGGGATGTGCTGAGTTTGGTTTGAGAGTCTAGGCATGATTATGTCTTGAGTTATTGACCTCATCCCTTTATTAACCAATACCCTCTTTCAATTCATACTAAAAGATTGAGTTGAATTTTTTTCAATGGAATTATTTCTCTCTCTTTACCTTCAAATTTCTGGGAAAATAAGAATTGTATTGTGTTTTTTAGTGTTTTTTTTCAAATTTAATGATTCATAAGAAAAAAAGGAAGCATATTTCTATTTTACCAAAATGGATGGGAATTTTTCTAATTTAAAGTTCATTCAATTGGGAAATAATTTATTTATGGTAGGTATTAATATTATGGAAGGTATAAACAGTTAGTGAGAGGAGGTTTGAGAGGATGTTTGAGTTTTGAATAGAGATGGTCGATGTGGTCCTTCTCTCTTATGTGTGAGTTTTTTAACAATAAGGGATTATTTTTTATCCCTTTGTATATGAATGTTATTTTTTATAGAATGTATGTAAGATGTGTCTGTGGATATTAGTTACAAGTTTAAAGAAAGTGAGGGAGAGTTATTTCATATCCTTTATATTTTCATGATAGAATTTTTGTTCCCTAACTTCAATTTTCTATTTATTATGTTAATTTGGGTAACAAAACCTATGTTATTCCATTGTAATTTTGGATAAACCTAGGTTATTTATCTCCCCCGTGATCCACTTTTGTTTGGAAATGTATCTACTATATTATTTTTCTCATCAAAATTGTATCCTTGTTTTTATTTTATTTGAGTTTCGTCAATATTATTGGGTTGTTTGATGTGATTATCTTGTTATGAATGAGGTGGCTAGTAGGTGTGGTTGAAAGGATATTTAATGTTTTTCTACAAGGCTGGTGGGTGCTATAACTATCGTTAAGGGGCTAGAAAGTGTGTTGATTTTTTTGGGGGTCTATCTTGGTTCTGTTGATTTCCAAATATTTATTTGAAATGGTTTGGATCTATTAATCTCTATTTTAATAATTGGTTCTCTTCTACTTTATTTTGAAGTCTTTTTTTCTATATTTTAATCATAAATAATAATATTTCTTATTCAGATAGGATGGATATGAATAAAGATTGGATGGATGGTAATCGTATGACAATAGAGTATGAGAATGGAGTGAAAGAGTTCATCAATTTTGCATAGAATTGCGCAAAGGATCCCTCTCAAATACTTTGTCTATGTTTACATTGTTGTTATTCTAGACTAATTACTATAGAGGAGTTGGAAGAACATTTGATATGTCATAGAATAGATAGGAGTTATAAATTTTGTAATAATCATGGAGAAAAAGTGAATGTAGCTACTGGCTAGGGTAAAACTACATTTTATGGATAATCAATGATTACAAATATCGATAATGAAGAAGACCGTATGGTGGATGTTATTACAGATAACAATGATGATGAAGATCATATTGATTAAATGACAAGGATAGTTGAAGATGAACTCTGTGATTGCCCAAAATTGTTTGATAAGTTAAAGAGTTGTGAAAATACGCCATAGTATGTTGGTTGCACTAAATATTCAGCATTGTCAGCTGTATTGAAGTAGTATAAATTTAAAGTAGGAAATGGATGGAGTTATGTCAGTTTTATGGAACTACTTTATCTCTTGAATGACATGATCTAGGAAGATAATGAGCTCCCAATATGGACATATGAAGCTAAACGAATGCTACCCTTGATGGGTATGATTTATGAAAGAATATATGCCTTCCTGAAAGACGGTATATTGTTTCTCAAGAAGAACAAATCACTTACAGAATTCCCAAATTGTGGTACTTCCTGATAGAATAAAGATGAATCCATCCCTACAAAAGTTGTATGGTACTTTCCAATCATTCCAAGGTTTAGGCGTATATATGGAAGTGAATAAACCACAAGAAAATTGTTGTGGAATACAGAGAAAAGAAAAAAAGATGTGAAATTATGTCACATGGCTGACTCTCTTCAATGGAATAGAATTAATCATGAGTATTGTGATTTTGGAAATGTGCTGAGAAACCTTAGTCTTATGTTATCTATAGATGGAGTGAATCCTTTTGGTTTTCAAACTAGCCCTCATAGTGAATGGCCTGTTATGTTGGTAAATTATAACTTGACACCCTGATTATGCATGAAACAGATATTCATTATAGTATCTATGCTTATATCAGGACCAAAACAACTAGGTAATGACATTGACGTTAATTTTGATCCTTTGATCGAGGATTTGAAGTTATTCTAGGATTCAGGTGTTATGTTGTATGATGTTTATAAAAGTGAATACATTATGTAGAGAGTGATGTTGCATGGGACTATAAATGATTTCCCTACTTATGGAAATTTTTCAGGCTATAGAATTAAAGGAACTCAAGGGTGTCCTATGTACGAAGAATATATATAATCAATTAGGATGAAACATTCATTGAAATCTATGTTTATAGTAAATTGTAGATTTCTACCCTGTTATCATAAGTACTGATCATGGATGACATTATTCAAGGGAAGTTCATAACAACGCACAACACCGTCTCCGCTAACAAGTGATCAGCTGCTTGACAAAGTAAAATATGTGAACACTGTTTTAGGCAAACCATTTTTTAAAAAACTTATGAAAATCAGTTGGAAAAAGTGATCTGTTTTTTTATTTACCATTCTGAAACATTTTGTACGTTAGACATTTTCTTGAGGTGATGCATATGGAAAAAAATTCATGTGAAAGTGTTATCAGAACATTGCTAAATGCCCTTGGAAAAAAAGATTGAATTAAGGCAAGGTTGGACATGGTTTGCATGGGAATAAGAAAATACTTGGCTCCCATGAAGGGTGAAAATAGAATGTTTCTTCCTCTGGCTGCTTACAATCTTTCCCGGGAGGAGAGATATTAGTTTTTCAACTTCCTCATTGATGTAAAAGTTTCAAAGGGATATTTATCAAATATCAAGAACATTGCCTCAATGAATGATTTGATATTAAAAGTTTTTAAATAACATGGCTGCCATGTTTTGATGCAAGATTTAATTCCTATAACTTTATGTTGAATTTTTTCCAATAATGTTCATCATACGTTAACCAAACATTGTTTCTTTCTCAAAGCTATATGCAGTAAAGTGTTAGACCTAGTGAAATTTCCATCAATGGAAAGATAAATTGTCATTATATTATGTTAATTATAAATCTTCTTACTTCCATAATTCTTTGATATGATGGTTCATTTGATGGTTCACTTGGTGAGAGAGACTCGACTTTGTGGTCCTTTTCACTATAGATGGATGTACCCCATTGAACGGTATATGAATATTTTGAAAGGGTATGTCAAAAATCAAAGTTCGCTAGAGGGTTGTATTGTGGATAAATATATTGTTGAGTAATCCATTTAATTCTGTACTAAATACATATCTGATGTGGAAAAAATTGGTCTCCCAAAATCTCGTCACATTGGACACATTGAGGTTGATGGAATTTTTGGAAGAGATATTGTGACAATCAATATTACAGATCGGGAGTAGGCCCACCTCTATGTTTTGCATAATAGTTGGGAGGTTTCTCTATATATTGAATCCCACAAAAAAATCTCAGGCAGTCGAATCCATCAAGGGATGAAAAATGGTTATCAAATACACATAATGACCAGTTTATAGGATGGTTTTGAGACCATATTTTTAAGGAGTAAGCTGAATATCTGAATTCAATTTCAGAATGACTTCGATGGAAAGCTGTTAGACAATGTTTGTATGTATTATCTTAAAATGTTTATGTAATTAATGTTTATAAATTCTATACAGATAAACATTATGAAGATAGTACCATAAAAAATAGTGGAGTTACACTTATGCCTGAAGCGATGCATGTTTCTGGTAGTAAGGATAGAAATCCAAATTATGTGAATATGTCATACTTTCACATTATCAAACAAATATTGGAGTTGTAATAAATGACATTACAATTTCCCATTATTCAATGAAAATGGGTTTGTTAGAATAGTGGTGTTAAAATAGATGAATTAGGATTTGTGAATGTTGATTTTCCTAAAGAATGGTATAAAGACGAACAGTTTATAATGGAATCAGAAGTGGTACAAATATTTTATGTTCCTGACCCCGCAAACAGAAAGTGGTAGATTATTCTGTTATCATCCAAAAATACTAAAAGGTCCGATGAAAATTCAGTTGAGGATGATCCTTTCAGTGGTATGTCACTATCATTTCACAGTCGTCCCAATGTAGATGATGTTTAGAATGTTAGAGGAGACCACAATGAAAGGATTTTGATAATCAATAGAGGTGTCAAATCCCTTCATCCTTTGAAAAAAATAAAGAGAATTCAATAAACATGTTATATTTTGTTTGTAATATAGATCATGTTATATCATGTTATTATCTTATCATTACTGAATTTATGTAATCTAAATTATCTATTCAACCACTTTTTTAGATAATGACTTATGCATTTTCCGGTGCTTCTAACCTCAAGGTTGAACAAGTCTCTCAAGTTGCTGCAACTGCTGCTGCTCCAAGGGTGGAGCAACAAAAAGTTTCTGAACCTATTGTTTCTCATAGTGTGGAGGTCCAAAAACCATTAACACATGCATCATATTCACAAGATGATATAGATCTGTTCATGAATGAGGGTGTCTCATACCTGATGGATGATTGTACACAAATAGCATGAAGATCTAACTTGGGGACGTTTACAATTGGCGGCCATTTTTTAGAGGGGTTAAAGAGATCAAAAGATGAAACATTGTTGTACGTAAATGTTCATAGGAAAATTATAATTTTTACTAAATAAAGAATAATTTATCCAGTGAGTCATTTTTTCATTTTAATTGATGAAATTCACCAACAACATGCAACAATGATGAACCACTTTTCTTTGGTATTTGGATAAGAAAAAACAGTAAAATCTAAAAAATACCTTCATATATGACCAAAGGCATTCATAATATGTTGATACATAAAGAGAACGATCCATGGGTCATTTGTGACTTGTATGAGTCAACCTCACCACAATCCAAGGCATGGTGTGGCTAGTATCACTCAAATTGTCTCTATTTTGTTTAAAATTGACAAAATTTTAAGTGAAAGGAACAACTGCCGTATAAAAAACCAACTAAATGCCTTAGGATTATGTTAATAATTTAGGAGGACAATCCATAGGTCATTTTTGTTGTGTAAAAGTTAATCCCTCTTCAATCTAAGGCTCGGTGTTGATGGTATCACTCAAAGTGTCTCTCTTTTGTTTAAAATGGACATAATTTTAAGTGAATACAACAACTGACGTAAGGAAAACCAACCAAATGCATTCAGATTGTGTTGATAATTTATTCGAACGAACCATGGGTCATTTTTTATGTGTAAAAAGAAACCCCGCCTCAATATGAGGCCCATTGTGGCCGGTATCACTCAAAGTGTCTCTGTTTTGTTTAAAGTGGACAAAAATTTTAAGTGAAAACAACAACCGATTTATAGAAAACTGACCAAATGCATTTGGATTGTGTTGATACATTAGGATAACGATCCATGCATCATTTTTGACATGGATGAGTCAATCGTGCCTCAATTCGAGGCACGGTTTGGCAGGTATCACCCAATGTGTCTCTCTTTTGTTTAAAATGAACAGAATTTTAAGTAAAAACATCAACTGACATACGGAAAACTGACCAAACGCATTAAGATTGTATTTATTCGTTAGTAAATGATCCATGGGTCATTTTTGATGAGTAAAAGTCAACCCCACCTCAATCTGAGGAACATTGTGTCTTTTATCACACAAACTGTCTCTCTTTTGATTGAAATGGATAGAATTTTAAGTGAAAACAACAACAAACTTACGGAAAACCCCCTTCCTACCATACACACGAAAAGCATTCATTTTTTCCTAAAAAACACATACTATTTAAATAAACTCTATTACAAAACCATTTTAATAATACCAATGATCTTAAAATCCATGAAATTCATTCCATTAAAACCACTAAATCACCCCACCCCCTGGACATCATTACACCCTCTCCGGACACCACCGCACCCCCCTGGACACCCCCATGGACAACCCCCCCCCCCCCCACACACACACACACACACACTACCCTGGATATCCCCCCACCCCCTGGATGGCCCCCCACCCCCTAGAAGGCCCCCACCCCTGGACGCCACCCACCATCCTAAACACCACCCCACCACCTAAACCCCCTAGAAAATCCCACCCCATGGACAACCACGCCCACCCCCTTGACACCACCCCACCCCCCTTGGATAGCCCCCAACCTCATGGACTACCCCCCCCCCCCACTCCCATGGACACCACCATGAACATCCCCCCCAACCCCCCTGGACACCCCCCCCCCCCCCACCCTAGACACCCCCATCCCCTCGTACACCCCCACCGCCCTAGACACCCCCTACCCCCTTGGACAGCCACCCCAAACCCCTGAATACCCCCCCCCCCAACCCCCTAAATTATGAATTGAAATATTTATGTGTTTAATTAACTTCTGAATTATATGTTAATGGTGTATGGGTATACTTGTTTTATGGGTATGCTTTTTGTATGTGCATACATTCTATAATTACCTTATGAATTATGTCTTAATTTTTTATGGGTATACTTTTTGATATGCTGCTTTTTTTACAAGTCTTGTTTGGATGTGCTGCAACAAAATTTTATGTTACAATAGGTGGGGAAATTATCAACACATTTTTAGGGCTAATAAATGGATCATTTATCATCTTCTTTTTATCAATGATAAAGGATACCTTTGTCATCACTTTTTTAGAATAGGATAAAGGGAACCCCTATCAGTATTGTGCTTCATGGTGCTTTTTTAGCACTGTTAAAGTCCATTTTGAGCACTACTAAAGCCCATTTTCATAGTAGTTTTTTGGGGTCATTTTCATTTGTATTAGAGCATGTTTTGAAGATACATTGGGATCTTGATTTAAGAATGGAATTATTATGGAGTATTACCCCTTGATTGAAATTGAGGATAATTCTATGCATCAGATAAAATCATAAAAGTTTTGTAACGTATATATTTTTTGGATTTCCTAGAAATATATAAAATTATTGATACAAAAAGTGGATGTGTACATTTCATAGATTCATCTAGGGGTAATAAACCAAAATACAGTTGGTTGAGTTTATCTTGGATATCATCTAGGTGCATGGAGAGTGTCTTTACTGCACACCTAGTTGGACATTCTTAAGGGCCATGCTTTGGTTAATTCATATTTTATTCTTGAATCATATTGATGAATAAGATAATAGAACCTATACAAACCAATGATATACTATAGTAATATAAAATAAACCTAGAGTTTATTTTGATAGAATAATTAAGGTTCAACTTAAATGTTAAGGTTTAGATACCCATTTTTAAGTTATTGTTTATGAGAGTTTAAAATATTGTAGGATATCTGAGGAATAATTTTTGGGAATACATACCTGGTTTAGTGTATATTTTTATGTAATGGATATTTGAGTAATAATTAATTAATATATTGTTTACATAGGTATTATTTTATTTATAACCATTAGGGTGAATATGATCATTGATATTACAGTAAAAATAGTTAATTATAATTAATTGATTGTTTGGGATAAAATAAAATGTATAAAAAATAATAGTGTTTAATTTTTTAAGGATTACTTTTATATTTTAGTTGTTCATCATATTTTTGGAATATTATAATATTTATATAAATATAGTTTTAAAAAATAAAAAAACTGTATATCATGTGACAATTCATTACATTCGATAAGTTTATGGGGTATGAACCTGCAACCGAAGGATAATAAGCGTACAACACCTTCCACTAGAGTATGCAATGTCCTAGTTAATATGAATTTTTTTAACATAATTGGTTTATAGGAAAAATATTTAGTTAATTTTGGGAATCATATTATAGGACACCATCTTTTTGACTTTGTGGTGATTAATGATATTCTAAAGAGACCTTTTATTATTTAAAGGTATATATATAACCATTTGGTATAACATAAATGATTATTTACCAAAAAAGAAATTATTTTTTAGATTTGTAAGTTAAAAGGTATGATATCACATTTGAGGAGAAAATAATCACTAATTTTGAGATTTTTGAGGTTACTTTGGATGTAGTATTATTTATTTGTGTAATAATCTATGTCGAACCTTTGGTGTAAATTATGAAGTAAAATACATTATATCCTCACATTATGGTTTATATATTATTTTTATTATTGTACCTTATAGTAACCATTTCATTTTTTGTTAATATTAAAAGATATTAGGACTAGATTATTATTATTTTATTTATATTATGATCCATTAAAAAAATTATTGCTTCAATCATAACATATTTCATTTTGGATATTCATTTCATAGAGTAATAGATGAAGTGATAATTGATCAATGTACAACCAAAGGATGAAATTATGGGTATGAAATAGAAATATAATAGGTATGTATATTTTAATTATGTTCTTAGACTAGATGGTAATTTAATTTCTTAACTATAGGAAATAGAACGTGAAACCAAAATATTATCCTTATATAATAATTTTTGATGATTTTTTTTCTTTTCACCAATCATGGATTTATGGGTTTTAGTCATTAACTTTCTCAAGAACATGTTTTCTATCACTCTCTATAAATAGTTGTCCATTAATTTTATCCTCCATATAAATATTATCAATTCCAATTATTATTCTCATATATAGAATCATTGTTTTGAGTTCTTCTATATAATTTTAATTTTAATTTTCCCTATTTTAAGAGGATGTTTTATTAACCATTTTATGATATGTCGTTTTCAACAAAGAACTTTAAAAATGAAAAGATCTTGATTTTGAAGGATGGTATAAAATTTCAAGGATTAAAATTCATTAATGTGTGTAGAAGATAACACTCTAATATTTCAAATTTATAACTTCATGTTTAATAGCTTGTGTCACACACAACACCGAGTTTAAACGAACCACGATAAACTATTGGAATATTACTATTTAAATATAAATTTTAAAAAAAAATCCATTAAAGTTGGAGGTATGGATAGGTATAACCAATTTATAAAAATTATGTAAATATTTTTTAAATTAATAAAATATATTTTTAAATAGCGAAATAATTTTTTTAAAGTACATACATGCTTTAAAAATATATTTTTCATCCAAATGAATTTTTTAGATCTTCTGAGAGGATAATATAATAAATTTATTTCCATTTTAGATATTTTTTTGTACTAAATTATCTCCTTTTCTTAAATCACCATGTAAAAATTTACATTGGATATAATTTTTGGACTTTTCTACAGAGTATTTTTCAATAAATAGTGAAAAATAAAGATTTTTGGTAAAACTATATTTTCTTTTCAATAAATTATATTAGATAAAAAGTACCATAGTTATTTAATTTTCTTAAAATTTAAATAAGAAATATTTATATATATTTAATATGATTAATTAGATATTAATCAATTTTAAATCAAATTTTTGTGTAAGCTGATTCTTAGGATAAAAGACTCATTTTCATCGAAAATTGTTATTTAGTTCTTAATATTTATGGATTTTAATGCCTTAATATAACCTCTTATGTGTAATTATTAAAATTTATTTTTTATATTATATATATATGTATTTAATTTCATATAATATGGATTTGTAATCATATAGTTAATGTAAAATCATCTCTTCCTTGAGAAATGCATTTCCCAAAAATCAATTTTTTCCACATATTACGATATTATTGTTAAATTAATTTCACTAACTAATACAAACTAAATTTTCATAAATGGATTCTATATTTTTATGCATCACAATTAATATTATTTAACAAGGGAATTTTATTTTTTGGTCATAATGAATAGTAAATACTGTAAAAGTTCGTCACCTCGATAAAAGTTTAAATCGAGTTTACCTTGGTAAAAATTATGTGATATGGAAATAATTTTCCATATTAAATAATATTTTAAGAATTTATCTATAATATTATTATCTTCGGATTTATATCTAATTATATATGGGTTACTTTTCTATAAAATTGTCCTATATAATAATTTAATTATAAAAAAAAGAAAAAATATGACTCTATTTTCATTAAATATCTCTTATAAGTTGATATTTGGATAAAAATGAGTGGCTAACTAATATTAACTATTATTTTTATTATAATAAAATTATTTTAATTATGGTAATTTATTTTTAATTTTTATTGATTATATGGTAACCTTAAAATGCTTATTCCTCGCTGACACAATGCTTATGTAAATAGTGGAAATTGTAAGTATTTGAGAACACTAAAAGTAATGTATTTTGGTTGATTTATGGATTATAAAATAATTATATTGTTTATAATGATATGTTACTGATTTTTAAATTTATTAAATTATAAATTTTTTATTAGCTTAATGGACTTGAAGTAAAATTGACTAAATAGTGTCAAAAATGAGAGTAATAATATTTAATTAAATTATTTAAAAATATTAAAAACAATTTAATAGGATTATTAGGATTATAAGGTTTATAAAATTTCATACCTTTGAAATTTAGGATCTAGTATTTATGATATATGTAAAATTATAACAGTTTCTATTTGAAAAATTTTTTATCATGTTTAAGGATAAAATGAGGTTTTAAACCAAGAGATAAGGGTTGGTTTCTAACTGAACAAGTCAAACTCCTATTTTATGTCCATATATATACCTTATAATATCTTAAATAATAATCCATATCCATTTCTATTATATTAAGTGAATATGAACTTATCACAATGTAATATTTTATTAAATTCCAAAAGTGCACCACCCCTCACTTATAAAATGGAACTTGCTATCATTTTTCTTCACCCTTCCATAACGATTACTATCAGTCAATACCTACCCAAATTATTTCATTAAATCCCTACCTATATCATAGAATACTTTTCTTATCATGAATCCAATAAATTAAGGCTTTGGGTATAATCCTTACGAGGTTTTTCAAAGAAGTTGTATCATTCTAAAACATACATTTTCATTTTATTTCATCTTCCACCACCTTAAAATATTATTAAGTTATTATAATATAATAAAATTAGAATCTCCCATATAATAATATATTTATATTTTAATTACATACCCTCTATCATTGTTTTATTCCATCAAATGGGGAATGAAACTGTTGTTTGTGTGTACATCATTCTACAACCTCATGAACCGATTTAATTCATTTTTCATCACTATCACTCACTAAGAAATTCAATGATATTTTAAATATATATATATATATTAAATTAAATTAATATTTATCATTCTGAAAAATATTATATATTATTTAATTTATTACCATTCCATTCATAGAAGGATGATACTCTCATTCATTTGTATGTGTTTAATATCACCTTCAAAAAGTGATTTGATTCTATTTTTACCGCCACATCACATGGATTACATATATAAGTATATTTAAAGAAATAATATGGTATTTATAATTTATTATATTTTTTTAAAGATATAAAACACTGATATTATTTCTATAATTTTGGTTAAAAATAAAAATGTTACTTATGCATACGTGCAACCTACCACATCCATGATTGTAACATAATTCATTTTTCATATCCTTATTTCACGGTTGGTATTGAAATCATAATTAATATACTAGAATTATAATTATTTCATTATTATTATTCTAGAGAGGATGTAACAATGATCTCATTTACCATAGTAAACCTACAATTGACATTTTGGACATATTCCCTAAATATCATCAAAATTTCTAGTGGAAATATGATTTATTATCTAAATAAAGAATATAATTGTAAAAAAATAAAATAAAAAGAATAATAAACCTTGTAAGGTTAATTATCTAGTAAATAACTTTTTTTTAATATTTAGGATGATAAAGAATTTACATGATTAGTTGGAGATGTGGTAAGGGATTTCGTCCCAATTTCCCTTCATTAGGTAATATATAAATGTATTTCTATAATTTATTTAATATTCTCAATGTACTATAATTATAAACTATATATTATTAATACTTTATACATCATGGTATTTAATGTTTCAATTAATTTTATTTAATCTTTGGGGATTTTTGTTGAATTTTACCATGTGTTATGTGTTTCATAACTTAATTTATTTTCATTGATTTATATTACTTATTCATCATCTTTGATATTCTATGATTATGTGTGTAATAATCCAAATCAATTTTTTCCGTTTTCAAAATAAACCACTTTTTGGTTAAGTATGAACCACACAATGTTAATTCCTTAATCGATATAACCGAGCCCAAATGAAAACCACAAAACAGAATGAGCTCAAATACAAAATAAAAAAAATTCCTCCACATGACACCTTTTATGATTCAAATCAAAAACTGAAAATTTCAAACAAAGTATTGGGAGAAAGAAAATGCATCCATGCCTCCTGGAACACCCCACATCTTGACACAATGTATCTTAAAACATCCTTAGAAACCATCCCACACAATAGAGTAAGAAATAAGAAATGAACCTAGAATCCAGAGAAATGTACGAGTGGACATGACCTCCACAACTATCCATGATGAATAATGTACCGTCAATCCCATATAACATATCACCATCAAACTATCACTTCAAATTTTAAGTAATAAGCTTGAAATAATTATTGAAGATAGAAATTTCGACCTCAAATCCACCAGTAGAAATTCCAAGATCCATCCTTTACATGGAACCACATGAAGCAAATTGTCACCCAATTATAGCATACTTCTTCAAAGAGAACATAATTTCTTCAAGAAGGTTCTAAATGAATATATACATTAGACTATAAATATAAGTTTCAAAATTCATTCTATCATCATCAGAAAAAATAAAATCATCAATATTCGTTACTAGATAGTGATCTGTGGATGAACTCATACCAAAGAGACCACAACAAGGGAAGAATAAAACTCAGAAATGGAGATTCCGAAAACATTGTGAATTGATTACATGAATATCAAAAAGTTAAAAACACTAGAAATTATACCAACCTCACCATCAATGCATAGAAGATGGTAGAATTCCATATAAGGATAGAAGTACTATTAAATGAAAATAAGGGAACTATATAGGTCTGATCCAAAAAAATCATAGATGATGGTAACCACTTTATGCTTGAAATTGAATTCTTGAAAATATTGAGAAGAACCCGAAGAATATAAATGAATCAAGAAAGGACAGTTCATGCCAATGTGAGGAGGAAACAAAGCCATCCATGAACTGGGATTTTGGGGAAAGGGAAACAATGAATGAGGCAAGATGTAGATACATAAGAGACAAGGATGAAGTCTGATAAAGAAATAAGGATAAAGATAAAAAGGTTGAATCCTAAGAAAATCCAGAGTTGACAACCCAAAATTAGTGGAACTAAAGATCATCCAAAGATAATAATTAGAAGAGTGTGGAACTATCATTATTATGTGTGAAATGACTTATTATTATGTTTTGTTTCATTTAAAATTATTTTATGTCGATTTACATTTGATACACATAATATATTCAATGAATAATTCTCACTACAATAGTATGATCGTTGTATGAGATTTAGTCTCAATATTAAATATATAACGATAAATTTTGTATCATGAACCAATTAAATTTTATATGGTATATATACTACATGTTTGATATTTATGTTTTAACTTACACTTAGAGAATTAATTTATATCTACATATTCAAACCAATCTATTTTATTCCCCTATTGTTATTTTTAAAAAATATATGTTTCCCTTCCAATTTCTTTTCTATGTTTTCAATATGTAAAACAAATATTTCTATTAAAATGGAATTTATTTCTATTTTATTTAGGAGTATTTTCCCACATATAAATATTTTATCTAAAATTTTTTATGGAAAATGTTTTATATTATCAAATTATTTTTTGATTTTATTTTTACCCATGTTTGAATTCTTTTAAAATTGTTTAATTGGAATATTTTTGTCATTTTCTAAACATGTAATTTTATACTTTTTCATAAAATGTAAAATAAATCATTGTGTAACATACATGGAATGAAAATAATATTCCCTCTATAATGAATGATCAATTAATTTGAGAGTACTATAAATGTTATGAAGGATTATTTGAAAAAATTCCTATCATTATGGACTTTTTGTTTAATTTTTTAATTATGATTTTCAATGTTAAAATGTTTACACAAGAATGTTTTTATTGATATTTTCTTAGTATTTATATTAAAAGATGACAAGAACACTTTTTTTAACAAAAAATACACTAGGGATATGTTGTAATGATATTATCCTTATTCTCAATCTAGATGGTTTATGATCTATTTTCCTAGGGAAATAATTGACATTCACATTATTGATTAATTTTTGTAATTTTCCCTTGAAATATTATATAACATGTGATCATTAGACATTATATTTTCATTAAATATCCATATTATTTATCATGTAGATGGTTATTTCTTAGACTATATATCATTTCTACATATTGTGTTTTACTGTGAATTCTATTTTATTGGATGGGAAAACCCATGATATATCAATATTCAGTACTCAATATAGATATATATTGATAAGGATTGTTATTTATAAATTAAATTGATTGTTCCATACATGAGGAATTCCTTATAAATAAAGTGATGATTTTTCCCAGTAATAGAATTCCCCTTGATGCATTAAAAGTTATCATTAGAAAAAATTATAAGCTTGAATTAATAGGTTATCTATTGTATACCAATACATCAATTAAATTGTACTGGAATAAGGTCTTGATGGTATAGTTTTCAAGATGTCTAGATCATGATGTCCAATATTTGGTAATTCCTTTATTAAGATTTCAGTTATTATAATCCATAATATTTTTACATTTATATTATACATCAATGCATTTCATGCTCTTATTACTATTTTAATTTCATGTTTTTTAATACTTTACCTTTCTATATTGATTATGAATTATTTATTCATGATATATTATAATTTTTTTACCCATAATAATCATCTATTCTCACTCTATATTTTTTCCTTTATGTAGTATATTAATGGAATAATATATGTTCAACAACATAAAATATTTAATTTCACTATATTATAATTTATGATTTCAAATGTAATTTGAGATTCATGTATGTATCTATTTTACCATGAATCATAAAAAATCATTAGGGATGATATCACATGTATCAAGTACCAATATAATGAAGATACTATCAGTTATAGGATACTAGAGTTAGAGTCATTACATTATATCCTTATTCAATGTTAGGAAACTTTTGGACTTCACTAATTTTAACGAACATGAGTTTCAGAACTTTTGGCATAAAAATTTATTTGTGAGCAAGTGATACATTTTTTCTGAAAATTATTTTATTATTTCCAATCCTTTTTCATTATCGTATTGAAGGATTTACCAAAATGGGGTTAATGTTTCTTGATTTATCATCTAATATATATTTATATTTTTTGGTTTTGAACTCTTGATATAAAAAATTAGAGTCATGATCCATTATTTCATGATATATTTTAAAGAACACTTATGCGGCGATTTATTTCATCAATATTAACATACTTCAATTTTTCCTTCATTAAACTAAGGATATGTTCTTTTAAAACAATAAACATTCTATCTATATATGGATTTTTATTGTGTTATTCCATTATAGAATTAGATTGTATATTAATTTCTCTGTATGATGTGAAGATCACATTTTACATAATTTAGATTAGATGACATTCACCTAGAAATAATTTTATCCCTTTGGTTGACATGGGGAAACGTTTTATTGTTTTGAATGTCATTAATCCAATACGGATAATTATTGGCATGTTGACTATGTATTTTTATGTATTCACCATCCTTCTTTAGATAAAATATAATAATATTATCCCTTTTATTCACATAAGATAAATTATTGGCATTCCATATTTTTTTACTCTATTTTGAATGATTTTTACCATTTTGATTACGCAACATTTGACCATCAAATTTCTTTCCCTAGATGGGTTAAGATCATGTTAATTCATTTATTGACATGGGGAAAAAATTCATTTCTAAGGTTGCTATTCCAATACAGATGATTATTGACATGTTGACTATATATTTTTTGACCATCAACACTCTTTCTTAAGAGGGGTTGTGATCCAGTTATCCATTTTATTGACATGTGGAAAAGTATTTTCACTCATTATGTTGTTATTCAAACAAAGTTGATTACTGGAAAAGATGATTATGGATTTTTTAATCAATATCTCATATGGTGATTTCATTGGACATAAACATATGACAGGTGGGATCAACATTATATATCTCTATGATTCATTAGTTATTCTCACGAGACAAACATGTTTAGGTATATTTTCAAATGCCTTCTCGGAAAAAGATATTTTCTTGATGGTAACACGATGATGTATAAGATCATGATATCTTGGATTATTGTATGGAAATATTTTTCCGTCATTATGAATTTCAACAATAAGGAACTAGTTATTCTTATCCGTGAGATCTAATTATTTTCATTGATAACCCTATATATATTATACTATCAGTTTTAGTAGATTATTAAATTATGATGATTACTTATTCCAACAATAATATTTATAACATGTTTATTCCATGAGTTTTATAGATTGTTTTCTTCTAACTGAGCATTTTAATTCATTAATATTATGTTTTACTTTCCCATGTAATGGTGCTTGAAATTACACATGGTATGTCTTATAGCATAGTATATGTGGATGATTTTTGGGATATTTTGAAGTTCTTTTTTCGGTTAATTTTTTTATTATAAAAATAAAAAGACAATTTCCAATTAATAAGCTATATTTGTTTATGTTTTTTGTCCTATATCTCCAATGTTCTAAACCAAAAAGGACATTGGAATGTCTGTAATGTCATATTTTCTTAATATCATTTTATTATGGGAAATTTATGTATGAAAATTTATAGTTCGTATCAAGAAATATACATAAAATATGTTTTTTTGGGAACTATATCTTAGAGTGTGGGTATCGGGAGTCAAAAACACAATTTCAAATTTTGGTTGAATCTCGTTGTTTTATGTGTTCTATTATTTGTAATGAGTATCCCCAAAATTGTAGTGGTGTATTTTCATGAATCATCATTGATATCACCAAGCATAAAAAGTTTTGATTCCACCTTTCACTTATAATATTCAACTGTGGGGTATTGTATGAGTAATTTGGGATAATATCACAAACTCTATAATATAATTATCAAACTATTTAATAAGAAATTCTCAACCATTTTCTACATGAGTTTTTTTATCTTCTTGTCAATCTTATTATGAATATAATTTTTTTTATTACTTTAATTTATCAATTAAGTTTGACTTATACCACATTAAATATACATATCTATATCTATTCAATTCATCAATAATAGTTATGAGTTCTTAGAATCCAACCTTTTTTCAATTATATAGGGTCCCAAAAAATATGTATGAACTAATTAAATAATAATTACATTTAAAAATATCCTCTAAATATTTATATGCTAGTTTTATACATATAAAAATGAAATATTCCAAGTTGTTTTATATCAAATGATTCTAAAAATACTTCTTGATAAAAATTTGTCAAATGATTTTCATTTAAATGACCTAGTTGATGATTACAATGATGGTTGCCATATGAAACATGTGAACAAGAATCATTATTGATTACCTGAATTTTTTTATATTCTATCACATAAATACCATTACTAATATTCACCACACTAATTTGTTTTTCTTTTAAAAATAGTTGCTATTATTAAAAAATTTAATAATAAATCCATCAATTTCATGGTAGGATATAGAAAAAGAATTTTTTTGAGCCTTTTAACTATATAAATGTTATTTAAATCTAAGATAAATAACTTTTTTAATGTGAAGTTATAATATCAAACATATATTGTAGAGAGTATTTCTCTATTTGGTTCTTATAGATGCACCTTACCTCATGAAACACTGATGAATATAGTGGGTTATTTTATTTTTATATAATGATGAGGACTATAGGATATATCTAATACCCTATTTTTATGAATAAAAATATTTTACATGATATTTAATTCACTAAAATCATATATTTTATTCTTTTTCATTATGAAGTGACTTATATTAAATCCCTTTTCCACAAGAAAATTATGCAACATCTTCTATTCTTGATGGAACCATAATCTTCTTCCTCTCAGTCATGTGTTTTGAAAATTTTATTCAATAAGAGTTATTATTAAAGACTTTTACGTTTCCCAGTCTTTTTGTTTAGAATATGTACTTACTACATATCATACTTTATGTCCTAATCTACTAGGTTTAGTTGAGTAATGATATCCTAAAGAGACATCTAAATGTTGTTTTAATTATAATTGATAAGAGATTGGGAGAATCTTTGACTGAGGTAAGTATGAAATCTATTCATAATTTTTTGGGTAGATTAAACCTTAAATTGTCTTGATGCTTAACATATCCAATCATACAGGATACCCAAGGCTTCGATGTATAACCCTCTCTAAACTAGAACATATTTATTGAATATTATATCTAATGCAGCTACTATCTAGCTCTCCTATAATAAATATTAACAAGATGGTTAATCATGGTATATGAACCCATGTTTTCATATGAGTTATAGAAGTCACTAAACAAGGGTGGTAACATAATACACTGGAAATCATGTGTATCTCGTGATTCTCATATACAAATACATATTCCTCACTCAGTTCATTATCAGGAGGAGCACACATTGGGGATTTAGAAACATAAATCCTGGTCGCATAGAATAATTTAATGAACAACTACCAGTACCACTCAATGGAGTCTCATCCAGTCAAGATATTATCCTTAACCCATGTAGATCATATGGATATTAATTTCAAACATTCCTTTTTTATATAATAATAACAACAACATATATATAGGTGTGTTATCTTAGTAACAAATTATGTGAGGTGAAATATTTTTAATTATATTATTAGTGACCCATTATTTTATAAATTACTAGTTTCCTAGAATATGTGACTTGAAATGTCAAGATTCTAAGAAAATCTAGTCGAAAGGAACTTTATATACCTTCTCATACCCCATACTATGTCTATGAAAATTATAAGATGTAACTTTGGGTTTCATTTTTTACAACTACTATTATTTCTTAGATTTTTGGAGTGGACAACAAAATAACAAAATCATAACTCATATTTCTTCAAAACAAGCCATTAAATTTTATTTCATAAACAATAATCACTACACTCAATATAAACATGTATAATTCCGCTCATTATCAATGTTAAGACTCTCTGATAATTAAAAATATCATTCAACATGGTCTGACTGACCCTTTAACTGTGATTCCTTCATTACTATGATAATGCAAGGCTTTCTAAAATAATATTCCCTTAAATAATTTAGTTCACTTATTTATATGTTTATTTATTTTATCCTTTTCATGTCATATTAATATTATATGGATTTTACAATATTAATTAAACCACTTTGTTAAAATTATTTAGGTCTAATCCATTTGTTTCATATTATATTACATTTTTATTACCTTATTTGATTTTAGTTATCTATAAAAAACAATATTTAAACATGAATAAACATAAATAAATAAATATTCGATTGAAAAAAAAAATAGAGTATCTTGATAAAAGGATTTCAAATGGTTGATTTATCGAGATAACAATATCTAAACAACAAAACATGGTAAAATCTCTTTATTTACGGATTTGGTGAATTTACATAATTTCCCCATCAGCCTTCGTTTTTTATAGGTTGGTTTCCCCTCAGAAAATGTTATAAACTACCTCATTTATTTGGAGTTCCATCTGTTATGTGTGTTATAAATCCAAAAAGGATTGATGTTGGATTTAATTACAAAAATGTTGTGATTTTTTGCAATAATATGAAAATGGTTGACTAAATATATTGATGTTCAATGGTGAATACAAATATGTGTGTTGGAATCATAATGAATCATGTTAGATTTTTTGAAAAAAAACAATAGAGATGATCAAAGTATTGAAGCATTACCTGGGTGATTGATTGTACCCAATGTGATTATCCAAGGTATGTTTTTGATATTCCTATTATTATTTAAATAATTAATAATGTATTTTTTGGTAAAGTGGAATATGCATGGATTAATTTTGTAAGTTAAGTTCATAGATTTTTTTGCACAAGAATTCAAGCTATCCAAATTGGGAAGTACCACACCATAGTGGTTAATGTGATAGGTATATTGATAAGGGAGTTTATCCCAGTATAATTCATATTATACTCCATTCCATTGAATGTTTTTCAGATGATAATTCTATCCTATAGTGAATTAAGATACTCCATAGAGGATATATTGAAGAAAAAATTTAATTTTCTTTCACTTCATAGTCACCATGACTACATTGATGTGTTGATGTTTCTGCCACGATAAAAGATGTAGGATGAAAAAAGAAGGCCAAACATGGATTCCAATCCATGAAAACATGATCGTAAACATGTGGGAGAATGCTCAACAACACAGTTGAACAAAAAATATAGCCATCCTTGATTGAAATAGGATGAATTAAATATTTCATGTAGTTAATATTGTCAATGGATTTAGTGGTCCATTACACATGGTGGAACTATCGAGGAAATTTTCATTGCTACTGGGTCTAAGCGTTGAGGAGGCTAGGAGAAGAACATGTTACTCATAATTAGTGTGTCATGGAAGGTGAATGAATATATTGTGTGGGAAATGTGATTGAGTTTCTAAATTGAGATGTGATTTTTATTGGCTACTCCATATTCTATACTACCATGGTGTAGAAGTGTGTGTAATGTTAAATTTTCCCTTGTATAAAGATAATTCATCATTAATTTTGTCACATCTGGGTAATAACGAGCTCACATAAGTCAATTTTTAGTTATCCATGTTATATAAATATAGATCTCATGGAAAGGTGTTTTTGGAGGTGTTCTGGAGCCAAAGAATATTTTGAGGTGTCTATGACATATCAGAGAAGGCTACACTACAGTTCTAATAGAGAAGAGAAAGTTCACAGTGCAACTATTCAATTCCCCATGGAGGGTCTGTATTCTTCTTATGTAAAATATCATTATGTATCCATTAACGAAGAAATAATGACATAGTTATTTTCCCAAAAAGTATATATTTTTGTGTGATAAGTTGTTAGTATAGTTTTTTTCACAGATCATGTGTGGGTGATAGGGGACATAAGGGTTGATTTTTTGGATAGAGTCAAAAATAGAGGAACTTCCTAAAATACTGAGTAACACTCAATAGTGAAGAATAAAAAGAGAATTATTAACCAAGGAGGACATGGACACTCCAAAAAAAGTTTCAAAATTTTATGTGTTATGACATAGAACAACAACCAAATCTACAACTATGATGTATTCAATCTGTAACACCAAAAAATAATAAATGAGTAATTTGTATTCGATAGAGTGTATGACATGCATCACCAAGAGCATAAGGGAATATAATATACCAATTATTAATAATATATTTACTACTCTAAATAAATTCAATATAATTTATAGCTTATTAGGCATGTGATACCGAGTTAGCATGCAACATACATAACAACGAGTTTCTTCAATGGATTGCATTACACGTAAGGTTGAGTTTTACCGAACAATAATATATTATTAAATTTTTGTATAATAAGATATAAACAAGTTATTATGAATATTATTAACTAAATTATAAAAATATATGGTTTATATAACATATTAAATGGTTAAAACTTTAATTATAAATGAATATAAGAACCAATTGAATATAAAATGAATATATTAAAAAATTATTTTTATGCTCATGAAACTATTTAACCCAAATAAATTAAATTTATTATATTTATTAACTGAAATTTATTTCATATATATTATATATTCAATAAAATATTTTTTATATTCATCCAATAGATTTTATAGACATTTGATAAGAACAAATAAAATTTTACACATAAAAACCTATATTTTTATTAAGATGCTTTTACCACCATTTAATTGAGAACCTAATTTAAATCACATTTTTTCCATTATATAAATTTAATATGTCAAAATAATCTCTTTATATGAAATATAAACATAAAAATAAGGTTAGGGTGGTATTTTTCTATGAAGTTTCATTTTTCAATGAGTAGTGAAAAATATTGAATTTTAATTCAAAACATCTTTTTCATCTAATTTATTATTAAGGATAAATAATATTTTAAATTAGTTTTAATATCTAATTATATATTTTCTAAAATAAATTAATCCAATTTAGTTCATTTACGTCAATTACACTTTGAAATTGATAATAAAAACATAGCAAACATCTAGATGTTTTAACTTCAAAACCCCGTATTATTATCCCGTTTTGGAGACTAAATTTAAATTAAATTATACCAATTATGATATTTAAATTTGGAAAAATGGATTCAATCTTTGGAATAAAAAAATATAATATCTAATAATATAAAATTAGTTTTTGAATAAAAATATTAGTGAATGTAAATAAAATTAATTACAACAATTAAGGTAAGATTAAGCTTAACGTCAGACTAAAAATTAATCATAAGGTCCAGAATAACCTAGAAATATATCCAAGATCCATTATATATATTTATATAAACTATATTCCTACATGGACAAATATTGGACTAGTATTGGTGCATGCTCCAATGTGAGTAATTTCCATGGAATTCTATTTTCAAAATATTAAAAGAGTTTTAGTCC
The DNA here is from genome assembly GCA_963277665.1 of Viscum album. Lineage (NCBI taxonomy): Eukaryota > Viridiplantae > Streptophyta > Magnoliopsida > Santalales > Viscaceae > Viscum > Viscum album. The sequence goes on along the minus strand of OY728155.1, from coordinate 1,752,601,924 downwards.
TGCTCAACTATAGAAGGACTCTTCTCCTCCCACTTACTCACACCTCTCAAGACACTTTGGATCAAAAAAGATATTAAAAACAAGATCCTAAAAATCGCCCACCTAATACTAGCATCCTCTCCTATGTTATTAATCTATTCAAGGAATCCTTTTGGTATAAACCAAAAGAAGTTACCTGATTTAGAAGTAACATATTTCTTTAAGCTCTTCAGATTTGTTTCCATTCTCCACAACCTCAACTAATATTATTACATGATTGTATAACAACATAAATATAAAAAATATACTAGTATGTTGTTATTCTATGGGTTATACCTACACTAAAATACACTTCCTTCTAGTGGCTAAAAGGTATACTGTTTATGTGTACAGTGAACTACCGCCTCACAAAATAATGATTGTTAATTTTTTTTCTTTACCACATACTATGGTGGAAATTATGATGGAAATTATATAAATATATGATATATATGATATTTTTTATTCACTTATTATTTTCTATGTCTTTTATAACTCATATCTTTATACTTTCCATTTTTTGTAAAGATGGTAACATCGTTTGTGGAAGTGTGGACTACCACCCCCACAAAGTGACGTGAATCATTCACATGATCCATAAAATGTATAAATAATTATTATGATTGAAAATATTATAAAAATTATATATATGATATTAATGAAATAATTAAATTTCTATAAATATAATATATATCATTTTATTTATTACCCTTTCAGACACTTTAAAAGATATAATGTCCTTTGTGGACGTGTGTACTACCGCCTCATCAACATGATGTGATTCCTTTTACCCCACAATAATTAGATATATAAGTAGATAAGATTAAATAATATTTTATTTATGAAATAATTATCATTCTATAAATATGTGGTGTTATTTATCTTCTTTCCAAAATGATCATTGAAAAATGGGAATGTTACTCATGCATATGTATGGCCTACCAAAGGGGTATGATAAACTTTGGACCGTTTAAGGATTATTTTCCATATGAATAATTTTAATTATAATTCAAAGGAATTTACATTTGATTAAATTATATGGCCATTTCTTAATAAACCCTTCAATTTTTATATCCTCTGGTTAATGAGGACCTTTTTCAAGTATTAGTACAATTATTTATAATCATTAATACTCATGGAATTTTAAAAAAAAATTTGAAAATTCGATTTCATTTCTCTCTTTTCTTGGAGAACCATTTTTCTTCTAAGAACCATGTTTTATCAAAATGTTTTCAATTTTTTTAAAATTATTTATTAAATACATTTTTACCTCAATTATTTAAGATAATGTTTTCAATGGGATATTCTTTTCACATTACAAGGCATTTTTATAACCTATTACCATGAATAAATTTTTACTTTTAACTTATACCACATTAATGGATTTACCATACTTTATTAATTAGATTGTTCCTTTTAATGTTTAAATGGTTAATTTTTAAATAAATCTTTTTTATAAATCGATTATCAAATAAAATATTTTTCAAAAGGTTTATAAAAGTAAAAGTATATTTTCCAAAGAATGTTTTAAAAATATTTTTTTATAATATTCCAATTAATCAATGACAATAACCCTATTTTTTCCTCCACCTAGGGTATGTTTTATTGATACAATCTTAAATATTTCTATGTATGTTTTATGATTGATTCCGGAATGGATTTAATTTACATTCACATCCTTTATTATATATAGTACTCTTGAAATATTCATTTTCTTATGATCCTTAAATATTTAATTTCCTCTAATTTACCATATCATTTATCATGGATATCATCATTTCCTAAACCTTATATAATTTTTATATGGGGTTTAATTTTAATGTTATTTGTTTATTTGTGTAAATATTTATAAATCAGTATCTCTTACTCCATACATATATTTGATATGGCACATTGTTAAATCAATGATTCGATATATGTGGAATGTTTTAGACTGGTATAACACGTGTGGGGTCCGGTTTTAGATAGCCCCATGATGCATTAATAGTATCATGAAACAAGTCATTTTCTAGCTTCTATAAATGGGTTTTTACTAGATATGTTTTAAACTATACTATGAAATGACTTGACAGTAAAGGTACCACACACCTAGAAAACATGTAATCCAATAATAAATAATTTCTCTCATTTAGTTTCAGTTATTATTCTCCCATGATATTTTTTTCGGCTTATCTAAGGATACATTTAATTTTCAATTCAATGATTAAATTAAATGTGTTTCAGTTTCTTAAATTTCCATATTTATTCTTCCTTATCAAGTTATCTAAATGGAATCTGTTTTAGTTTTTATCATGTCTTATTGTTTATGAATTTACTTTTTATTTTTTTGATTACATGGTATTCATGTTCTTTTATTTACCATTCTGTGATTATTATTTTCATTTATTCATTATTTCTTCCACTATATATTACACTTACAAATAATTTGAGCATAACCTTATTAGGATTCCTTTCCCTAGGAATCCACAAAGTGTGCTATGAAATATATACATAGATATATAAGATGGAATAATGATATTCTCAATTTTATTTATATAGAAAATATTATATTATAATTTTTGTATTGATTTTTAATATAGGAGACATGTATGTATCTATTTTACCAGGTTAATAAAACTCTTGGTCATTCGGGATTTTATTCCTTGTAATTATGCCAATCTAATTGATAGAAGTCACTCGGTCCATGCCTTTTTGGGTTAGGTCACTACACTTGGTATAAAAGGATGATTAGAAGTAATATTGGGGACTATATTTATGAATATATATATTATATAAAAAATCCCTAAGGTATAATTTTTCGATAAATATAGAGGAACATCATACATTTTTTGTTAGATAGAGATTATATAGCATTTTATGAAATAAATTCTTGCCTAGATACTATAATTATGCATTGTTCTAGAAAAGATGTACATAGAAGTAAAAACTCTGACAAGGTGTGTCGAACGTGACTCGGTGTAACCTAAAACACAAAAGTGACCTTACTGTGCACCTAGTTTGACACTCGCAGGGGGTGTGATTAAGATAATAATCATTTTATTCACAAAAAAACTATGATTTTTTACAATGAATAAACTTGGCTAAATATAAGGTTTTTTTTTGAAGTTAAGGTTTCATAATTTAGAAATCCTAGAAATGATATTATGGATAAATAGTAGACCAAGGAGGGACCTATGATGTATTTATCTATTAAGATTGTATAACAAAACTTAGTGAAGAGGATATTAGTGATTGAAATTATTTCAAGGATTCTCATTGTATTTATTTTGGAAATTATATTAATATGGTTTTATAAAAGGACAACATATATGATGGGTGACAACCAATCAAGTCTGGTAAGGCTGTGGGACTTGAACCCCTGACTGAATGACGATAAGGGTTAATTTCAAACCATTGACCTGCACAATGTATTTGTTAATATGTCATTGTTTTTAGTTGAACTATTCCATGAGTAAATTTAATTGATGAACCAATAGTTTAAATTTTTACTATTAGAGACTAATATATTAACCATATTGGTTTTGAAAAATATTTAGATACAAATAGTTATACTTGTCACTCCTTTATGGGACTTAATATTCTTTAGATATGTAATTTAGTGATTCAAGAATCAAAATTAATTTCTAGATGAAATAATCAAAGAAAAAAATTCTTAATTGTTCATATGAAATTAAATTGAATTAGGAATGTAAATTTCCATATATTTTTAGGATGTAAGATAATTACACAACATTAGGAAAATTACTTAGAAATAAAATGACTCCATAATACCTTAATTTTTTTAAACTGATGATCTTTTAAATCATCACAGATTTATGGATTTTAATACCTTAACATTATATTTAACATTCAATTTTTTTTGATTTATAACTTCTGTCTCTCCCTATAAATAATTATGCTTTTCCCCCTAGTTCATATATGTGCATTCCACCAATGTTCTCATATGTAGATACCAAGTTATATGTTTGTCCATGTGGCCTTTTTAATTCCCATTTTTTATTTTAAAGAGGATTTTTTAGAAAACATTCTCATGATGTGGGATTTTAAACATAGGAAATATAAAAATATATATCACTAAGATTGATCTTAAATTGTGAGGATGAAATTTCTTTAAGGGGTAGAATGTAAAACCCCAAAAATTTGACAAGTGTAGCTTGTATTTGATAGTATGTTTGACATGTGACACCGAGGACGTAATGGAATATAATATAACTAGTATTTGTAATATATTTAATAATTTTAAAAAATTAAGCATAATTTATAGCTTATAATGCACATGATAGATAGTCAGTATGGGACATACAGAACAATGAGTTTCTTTAATGGATTTCGTTAAATGACAGACCATGTTTTACCAAATAATAATATATTATTAAAATATATGATTATAGAATATTAACTAGATTTTATGAATATTAGAATCTAAATTATAAAAATATATGGTTTATAAAAATCTATTCATTCATTACAAATTAATTATAGATGTATATAAGATCCAATTGAATATAAAATCAATATTTTTATGAAATTATTTTTATGGTCACAAATCTGTTTTAACCTAATAAATTAAATTAATTAAAATTATTTAGTGATATTGATGTCATATATATATTATATTATATTAAACCAAAATTTTAATATTTTCATCCAATATATTTGATAGGTATATAATAAGAAGAAACCCAATTTTATACATAAAATCCTGTAATTTTATTAAGACACTTTTACTGCCTTTTAATGGATAACCTCTTTTAAATAAAATTTTTGACACTTATATAAATTTAATATGATAAATAAAAATTCATAATTGAAATATAAACCTAAAAATTAGGTTTGTGTGTAATTTTTTCATTTTTCTGTAAAGTTTTATTTTTAATGAATAGTTAAAAAACTGAATTTTAATCCAAAATATTTTTAATCTAACTTGTTTGTAAGGATAAATCATATTTTAATTTTTTTTATAAAATATAATTAGATATTATTTTTCAATTAATCTAATTTAGTCCATTTTAATCAATTTCACTTTGAAATTGAATATAAAACCATAGCAAACATTCATACATTTTTACTTTAAAAACATGCATTGTCGTCACATTTGTGGGATTAAATTTAAATTAATTTATAACACTTATGTGATTGTAATTTGAAAAAATGGATTTAATATTCATAATAACAATAATTTATAATTTATAATTAGTTAAACATTGTTTTTTACCAGAAATATTAGTGAAATTGATTAAAATAAATCACAATGATTAATGTAAAATTAAGATTAATAATGGAAAAAACCTTAATCTTAAGAGCCCAATGACCTGGAAACTTGTACAGGAGTTGTTGGATAGATATTATCTACAATATAACCACTTTGATAAATCTTTTACCATTATTTGAGCTACAAAAAATTTTAAAAACGTGCTTGAAATGCCTTTGTCAAAGTAATACAAGAGCATCACTGCTCTTCAACTATAAAATGGCCTTATCTCCTCCTACTTACTCTCACCTATCAAGAAACACTAGATCAAAAAAAATTATCCCAAATAAATTCTATACATCCCAAATCTCAACCTAAAATCCTCACCTTGGGCAGGAATCCATCCAAGGAATCCATTTGGTACTATCCAAAACAAGTAACCTGATTAAGAGGTAAAATTTTCCATTAAACTCTTTAGTTTCATTTCCATTATCGACCCCTGAAAACTTCTTATTCCATTCTTGTATAAAAAACTACTATCATAAATTTACTAGTATTTTCTTATGATAAGGGTTAGACCAACACTTATACAAACTTCCATCTAATGGGTAACGAACATACTGTTTATGTGTATGACGAACTACCGCCTCAAGAATTGATGATTATTTATTTTTCCTTTACCACCTCTCATAGTGGACATTATAATAGAAAATATATTTATATATGAAATATATGACACATATTATTCCTTTAAGATTATTTAATTATTTTATAACTCATATCTTGACACTTTCTAATTTCTGTAAAAATGATAACATCGTTTGTGGAAGTGTAGACTACCACCACCTCAAAGCGAAGTGAATCATTCACACGATCTATATAATTTATAAATGATGTTTATAATTTAATATATTAAAAATAAAAAAAAACATATATATTATATTCATTACATAATTAACTATTTGTAAATATAATATATATATATATAATTTTCTTTAGTACCATTTCACACACTTTAAAAGAGATAACGTCGTTTGTGGATGTGTGGACTACCACCTCCTCGACATGATTTGATTACTTTTACATCACAATAATTATATATATATGTATATATTATTAAATAATATTTTATTTATGATATAATTATAAGTCTATAGTGTTTATGTGATACCTTTTTCCATAATGATCATTGTAAAAAAGGAATGTTACTCATACTTACGTATGACCTAACATATCTGTGATTGTACCATTGATTTATTTTTCAAAACCATATTTAATTCTTGTTTATAAACAATAATTAATTTATAAATATGATAATTTTTTAATTTTTATTATTATATATTTGTTTTAGTAATTACCCCTTTGACTATAGTTGACCTACCAAAGTTTTTTTGACAGAGAAACCAAATTTTGTCAAAAAACCTTTTATAAACATACTTTTTAGGTAGTTGCATACAACATAGAAATAAGTAAAATAAATGTAATGATAAAAATGAAAAATTTTATCAAGAAATTAAATAAATATAATATATTTATTATATAGGAATTTAATGGATGTTCAACTGAAAGGAAGCGCAATGTAAGGGATTGTGTCTCAATTTTCATTCTATTAAGGCCTATTTGTTATTATTCTCCTAGTTTGTTTTATATTTTGTACATACATCCATTTTACATGATATACCATGAATATCCTTATTCTAATGATATTATAACTTTTATTTAATTTTATTATTTCATAAGGCCTGTGATTTAAAATTATTAAAATTGGTATGAGACACTTTAGAATGTTTAAGGATTACTTTCCTAAAAAATATTTTTAATAATCATTAAATGGTATTTAAATTATATGAAATTATATTAAAATCGATTAATAAACCCTAATAGTGACCTTTTTCATGTATTAGTACCATTTTTCACTCTTTTTTACTAAAGGTATTTTATAAAATGTTTTTAAGAAACCATAACATCATTTCTCTCTTTATTAAAAGAACATATTTTATTCTAAAAAAATGTTGTATTAAATTGTTTTCAAAAATGATTTTAATATTATTTGGTAATGAAATTTTAACACTTTTTTCTTTTAATATTGTTTTCAATGGAATATTATTATCAATTTCCAAACAAGTCATTTTTCTAACCATTTACCATGAAAAAGGAATGTTCTTTTTACATTGTACAAAATATATGTATTTACCTACCATTATTCCCTTAAAGCTTCCATTACATCTTAAAAAAATAATTATAAATAATTTTCTTTAAAAAAAATTTTAATATAAAAAAATTCATATGGTTTTTCAAATTAAATGGATATTTTCCTCAAGAACGTTTTTAAAATAACTTATTATAATATTTTCATTCATAAATGGAAACAACCCTCTATTTTAATCCACTTGGGGTATGTTTTATTGATATCATCCTTAATCTTCCTCTTGATAGTTAATGATGGATTTTTCTATGGATAGTATTCACATTCCCCTCCTTGATTTCTTTTAGTGACCTTGAAATATTCAATTTCTTATGTCATTAAAAATTTAATTTACCCTAATTTACAACATCATTTATCAAGGATATATACATTTTCTAAACCAAATATAATTTTTATAGAGTGTTTAATTTGAATTTTATTTGATTATTTGGGTAATATTGATAAATCTATATCTCTTAATCTTATAGATATTTGATAAGATACAATGTTAAATCAATTATTCAATATTTGAGGAATGTTTTTGGATAGATAAGACATGGGTGGGGCCTGGTTATATATAGCCTCTCGATGCATCAGTAGTCTCATGGGATGAGCCATTTGGATAGCTGCATTAGATGGGGTTTTACATTATATGTTGTAAACCATCTTGTGAAATGTCTTGACAATAATGTTACCTTGTACCTAGGAAACATGTCATCCAATAATAAAAAATTCCCCTAATTTAGATTAAGTTATTATTAATCCGTGAGATTTTGGGTTGACATATCTATGGAAACATTTTATTTTTATATCATTGATTAAATGGAATGTGTTTTACTTTCATAAATTTTCATATTGATATTTCCTTATCTAGTTATTTGAATGAAATAAGTTTCATGTTATTACCACTCCATATTTTTTATGAATTTCATTCTCTATTTTTTGATTACATGGTATGTATGTTCAGTTATTTACGATTCTATAATTATTATTCTCATTGATTAATCATTACTTCTACTATATTTACACTTAATGAGAAATTGATCTCACCTTTATTATGTTTACATTCCCCTGTAATCCAAGAAATATACTATTAAAAATATGTAGGGATATAGTAGATGGAATAATGTTGTCCATATAGATATTTATTTTGAAAAATTATGTTTTAATTAGTGTGATAATTTTTAATAAGAGACTCATGTATATATCTAGTTTACTAAGACTACTAAACACCTGGACCCTTGGGATTTAATTTCCGTGTAAGAACGCCATTATAATTGATTGCAGACACCAGCTCTGGGCTTTCTAGAGTCGGTTCACTACGCAATCAACTAGTAGCTTCAACATAAACTGAAGGAATGGGAGTTATTTACATGACTCTAGGGTGTTCAAATCTAATTCAATGGGACATTATGATATCATTAAGTACATGTGACACATATAATGATCCTATAAAATATTATATCCAAACCCAACTATTAGTTTGAATGGATAAAGAGTAATTATGTATAATGAATATTGTAGTTGTTCTAGAGAATGATCCCTAAATAGATAGCATATTAATTATTAGGATTTTATAGGAGGGAATAATAATTATAAGTTATGGGACATAATCCTAAGGAATTGAAACCATTTAATATCATTATAAAGTTGAAGAATGTTTTTTTTATGCATAAATAAAAGTGAAGTTGTTCTATGGGTATTAGTGAAAGAGAATTTCTCTGCATCATTATTATTTCACATGAGCATAAAATGTAGCCTAGTGGGACTTCAACAAAGAATCTATCTATAGTGAAGGATATATTCCTTGCCATTAAAGCTGGGGAAGGTATTTACTTGTTTATAAATTCTGTGAAGGTGATACTTTCCACTGGTATTGAACCAATGAAGGAAATTTTTTTGGTTAGACCCTTATGAAGTAGTGAGATACCACTAACCCCTTTATGGTAGTGAACCTCAGATTAAGATTAACCTATCCAAGAAATTTCTATATAGTGTGTTCCATAGTAATTTTTGTGCATTTTAAAATGATGATTCATAATCCTTGGGAATAGTTTTGTGAGGGTGAACCATATAAATATTAGTGTCAATATTTTAATTAAACATGCACACCAAAATCGATCAATCCACCTAAAGTATATCTAGAAAAAGAGTAATCCATTAGAACCTCATCATTTTGAGTGAAAAATCCTTAAAGGTAAATTAAAACATTAAAAAAGTAAGTGTTTTAATTTTCTTTGACAATGAATACTCCTATTCACCCCCAAATATTAGTTTCATCTAATTATAATTCCCATGTATAATTTTTGAAATTTTTTATTAGAGGTAAATTTTTAATTTTTTATTTTTTAGTACTCTAACATGATCTAATGTTTTTTAATGATTTCATCAACCTTAATGGTTCGATTATTTAATATAATTTATTTTAGAACATGGAACATTTATTTCATCAATTCCATGGATGTTCTCTTAGTGTTTCTCATGAGGTGGTATAATATGGAATTGTTATGTTAATCCATTGAAACATATCATTGAAAAGTTGATATTTATGATTCCTTCAAAGGGTAATTAAAGAGGAACTTAAGAAAGACATGTATAAACAAGTTAATAATAGAATGTTCTGCAAATAAATTTTGATGAAACTGTAATATTTATTTTTGATAATAAGGAAGCACAAGTTAGAGTTCACTTAGGATAGAAAGTGAGAAGAATAGAAAGTAAAATAAAAATTCACCACAGAGATGTGTTCTCTATTTAAGGAAAAATATGAACAAGATATTTATGATTCTGAATCTCAAGTAAATAAATGATGTGAAATTTTACACAGTATCTTATAATAAAAAAGGATATGTGATTCTAGATATTAAATTAAAATATAATAAATAATCTATTCCAAGGAATTCCCATGAAAAAAACATGGATTGATAGGGCATCATTCATGAAGTTTTATAAAAAATTAGTTATGATATATTCTTTGAAATTAAATGATTAATGGATGAAAAAGTGGCCTTAAATGTATGAATAAAAAAATGAGAATTAAGATGAATGTAAAAAGTAACAATATTGAAAATATTTCTCTATATTTCATGACATAAAATCCCATAGAGATGGATTTGAGGGTTGACTTCATACCTCTAAAAACACACCTTGAAAATAAGATAAATTGGGGTATGGATACTACTTAAAATATAAATGTGATGGTTGAAAACCTTGAAATAAGAGTTAAGAATGCAATTGGCCATTAGTATATGATCATAACTACAAATGAGAAGGTGGATATATCTCTGAAAGCTATCTCAACTTGTGAAGAATAGAAATTACCTATATTAATTCTTGATGTAATTTTTTATTCCATGAAAAATAAATAAGTTTTGTTCAATAAAATAATATTGTATCAAATTAATTTTATCAAAGAGGATTTGGGTAGATCATGAGTAAAATTTTTGAATCCTACATGACCAAATATATAATATGATCTCTAGTAGTTCCAACTTTTCCATAATAAAATGACCAAAAGAGGTTTGATTATTATCGTAAATGTTCTATTTTTCTTAACCCTAATCATATAGAATGGTATTGTAATTGTATATATGTATGGAAGGGAAAATAATATATTCAAGGCCAATCGACTCCTATAAAATAAAATAAAATATCTTATCATATAAAGTGTATTATTAAGATGGAAACTAGGTTTAATGTTTTGGAGGATAAGAAAGACCCTAAATGAAGGGGTTATCAAGAACCAAAATATGAATTTTCATAAAAACTATCATTGAAAGTACAAATAAAGATATAGTAGAGAAATAAATATGTATTTATATCTAAATATATTTTGGAATAAAATGTTAATTTGACTCCATAATGAATGATTTATTCCAAGACGGGACCTTTGGTCGTGAAAGAAGGGGGTTTCCAAAGTGGTACTACACAAAACACTAAGAGGAAAAAGTGGATGATGCAATGTGGAATAAATCCAATGTATTCAAGTGGAACAATACAAGTATGTTCCTTTAAAAATCAGTTTACTTTTCTATCTACAAGTGAATTTGAAGAAGTTGAAGATTTCATTATATTACTATACAAAAATCTGAATAAAAGGAAATAAAATAATGGAAGGTGGTGGGTTAGTTCATTTTGAATAGTCCCATTACTCAACTTGAGAAATATTGAGGTACCCCATTATATATATTAATTATTATGTCTAACCATTTCTTAATACATTCGAAACTAGGTCAGAGGTATGATACCTAGGGTAATAATTCTTGAAAATCACATAAATGATTGTTATAGAGAATCACAAGTTGAAGGAGTTTAATTCAAATATCATCATCCAGAAGATATGTCCCCATTTATTTCACCAAAATTTAATATATAAAATTATTTCTAGAGACAACATTAAATGTGGATTTTTTCTAAATATCATTGGATATTAATCCCTATCAGATTTATTTGAAGTCTGTAATAATTTGAAAGGCAGGAAGTCCAAATGAAACCATTTTTTCAACTTGAAACACTCTAGAAATAAATACTCTAAAATTCCTATCAATTTTTATTAATGAATTCATCAGGTCATATGTTTCTCACATAAAAATATATTTTTTATGTACTAATGGTTTTTTTGAGAAGGTATGGATATCATAGGATGTATTTTGAAGAGAAAAATTCAGTTCTATTTTGTGTGTTTCTTGATATTCATGAGTTACATTGACATCATTATTGTTGTTTATAAATTTTTTCACCTTCACTAAGCTACAATTTAGTAACCTTGTATCATTTATTAATATATCAAGTGAAATGTGGTAAATTCAATCCATGCATCTCTTGATAAAATATAGTATGAAGGGAGCATATATAATGTAACATAAGGTTTCAAAGGATTTGTCTAATATACATTTGGTTGATGAAAATAATGGTATTATTTTTAAATAAGTATAGAAGATATTCACAAGGGGGTGTGATCAATAATAAAAAATTTAGGGGGGTTGAGATTTTATATAATAAGATCCAATATTAAGGGGGTGATGATTTGAAGATGATGTTCCCTATAATATGAAGGACAAGGAAGAATAGTTCATCTCTATATTATTTTAAGGATTCTTGGAATGCCACTTTTCTTTTTAAAGGACCATTATATTTCATTGAAAATTAAATAGAGAAGATAATATCTTATTTTGGGAGAGGAAGATGTCATTTTGGGATTGAAGATACATCTAATGGTTTATTGAATAAGTGGAGAAAATATATATTGAGTATTGTTAAAAAAATATGAAGGGAGAAATTTTTAGAAACCATAAAGATTGATGTTGGGTTTTATGACCACATGTTTGTCCAATTTGTTTGATAACTAAATTGTAAATATTAACTGGTAATAAGGATATTAGAATTTAATAACTAATATGTGTTTGTATTTCAATTAATAAAATTGTATTTCTTCACAATAACGTTGATAAATACAGTTGTTTAAGATGACCAAATTAGTTAAGTGTTTTTTGAAAGAGTGATAATTCCAAAATTGATAGATAATGTTTGTTGTTGACATAGATATTATTATTTTATGTTTCTAAAAATTGATTTTTATTCAAGTGGATGATTTAAAGAGGTTTTAAAAAAGTGAATTTATTGGGTTTTTTTTGCAAAAGAGTGAATGTAAGGAAAAACAGGAAAGACCACACCATAGTTATTACCATGGTAGGAATGTTGAGAAGGGAGTTTATCTAGATACACCATTGATTCTACCCCACATAGTAGAATCTGTTTTGTATATGAAGCTTTCAATGTAGTGAATCAAGTTATGCTTCATAGGGGAATTTGGAGGAAATTTATATACATTTTATATATTATAGTCACCATGACTATGCCACAGTGTTGAAGGTTACGATGCAGTGAAAGGTAAAGGTTCCAAAAAGTATGTCATCCTTAGCTACCTAGTTAAGATATTTTCATTCTATAGATGTTGGAAGAAACATGACCTCATAAGGGAACCCAATAGGCTATATATTCATAGAGGCACAATGAGGATTTTCATCACACATACAGAAGGTGTGCGCATACAAGGATTGATCCACACTATAGGGTGGAATTATAGATTCAGTTTTCCATATTACAGGGAAAATCATATAGGAGTATAAGAGTATACACTATAACTCAAAATCAGTGATTTAAGGGAGTAGAATTCATATATAACATGTGAAATCCATAGATGTTTGATCTAGGATGAGAATTTTAAAGGTTATGCAACATTCAAAAAGAGCATAGTTCAGAAGTCTGCATTAAGGAAATCTTTAAATTTTATAAATGTTGGTTAATCAAGATCTATTTCGTTAGGCTAAACCAGATCTTACAATAGGGTATGTTGACGTTTTCATGCCATAGAAACAAGGAAACAAATTAAAGGGGTTTTCAGAGGAGTTTTGTATCCACTGGATATTTATAGGTGTACACACTGTAATAAATAAGCATGTAACATAATGGTTATGAAATATAATTTGTATAGAAAACTTTTACAACTTTAACCAGGGAGGTTCTGAATTAAATAGATGTATATAATTTGGAGGTTTAAATTCTCATAGGAGACAATGTCTTAGTGATGTTTCCATGTTCTAGCTAGTTCAGTGTGTGAACTAGTTAGAGGAGATTGAGTCTAAGATCAAACTCCATAGAATGAGCTGTTAATTTTTGAGTTTTTTTTAATATAGTTAATGAAATATAACAATGAAATAGTACACTGGACTATACTATAGTGATATATGAAAATTTAATAATGCATCATTGTATACCTATCAATTCAGATAAAGATTCCAAATATGAGGTTCTACAATATAGTACTTTTAACCTTGCCACCTCTATAAAATTTTCATTTAGATGGAAGTTTCACTAAAAATTAATGTAAGGGGAGTTATTTCATTGAAATCAAGGTGTTTAATTCGAATAAAAAAGAAAATTGTGATCCAATTAGGTACATAGGATGCATGAAATGCTCCCAACCAATAATTAATTCAATCCTAACAATTGTATTGAATAGATAGAGAGAAATTATCTATAAATCTTCATGAATAATATATAGTGATAGATCCCTAAAAATAGTGAAATTTGAAAATTAGAATTTTATATTAAGAATATGGTGTTATTCTAGATAAGGGGGTGGATGCTTATAGAATTAGAGTTTATAATGATCATTCTGAAGTTGAAGAAGGTATTCATTATGAATATAATAATGTGATGTTTTTTAAAGGTATTCTAGAATGAAATTTTTTTTGTATCAAAGTGTTTTCCTAAGAGGTAAAGAATCATACCGACAGGACTTCAACTTATTATCTACCTACAGTAAAGGATGCAATCCATTATAATGATGCAATATAAAGTTCCCCTATCCCTATAATCCTTTTAAATGTGATCTAATCAATTATAAGTGATCCAATGAAATAACATTCATAGAATTAAACATTAGAAAGCATCCAACATTCAATAAACATTAAAAATGAAATGAGATTTGGAATAAGAGTGACATGGAATAAACTATTATAAATAGTAATTCTAATTGTAATTTTGGCACATGGAACAATGCTGATGAAAGATCATTGGACATGTATATGTGAGGGTGAACTAGGTAAATACTTTTGGTAATACCTACTTTATTCTTTTTCACCATAACAGATCAAGAAACCTTATGTATTTCAAGTCAATGAGAAATTAAAGTGACCATTAGGATAGATAGTTCAATATCCTTTAAGGGTATATGTGTCTTTATATGAGTAAGAGTTTTAATTGTTAATGATAGTTTATAACCTGATTCAACCCTCCCCCTTATATTAAATCTCACACTAAGTCCCTTGTATAAGTCAAAGAAAATATTTTACTCACTCATAGGTGAGTGTAACCAGTAGAGTGAGATGTATAAAATAAACCATGGGTACATTGGTCTAATATAATTAATGTGGGATGGATGACTTGAAAATCAACATATTTAATTTATTAAAAGATTATTACACATAAAAACCATGAAATAATATTAATTTTTAAATAAATTCAACCCATACATTGATTGTTCAAGATCATAATCAATCACATACATGAATAAACACCACATACACCCATGAAAGAGTTTATTTCTAATTTCTCTATTTAATTAAGACAAATATCTCTTGAATTGGTAATTAATTTTATTATTAATTATCCAATTAATTATCATAATTATTAATCCAAGAACTATTCATCATACAAAATATTGTAATCCTCTATATTTTTAAATAAACTAAAATTGTTTTATTTATTTAAAACTACATATGTATAGGACATTTAATGGAAATGACACAATGTGTTACAATCTACTTTGATATGCTTTAATGGGTATGATGTGTACTTATAGATCTAATGTATTGATTACATGGTGTTTACAACCACTTTACACAGTGTATAAATTATAGAAAATGTGAAAAATATTAATTCAAACAACTCTTACACATAGACACATGAAAATAACCTGGAGTGTGCAAAACAAATATCACATTTCGTATACAACCAGCTACATGAAAAGTTATTTTTTTATTAGTGAAATTAATTTATATCTATGTGAATTAACTAAAATTATATGATAGTGACAGGACCTACAATATATTACATGGTGGGTACATGAACTATATAATGTGATTTTTTTGGACTTCCTCCATTACTTGCCTACGGACTCGGTGTATAATACCTATAGAATAAAACCAAATTAAATTGATTGTCAACAAACTACATTACATGTGAACATTGTAATACCGAGTCACTCGACATTTATTCAGCATTACAAAAATTCAATTAATGTATTATAAATAACAACTAGTCTATTCACCATAAGACCATCAGATTATGAGGAGTCACACGATGTGCAATATTATTGACCACATGCCAACCTATTAGGCAATAGATGGTGTAACTAAAACCATTTATTGACCCCCCCCCCCCATAAAAATATCCATGATTCGTGAAACTACATAGTGCAATAGTTCACCAAGAAATACACAACATGAATTACCTTACACATCATGTAAGCAAGTCATGTAGCTATAATCTATAACCCATATGGATAAAATATCTAGTTGTTCTTCACATATTCATAACATGTTATTGGTTATATGATAGTGAACGAATTCATTATCTCATCATAATGGCTTAAGAATAAAAAATGAAATGAAATCAAACAAAATATTAGTCATATCGATCAAAAAACAATTATTAATTTAAATGGGGTTACGTGGATACAACTCAAATGTTCAATTTGTAGTAGAAGCACTGGTCGATCATGTTCCCAACATGGATTTTGTTTGATCTAACGAATAAACAGTATTATCATGGTGATTAATAGCATATATCATGATCGTATCTGATGAAACTAGACAATGAAAATGAAAACCAAGATTTGGGTGTCATTCATATTATATTAATAATCAATTTATTACCATGAAAATACATCATTATTGATATCATTAATCGACTTGGATATTGAAAATTTATACCCCATATTAGTTGATTTATCTTTGTGCTAATAAGATCAAAAATATAATCCATTTATTGATGATCCATATAAACTCCTAGACATATAAACAACACATGAAATAAATTTAGTGCTTCCATAGATTTTCTAATCACATTTTCTTTTTCATCATGACCTTGATACTTTCCATTGGGATTGAATTATTTTTAATATTATTCTCTAATTGGTAATAAGGTATAATGTTATATAGGAATTATCTCTATCTTGAGAGAAACATAGAGTTATTCTTTAGAGTGTCTAAATGGAGAACTATTTCACACAACTATTAATCCATTTCTCTAAAATGGTATACTTTTGGAATATATGTAGTTAAGGTTTAATACATAATAATTTATTATAATATATTCATCAAATAATAAACCTTACATATTCTCCATAGAAAAAATAATAATATCATTATTATTTTATGAAATGATATGGTCTGTGAAAAAGTAAATATAATATTTTAAAATAAAAAATTTCATATTTATTTTTATTTTATCAAATAGTTTTATCATATTCATAACTAGGTGATTGATTCGATGTATCCACTTTCCTCGACATTTACTTGACCTTAAATATTAAATATCACTAATTAGATCAATAAATAAATATTATATTTATTGTCTTATGAATAAATGTTTTTATTATTAATCCAATACCGAAATAAATATTTATTTAATAATTTTCTTATTCATTAAATTTCATATAAAATAATAGGGAAATATATATGTCATTTCATGGTATTGTGAATAAAAATTTAATTAATTTTCAATGAAGATTTATATAGTGACTGAATATTTTCAATCAATAAATCCTCAGTTAATGTTATAGCTTAGTCCTGAGTATAAAATTTATTCGAATAGTTAATTACAAATTGAATTTGATCATGTTCACTGGATAGACTATGTGTGTAATCATATAGCCCTATTCCTCTTTGGCATTATGTGGGCTTGCCTAAATTCTATGACCAATGTCTATAAACACATCAAGGATCCCATAGTGGATGAAATTAATTTCCCAATAAAAACACCAAATTTGAATGCTAACTGGGTAATATAATCTATCTTTCTTGATATCTCATCATGTATATTACATACTCAAGTAATTAACATATATTATATATTTTTTTCGGTTCATGAAAGGAACCTGTAAATCACAATCACTGTATATTATAGTTTTAAATTTCAATATCAATTATCATATTCAATTAATTTAAGTGACAAAATATTTTTTAAATTATTTATTGATTTCATATCACTCACAGTATTCAAATTATATCATACATTACTATGAATAAATGAGGTATTTTTTTGAAAATACAACAATGTACATGACTTGTGATATACATTTATACTAATATAAATCCTAAGGACTAATAAACACATTCTCATTAAGGAATATCAAATGATGTATATATATTGTGTACTTTTAACCAGTGTTTTTTTCCACAAAATATCACATCATAAAGACAACCAAGTATGAACTGTATAAGATGATGTGTAATATTCTGATGAGTATCAGGAACCTGATAGTCAAACATACTAAGTTTGATATCATAGAATGGAATCCTATCCATAATAAAGTATGTAAGGATCCCATTGTACATCTTCGTCCATGAAAATGTCTATATAGGGTCTAGGATTCCTTATATATATGTGAAGATTCATATGAATTCAAGCAAAATGAAGGGAAGATTCGATTTCCCATCATATAATGAAGCATGCCAGGATTTTGAAGCATATTCCCAATGTACAAGCCTTTAATAGGAATTACATAAATGCTTTATTATTTTAAAAATTGTGTTTTTATTATTATGTAGTATTCTCATGCTATGTGAGTTGATTTTGGCATTTAGGAATATTTTTTCACTTGTTTTACATAATTCATCAAACCTTTTGAGATGATATTTTCTTATTTAAACATGTTTTCAATATTATTTGAATATTTAAAGAATTTAAAATTTTAAATAGGCTTTATAAATTATTTCTAACTTGAAATATGTAAATTCCTAAAGAATTTTTTAAGGTAATGAGTCCCAGATAGAGCTTCTAATTGTTTTATGAAATTGGAAAACCCCCCTTAGGTAATTCCCCCTTAGAATGGATATGTTATGTATGTGTGGAATGAAATGTGTTCTCAGTTATGGTATTTTACTCTTTTTTTAGTAACTTTGAAAGGGGTTTTTCTTAAAGTGAGATATCAAATGTTAAGAGTAGGATGAGATAATTCGAGTAAAGAAATAGATATATGTATATATATGATAGTTTTATAGAACTCACTTCCATTTATTTTCATGGGATAGATTGAGTAGTTAGGTGGGAGCCTTAGGTATAGATTCTTCCCCATTTGATATTACACACTGGCTAGTGTCCCAATGTATATAACATGAATACCGATGGTATTTTTCCCTTGGTCGAGCCAATGAGGGTATCATCGAGTGCTAGGAAAATGATTTCAGATAACAATAACTAGTACAGATTGATTGTGTGAGATGTATTAGAGCCTTTTCCTTGCCTGTCTCGACAAGCACGTGATATCCCATGATGAAATTTTTTTCAGTTACACCATTTCTCTCTATTTCATGTTCCATTATAAAATTACATTCTTATTTGTGTTTTCTATATTGATGCACCTTTTTTATAAGTAGTTAAATTTCTTAGTAATTTCATTATAATGCCTTTCATGCTTTGGATACTACATTAGAAATATAATTATAAATGATTCTTCCTGAAATTTTAGACATGTTTTTTTAGAATAATGGGGAAAACCTTATTTAACATGTCTTATTTTCAAACTATCAGGAAACCATTTTCATTTTAAAGGAATTTTATATGGTGTTCTCCTTATTTGGAATCCCTAATGAGATTGTCAATTATCATGCCAACATAATTTTTTTAGTATCATGTTCCTCTAGTTTTGGGATCTCTCCTAAAGATATCTTGGTTATGTGATTAGTGGTGACCTACGACATCACATAGAGGCGGGTTTATCAATCTAGTTTATTTTATTTCTTATTCTAGTTATATTATTAATTTTATTATTGTTTATTTATCTATTGTTCATGGGATAAATTATTCCCAACTATTTATTCTTGATGGCTGATACTATTTTCCATCACTGGGGGATCAGGAAAACCAATTATGTCTTATCAAGGGATGTATTAGGTGACCAGTTTGGGTTTGACCTGAGTTTATTAATTAAAAAAGGTTATTAGAGAAGGAGCATTTTATTTGGGGTGTCAGATAGACCAGAGATACAATTCTCAGGGATTGGATGTAGGTCATAGGTATTTTCTTAATCACTACCACTCAAGATGAGACAAGAGTCATCAAGGGTAGTTGAGTTTTGAGCCTTTATTTTTTGGTTTTTCATTATGATTTTATCATTTTTTTAGTTCAGTGAGCATGTGTATATTGTGGGATGGTAATCAAAGTGTGATGGTGCTACTCAGTTATATTATATTGTCTAGAAAACCATGTGTCTCCCTCTTTCACAATTCAATAATCTTCAAGTGGTTAGTGCATAATTAGTTCATGGTTTTCTAAACCAGTTGGTCAGGTTATTCATGACCAATTGATACCAATTTCATTTCTTGTAATTAGTGATGATTTGATATGATTTGGGTTACTGTTAGTGGATTTTGATAGGAAACTAATTTCATTATATAGTTTATGGATTAGAAAATTTGGTTTTAATAGAAAAATTGATTCATAATTTTAAAATTTTTTAAAATAATATGGAGGAAAAGTGAATTCGAGATTTAGTAAATTTTTGGTTTTTATGATAATATGGTATGTATGACCCTTTGTATTCCTTATGGATGCTTAAAGATATGTTTTTTGGAGTATATATAGAACATGCATGGTGGTATGTATATGTAGATGATATAAAGAGAAGTGGTATGCACACATATGTGGTAGTTCATTTGATGTTGTGGTACAGTATTTAAAAAAATATTTGTCTTGGTTTTTCCAAAGTTATTTTAGTAAAAGGAAAATGGTTTTGTTAAAAAGGGTTGTTTTTTTAATTTTGTTTTCCCTTTAATGGGATAAGTGATGTGGTATTTTGAATTTTATAGTGGATTTAATAAAATAATTGTTGAAAAGTAAAATGATCTTGATTTTGAAAGGGGGAATTCAGTTGGAAAATCTGTGAATTTTGGAATGATGGATTCTAAAAGAGGGTTCGTGGATATTTATTTATGCTGTTGTGGGTTTTTCAGTTGAAATTTTATTTGGTTTTTATATATATTTAAAATTTATGTTTTTTATATAATTCCACGAAGAAAGTCCCTAATGGTTCTCATGGAATCTCTTCCAATCATCGGCCTTGCCCAAACTCCTATTGGAGTGGTGATCTTGAGATCTGCTCTACCAGTGATTGTTTTCAATAGTCATCTATGTTTGTTAGGTGTTGTTGAGGGTCTTGGGGATATTGATAATTTATTCATGTTTTTGGTTACTCTAGATGTTGTGAGTGTGTCATCTTTATTACGTATGTTTGAATGACTAGGAATCAGCCATGGAAAGGTGATCATTCCATTATTGTTGCGAGTTGGGATGTCTTGGGTGATATTTTAGACCTCTTTCATCCAATAGTTTATTCTTGAGGAATTTAGGTAAAAATAAGTGTTATTTTTCTGGTATTCTCAACATGGTCAACTGATGGTGAAGGGATATGTTGTCCATTTTGAGGAACTTATTTCATTTTCTCTAGAGATATTGTTAGAAGAATAGTTAAAAGCTCTCTCTTTTATGTGGGATCTCTATACAGGGCCCAAAGACCAGTTTCAATTTGTTCTCATGGAGGTTACCTACAATGTAATGTGTGTGAACTATAATAAACTTTTCATGGAAAGTACGCTTTTAGGAACCCACCTTTACTTTGTTGTGCCACTCACTCATTTGGTTATGATATGGTTGGTTTAGTAACCTTAAGTCGCCATTCTATAATCCTATGAAGGATTATCATTAGTGTGGCCATGGAGGAGTAGTGTATGTTGTATTTTTATAATAGAAAGACTCCTTCAAAGTTTTTCATTTGCCGACTATGAGGAAACAGATTCTTCAGAATTGCATGGCTCCAACAATAGCTCCTAGAGTGAATCATTTCACATAGTTGGGAATTTTTTGGGTGTTATGGGGGATGACCGAACCCATTTTCTATAATGATAGAGAAGAATCTATTTTATTTTATATTTTCATGTGGTTTTCTATTTGGGAATTCTTTTTTGTTTTCATGGTAGTGGTATCCTGCTTTTGAAATGGTTTTAGTTTGTGGGAAGTTCCTACATTTTGGATGCTTCTGTATTACTGAAGTATTGAATCCTGGATTGGTTTGGGGTTTAATTTTAAACTCTTTAATTATATCCCATTAAGTTGTGGTTCATCAATGTTAGTTGGTTTCTGAAATGGCATGGTTACCCACCATGGGACCATTATCATTGCCTTTTTCCCTAGAGTCGGTTGGATGAGACTTCTGGGTTTGAATGGTCATATCTGGTTTCATGGTTTCATTTGGTCATGATTCATTTTGAGTCTTGGTTTTGATCCATGTTTTCTTAGGAGAATTTATATGGGAATAAAGTGTTAATGGTGGAGATAATTGTAACACCCAAACCTTGAATTATTAATTATTTTAAATATTTATTTATTTTTTCACCTTTCATTTTAGTTCTGGTTGTTGGGGAGACTAAATTAAAAAAAATTTGAATCTTTATATCGGTATCATAGTTATATTGCATGATTAGTAGTATCTTTATAGTGCATGTATGGGTTCTTAGTTGGTTTTATGATATGGGTCACATCTTTCACACTATTTATTAAACTCTTTGGAAAGCATTTGATTTTAATTTATGAGTTCATAGTGTCATGTAATAATGTTTCTACCCAGTATTCTCAGCCATGATTCTACCTAGGGGTAATTGTGTGAGGGTTCCTAGACTATGTAGTGGCCAGAGCTTGATGGGTGCATGGTTTGGTAAACTATGTGTAAACCTTTCATTTTTCCTATAATTTTAAAATTTTGGATTTCAATTATTTGTTTTTTTATATTTTTCTTTCCTAATATTTTTTTCAATCCTCTCCTCTATATTTTTTATTGTGTAATTCCTCACCCTCCCTTCCTTCATGGCACACGACCCCTCCATCTTCATGTTCTCCACTGGTGCAATGAATTAACCTAATTTCATGAGGTTTTCTAATCAGTTCTCAGAGATAATCTCTCCTCTACTTTCCTCCTTCAAATTCATGGAATTTTTCCTCTTCCCACATCCCCTCTCTGTTTGGCAGAACCCAAGGTCAAGGGTTAAACCTTTTTTTGTTCTGTTTCTAGTGTTTGGGATTTCAGTGGGTCACTAGAGTCCTTTGATCATGTTTTGACATCCACAATAGAAGGTGAAGCACATTGGGTCATTTTGGCTCACCCTCAACCATTTTGAAGTTTTTTTATTCTTCTGTTTCTTTTTGAACAATTTTAATTGTGTTTTTTGTGATGTTTGAGTCACTAATATTGATGTAGTGTGTCATGGCCCTTGTTAAGGTTGATTTGATCCTCCATTGTCAAATAAATATAAGAGTACACATAGGTAGTCATGTTTTTATGTGAACTCGCCTATATATATATATATTCACCCACGATGGGATGAAAATATATATTTATCCTAGGTGTGCATATTTGGGTATATGATTATGCGTACTTTTGTTAGTGTAAAGTGTTATATAGAAGTATAATAACATAGATAAGGATCCCCTTGTACATATTTGGACAGTAAACTATGTTCATAGGGGATTCATGTTCTTATATATATGTGAAGGTGCATATGAGTGAAAGAGGAAAAAAGGGAAGATTTGGGTTTTTATAGTCTAAAGTAGTGTTTCATTTTCTTGTGGGAGGTTTACCAAGTCTGAATAGTTAATTTTAATTCCTTTATTAATTGAATATTTTATATATTATGTTTTTATTATTATGTAGTATGTTCATGCTATGCGAGTTAACGGTGGCATTTGGGAATAGTTTTCCATTTTTTTATTCATTCACCAAAGCTTCTTAAATAAGTTTTTATTATTTAAACATGGTTTTAATCATATTTTAAAATTTTTTGTATCTTAAATACTTAATTGTTTTTATATATGATTTATAACCAGAATGTTCTAAATTCCCAATGATTTTTTCTTAAGGTGATAAGGCACAGTTAGAACATCCAGTTGTCTTATAAAACTAGAAAATCCCTCTTATGGCATGCTCCATTGGAATAAAAATGTGATATATGTGTAGTATGAAATTTTTGTTGAGTAATGGTATTGTTTTTTGTTTTTTGTAGCTTAGATATGGGATGCACTTAAGGTGGGATTTTTGAGGTGAGGAGGCTAGTGAGAAATTTCGAGTAAAGAAATCTATATATGTATGTATACGATTGTTTGATAAAACTCTCCTATTTTCCATTATCATGGGATATTGTGGGTAGTTACGTGGGAGCCCTAGGTACATGTCATGAATTTTTTGATATTGCACAATAGCTACTTGGCCTATGTATATAACCTAACTACCCATGGGATGTACCCCTTTGTCATGCTAGTGAGGTCATCTCCAAGTGTTTAGAAAGTGTTTGTGGATAACTAGTATTAGTAGAGAATGATTTTGTGATATGTATTATATTTTTCCCCTAGGCTTCCTAGACCATCAACCAATATCCCATGACACATGTTATTTATGTTACACTCTTTCTTTATGTTCTATGTTTCATTATAAAATGACATTCTAATTTGTGTTCTTTATATTGAATCACCTGTTTTAGAACTAGTTACCTTTTCGAATAATTTCGTTGAATTTTTTTTTCTTTTTTTGGAAAATAATTTTTATATTTAATGATGAATGGTTCTCCCAAAATGTGAAAAATTGTTTCATGTTTTTTAATATAATGGGGTAAAATTATTTTTTTGTCTAATTTACAAGCTATAATTATATGGTTTTCTTTTTAATGGAAAGGTTGAATTCTTGGTTATTATTTTGTGACTACACTGATAATTTTGGTTTTTACACCTATAACATCATTTTATATTTTAGTTTACTTCAGTTTTATGATCTTTCTTGGAGAAAGCATAGTTTTGTGATTTGTGTTGATCCATGTGGTCACTTGGATGTATTTTCAACTATTTAGTTTATTTCTTTTCTACTTCTAATTAGTTGTTTAATTTTATTATTTTTTATTTATCTATCTTTCAGGGGATAAATCATTCTTAACTGTGTATACATTATTCATGGATCTAGTTTTCTTCCAGGGAGGATCAGGAACACCTCTCGGATCTTTTTGTGGGCTGGATTGGGTGATCGGTTCGGGGTTGGCCTGGGTTGGTTCCTGGAAGTTACTCACATCCAATTACATTGTGATTCATTATAACATGAGGTACTCTTCCTAAAATTTTGTTGTAAGAAAATATAATGTAGAATTATGAATTCACCATTACATTTAATTGTAAGAAATCATAATGTGGGGTTTACATCATGAAAATACCTTAAGGTTTTATGTATTCTTAAGTGTCCAGCAAAAACCATTAATTTTAAAATTAATTATCTTTCTTATTTTACTTAAAATATATAAGTTGTTTACAAAAGTTATGTGATTTTTTAAAAATTATAACTAGTAGTTATTTTGGGAATATATTAATTATAAATGGAGTTATAAGTTAATAAATTATAATGAATTTATAATTAACTATTTAATCACTTTTCAAACATTTAGTAATTAATATTCCATAATATTAATAATTAATATTAGATACCTCTTTCCATATTATATGGATCAATATAAATTTGGATATAAATTTTTTATATAAAAATTATATGTCTGATTTATAAAGGACCTATAAATTAGAAAAAAATTGGAAATATAAGGAGTTTATATTTAAATTATGAATTTTTTATAATATCTAATTTGAAATATTCAAATTAATTTATTTATTAGGGATAATAATTAAAAAACATAAAATGGGTTTCTATAATTAATATGATCATGGTAAATAAAATGGTAGGTATATGATATTTAAAAAATGTAAAATTATTACATACTATAAGTTTAATTTTAAATTCATTATAATTCATAAAAAATTATATATTTAAATACAATGGAATCTAATGGATAATATAAATAGTTCTTATTATGGAATGAATAAAACTTTTTGTATTCAATAATATAGAATGTACATAATGAAAAGATAAATTATAAAATTCTTAAGTAAATATTTATTTAGGAATTATTTTATAAATAATTTTATTATTTTTAAATAAATGAAATTAAAATTTACTAAATGGGTTATTCTGTATATTATCAATAGTTAAAATAAAATTTGTAATGAATATTTGTATTATTTAGTTTTGGTTGTTTAAATATCATTACATGTTATGGGGCCCAAAATTTTATGTTTGGAATGATTAAGTGTGATTGAAATTTCATCAACCTAAACTTTAGTTTGTAATTGAAGTTATTATCATGAAAATAGTAATTTTATATATTTTTTGAATATTCTGTGTCTGAAAATTTATTAATTGGATTCATTCTTAAGTAAAGTATCCTTTAAAATTTAATGTAATTATAGAATAATTTTTTTCATTATGTAATTAAATAGTTAAATTCATTATAAATGTATAATGAAATGTGTAGAATTTATAGATATTAAGGAATATATACTAATGGAATAATAACCAGACCAATTGAATAATAATGTGACCATTAAGAATAGTATTCTGGAAATTTAAATAATAACATCACATAAGAGAGAATAAATAAAATTTAGGTTTCTAAAAAGTGAGAATATTATTTATTTATATAATAGAATAAGTAAATAAATGTTTTATGGATTATAAATTAAGTGTTCGTATTTTCCCAATTCGTAAATTTTAATTCCAAAATTTAAAATTAATATAAATACTTAATTGAATTTTTTTTATAAAATATATTCATAAAATAATATTTTTGTTTTATTATAATTATAATATAACATTGTGAGGCCTTATTAAAATTTTCAAAATGTCATCAAATCAATTATAATTTTAAAATTGGTATTTCTCCAATAAATAATGATAATAAAAATAATAAAATTTATTATATTTATAATTTTTTTCACAAAATGGATTCCATTTTTGAAATCAAAATTTTGATACATTTTTAGGGATAATATTTGGATTTTTGTCAAATTGTTTAATTTTTTTGAATAGAGAAATAAAATAATTTATGGTATTAAAAATTATAATTAAAAAATGGAATTATTGAGTCATGGATGATGTATGGATGTTGCAAGAAACCATTAGTTCGATATCACATGAAATGGTTACTATAATAAGTCATAATAATCAATAATTTTTATAGTCTTGAGACAAAATTATAAACAAATGAATACAAAATATCAAAAACATCCCTCTCCCCTCACTATAAATACCACCCATCCCCTCACACCTTATAAGCCTTAAATATTATCTAAATTGTTCCCAATTTCATTCCCAAGACTCTTCATCATGTCTAAGACATACTTTTCTCACCAAAATACCAAAATCTAGTTTCATAAGGAGGTTCTCAGGGAGACAATATTCATGAGGAAAATTATTCTTTTTTCTCTTTTCAATTCATTCATTCTTTCTTTATTTTAAAATTATCCTAAACTCTCCTATAAAAAGTGAAATGATAAATCTTTTATCATACATATAATATAATTTTTTTATCTTAATGTAATATCCATCATAAACCTCCTCTCTTATCCTCTTATTCTAATAATGAAAACATCATCCATGATGTGTTGATTCCCCGCAAACTTGGACATCTGGATTAAGTTTCTATTACCTATTCAAAGGTAGGTCATAAAAAATTATTATGGTTAAAAAATAGTTTAATATGTATAATATAAATTTTTTAATTTTAAGAAACTAATTTATATACATAACTAATAAATAAAATGAAACTATATTTTGATTGTTGGAAAAATGGTCATCATCAAACAACACATTTATCATTAATGTATTATCTAATAAACCAGCCACATATCTGAAAAAAATTATATATGGGATCATTTAAAATTATTAAACATATTCAAAACATTTCATTCAATATATGGATTTTTTTCTTCCATTTGAAAAGAATTCTAGTAATTATACTCAAGGGAACCGGCCATAAATGCAAGAAACGAGCACTACAGGAATGAAAATTTTGTTATTTATAACTCATAAAAATTGCTATAAATTTACTCAATAAAATGGTAATAAATAAAATATATGTAATTAGGTTCTAAAATAAATAATTCAATAATATAATTTTAAAATCATGGACATTAATTTTAAGTGTGAAACTCATTCATACATAAGGTAAAATACATTCTTTAAAAAATCCTCTTTTAAAATTACATCTCTTTTTCTTAATGAATAATTGTTTACTTATATATAATAAATATATTTTCTTACTTTCATGAAACCTTATTTATTTTATTTTTTCTTTACAAGTTTACCAGTTTATTTTCAAATATTGTTTTTCATTTATATATGCATTACTTCATAAAAGTGACAATTTATTCCAAAATGGGAAATTAATTTTCTTCAAGAATTTTTGTTTTAAGAAAGATTTATGTGTTATGATCATGTTATGGTTCTTGGTAATTTTTATTATTATAGGAGGTTATATGATTATATAATGGTGGGTGATCCTATTATATCAATTAAATGCACTGAGTAAAGGGGTGGAGTTACCCGATTAGGTTTCTCTAAAGATATTAGGGGAATATGTTATAATGGTTATTCTATGTGTAACAATGATATTCAATCCATAAGTAGAAATTATTGCAAAATTATAAGTAATAGTGATATGAAAATGATGACATAGGTTACCTTTTGTGATTTATGTATTATTTCTTTGGTTTTATAAGAATCATATGATTTCATAAGGTAAGCTAAAGAGATTATGTTTTATGTGTAAAAGTTATAAGTTTGTGAAAATGTTTTCATTCATGGACTAATAGTTTTTTATTCATTTATATGACCCTTAATTATATTTTTGATCTTATTATATGTTATATTTTTCATTGGTTTTATGGATGGGTAATGGAATTCAATAATTTAGGTTTAAAGTCATGAATTTTTTCTATAGAATGATGTCATATTTTATTCTAAAAGTTTCATATTGTGAAAAAATGTACATTGAGTAAAAGTGTCTACATTGAAATATATTTGTTTCTATATATGATTTTATGAAATAATTATCTAAAACTCTAAATCTAAAATATCATTGGGAATGTACAATAATAAATTCTATTTAAATTA
Source organism: Viscum album (assembly GCA_963277665.1). NCBI lineage: Eukaryota > Viridiplantae > Streptophyta > Magnoliopsida > Santalales > Viscaceae > Viscum > Viscum album. The sequence continues at coordinate 1,752,572,716 of OY728155.1, read as the reverse complement.
ACTATATTATGTAATGTTTATGGTCGTGTCCTTACAGTTGGCATCTGAAGATGGTTTACATAACATTTGGGGTTCGGATAATTTTAAAATAATAACAATAAATTATTTTGACGTTATGGTTATGTTGAAATGATATATAATTTTAATATTACCATGTTGATTCAACTATGAAATGTCTATTCAAATTGGGTTTCTCATAGAATAAATAGGGAAGCTTAAGAAATAAGTCATTGAGAGGATGATATCCTTCTAGATCCACAACCTAGAATGGTGGGAATTGGAAATAAGTATTTTGTAATAATAATATATAATCTAATATAGGCTATAAATTTTCGTTACATCTATGCATGATATCATCTGGATCAACCATAGAGTAATATTTCAGTGGTGGAACATTTTCTGAGGGAACACCCTCCTACATTGAGTTGATCTTTTGACCTAATTTTAGCTAATGCGTGGATTAAACCCCTAGAATTTTTTTTAACATTATGGAGTGTTTTAACCACATAAATTTCAATATTTTTATATACCATTTCGAAGGTGAGACAAGCCAGTGGTGGTCTATGGTCAAGAATATCAGGTATAGTAAAGAGATTGAGACATTGCAATTGGATGAATTAAAAAATAAAATTCCATGAGAAATATTTTCATAATTTGATTCAACATAGGATAGGAAAATATTATTGGAATTGTGACAACAAAAGGATTTAGTGTATGGATACAAGGAAAAATGAAATCGACTACCAAGGTAAGCTCCAAATTGTTTTAATGATCTTGATAGGGAAATCAAAAAAATTTACTCAAGATTTATGACAAAATACAGATGGTAATTAGATTATTTTGAATTAAATTTTTTTGAAAAACTTGTTCGATGTGTGTATAAGGAAAAAATAGAGTTTTCTAATGATTTTTTTTCTTTTAAAACCATTTGAAAAAGTGTTCGAGTTGGCGGAAAAAAGTATAGAATGCTTCATAAGATTTGATGGTATGAAACTATTTTTTTTTTGTGATACTTTTAGTAAAAATGTTGGGGATGAATTTTAATGAATAATAATTTTTCTGAATTTTGTATGTTTGTGAATATGGATCGTAATTTCAATAAAAAGATCATGGTAGTTGTTAAAACAATTCTAAAATACAAAACGCAAAATATTTTTAATGTACTAAGATGAGTCACTATGGAAATGAGTATCTGAAGAGAATCTTGAATGATGGGACCCAGTGATACTATAAAAATGGTGTGGTAAAATCATTTTCAACTACTTCATCAGATGTTGGTACATATATTGAAGGGAAATTAGGTAAAAAAAATTATTCATATTATTCTACTGTATTTTTTTATTCAAGGTTTACAAATTGATTCATTTCTGGGAAATTTTTGGGTAAATTTGATTTTATACCTCAATAAATGAAGCTAGAACATGTTGTAAAAACATTTAGGGGAAATGTTAAATAAAAATGAAATTTTAAGAATATTTTTTTCAATTTATAGGAATGAAGTTACCATGAATTGTTTTGACTTTTCCCTGGTATAATTTGATGTTATTCTGGGTATGGATTGTATTTCTATTTATCGGGATAAGATTGATTGTTGTGATATTGAAGATCATTTGAAAAAAGTGTTTTAATTTGTATACAATAATTAACCCATACCATTGATAACATATCAGGAAGCTAAAAACTATTAAAATATGGAAATAAATTTTATTTTGCACATATTTTTTAAAACAATGTAATTTTTTAGATTAATGATTTTCTAGTGTAAAATGATTATCAAGATGTTTTTTCTAATGAGTTTCCTATTTTTATACAGGATTGGGATGTTTTTTTTTTCTACTGTGTTAGTCTATAATACTAAACCAATTTCAAACCCCCCATATCTAACAACTGAAGTAAAACTTATAGAATTGAAAAATAAATTACATGAATTGACAGATAATGGTTTTATTCAACCCAGCAGTTAACCTTGGGGAGCTTCTATTTTTTGTGTTAAAAATAAATATGGTTTCATGAGGCTTTCTATCGATTATATATAATTTAGTAACATCACTATTATTAATAAGTATGATTTTCCTCATATTTATGACTTTTTTTTCATCTCTAGGGAGCTCAATAGTTTTCAAAGTTTGACATGAGATTGGGTACCATCATTTAATATTGAAAGGGGATGTCATTCTAAAAACAAAATTACTGACTAGATAAAGGAATAATGATTTTTTTTATTCCCTTTGTATTGATTAATTCTCTTTCTGTATATGTGGTTCTTATGAACAAGATCTTCCATGACTATTTAGATATATTGGTGTTTTTTTCTTGATGATATATTGTTTTATTAAAACTGTCATGAGAATCATGAATAACATCTAATGAGTCTTCTAAAAACCCTTAATGGATAGAAGTTATATGATAAATTTTAAACATGTGATTTTTTGTTACAGAAGATATATTTTCCTTGGAAAATTATAAAAAAGGATTTCATAACAGTTGATCCCACAAAAAAAATTGGTTGATCAATGGACATTACCTAAAAATGTAACTGAGACTCATAGTTTTCTAGGATTAGAAATCTATTACTGAGGTTTTGTTAAAAAAATCACGGTTATCTAGCCCACAATCTATGTTTACATGAAAATGGGTTAAATTTATTTATACATAATAATTTGTTGCTTATTTCCAATAATTGAAAAATATTTTTGTTAATGCTCTATTTTTTGCCCTAATTTATAGAAATGGTGAGTTTTTTATCTATAGTTATTATTCTTTAAATGTACATCATTGGATTATAGTGAATAATGATCAGTTAATTGGTTACTCTTTATGGAAACTGAAACCTATTGAGTTAAAATATCCCACACATTATCTAGAATTTTAATTTGTGGTTTTCACTTAAAAAAATTAGAGACATCATATATATTGAACCAAATGTGCAATATAAACCAATAATAAAAGTTTAGTGTATATATTTTATCAAAAGATATTGAATATGAGGCATATAATATGGATTTAATTGTTTAAGTATTGTGATTGTATGATTCATTACCAACTATGAAAAGAAAATAATGTGGATGATGCTTTGTGTCAGAAAAATAATTGTACATTAACCATGTTATATTTGGAACATATCCCATTTGTTAATTATTTGACGAATTTTTTCTTGTAATATGATGGTATAGTAAATTATTTTGTTTTATTTTATGTGTTAGATCAATTGTATCTATCAAACATAATAAATAAAGATCATAAGGAAGAAAGTGGGTTATCGGAAAATTTATGATTGGTTAAAAGGGTGTGTTTCCATAATTTAACATTGATAGATAATTTTTTTTCAGATTTTGTATGAGATTATGTGTTCCTTTTGATTCTTATTTGAGGAAAAGAGTTATTAAATTAATCTCATCGTTCTCCATTTTCAGTTCATCCCAAAGTCCCTAAGATATTCAAATACCTTTGTAAGTAGTACCAGTTTTATAAAATCAAAAGAGATATTGATGAATCTACCAAGAGATGTTGGACTTGTCAACATGTAAAAGTATAATGAGAATTACCTAAGGGGGTTCTTTAGCCTTTTCTAGTTCCATAATTGAAATGGGATAATGTATTCCTAGATTAAATAGTGGGATTATCAAAAAACACTCAAGGTAAAAATGTGATTTGGGTTATTGTTGATCGGTTGAATAAATTTACACATTTCTATCATGTTTGAGATTCTATGTCTTTAGATTATATTTCTCAAAAGTACCTCAAAGAGATAGACATTTTACATGAAGTTACTCTCATTATTTCATGTGATCTTGATCCCAGGTAAACTTATAACCTTTTAAATGTTTTTTAGAAGTCATTGAGAGATGAATTTAATATCATAAATTCTTTTCATCTTCAATCAGATAGACAGTTAGAGGGAAAAAATTCAAACAATAGAGGATATGCTTCGATCATATTCAATGGATTACCATGGAAGTTGGAAACAATATATTTTTTTGGTCGAGGTTTTTTATAATAATAGTTTCATTCTAGAATACATATAGAACCATATAAAGCATTATATGAAAGGAGGTTTCAAAACTCAAGTATTTTGGGAAAAATTAGTTGAATGAAAGTTGATGGGACAAGAATTGGTATAGGAAACAACTATATAAATTCAGTTGATTCACTGAAACTTGACTGCAACATAGAGAAGGAAGAAAATTTATGAGTATAACTGGAGAATGGATCATTATTTCTAGGTAGGTTATCATATCATTATCAAGGATTATCTAGGGAAACGTGTGATTCATTTTGTTGATAGAGGGAAGTTGGTTCCACGGTTCATTGAACCTCTGGAATCCTAGATAAAGGTGGATTAGTTTCCTATAGAGTGGTTTTGCATCCACATTTGTCCTTGGTACATAATTTTTTTCATGTTTTGATGTTAAGAATGTATGGTCTGGATTGATATCATGTTTTGAGCCATAAAGTTTTTCAACTGGAAGGTAAGATTTCTTATGAGGAGAAACCAATTCTGATTCCTCGCCCTAGAGAGAAAGTATTTTAGAAAAAGGTAATTCACCACATTATTTTTTTTGTGGAGAGACAACATTTTTTTAGAAGAAATATATGAATCTAAAAATGTTATGAGGGCAAGGTGTGCACACTTATTTAATAACTGAAAACAATTGTGGTGAAAAATTTTCCAAATGAGGGTAGAAATTATTGACATAGGTACTTATAAAATAATTTTATTTTTTTCAATAATTAAATAAATAAATTCATTATAAATTTATAATTAAATAATCATTATTTAGAAAAATTATGGATTCTATACCAAAGGAATATAAACCTAACCATTTGATTAGTAGTTCCACAATTATAAATAATAATATTAATATTAGGATAATAAACTCACCTATGAAAGTTAAAATGAAGTTTTGTTTTCTTATAAGTGATAATATGATATATTTATACCATATAATAAGTTAATAAATAAAATTGATAAATTATGTGTTGGAATTTTTCCTAAAAAGGAAATGTTTATTTATAATTTTATAATTAATATAGTAATTTAAAAGAAATTTTTTTTATAAATTATACTCATAAAAAATAAATTTTTGTATTATAATTATAAAATAATTTTATAAAACCTTATATAATTTTTCAAAGTGTCATAAAATCAGTTATAATATTAAAATTTTTATTCTTTGAACAAATTATTATTTGAATATAAATTTAAGTTTTTCGTTTATAGAAAATTATTTTCATAAAATGGAGTAAATTTTTAATATTTAAAAATTAAATAAATGTTATTATGAATTTTTGGTATTTTTCTAAAATATTTTAAATTTTGGATAATAGTGTAATACAGTAATTTACAGTATTTATCATTATAATTAAATTAATAAATTATTGAGTCATGGGTAGCATATGGATGATTTAAGAAACCATTAATTCTAAATCAATATCACCAATTACTATAAATTTTCACAATAATAAATACTATTAATAGTCTTGATTCAAAATAATAAAGAAATGAATAAAAAATTCAAAAACACACCTATATTCTCCTTATAAATACCACCCTCACCACACCATATCCTCACACCTTATAATTCTTTCATCCTTTCAATATCTCCCCAAATAAATTCCCAATCCTCTTCCCCATGTCCAAGACCTACTTTTCTCCACAAAATAACAAAACAAGTTGTCTTAAGGAGGTTCTCAAAGAGATGATATTCAATAGGTAAAATCTTATTTTTTATCTTTTTATATTATTTACTTATTTATTTATTTCAACCTTATCCTCACCTCCCAAATATAACGTGACATGAAAAATCTAGTATCATAAATATACTATAATTTTATATTGTTAATGGAATATCAATAATCAATCATGTTCTCTTCTCCTCTAATTATAAAAATGAAAACATTTTTCATGATGTGTCGATTCACCACCGTCATGGATAATGGGTTTTTTTTCTATTACAACCTTCAAGGCTATTCATATAAAAAAATTTATGATTTAAATATATTTTAATATGTATATTATAACTCTTTTAATGTTATGTAACTAATTTAGAGGAATAATGATTAAATAAAAGTAAAGTACTTTGTGATGGTTGTAAAAACAATCCAAAAACAAACAAAAAATTTACCATTATTGTTTATTCTAATAAATCATCCTTATATTATAAAATAAAATGAAATACGTGATAATTTAAAATTATATAAATTTATTAATGCAACTTGTTTCCACTTATTTAGTTTTTCTTTCATTTCACGAGAACTCTAAATATTATACTCAAGGGAACCGACTGAAAAGCCATGAAATGGACGATCTTAAAACAACTATTCTAATATTTATTACTCCTAGAAATGGACATAAATGAACATATTAAAATGTCAAAAAAAATTGGGAAAGGTTTTGAAATAAGTAATTAATTAATATAATTTTATTATAGAGGACATTAAGTAAAAGTGAATAACGCTTTTGGATATATGGTAAGAGAATTTATTATTAAAAACCCTCTTTCCAAATTAAAAAAATTAAAAGAAATTTTTTTTAATTTATATGATATAAGTGTATTTTCATTATTTCATGATTCCTTATTTATTTTATTTTTTCTTTACAATATTACAAGTTTATTTTAAAATAAAATGATTTCATTTATAATTGAAACACTTCTTAAAATTGAAAAGTAATTTCAATGTTGAAAATATATTTTTTTAGGAATGTTTCTTTATACAAGATTATTCTGTTATAATTGTATTTATGTTTTTTTGAGTTATTGTGATGATTATTAGTTCCTGTAAAAAATAAGGGCATGTGATATTGTTATAGCTCACAAATTGATTTGGTAGAGGGATAAAGTAAATTTTTTAGGTTTATTATAGGATATTAAGTGAATGTACTATGATGGTTATTCAAATTGTAATTATTATGGTTACTACCTATGTAGGAAGTAGATATACTTTACATTTATGAGTTTTATGAAGATTTTTCAACAATTTAAATTTTATGATTAATATTTTATTGATATATTTTTATAGGAAATTATGGATTTCATAAGGTAAGCTAAAGAGATTATGTTTTATGTGTAAAATCTATAATATTGTGAAAATATTTTCATTCATAGACTTATAGTTTCATTATTTTATTCTATGTCCCTTACTGAGATTTTTTATTTCCATCCAATTTTTTATAATTTTTTTATAGGGTTTACGAATGGTAAAATAAAATTACTAATTAAAGTATAATGTCATGATGTTTTGTTACATAAATAATTCATATCTTATTCTAAAAGTTTCATATTCTAAAAAAATTTATAATGTGTAAAAGTGTGTACTTTTTAATATATGAGTTTCTAAGTAGGAGGTTGTGACCTAATTCTCTAAAACTCTATAACTAAAATTTCTATAGGAATGTAAAAAAAGTAAATTCTAGTTGAATTAACTCTATTATGTAATATTTAAGGTTGTCTTTACATATCCTTAGGTATAGGGAATTTGAGATAGACATTACACTTTCTTGTAATCTTATTACTTATCATAGAAATGTGAGGGATATCTATATATGTATCTAGGCCTACTCATCGGGTGATTTACAATATCAAATATTATTAATCCATTTCATGAAATATTCATGTAAATTAATCATGAAACAAATTCTGACATGTGTAAGTATATTTGGTTTTTATTAGTTGGTGAGTTACACAAATTTGGGGTTGTTTAAAGAGTTAAGAAAAAATATGGATTGAAAATATTAATTTATTAGATGAACTAATGTTATAATACCAAATCATTATAATCATTAATAAATAAGGTGAATCACATGAGATATTATTTTGGGAATAAATATACTTTATAAAAATTAAATACTAGATTCCTTCACAAACAATACTTAACAAAAAAAAGATTATTTTATATGGGTGAGGCTAATGTCTCTATTTCCTTGAATTATCTTGTATAAGTCAAAAAAAATTATAAGGTGACCATAAATATTATGTTCATTTTCTTCCAAATTAAATTTGGGTTACACTTATTTTAAAAATAAAAATATTTAGTATACTAGAGCAATGTACCCAGATTTATCTACATAATAAATTGTATAAATAGTTATTCACTTCACTATTGAAGAGAATTATATGATAATATTGAAATTTGATCTCTACCAGATATAACCATGACTTATTTATATGATTATCCAATTTAAGTCATCGTGAAATTTGTATCTTTTACTAGAAATAGATATGATGAGTTTAAAAGGGATTGTCATTATAATGGGATTCCTTTTAATAAAATTCCTTATTAAATGATAGTAAAATGTTATTACTATTTTAAAAATAAATTTTTTTAAAAAATTAGAATTATCATTATCACCAAACCTAACTTTGAAATCAATCAGTGAGAAAAAGAAAATTATTGTAAGTAAATCCTATGATATATATCATTATAAAATTTCTTAGATTAAATAAATTCTTTCTGTCAGAGAAACACTATCATAAGTAACCAATTATTTATCTTCATCATCATGTGTGACTAGATGCTTGTGAGAATAATAGAATGATTCACTTTCGTTTTCAAAGGAATTCATTGTAAAATTATCAAATTATGTTTTAGTCTCCACCTATATATTCAATATGATTTTATACATAAATAATTTAGAGATGCTAGAGGATTTCATAAGTATTATTTTGGCTAAGTAATTCACCATATTTCAACATTAGAAAATTTTAATCATAGTGATTGAGTTCAAGAAATGTTTACCCAATTTTTCTTTAATGTTGAAAATATATGATCTTTGCATTGTATTCCAATTTTCTAGCTCATTATACTATATACACAATGGTAAAAGTTGAATCTTAAATAAAAAATTTAGTTGTATTGTCAAGTAAGGTTTCTTCTAGAAGTAGGTCTAGGTAATTGAAAACTATGTGTATTATTTGAATAGAGTAATGATTCCATATTATAGAGTTTTCAAGAAAGCTAAATATTTCTATAAAACTCAATGTAATTTCCATGTCATGTTTTAATGTTATAAAAAAAATTAGTTTAATGGCTGTATTTTTTGAAATTTATATAGTAAATTTTTTTAAATATATCAGAGTTACAAAATAAATTGAAAATTAATAGAGCATATAGTTATCATTAAAATGATGATGTTAGATATTCAACATAAAGTATTTTAATGTAAATGAATGTTTTATTTTCAGATGTTATATCACATATATTTTTATCATAATCCTATTCATATTTTCTAATAAGAAATGTTTTTCATTAACAAATATTTGATGTGAATAAAAAGAGATTGATTCATTATATAAACAAGGTTTTTGATTCATAATATTATATGATTTTTTTTAAAATGATACAAAGATGAAAGTCTTTTATAAAAGATAAATTATTTACCAATATGTTTTTAAAAAATGTTTTAATGGGTTAATTCCACCCATAAGTTTAATTTTTTAATAAAGACTTTTTATCATAGTAAAATCCTCCAAATTATTATATTACCATATTTGATATATAAATTGTATTTGGTTTTTTTATATTCCTCTAAAGAGAAAATGTGATTTGTTTTCTACACAAATGTGTTTTTGTATCTTAGAATAGCATAATTATTAGAGTATTGTCTAATTGTATAGTGGTATATGTTTAATAATAGAGATATTCATTGTTAATGATTAAAGCATTATAATAGTTTAATGTTTATGTGATTTCACTAAATATACTGAAGTCTTGGGATATTAATTTTTTGGAAAAAATTAATTTTTACATTCAGTCAATATGAGAATGTAAGTATCACAATTTTTTGAAAGGATTTTACCAATTAAAATATAATGTGAATGTCACTTTTTTCTATAGGAGTTTAGGATGTTTTAGTAAGTAATAATGATAATTAAAACATTGGTTATGGGAAAGATATTGATTAAATAAGGTTCCAAGTATGATATTGTTAATCAGTTAATTAATTATAAGTGGACAACTAAGAATAACATGGTAACATATGATGTTGTGGAGATAAGTATATTGGATATGATCAAGGAGTTGAACATTAGTTATATGATTCTTAAATCTTAAATGTATTTAAACATAGTTTCTCTATAAATTTTACTCATTTAAAATTTCAATGGGAGGCTTATAAATATTGGTTATATAGTGACATGGAAGGAAATACAAAAAGATTTATTGAGTTAAAAAAATCCCAAAATGTGTAAGAAATGTATGTCTGGTATGGATATCTATTATATATGATATATTAGATAGACAGTCATGCATGGTTTTTGTGTATTCTTATATGTGTATAATAATATAAAATGTATTATATAAATGTTAATATATAATTTATCATTGTTTCATAAATGTATATATAGATATATATTTTTATAACTGTTTTGATAATTGACCACTCAATGTAAGAAATTTATTTATCCTCAACTGATGGTTTTGATGGTGTCTTATTGGTTATGAAAATATTTAATGTTAAAATGGGAATATTTCTTATATGAGATATGAAATATGATCACAAGTAAAAAAATTGTTCTTTTGAACTGCATGAAAAACTATGTATACCCCATGGAGTGTTATATAATTTGTCTTATAAATATGTTGGTTGTATAAATTATATTTAAGTACCCATTATATATGGATAGTTAGATACCTAACATGAAAACCTTTATAATATTATAACTCTATTATAAAATCTATTGTGTGTTATCTAGTAAGGGGGTGGCTGGGTATATTATTGATCTTTTCATCGGTTGGAGTTCAACGAAGATGGGATTTGTCCTCTCATATGAGGATTATGAATTCTGGGCCCCTGATAGAGATAGAATGGGGATTGTGTATCCATACATAGATAGTAAATATTATGTTATTTTCTATTTAGATGAGTTATATGTTATGTTATAATCCATTAATATTTATGAAATGTGATGCATTCATTGACCAATATAATCTATTTGTAGTGTATCAAGAATGTTTGATTCTGTTTCTTGGGATTCTATATTATATGTCCCAAAGTAGCTCAATGTCTTGAAAAAAGGGAACATATGGGAATACATTATATCATTAGTTTTAACTAGTGGACAATTATATTTAGAAAATTTTGTTTGTTTTAGATTATACATGATCTCTTTATAACATGAGTTCCATCGAATCCTTTCAATATGCTGACATTTTCTTAATTTTTTATTCTGCAATTCCCATTAATTTAAAATTCTATAAAATCTCACAATTATAAACACTATAAATTACAATTTTTTGATTGAGTATGACTCAAATTGGTTCTATAAAAGCGTTTTAGACTTTATGTCAAAATTAATTAAGATTATGTTTCATATGGTAACAAATACGATGCGATATGATGTGTTGTTACTAGTATTTTTACAAAGGTTTTTATGAAAATATCCAAATGGATTTTTTTATATGGATTCACAAGTTAACATATAAGATATGGTATAAGTTGAAATGGAAAAAAACTTTTTTGAATTTAGTTTATGTGAGGAATTTAAGGAGATGATATTTCATAACACTGAAGCTTGATTATATTTCACCACTATTATATCCATAAGAAGAATATTAACAATAGTTTTCTACAATTATATCCTTTAGAAAAGGATAAGGTTGTCACCAATTTATTGTGATACATATGAGATGTATGTATTATGAAAATATTAGATCAATGTACTTTAGGCTAATGAAATATATGATATAATAATACGATATTCGATTATATTGGAAAAAAAACATTAAAAGTTAATATTCGACTGATCTGTCCCATTGTTGTTATCATATAAAGTAATATTACATGATTTATACAAAAAGGGAGATAAATAATATATTATGAGACATTTTTTGTGCAATAAATTATATCTTTCATTATAAAACATTATATAATACCTGAACAATTATGGAGAGTCCCTACGACTTTATAAATCCTCATATGATATACTAGAAAATGTGCCCTATGTGATTCATGTGTGATTCATGTGTGATGCATGATTAGTATTCCATGGTTTTTAATGAACATTCCTCTTCCTTATTATCATAGTGAGGTGTTATCACTCTATAGAGTGAAATTTAGTCCCACACATGGAAATGAATTCAATAATGTTAAGAATCTAGAAACAACGTTGTCTTATAACTTAAAATGAATCATACTTAAAGAGTGTAGAATCATGTTAGATACCTGTTATAGAGGAAAATTTGAGTTTCCAAGTATTGAATAAGGAAGTGATGTTAAAATAATAATAGAATTTAATTCATGATACAATTATCTACTTTCACATGCAAGTGGTTCTTATTGATGGTATTTTGGAGCATTCTAAAATTTGAGGGGATTATGTGAAACATCTAAGGATTGTTCATCAGAATTTTTTCATTGAAGGTATGGAAACATATATTAAATGGTATAAATAACCTTGAAATTTTAATTAATAAAAATTTTATAATTTTAGGATAACTATTTTTTAACTCGTGAATGAGGTTTGAAAAACTCATATTCTCAATAAATTCTTAATTTTGAGGTTATTAATGTTTGATTGATTTTGAAAAAAGTGATTTAAATAGTACTAATATCAACAGAATTTATTATTGATTTAATGAAAATATAGTTCATGATATTTTATTTTATTTTTATCTAATTAGTAGTATTATGATAGATATAGACTAAGGTGTGAATTTATGAACTAGTGGTTTAAGATAAAAGTTAATTTGCGAAGGAATATATGATTTTTTATGGTTTAATTACCTTGAGAATCAAATGGTATCAGTAATGTTATGAAATTAATAATATATATTTATGGTATATACATAGTATAATATATTACTTTGTGAATTCTTGATGTCATTTTTGGTTAAAAAACATTATATAACCCAAGAGAGTAAAGTAGATTTCATATTGGTGGTTATATCCTGAATTATGAATATTTTTGGATTACCTTCACCTATGTTCATCAGTGATTAATATTTAAAATCATAATGATGAAATTTATTTAGTGTAGTTATAATGTATCATCCCATGTCTCTAATATACGGTTAACTTAAAATAAATAACTCTGTTCTATAAACTTTCCCAACATGTAACATAAAAACATAAATGAGACCATGATATATTTAGATAAAATATAAATATTTAAGGAGGATCATTAATACATGGCCTTTTAATAAGAAATAATTAATAGGAGTAACTAATTTATGAAATAATTGTACAAATAAAATTGAATGGACTTTTAATAGAAATTCAATTCAATTTGTTTATCTAAAATTACTGATAACATCATTATTTTTCTTTTAATGATTGTTTTTTCAAAAAATTATCTTTTTATGATATATTGATATATTTAAATAAATGGTTTATTAATTATGAAAAAATATTCTTGAAATTATTATGTGTTCAATACTAGTTTATTGGGTATGTGATATGAAATATAAATAATAACAGTTAATATTTGATAATTTCATTTTCTAAAAAATTGTTTTCACTCTATTTTAGGATTTTATTGAACCAATTATAGTCAATATATTTTATTTTTTTAATTTGTGAATATAATATTATTGTTTAATAAAATTATAATTTTATAAATACTCATTTAAATGGTAGAAAATGATAAATAAGTTTAAGAATATATAATGTTTAAAAAAACATTTTTCAATAAAAAATTGGTTTTCTATATAAACAAATTATTTAATGAAAAAGTTCAATTTATATTATATTAAAACTAAATTATATTAAATTAAGATTTAATCTATTTTATATACACCCAATTTTTTTAATATTTTATATTTTATATTTTTATTAACACATAAATATCTTAGTTAAAATCTAGTTACCAAGATAAAAATAGGGAAACAATTGAAGGTAAAAAACCTATGAAAAAAATACCTTGATGCATGTATAAAACATTTACAGAGATACTTTTTTGGGTCATGATCAAATCAATCTCTCCCAAAATTACATTATTATGTACTTTTTAATCCTTTTACCCCCTAATAATAGAGTTTTATCATTAAAAATTAATTGGTGTTCTCAAAAGTTTTAATTTTAATCACTTATAAAAGGGGATATCTTCCAGCCATTCAATAAAACACTTACCTTAATATTTTCACCAAATAGAATATAAATATATATATAATATAAGTTCATCATTCAAACATAATATACTAATCTAGATATTTAATCCAAAGGCCTTCATTTCTAAGGATATCCCTAAGCGAAGACTTAGTCTACAATGTACATGCTGCATAATTTTTAATTCTTTCTTCCTAATATTCCACTTATAAACACCTTATATACAAAAATTCTAAGTAAATTTGTTTTATTATTATACAGAGATATTATTATATGAATTAAAACCCATTATTTATTCATCTGCATCAACTATGGAAAACAAAAGTGTAACAGATTGTCATCTCCAAAAAGAGACGTCTGCCATTTTTTTATCTACCTATTACAGATCGTTTTAATGATAGGTTTGATGAATAAATATTATTTTCAAAATATTACTATGATTCTAAAATTTCAAATTATCATATACATTATTTCCCTCTAATTAATTTTGAAATAGAAACACTAATCATGCATATATATGGACTACCCATACAAGAGAAATGGGTTACATTTTTCATCACCAATCATTATGGATGGATTTAAAAAAATATATAATATAAAAAATTATTTACACAATAATATTAATATTATATTTAATATAAACTACTTTTAAAATAATTTCTACCATGGCCAATGTACATAAGGAGTTATTGGAAAATCGACTAAACAACCTCATGTAACCGACATAGGCCGTGAAACAGTATAATAATTAAATATAATATGATAATAAATTATTCATATATAATTAAATATAGAATTAAAAAGTTCCTATAAAGGTATCCAATAATCTTAATTTTTCTATTATAATATATAGGCATAATAGCAAACAAAAAAATAGTACATATTAAGTACTTTCACCTCAAATTCCTCTCTTTACGATTTGTATTGTAGTATGAACCTAATTTAATTTATATGTTTTATATACTACCTTGAGAGATTTTTATATAATACACCATTTTCCCCCTTTAATGGTGTATTCAATTACCATGTATTTATCTTAATCGTATAATTTTTTATTCGTGGTAAATACTAATCCAAAACTTTCCCCCTTTATCAAATAGGTTTTACTTAATTGTTACCCAAGTAGTAATTCTTTTTGGAAACTGAATTTTAATTAATTAAGTTATGATAATCCTATGGGAAATGAAATTTGGGTACATTAAAAATTTTATTTAATAATGTGGTATTTTCAATATTTAAATTTCCCAAAAATAAGACCCCTTTTTTAAATATTTGTTACTTCAAGGGATATGTTTCAAATAAAGGATACTGATAACTCAAGTCTTTATTCCTTGATCTATATTTTTTCATCATTCACTTCATTCTTCCATCCTTAGCTTCTTATACCCTAATATTTTATCACATTATAATTTCTGTAACAGTACATGGAAAATATATTTTTACTCAAACAAAGGTTTTTTTACACTCTTTACAATGTGAGTTTTGAACAAATTTATTTTAAAAATAATAAAAAGGTGGTTTATATTAACATTAATATGTTTTGTATTCATATTTACATTTATCAAAGATAAAACTTACACATTTTCAATGAAATATTATTCGATGTTTATTTTAAAAGTAAATCATTTAAATGAGTTTTTAGTTCACCTTTTTAAAAAGGATTTTGAAATGACCCATAACATTATATTTTACGGCAATGTCAACAATTTTTTTTTTGAAAACACATAAATTTTTAAAATTCCATTTTCCTTACCATATTTAATGGATTTACCCGAATTTGGTTTTTTATTCATGATTTATCCTCTAATATATATTTTTTTTGTTTGAAGACATGATATTGGAAAATTTGATTCATGATCCCTTCTTGTGTGATATGATTCGAAGAATCCTTTTACAAGGATGTTGTTTTCTCTATGTCAACATCTTTATATGCTATATTTTTTAAACTAGGGATATGATATTCTGAAACCATCCACCTTATTTTCATGGATGGATTAAGATATTATTATTACAATATTGAATTATTTTTATAGTTATGTATCTAAATAGTTTGAACATAATTTTTTATATAATTGAGATTGGATGATGTTCACCTATAAATAATTATATCACTTTTATTGAAAAAATGAAAAATATTGGCATTCTGTATATTCTTATTCCAATGAGGTTGATTAATAAAATAATCACTATGTATTTTTTTATCTCCACCTTATTTATCTATATTGGTTATGATCATGTTATCCCTTTTAATATCATAGATAGAATTATTGGAATACCATATCATGTTATTATTACATAGATGATTAATGGAATATTGAATATATTTTTTTATCTACGTACATTCTTTCTATATATGGGTTATGATCATGTTATACCATTTTTGTAATTAGTAAAATTATTAGTATTCTATATATTTTTATTCTCATATGGATGATTATTGGCAAGTTGACTATTTTTTGTTCGACTATCCACTTTTTCTCTAGAGAGGGGTTGTTATCATGTTATCCATTTTATTGACATGGGGAAAAGTATTATTATTATGTATGATGTTATTTCAATATAGTTTATTATTATAAAAGTTTGTTATATATTTTTTAATCAATATTTCATATAGTGACTTCATTTTAATTTAAAACGTGATGGGTGGGGTCTAAAATTTTATATTCGCTCGATGAATCTGTTGGCCTCATAAGATAAAAAAGATTGTGTATATTGGTGTGTGTTTCATAGAACAAGATATTTCCTTGACTGTAATATCATGATGTCTATGATCCTGATATCATAGATTATGGTATGGAATTAGATATCCAAAACTATTCATTTCATCCCTAATGATCCATTTATTATGACCCATTTGACCTATTGATTGTCATTACAATCCATGGATATATTATGACATCAGTTTTAGTTGGTTATGGAATTATTATGATTACTTATTCCTACTATAATATTTATTACAAGTTTATTTGATGATTACCTAAGTTGTATGTTTCCCCTCGCATAGCATCGGTTCTCACCCCCTATTAATTTTTCATTTTCATATGTCATGAAAAAAAATTTAATCATTGTTTCTCTAATAGGATAGCTTGTGTGGGGAATTCTCAATATATTTTTTAGGATTATTATGGTTTAAGTTGTTTCCTATATAGTGGAAAAATAATATTTATTTTTGGGGTTTATTAGTTTATATTTTCTTATAATTCTCTAAATCTCAAAAACCATAAAGTTATTGAGAATGTATAAAATATAATATGTAATTTATGTCTAATAATTATTGGATTGTTATGTAATTACATCAACAGTTTGAATCAAATAAATTGTATAAATTATGTTTTTCTGGGGACTAGAATCAAGAGTGTGGGTTTAGGGCACCACAAATAAAATTTTCCACTTCAGATGGAACTGATTTTACAATGACTATACTATTTATAATGCATATACTTAAAATTTTAATGGAAAATTTGTATGGATCATCATTTATCTCAACATGTATAACAAGGTTTGGTTCCTACATTCACTTATAACATTAAATTATTGTATATATGGAGGGGTGTGTTGGGATATTATTCAAAACTCCATAATATAATAAATAAGATCTTAACAGATATGTTCAACTCTATTGTCTGAGTGATGTCTTTTATCATTTGATCAATTTGATTCTCACCGTCATTCTTTCATTCCTTTTAATTCTAAAATCAATATAACTTATAAATAGTTTGTGGAAATATTTTAATGTCTCGAACCCCAGTTCCACTCAAAGGTGACGTCATCCCTGTTAGCCACATGGCCTAAAGCACAACTCCCCAAACACCATAGAATTATTACTAGCAGTAAGGGACTAGGGTGTATCCATGAGGAGAATATTCCCACATTACCAATGTTTATAATAGTGGATCAATATAATAACATGTTAATAAAATAATAATAATATGAAAATATGGAAGAGAATATAAAAGAAACTATAAAATTTGAGTAGTAACCCTGCATAGTGTAAGAATATAAAAATAATAAACAATAGAAGAAACCAATAATAGTACAAAATGTAACCCCCAAGCTTCCATGGTACGCTTCTCTTTAAATAATACAATAGCGTGTGTTGTACGCAACTTCGAGTTCTAACACACACCACCACCAATCAAACTATCCATTATGAATAGTAATACCCACTTTTTAAAATTTTATAAATTTTATCTTTCAAAATGGACTTCATTTTTGTATTCAGAATATCTAAATTATCTTAGGGTGAATTTTTGGTATTTTTTTGAAAACATTAAATTTTTGATGAATAGTAAAAAACACTAAGTTATTGGTTAAAACTTAATTTTTATTTAAATAATTTTTTATTTTATTTAAATTTATTTTAAGTAGAAATAGATAAATAATACCTATATAGGTTCAATTTAATTCATTGGAGTCATTTTATAATAATTTTAGATATATAAAAATTTTATTGAACTTTTTACCGTATTTTACCCACCTCATAGGAGATTTTGCAAATTTTTTATAAAACTTAATTTTACTACTTCTGTGAATTGATTTTCAAAAATCCAATAGTCACAGTTGATATCAGTAAGTAAAATATGGTTCAATTAGGTGAAAATATTTTAGGGTGAATAATAACTTTTTACTTTTATTTACCACGGTTAAAAGTAAATAGGGTAATTAAAGGTAAAAATGATATTATCATTACAATAACAGATGTTATAATTCATTGGTTAAGTATAATTTGAAAAAAAAAACCTTAGAATAAAATATTATCATTTAGGTCCACTTGGATTAGAATAGGACATTTATTATTATTTTATTTAAAGAAGAGTTAAAAGAGCTATAATCAAAGTTTAAAAACTAAACCATTTTTATTATAGGGTTATACATAAGATAAATTCTATTATAAATATTAATTAGAAATAAAAAAATATTTCCTATATAATGGAATTTTATTTATATTTTTTTGACATTAAATTATTTAATTTATTTATGACACAATGATGATGTAGTAATTATCTCATTAGTGAAATATTAAAATAATTGATAATATAAATATCCAAATAAATGTAATTTGAGACTTTTAATGAATTAAACTAATTTTATAGGTTAATATGAAATATTAGGGTTGATTATATGGACTTTTTTTAAAGTAATAATTCTTTTATAATTTTCACAAAAACAAAATACCAAATAGTGTCAAAATTGACATAATGGAATTTTTAAAACAAATATTATTTTATTAATTGATATTCTATTCCTCAAAAGTCTAAGTTTCATCCAAGAGACTTATATAATGATATTTGTATCATTAATGAACCACTTGGGGTTTTATTGAATGTTTATAGTAAGTTTATTAACCATATAATATAAAAATACAAAGAGACATGGTAAATGTCAAACTAATTAACTAAGAGTTAAATCTAAAAGATATGGTTAATATAGTGACCCAAACCTGTATAAAACCTATTTTATGAGTGGTTTTATACCCATACCCACCTTATACTTGAAATAAATCAGTTTGTAGCCATTATAAACCGAATATGAATTTATTATAAAATAATATTTCTAGCTTTTCCTAAGGTGCCCCTCACCCCTCTTATAAAAGGGCACTCCCCCTTATCTCTAATTCACACCTTCAAAGCCTTTTGGATCGGAAAAACTCTACCCAAATATCCTATAAACTTCCCAAAATTCATCTTAGATTCCTTCATTTAGTCATAAATCCAACCTAAGGAGCCCTTTTAATCAACTCAAAAGGAAACACCCGAAGAAGAGGTAATAATTTCACCACCCTCTTTCAAGTTCCTTTCTTCTTCCACTTCCTTTCTCTTTGTTGTTTCCATTATAAAATAATAACTCCAGTATCATATATATATATGATGTTATTATAAATATGGTACAACAATATTAGTTATTTTATCTATCCTATGAATGAAAAAGTCACCACACGTGTGTACGTACGGCTTACCATCTCCACGTCGTGGTGTAGTTTGTTATTCAAACATTTCATCATTTCGATGGGTATAAAAATGATTATAACTGATGTAAATAATAGATATAACATGATAATGATTATATATATATGATATACCATTCAATTATATACTATTTTAATACCAAAAAAATGATATTGTCGCTGGTGCGTACGGATAGACTACCGTCTCCACGAACGCGATGATATTCATTCTCCATAGTATCCATTCAAGACTAATTCTCATTTGATGATTAAAAATAATTTTTAAGGACTTTATATCATTCTGGATATGAATAAGATACAACCTATATAAAATAAACATGTTTTATGTAATAAAACATATAAAATAAAATAAGTAAGTTAACACCTGAAATGACGATAATACTAAAATATTATTAACAAAGCAATATTAGAAGATCATATATGATATCATATTTATGTATATGATTCTTGTATAATTTAAGAACAATGTTTTAACTGTTATACATGAGTTTAACATACCATAGACTAAGGAAAAGAACAAGTTAATTCTTTATTTCACGATCTCTTCATTATCCGAGATTGTTTATACGTAATTATCTATTGGGACCACTTTATCATCCAAATCCATGTTTCTTAAAAATGTATTTCAAAACATTATTACTATTTTATAGACTATGTGTTAAAGTAATTTATACCATTTTTTGACTTTTATAATGTGTTTATAAAGTAATCTTTCCATCGTTTTCCAAACAAGTTCCTTTTTAACCTTTTCGACAAAATAATGCTAAAATGTCCTTTTTTTAACTTATACGGTGGGTGCAGCTATTTTCCACTGTTATAAAATCGGAGAAGCTTCCCTTACAATCTTATAAGAATATTTTCAAATTAAATGTGTTCTTTTATAATTATGTGACTTTTAAATGATTTCATAAAAAGAGATATTTCTCTCAAATAGTTTTGATTTCATCTATGTCAAAATCCTTTAATGGATTTTAAGCTTATTTGAAGTTGATTTATTATCATACAAAACATCCACATTATATTGAAGGTTTTGTGATATTTTTGACTGTATACGTGTTATTTTTATACCATTCATGGTTTATGGAGAAAGTATTGACATTTTGTATGCTAGTTTTAATACGAATGATTATGTTATGTTTAAACCTGTTCATATGAGGAATGCATTGGACTTAGTAAGTGATGGGTGGAGCCTATTATAGCTCCTTGATGCATTGGTAGGTATCATGAGACAAACTAGTTTCTTGGCACAAGGCCTTGACACAATCTTATTTGTAGTCTTGGCACAAGGCCTTGACTATGTGGTTATGAAAGTTTGGCATTATGCATTTCATCGTTATGAAAGTTGTTATTGATATTTCATGTGATTACTCTACTAGTAGAATATCCATGTGAATAAGTAAATGGAATTATTTCATTTTATTTTTTCTATATTATGCTGAAGTTCATTTTTAAAAGGCTTTTGTTTTAGTTATACATTGTGTTAAATGTTTATTCTTATTTATGAAGGTTTTCACTATATTGTTATCCTTACTGAGCATCTGAGCTCACCCTTTTCTATGTTTTATTTTTCCTAGGATGTGAAGAGGTATTTTATTACTTAACTACAGGGATAGTATGAAGGGATATGATTGTGGACTATGGGTACTATGTTGTTGTAGTTTTTTGTTTTATGATGTAATCTAAACCTTATGAATGTATCTAGTACTTCCAAGGATAATAAACTAATCGATCTTTCAAGACATGATATTTTGCGATCATGCCAATGATATGTAATAATGCACTGACTCTAGGCTTCAGGGGTCGGGGCATTATTTTTAGTGTTAGAGGAAGTTTAGTACAAACCTTGGAAGCTAGATTTAGATAAACTCTGATTAGAGAACATTAACCTAAGATAGACTTTGAGTATTAGTATAGAATAACTTCCTAGAATTTTGGTAATGTAGAGATTTTGTGAGTTTTCTAAGCAATACATTCCTGTTTGTATACAAGTAGGTAGAGGCGACTCTGGCACAGATGTACCTAGGGGTAAATCCCGAAAACACCGCTTTGAGCTAGACTCGAATGGGAACTGGTGCACGAAAACGGGCCTTGCTACACTCTTGGTTACAACACTCCCGAGGGATATACTTAGGATAATTCTCATTTTCCTAGCAAACCATTATGAATGGTTAATGAGTATATACTTCCTCAAAAAAAAATTTATGATTATGGATTATATCCATAAATATTTCAGTTTATGTTAAGTGTTTTACAAGTTGGGATTTATGTATTTCGATTCATAAACTAATCTAGTTTATTCCATTGTTTAGAAATGGCGCCTAGTGGAAGGAATAGAAATCATATCAATGCATGCACTCCAAGTAGGGATTTCCCTCCTACTCCAGATAATTATAGTGGAGATGGTGAGATAACTCGTGCTGATCAGCTTATCACCATACTAGTACAACTCACTCAGGTTATGAATAATAACATTACCCGTATAGAGCACCCTGATCCGCAGCATGGAGGATCAATGTTAGATCACTTCATGAGACAACAACCACCAAAATTCAATGGGGGTACAAATCCATTAGTAGCTTAGTAATGGATACATTTCATTGATAAAATATTCCATGCCTTGGGGAGTGGTGAAAGGAAAAAAAAATTCATGGCAGTTTACCACCTCACTGGAGATGCTGATCAATGGTGGTCATTGATTAAAAACACAAAGGAAAATGATGAAGTATCAAATATGGAATGGAGGTATTTTAAAGATATTTTCTTATAAAAATACATTCCTTGTGACCATCGAACATATATGGAAAGGAAATTTCTGAGTCTGAGGCAAAAGGAGGATGAGAATGTCGCAAAGTATGAGGCTAACTTTACAAGGATAGAAAGGAATGCTTTAGATTATATATGTAACCCAATAAGTAACATTCATCATTTATTTTATGTGTTAAAACCATTTCTCTATCGAGGATTAGTCTCACAATCCTTCTCATCATACGATGATATTTTCTCATGTGATATCAAGACAAAAAAGGAATTCTCTAAGTCTTACAACCTTAAAGAAAATCAATAGAAGAAGAGATATTTTGATCACTCCAGAAATGGAAATAAGGGGAATAAGGGAAAATTTGAATATCCATCCTGCAGTAAATGTGGGTAGAAACACCCCGGTACTTTCTAGAAGGAAATGGGAGTCTGTTATAAGTTTGGTGAAAAAGGCCATCAAGCTCATGATTGCAAGGGGAAGAAGGAATCTATCGATGTTCAATTCTACAATTTTAAGGAGATGGGACATTATACAAATGAATATCATAACCGTTAGGGGAACTTACCTCAGAAAAGCCCAAGGGATCAAGGCCAAGATTATTCTATCACTGCTGTGGAGTTAGATGCTCCAAAAGATGTGGTGGCAGGTAATTTAGTGGTTTCCTCAAGTTTAGTCAATGCTTTATTTGATTCTGGATCTTCACATTGTTTCATATCTTCCCATTTTGTTAAGAAAATTAGATATTTACATTTTGATTTAACAAGGTAGTTGTCAGTAAAAACTCTTAAGGGAAGTATAATTGCTACAAAGTTATGTGAATCAGTTCTCATTTGGGCACATAAATGTTCTTTATCTACTGATCTCATTGTCATACCTATGATTGAATTTGATATAATCCTCGGTATGGATTGGCTTTCGTACCATGATGCAAAAATTTATTTTAAGAAGAAGGAGGTTATGATTTTTTATGATGATAATAAAGAACGCCTTTTCTTTATAGTAGAATCGTCACCACCTAATTCTTATCTAGATCCACCCTCAGTAGCTCAATTAAATTCAATCATTGGGGAGGAAGAGAATGAAATGAATGTGGGTGAGGAAAGGAATGTTCAGATAGAGGATGTACCTATTGTGAGAGAATATATTGATGTGTTTCCAGAAGATTTACCCGGACATCCTCTAGAACGAGAAATTGAGTTTTCCGTTCATTTAATTCTTGGTTCAAGGCCCATATCAAAGACCCCTTAAAAATGGCCACTATGGAATTAGTGTAACTAAAGAAACAACTAGAGGAATTGAGTAATAAATGATTTATTCTCCCTAGTGTTTTTTCATCGGGAGCCCCTGACCTTTTTATTAAGAAGAAAGATGTACCTATGAGGTTGTGCATTGACTACCGGGAGATCAATGCTGAAATGATAAAGAACAAGTATCCCCTACCTCAAATTGATGATTTATTCGACCAACTTCATGGAGCTAATTATTTTTCAAAGATAGACCTTCGATCTGGATATCATCAATTGTGTGTGAAGAAGGAAGACATTCCAAAAACATCATTTTGAACCAGGTACGGGCATTACGAGTTTACAGTAATGACTTTTGGGATGACTAATGCACCATCTATTTTCATGGATCTAATGAACAGAGTTCTCAAGGAATATCTTTATGACTATGTAGTGGTATTTATTGATGATATCTTTTTATACTTCAAAAGCTACGATGATCATGAAAATCACTTTCGAATTATCCTAAATACTCTGAGGAGACATGGATTATATGGGAAGTTTAGCAAGTGTGAATTCTGGATTTATGAGATTTATTTTCTTTTCCATATTATCTCTAAGGATGGAATCTCTGTTGATCCTTCTAATAAAAGATCAATTCAATAATGGCCAGAACTAACAAGTATAACTAAGGTACACAGTTTTATTGGTTTAGCAGGTTATTATCGACGTTTCGTCCAGAATTTTGCCTGATTAGCTAACACATTAATGAAGCTCACACATAAAGGGGTTAAATTGGTTTGGAAAAAAGAGTGTGAAGAATGTTTCTAGGAACTAAAGAGAATATTAGTCAATGCTCCTATCTTGAATCTACCATCAGGGAATGATGGGTTTGTTATTTATAGTGATTCTTCAACGAAAGGACTTGGTTTTTTCCTTATGCAGAACGATAGGGTCATTTCATATACATCACGACAGCTAAAAATTCATGAGAAAAACTATCCTACTCATGATCATGAGTTAGCAGCTGTAATTTTTACTTTTAATATTTTGAGACACTATCTCTATGGTGAAAAATGTAAGATTTATATTGATCACAAGAGTTTTAAGTATATTTTCTCACAGAAAGAACTCAACGTGAGGTAAAAGAGATGGCTCGAATTACTCAAGGATTATGATTTCACTATACACTACCACCCGGGGAAGGAAAATAAGGTGGAAGATGCTTTTAGTAGAAAGGATCATGGAGTTTTGAACAAGATGAGAGTTGAAAAGGATCCTATATACATGGATCTAGTAAAGATGGATATGGGAATCACCATAAAAGGGTAAACATCAATAATTTTTCAAATGGTTGCAAAACCATCTTTACTAGAAAGGATAAAGAGTTCTCAAAATAGTGATGATGAGTTTAAAAAGAAAATTAATGCTATGAATGATGGTAGATTCAGTGAATTTTTGTATGAAGATGGAATTTTGAAATTTGGGAAGAGACATTGTGTTCCCGATATACCTGATCTAAAAAGGGAATTGTTAGATGATGCTTATAGATCCAATTTCTCTATACAACCTAGGAGCACTAAGATGTATATGATTTGAAGGAACATTTTTGGTGGGACAACATGAAGAGGGAGATTTCTGATTTTGTGTCAAGATGTATGGTTTGTCAACAAGTGAAAGTTGGATGGCAATAGCCTGGAGGAGTCATGAAACCTCTTCCCATACGTGAGTGGAAATATGATAATATCACGATGGAATTTGTCATGGGGCTACCAAATACTCCTAGAAGGAATGATTCAATATGGGTCATTGTTGATCGTCTTACCAAGTCAGCACATTTTCTTGCTATAAGAGAATATTTTCCACTTGAACATCTTGCAAGACTATATATTAATGAATTTGTGAGACTTCATGGAGTACCCCTGTCGATTGTTTCTGATCATGATCCATGTTTTACTTCAAGATTCTAGAAAAGTTTTCCGAAATCCTTGGATACTAAACTTCATGTGAGTAATGCCTACCACCCCCAAACTGAAAGACAATCAGAATGGACTATTCAAAACATAGAAGACATGTTGAGATCTCGGTCACTTGACATTCAAGGTATGTGGGATCAATATTTACCTCTGGTAGAATTTTCCTATAACAACAGCTTCAATTCAAGTATTCAGATGGCACCATATGAAGCGTTATACGGAAAGAGATGTCACACACCAACCTGTTGAGATGATGTTGGTGAAAGAAAACTCGTCGGCCCAGAACTTGTGGAGGAAATGATAAAAAAAGGTGAAGGTAATCCAAACCCACATCAAAGCAGCTCAAAGTAGGCAGAAGAACTATGTCGATAATCAAAGTAAGGATTTAGAATTTTAGGTAGGAGATCATGTTTTCTTGAAGGTATCTTCAAAGAAGGGTGTTATACATTTCGGTAATAAGGGAAAATTGAGTCCCAAGTACATCAGACCATTCCAAATTCTAGAATGAATTGGGGCTGTAGCTTATCATTTGGCAATGCCTCCAAATCTCTCCAAAGTTCACGATGTGTTCCACGTATCACTATTGAGAAAATACATGTCTGACCCAATGCATGTACTCACCTCTGAGGAATTAGAACTGGAACCCAATCTGTCTTATTGCGAAGAGACCATCAGGATTCTTGATACAAGATAACAAGTGTTGAGAAACTGGACGACTCATCTGGTAAATGTTTTATGGAGAAACCATAAGATGGAAGAGGCAACGTGGGAACCTGAAGAACTTATGACGAAGAACCACCCGAGTCTTTTTACGTAGTAATACTCTAGAAATTTCGAGGGTGAAATTATTTGAAGGAGGGTAGAATGTAACACCCTAAGCCTCAATGGTATGCTTCTCTTTGTATAATACAATAGTGTGTGTTGTACGCAACATCGAGTTCTAACAAACACCACAACCAATCAAACTAGCCGTTAGGAATAGAAATACCCACTTTTTGAAATTTTATAAATTTTACCTTCCAAAATGGACTTCATTTTTGGATTCATAATATCAAAATTAGCTTAGGGTGAATTTTTGGTATTTTCTGAAAACTTTCAATTTTTGATAAATAGTGAAAAACACTGAATTATTGGTAAAAACCGAATTTTTATTTAAATAAATAGTTATTTTATTTAAATTTATTCTAGGTCAAAATATATACATAACACCTATATAAGTTAAATTTAATTCATTGGAGTCATTTTATAATAATTTTATATATATATAAATTTTATTGAACATTTTACCGTATTTTACCCACCTCCTGGGAGATTTTGCAAATTTTCATAAAACCTAATTTTACCGCTTCTGTGAATTGAATTTCAAAAATCTGAGAGACATGGTTGATATCAGTAAGTAAAATGTGGTTCAATGAGATGAAAATAATTTTTGGTGAATAGTAACATTTTACTTTTATTTACCACGGTTAAAAGTAAATAGTGTAATTAAAGGTAAAAATGAAATTATCTTTACCCTAACACATGTCCTAATTATATTGTCTAAGTATAATTCTACCAAAAACAACCTTAGAAATAAAATATTATCATTTAGGTCCACTTCGATTAGAATAGGACAGTTATTATTATTTTATTTAAATAAGAGTTGAAAGAGCTAAAATCAAAGTTCAAAAACTAAAGATATGGGAAATAAAAGACGCAACATAATAGAAGTCATGACTTAAAAGAGGAGGGTGAAAGAATCCCTTACCCTGAATAGTAACTTTGAAAGCTTGAAGGTCAGGACCTTGGGAGGCTTGAGGGCACCTTGGAAGGACTGATTGGGAGGTAAAGAGGCTAGAACTTCGTTGGGGAGGATTTGGAAATGAAATGAATGAAGTAAAGGCTTGCTATTTATAGGAGAAGTGAGGGACAAAGCATTAATTGTCAAGGGACAACTCATAGGTGGTATTGGCACAACCAAGGGCTTGCCCATGGTATTTTCCCTGGGTATTGGCCAATTGGGACACCTCATACCTTATCTTACTATTCATAAGTCGACCAAAATTATTGTATAATTATTACATCCTCAATGATCTCATTAAACACCCCACAAAATACCAAAATTTAACCTTAACAAAATATAGATGCTCTGATTTCAAAAATGAACTCCATTTTATGAAAATAATTTTCTAAATATTTTTAATTTTATTTTTAAATAAAAACACTATTCACTAAAAATTCAACTGTTTCAGAAAAATCTCAAAAATTCACCTTAACCAAATATTGATGCTCTGATTTCAAAAAGGAACTCCATTTTATGAAAATAATTTTCTAAATATTTTTAATTTAATTTCTAAATAAAAAACACTATTCACCTAAAAAAGATAATACTTAACATATATTTTCTGAAACAGTTATTTACCTATTTTATTGAATCACATTACTTAATCAATGTGCCTAAATTATATTAATACTTTCTTAAGTGAAGTTACTAAATCCATTTGGTCACATTACTAATCATAAGCATAAAATCACTATTCATAATTTACTATTCATCAAAAATTAAGTTGATTTTATTTGACTCTAAATTTCTTGCTGAACATAACTTTAGAAGACCATTTTTTGAAAATCATTACACATTATTAATTATTTAAGGTTTACATAAATATTTTTAAAATGTCTCTTTTTCTAAAATTCATCAATAATATACATACTATATTTATCTGAACCTTTGAAAATTCAAAAACTTCACCATAAGAAGAAATCACAATTTTTATTTAAATCAAAGGATTACACAAGGCTGTTGCGGACTCGTTATATAGAACCTTATAACACCAGCATAGGACCTAAGATTAAGGTGTGCTAGGGTGATAGAATCTTGGGGCGGCTCGGCCAACATTTCCCGAGAAGTTATTCTATCAGCTTGAACTTCTCATGAAGTCGATTCTGTTTTAACTTCACACGATGATGTTTGGCTTGGGTTTGGTCCTGAGGAAAGCCCAAAGGTGCTACCTCCTTCTCGAGTTCTATTAGATGGGATTTGATCGGCCCGAGACTACTGTATGGGGCCATCGAATCTTATTTCTATATTAATTATTCAAGATCACATTTATTTAGGGACTATAATCGCAACATTTAGTTTCCAATGGTCATATTGACCAATGGTCATATTGACCAATGGTCATATAAAAGTCAAAACCCAATGGTATTATTTTAATTATACTCATTTTATTAAATGAAATAGTTTTTTGAGTATAAAATAAAATAACACAAAAAGTTAGGAAAAAAATTTATTCAAAATTTTGGGTCGTTACAATCTCCCCCCCTTAAGAAATTGCGTCCTCGCAATTTTAAAATTGAGCATGGAAATTTCATTGAAAGTCCCACATCATAAAAATAGTGAGTAAAACTATTGCTTTAAAAGAAAGAACGGGAAGTACAAATGTCGCCCGAGTTAACCCATACGAGGATTCCATGTAGGAAAACATGGATATGGAAGAGAAAATAAAGGGTCAAGTTATGATGGAGAGTGATATAAAACATGATTAGAAGAAAATTAACGACAAGAATATCACAAATATATGATGTGTTAAATGGTCTTCGATTACCCAGTAGGAAATGTAAACCAACAACGTTTTTGTTTTACGTTCCTTTTCATAATTTTGAGGAATTAATTTACTACATAAAATAATAACATAAGGAAATATATTTACCTTCATGTAGAGTTTGATCCCTTAATAAGTTTCCACCAAGAATAATCTTCTCTCCAAAAAATGAGCATTTAGAAATACTTGGTCTCATCAAAAGCACAAGAATCATCTTTTAGATAATCACATAATCCACAAAAGAATAACTATATTTTTACTTTGTCTTTAGTCATTAACTAAAACTAAAATAGTTAGTACGAAATCACATAATCCCCAAAAAAGATAATCCTATATAAAAATAAATATGACTATTAATCTTCAAAATTAAACAAAAGAACCCAATGTTACAGAAAGACTATTCAATACACAATCATCCTTAAAATTCTTCAGAATAATCCAAACTAAGATTGGAACCCAAAACTCAGAAGGATTTAATCACATAGTCTTCCCCAATAAATCTTAACATTTATCTCCAAAGAACATCGACTACTATTAAATTCTCATACTAAAGTTTAATTAACTAATTCACATATTATCTATGCTAGGTTCATCATTTTCTATAAATAACCCAAATCACCATATATCCACAATAAATACATAAATTATTACAAAAAAATCAACCATTCTTACACAATTTAAATCATGTAGTATTTTATTTCCCTTAGGCATATAGTAATCCAAAAGAGAAAACATCAACCAAAATAACCTTTATCATTTAATCACTAAATAATTTTCCTATATAAAGGATATCCATTTGATAAAACATAAGTTTCCAAAATCAACATATTCTTGATCCATAAAAATCAGAGGTGAGTTAGTTAGTCCTAAGGGAATAATAAAAAACTCATAATGCCCATATCTTGATTAGAAGGAAGTTTTTGGAATTTCATCATTCTTCACCCTCAATTGATGATAACTAGAATGAAGATCAATCTTAGATAATAATTGTGTCCCGTGAAGTTGGTCAAATAAGTCATCAATTCTTTAAAGAGATAATTTGTTATTGACTGTGATCCCATTCAGTTCTCTATAATCAATGCATAGCCACATCAATCCATCCTTC
Organism: Viscum album; assembly: GCA_963277665.1. Taxonomy (NCBI): domain Eukaryota; kingdom Viridiplantae; phylum Streptophyta; class Magnoliopsida; order Santalales; family Viscaceae; genus Viscum; species Viscum album. The sequence continues at coordinate 1,752,542,064 of OY728155.1, read as the reverse complement.
TTCTTCACAAAGATAATTGTTGCTCCCCAAGGAGGTACACTTTCTTGGATAAACCCCTTCTCCAAAAGATCTTGGTGTTGTTTCTTTAATTCCTCTAGCTCCACATTTTCCATCCTATAGTGGGTCTTTGACATCGGATGCGATCCAGGTACGAGTTCAATGGAGAAATCTAACTCTCTTTTTGGGGGAGGTCCAGGTAACTCCTCAGGAAATACGTCAACATATTCCTAGATGATGAGGAAATTTTCTAAAAGAATAAATCCTTTGTGAGAAACATAATTCATTTATGAATCTTTTAACTAAAAAGGATATTATGTCTTTAAAATTCATTCTTAGACAATTACATTTTTCTATAATTCCTTTATAATGATTCATAAAAAGTTTTCAATTAACCAAACATATCCCTTGGGAGGGTCGTAACCAAGAGTGCAATAAGGCTCGTTGTCATGTACCAGTTCTCATTCGAGTCTAGCTCAAAGCGGTGTTTTCTGGTTTTACCCCTATATAAATTTGTGCCAAAGCCACCTCTACCTGCTCGTATCCAGACAAGGATGTATTTTCTTGATAAACCACTTACTCAATACTCACCAAAATACCAGAAAGATTTCAAATATTTAGACTTTTCTATAGGGTTCTTCCAAAAATTTTCATATCCTAATTTTCATAAATAACTAAATTATCCTTTAATACAAACTATATCATCCCGCCTTTTTATTACATAACATTTCATTACATTTTACAAACAGAGGATCTTTAAATTCTAATGTCTTGAAAATTAGGAACATAAAACATGAAAATAACATAAATCATTCTTCGAAACCACTTGTAAGGCTTCATCAAAGGTTTTTCCTATGTAAATTTACTACATCTCATATCCTAGAGATAGAAATAAAAGGAAAGGGTGATCAGAAGGCCCAGTAAGGGTAAGGAAGGGAATCAATGTACTTGTGGTATCAATAAGAACTTGAACAAAAACATAATGACATGAGCAATGGAAGTATAGGAATATCATAATGAAAATAACTTGAAACATAAATTGAATATGAATCTACAAAATTTCATTTAGACATTCATGAACATATCACCAAGGTCCATCCCCAAGGTGTCATAAAAATTACCAAGGTTATTCACCAAGGTATTGTGAAACTTGTCATCTATATATATTAAATATTTACCCAATGCATTGGAGTGATATCAGGGTGCACCCTTAATAGGTCTATACATAAATGTGATCCACATAGATCATAATCAATCATTTCATAAATAACCCAAATGGAATCAAAGAAATGGGTTTCATATAAAAATATTTATGTTTAAAAAAGGCTTAAGAATAAGATCATTATGTCATTTATAACCCATGGAAATGGAGTGAGGGTTATATGTGTGTCAATTCTAGAATCAAATATATCATCTTTATAGATTTATGAACACCCATGGAAACGAAATAATTCTGGGTATCCACATAAATAAACAATAGAATTTCCTGAGAGAAAGAGATAGAAATTTTGAGACGAAATTTATGCAGCATAACGGGTATAAACATGGTTTTAGAAAACATTGAAAAACAGAGGGGAAAAAGGTCACCCACTCATAAATAACTCATAATATAGTATGGGTACTTAATAAGATCATGGTATGGATATTTTAATTACATACCACATGAAAAAGGAAACATGAAAGAAAAGTAAAGATGCGATTTCTTTTACGAAAAATTCGGTAGCCTAACGACATCACATAAATATTCAAAAAACAAATTTATGATAGAAGAAAGGGTATCTCATCATTTGGACATGAAATGGGAAGTAATAAGAATATATAAGAACATACACTCAACATAAATATATGGAAAATATAATACACAACATAAAATAAGTCATTACTTAAAAGAGGAGGGTGAAAGAATCTCTTACCTTGAAGAGTAACTTCGAATGCTTGAAGGTCGGGACCTTGGGAGGCTTGAGGGAACCTTTGGAGGACTCTTTTGGATTTAAAGAGACTATAACTTCATTGGGGAGGATTTTTAAATGAAATGAATGAGGAAAGGCTTGGTATTTATAGGAGAAGTGAGGGGACAAAGCATTAATTGCCCAGGGACACCTCATCGGTGGTATTGGCAGAACCATGGGCTTTCACATGGTATTTTCCCATGGTATTGGCCACTTGGGACACCTCATACCTTATCTTACTATTCATAAGTCGACCAGAATTATTACATAATTATTACATCCTTAATGATGTCATTAAACACCCGAAACTAAAAAACAGTATTTTCACTATTCACCGAAAATTCATCTTGCTCAGAAAAATCCCAAAATTTCACCTTAAACAAATATCAATGCTCTGATTTCAAAAATGAACTCCATTTTATGAAAATAATTTTCTACATATTTTTAATTTAATTTTTAAATAAAAACACTATTCACTGAAAATTCAACTATTTCAGAAAAATCCCAAAAATTCACCTTAACCAAATATCGATGATCTGATTTCAAAAATGAACTCCATTTTATTAAAATAATTTTCTAAATATTTTTAATTTAATTTTTAAATAAAAAACACTATTCACATGAAAAAACTAATACTTAACCAATAATTCTTGAAACAGTTATTTACCTATTTTATTGAATCACATTACTTAATCAAGGTTCCTAAATTATATTAATACTTTATTAAGTGAAGTTGCTTAATCCATTTGGTTACATTACTAATCATAAGCATAAAATCACTATTCATAATTTACTATTCATCCAAAATTAAGTTGATCTTATTAAACTCTAAATTTCTTAATGAACATAATTGTAGAAGACCATTTTTTGAAAATCATTACACATTATTAATTATTTATGGTTTACATAAATAATTTTAGAATATCCTTTTTCTAAAATTCATCAATAATATGCATACTATATATATTCGAACATTTGAAAATTCACAAACTTCACCATAAGAAGAAATCACAATTTTTATTTAAATCAAAGGATTACACAAGTCAGTTGCGGTCTCGTTACATAGACCCTTATAACACCATCACAGGACCTAAGAGTAAGGTGTTCTAGGGTGATAGGATCTTGGGTCGGGTCGGCCAACATTGCCCGAGTAATGATTTCTATCATCTTGAACTTCTCATGAAGGCAATTTTGTTCCAGCTTTACACCATGAAGTTCAGCTTGGGTTTGGTTCAGAACAAATCACAAAGGTGCTACCTCCTTACCAAGTTCCATCAGATGGTCTTCGATCAGCCCTAGACTATTGGATGGGTCCATCGAATCTTCTTTCTATATTAATTAATCAAGATCACTTGAATTTATGATCTATAATCACAACATTTAGTTTCCAACGGTCATATTGACCAGCGGTCATATAACAGTCGAAACACAACGGTCTTATTTTAATTATACTCATTTTTTTAAATTAAATAGTTTTGTTGGGTATAAAATAAAATAACACACAAAGTTAGGAAACCAAATTTATTCAAAATATCAGGTCGTTACAAAATTCACCACATCATCGACGTCCAGCTCGTCGTGGTCAATGATGTGAGATTGTTCATGCATGTATCTCCTTAGCTGGGATACGTGGAAGATGTCATGCACCCGGTGCAACTATGTTTGGAGATCTAAGAGACAAGCTAACACACCAACTCTGCTGAGGACTTTAAAGGGTCTAATGATCCTAGGAGATAACTTGTCGCCTCATCCAAATCTCTGTAAACTTCGTCGAGGTGAGACATGTAGAAAGACGTGGTCACCATCCTCGAACTCTAGAGGTCTTAGTCTCCTATTGTCATACGACTTCTGTCTGCTCTGTGCAATCTTTATCCACTCCTCGATGATCTACACCTTCTCTGTGGTATCCCGTACCATCTTTGGTCCCACGAGTGCTGACTCCCCTGGGTCATTCCAGCACAAAGTTGATCTACAAGGTTGCATGTACAACGACTCAAAAGGTTTCATCCCAATGGTGGAGTGATAGCTTTTTTTGTATGCAAAATCTACCAAAGGCAAGTGATCCTCCCATCTGTGACTGAAGTCGAGGATGCAAGCACGTAGCATTTCCTCAAGGGTTCGAATGGTCCACTCAGTCTGGTAATCCATCTGAGGATGGAAGGTGGTCCTCAAACTAAGCTGCATCCTAAAAGCCTCCATCAACCCCTTCCATATCCAGGAAGTAGAATATGCATCACGATCAGAGACAATCGTCGATGGTACTCCATGTAGCTGCACAATCTTCTGCACATAGAGGAATCCCAAGCTCTCAACTAAACCCTACTCTCTGATCGGTAGGAAGTGGGCTGACTTGGTGAGTCAGTCGACGATCAACCAGATAGAATCATGACTTCTAGATGTACGTGGAATTCAATTCACTATGTCCATGGAAATCTCATACCACTTCCACTATGGGACCTCTAAATACTGAACCAAGCCTGCTAGTACTTGATGCTCTGCCTTCACTTGCTGACAAGTGAGGCACCAAGAGACAAACTCTGCTACTGCTTTCTTCATTCCTGGACACCAGTGATGTTGTCAAAGATCCTGGTACATCTTCACCACATTTGGATTTACCGCTATAGGGGATGTGTGGAACTCTCTCAACACGTCCTCCTTAAGTGGCACTGGTACCATTGTACATCCTCTGAAGAGGATGACGTGCTCCCCACCTTCAGAAATTCCATCAGGTGCCTATCCTTGGATATCTGAGCATGTTGAGCCTTACAGTCAATGTAGCCATGCTGCACCTCCCTGACTCGCTAAAGAAGTGGGGGAGTGACTGTAAGAGACTGAAGGAAAGCTTCTCCATCTCAATCCACAAAGGATATCTGCAAATCGGCCAACTGGTCCATCGCCTCACCTAGCACTTGTATACTAGATATACTACTAAGTGCATCTTCTACAGTGTTCCACTTCCCAGGAGTATAGACTATCTCAAAGTCATATTCCTAGAGTAACTCAAGACAATGTTATTGTCTCAGGTTCAGGCCCTTCTAAGAGAAGATATACCTGAGACTCTTGTTATTAGAGTACACCGTATAAAGCTCCCCCATCAAGTAATTTCGCCACATCTTCAAGGCGAAGACCACTGCTGCTAACTCCAGGTCATGGGTAGTGTAGTTTTTCTCATGTTGTCTTAGCTATTGAGAATAATATGTGATCACTACTCGTTCTAGAATTAGGTCACATCTGAGTCCGGTCCCTGATTGTCGCAATAGACTATATACCCTACACCCTCCTTCGGTATCCTCAAGATGGGGGCACTAGTCAACCTCTGCCTCAGCTCTTGAAAACTTTGTTGGCATTACTCTAACCACATGAAGAGTTTCCCATCATTTGTCAATGCTGATAGTGGTGCTGAAAATCTGGAGAAATCTCGCACAAACCTTCAGTAGTATCCAGCCAAACCCAGGAAACTTCATACATCTGTCACACTCTTGGGTGGCTCCCAAGAAAGTACTGCTTCAATCTTCACTGGATCCACTGAAACTCCAGCCTTCGAGATGACATGTCCCAGAAAGTGAACCTCTCGGATCCTGAACTGGCACTTTGATAGATTACTATAAAGCTGGTGCTCTCGTAGTTTTTTCAGTACTATCTACAAATGATAGGCATGCTCCTCCTCAGTAGCCGAGTATATCCAAATTTCATCGATTAAGACTACTACAAAGTGATCAAGGTATGGCTGAAAGATCCTATTTATGAGTCCCATGAACACTTCTTGAGTGTTGGTTACACTGAATGGTATAACTAGGAACTCTTAATGGCCATACCGATATCTGATGGTTGTCTTCTACACATCCTCGTCACGTACTCTGAGCTGGAGATAGCCTGATCTAAGGTCTATTTTTGAGAACCACCATGCTCCATTCAGTTGATAAAAGAGGTCATCAATCCTCATAAGTGGGCACTAGTTCTTCATGGTCAACTGGTTCAAGCGTCGATAGTCGACACAAAGTCTCAAGCTCCCATCTGCCTTCATGGCGGACAAAATCGAGGCTACCCAAGGAGAAACACTGGGCCGAATGAACCCTTTCCCCTGTAAGTCCTCCAGTTGTACCTACAGCTCACGAATCTCTACGGGAGCCATCCGATACACTGGTATAGATATTGGTGTCATACCAGGGTACAAGTCAATGTAAAAGTCCACCTCTTTGTGAGGAGGTAGGCCTGGAACATTATCAGGGATGACATCCGCGTACTGGTCCACCACTACAAGATAGCTTGGACTCCTTAAATCAACCACTCTGAGGGTATGGCTAGCCAACTGATGAGGGATCGGTTGCACTCTCCTCCAGTTAGGTCCATCATATGCTGCAAAGGATCCCTTCTTGCTGGTGAAGGTAAACCCAGTCCCATATGTGTGGACACACCACACATTGCACCTAATACAGTCTATCTAAGAATGGACTGTAGATAACTAGTCCATACCCAAGATGACTTCATAAGGCCTCGGCACCACTACTAGGAGATCCCAGCTGAAGCTCTCACCTCCTAGAGTAAGCTCACACTACCGGAACCACTTCGTAATTATCGAATCTGCTCCCATAAGAATCTATAGCCGTTAAGGTCGAGCCAACGACTCCATCGGAATCCTCGAGCTCCAAACAAGGGCAGTGGAAATAAAATAATTATGGGCACCTATGTCAATAAGTACTACAGCTAAGGTGGAGTAGACATAGATCATACCTTGTATCATCTCAAAATCTCCATGTTCGTAGGCCTCAGCTTCCTGGAGCTGAGCTCTCCCCTGTCCACCTACTCCCTGTGGTCAGGGTAGACCACCTAGTGGTGGTGGAGGTAACATCTCGAATCTTCACCCACTGCCAGCTGCATGGCCATCTCCTCTACCACGTCAGCCTTCTCCCTACGGATCACCTCGTTCGAACCTCTATCTCTGCCTGGGAAATCGCTCGACCATCTGCTGATCATCTGTATGGTAGGTCGGACAGTCACAAGCCCTATGACCATGCCCGCCGCATGTGAAACACTGTCTATTCCTCACATGACTAACTCCATCTCGAGTGCCCCTCACAACCGACCCTGAATCATGTGGTCGTCCACCTATAGTTCTGGTCCTCTTGGACCTCTACGACATCTATCTTCTACCAACTACAGAAGACATCGCTATGTGATGTCCGGTGGTGGTCCTCGCTACTGGTGAATTCTCAGCAAGAAAACTCCCCGCTAAGAGGGCTCTCTCTAACACCCCTTCCTATGTCGGGATGCTGAGAGATGTCATTGAAGTCCTGATATCCCGCTTGAGTCCCTGCTCAAAGGTCCAGGCCCTAAAGAATGGTTCTCGCACCAAATATGTGGAGTAACATGAGAGGCCAGTGGACCTCTTTGAATGTTGAGTTGCAGTCATGCTGCCCTACTGCATATGAAAAAGCTCCAGTATGCACACTACGCGAAGAGTTTATGGGAACAACTTTGCCTGAAACAGGCTCTCGAAGTCTACCCAGAGATGTGTTACCTCATCATAAACCTGGAGCATCAAGCTCCACCACTTTCCTACTACTTTCTATAGAAGTCTAGCCCCAAGGATCACCCTGAGATCAGCTGGTGTCCCTACCTGTTGGAAAACTCTCACTACAGCCTCTAGAAAATCCTCAGTCGCATGTGGGTCTGTCTCTCCCCTAAACTTGGGTGGCCTCTAGTGCTGGAACTCGTGCAACATGATCAAGTGGCGTGCACACTCTACTGCTAGGGCTAGTGGCATCAGGGGCCCAATGGGTAATAGTACCGCTGGTGACTACACTAGATGAGGTCCCTACATTGAGGCCTCATCGCTCTGTAGGCTATCAGTTTGTACAATATCTAAAACCCTAACCGGATGTCTATGTGGAGGCATCCTGAAAAGAAATAGGTGCACCACGGTCAAAAAGTCATACCTGGTGAGCTGACTCAAATATATCACAAAAAACTCTTCAAAGAACACACGCAACTAGTGTTTTCATGCACTAAGTCAGAAATCATAAGTCATGGTCCTAGTGTATGGATAAGTCGGCTGCCACACCAACACTGGATCCCTTAAACTGATAACTACCCTCACTACACTTAACACTATTTCCATTAAAAATAAAGATCACATTCCTATGTTCTATGGTAGAACCAACTCTTATAATACAAATTTTTCGCAATCCATCACCCAGGGCCCGTGTCGTGACTACCCCAAGCCCGCCTTCCATAGGCCAAGGGCTGGCCACTAGTACTGAAGGTGTATTCCCTAAAACTGGGAAGGCATTTCCTTTATAACCTATAACACCCACAACCAAGCACACAGCAAGATACAAACTCATGTAAACTGAATAGTAAAAAGAGTGAGTATAATAAGAAAAAAAAGGGCCAGAATACAAGCCCAACTGGAAAGTACAAGGAAAATTGGAAAGTACAAGATGGATGATAGGTGAAAAGTGGCTCCTAGATCGTCCACCAAGAATCCTACCTAAAGGGTAGGTACAGCTCATGATTGTTCATCTCTGCAGTTTTCCTCGTCTAAAGTCCACCTCTGAGCTACCTCCAGTCATGGTACTCTCGTCCTCAATCAGCGTTTTCCATCGTCTACACCAAACACAACAAGGTGCAGGCATAGCCCATGCAGGGGTGTGTATAATGATACTCAGTAGGGACCCCGAGACCCTCAATGTCTCAAAAAATCTACCAAGGATAAACCAAATAGCATGGAATCAACAAATAAACCTACTTAGGTATATGCCCATACATATATCTAAATTATCAAGTAAACCCATCTCAATTAGGAGGAAAACACAGATTCCAACTCAAATCCCAAAAGCTCAACTCTTCCACAATGGAAGGAATACCACGAAGATAAGTACCACATAGGTACACCACACAGAAGAATACCACCAAGGTATTTCCATGAAGGAAAGTACCACAAGGTATAGAATCAGCTCAAACCATGTATTTCTTAGGTATAGTATTAGAGATGATTAGATGTAACCACTAAATCATCTTACTGTGTTAATAGGCTTTGATACTGACCCACATAGGATCTCTCGGTGCGGACCCACATAGGATCTCTAGGTGCTGACCCACACAGGATCGCTCAGTGCTGACAAAAAGAAGATTTCTAGGTGATAACCCACACATGATCTCTTGGTGCAGACCCACATAGGATCACTATTCATTATTCACGTCACAGCCAGCTACAGGGTTCTCGCACTATGATCACTTGTCTTTAAGAGGGTCTTCACCACAAACCAATGTTTGATACTCCAAATTCCTGGAAGTCTCATGAAGAAGTATCCCAAAGGACCACCACGACATAGGGGTCTCAACGCAATAGACGGTGTGCCAATCAGACGCCTAGTTTGTGAGTTGTTAGGCTTTTAGTCCTGAGGGCCCGGTTGGATTTGTGCTCGATCCAACCTGACCATACTCCAAATTTATCCAAATCCTCAATGGGGTATACTAAAAGGGACTTTCTTATTCCAGGGTTTCCAGTTCCATTGGCGGTTCTTCAATCAGACACCTGGTACCAATGTTATGGTCGATAGAGCGAAAAGTTCGAAGTTGACCCGGGTCTGGTGTGACCCGATCGGACCAACCCGCCCCGGCCCGCAGTGCGTCTTGGCCAACTGGGCTTCCCATACTGGGTGGTTTGGAGTATCCATGTGGTGTCTCTAGGTGGTGCGGATTGGCCGAGGGGCAGCGCGGTGGTCGCAAGGGTGGCATGAAGTTGCGGGGGCCACGTGACGGCGGAGGTCGAAGGTGTTGTGGGGCGGCAGAGGTCGCGGGAGCCGTGAGGCCGCGAGGCGGTGGAGGCCATGGGTGCCAAGAGGCTACGGATTCCACAAGGGTATGGGAACCACAAGGCCATGGGACGGTGGAGGTCGAGGGTATCGTGAGTCCATGGGGTGGCGGAGGTCACGGGTGCCATGAGGACACCGGACGGTAGAGGCCGCGGGTGTTGCGAGGTCACGGGGCGGCAAGGCCACGGAGGGCCGCAAGCCCATGTGGTGGTGATGGCCATGGGATGGAATAGGAAGTGGGGGACACAGAGGCCACGGGGAAGCCGAGGCCACGGGCGGCATAGGTCGTAGGTGGCATGGAGGCCACGGGGCGGCGTGGAGGCCATGAGGTGGTGCAGAGGCTGCGAGGCGGCCATGTTATATCGTCTCCTTTGTCGAAGTCGGTGGTGGTTTCGGCTGCAGTTCTTATGCCCCACCGAGTTTGGTTTTCATCCTCCACCATCGCGTGGAACACAATATTTGTGGCGATATCGGGCCATGTTTGTTTGTCCCACACTCTCCGTGTTAGAGAAGTAGCAAGAGCCTATAATCTCTTCCTGGTTTTTTTACAATGAATTATCAAGAACGGGTGAAGGGAATAAATTCAAACAACCACCCTACCTTGATTGCTCATTGATGTTGGAAGGGCGTGAAGTCGGTGACGTCGGCATTTCCACAATCTTTGTTTCTTTTTCATTGAATATGTCCTACATTGGTTTCCTTCGCAATGTGCTTCCGATCCGGCTCAGGGTCGGTTTCCTTGTTCTTCAATCTCCAGTGGTCGTTCTTCATTGGGAGTTGTTCTTCGTTGGAGAGGGTAAAATTTTCTCCAAGTGATTTTACAACACTTCTCCCAAAAAGATAATTGCCAATATAAATTAAATTAGGTTTTATTAATTTAATTTGAATTGGAATCATTAATCAAGAGGGGTTGGCATAATTAATGTGGAGGAAGTTTAAGATACTTTTCCACATTAAAGAGGGAGTTTAAGAGTGTCTCCTATTAAGAGGGGAGTTCAAGGGGGTTTGAGTCTCAGGTGGTCCCCACCACCATAACCCATGTGGGAGGTTTTAGTTTAGGTGGTCCCCACCTTTGAAACATCCACATGGGAGGTATAGGCTTGGGTGGTCCCCACCACCATAACCCATGTTGAGGTGTTTCAACCAATTAAATAAAAATGTTAACATTTTTATTTATTTTATTCTTTCATGAAAAAGAAACATAAAATCTATATTTCACTCTCAACCCACTACGTTCGAGGTAAAGGGTTGTTTAAGCGAATATCGAAGCTACGAGTTGTGGTGCACTAGGATTTCAATTTTGAGCACCGGTTCAAAAGTTATAAAATCATGCTCATACATTTTCTGAATGTACCTGGAAAAAAGTTCATAAATTCATTCCATGCACACCAGGCCTCAGAATCATGCACCATCAATTTTGGAAAGCTTTTAAAATTCCCATATATTAAAAAAATTACATGGATTTTCCGGGTCATTACATGTTATTCTTTAACAGGGAATATGATTCAAATATTTCAAGGGTGATAAGGACTTTTCTTTAAAAAAAATCTTCATTTGATGTTTTACATCCAACTATTTCTCTTCTATGTATATATTTTTAAAATGATATTATTAAACTTTTTATATTGAAATATATGATTTATATAGTAAATTTTAATTATATTTTTATTTTATTATAAAAAGTTATTAAAATGAATTTATTTACATGTTCTATATGGAACATTTTGACAAACAACAAAAGGAATTTCCTATTTTTAATGTAAATTATAAAAATGAATTTTTCCACCACCACGTACATTATTTAATTTCTATATACCTTTTCAGTAATTCATGTATTCTACAATGATAACCACTCTTCCCACTTTTTGGGTATTTTGGTTTGAAAATGGTTTCAAAAAAACAAAATGGCATTTCTATATCTAAAAGTGAATTTTATATGAGTTTAAAAGATCTTTCCAATGGTATAATAATGAATAATAGAAAGAATATTTTTTTATTCATATTGTGGTTCATGGACATTATAAATAATGGGTTCACTAAGATAGTTTCAATTGAGTCAGTTATAACTTATAAGAAGGGTGCTCTAAGGTTTCATCCCAATTCATTGGGTAATGATTCTATTCTCTGATGAATTTTATTAGAAATTGGTCATATGATTATTCTAATTTTAATGCGTTTTGTAATGGTTTTATAAGAGTATTATGATATGTTGTCCCAAGGTACCTAAATGAATTTTCTATGACTGCTAATGAGTTTTTATGAAGATATTTTTTTGCAAAGGTTCTATAAAGGATCTATTTAAAAGAATAACAATTACATTTCTAGGAAAAAATATATGTTTTTTAGAAAAGGTCATTCATGGTTTTTCGTGCTTTTCTCTAGACTATCAGTTTTCTTATTTTAATGTGCCTTACTAATATTTTTTCACTCATTCTGAAATTTTAAAATGTTTTTCACAAGATTTAAGGATTAGTATAGGAAACCAAGTGGTCAAGTTGAATTTCATGATCATTTTTCGTGAAAGAAAATCATTTCTTTGAAGTAATATATTTTTGGAAAAATGGATACTAAACATAAGTGAACACTTTCTATTATATAGTTTTTTTATGCATTTTACATTATAAAATTATCTAGAACTCAAAACCTAAAAATATCCTCAAATTTAAGAGAATAAATTCTTGAATTCAACCTCAATATAATGTAAGGTTTATTGATGGGTCCTTGTATTAAATCATAGAAAACAGTGGATTTTCAAATAAATTTCATAATATATTTAAAATAAATCATTAAAGGGTTTCTTAATATCCCAAACCATTATGTTCCATAAATTTATAGTGATAGAGAATCCACCTACCTCATGGTCATTTGGAATAAAGTATATATAAAAATTCAACCAATTTAACCTCTTCCTTCTATTCTTCTTATTACTCAATTAAAACCCATGAATATGTTATCAAAACTCATAAAATAAAAATAGATTTGGGTGTTAAAATTGATATATGATAAAACTCATGGAAGACTAAAATGTTCAAATATGATAAGGAATAATAAGATCCATATCATTCATTTCAACAATTGAATAACCAATAAACTATTGTAATCATATTTTGAATTTTGATTATTCTCAGGAGTCACTTTGGGTATCCATGGAATGAGGGGGAGATAATGAATCTAAATGAGGATTTAAAACCATAGTCTGGAATAAATAGGCTAGTACTGAACTAATTTACGATGTGAATAGGGAATTTATATTTTTATTTCTTTATGAGGTATGTTTCCCTTAAAAATTGATCACCTCAATTTTAATTTCCTATAAAAACCCAATTAGGATATGAAAGTATTAAACATCATGAAATAACTTATCCATAAAAAATTAGAATCATTTATTACTATGAAATACTTTCATAGAATATTCCCAGGTCTAATTCACAACCTGAAATTACCATTTATGACATGAATATTTCTTGCATCATTTCTTATAGCCATATTCCATGTTGTTCTCACCTTTCCACTGATTAAAACTTCGATTAAACTAGTTTATAGGATCTAAGGGTAAATAAAAACTCATAAAAAATGGTGTTCCTCAAACTATGTGTGTTGCACTTTTTTCATGGTAATTCTTTATCCATCTAGAGTTTATGGACTTCGATCCATTTTCTAAAAGGAATTGCCATTTTTTACTATTTTAAGGTGGTTATTTTTTAAAATGACACCACAATGACTTGATCATGATATAGATAATCATCCATTGATTACATTTATTATTGTGTGTTTCCTCTGGAATTGGGAATGACCACACTGATTTAAGGTTCAAATATTCCAAGCAGTTTCTAACGGGTTTGTTCGTCGAACCGGAAACATCCAATGATTCTATATCCTTATGGACCTACTTTCCAAAGGTAGGTTCTCATTAGTTATGAACTAATAAGACTTAATAATTTTCATTGGTCGAGAGGATGGGAGGTCAGACTCATCACACCTTTTTTAGGGGAATTATTGTCTACTCCGGGACTCTCTTTATAAATTTAAGTTATGTTCGTGAATCCTTTTTACACTACCATGTATGAAAAATGAGCTTTCCTTTCGATCTGACAATCAATGATTAATATTTATGAGATTTAGAGAATCTTTCATATGTATTTGAGGTTCTTCAACAATAGAGAATCATCTATATTTTTTACAGATTCTTAGTCAATGGTATCCTTCAACACATTATATAGAAATCTCTTGGTCATTATGATAACCATATTAGTTTTAAATCCACTCAGTGGGGAACTTGAAGTTTATTGTCATTCAGAAGGAAATAGATTATTTTTGAGTTAGGATTGTACCCACAGATGGGCAACCTACGTATCCTTTATTTAGAAAAGGAATCTGAACCCACATAGTTCGAGTAAGGGAGTATGATGTTTATGCATGATTGATGGCTCAAAGAAAGATGTCATAATTACTTTTACACTCTAATCTCACGTGACTCATGCTCGGTGTGAGAAACAAGAGGTATTGGTAAAACCAGACAATTGTTCCATCATTAGAAATGATGTGGGGCTTATGTATGTATGACTGCCCAAATAGATGAAGATTAGGTTTTACTTCAGGGAAGAAACCCGGAAACAAGGTCCATAAAGGTATATATACTTTATAGAGATTTGGATACTCTAACTTTGGGCTTACTCCTAAGGAAGATTCCCAAATTAGGAGAAGACTTATGATTGGGTTTTACTCCTGATAAGGAAGCCCAAATCAAAAGTAAATTAAGACTGGTTAAGATAAATTATGACTGTGTATTACTCCTAAGGAGGAGGCCCAGGTTAAAGGATTTGAGAATTGGGGCTTACTCCTAAGAAGGAGGCCCAGGTTAAAGGAAATTATGGTTAGGGCTTACTCTTGAAAAGGAAGCCCATGTTAAGGAATTTTGTATTTTGGGAAGTTAGGGCTTTCTCCTAAAGAGGATGCCCATATTAAAAGAATTAAGGTTGGGGCTTACTCGTAAGGAGGATGCCCAAAATTAACGGAACATAAATACTAGGGATTACTCCTGAAAAGGAGGCCCAGATTAGGGGACTTTGGGCATACTCCTAAGGAGGATGCCCAGATTTGGAAATTATGAGTACAGATTACTCCTAAGGAGGATGCCCAGGTTAAATGAAATTATGATTGGGGATTTCTCCTAAGGAGGACGCCCAAATTAAGAGAACTTGGACAGGGGATTACTCTTGAAAAGGGGGCCCAGGTTAAGGATTCTCATCGTAAAGGATGAGGTTGAATGAATGAAATATTTGACCATAGTGACCTGAGGATATGTAAATCACTAGGTTTTAAGAGATGCTCCAAATAATTCCATTCAGATAAGGAATCCAACAAATAAATCATGTCATGAATGACTTTGGAGAGAGTTATAAAGGCTTAATATTAAATAGGATGAGTGGATAGGCATAAGAGAGGTAAAATAGGCAGGAGGGGAACCCAAAAAGAAGGTGGCGCACAAGTCCTGCATGGGCACGTAAGTCCTGGTCGCACAAGTATACTTGCGCAACACAGGGGTACTTGCGCGACAGTCAACCCTTAAGGTAATACTTGAGCGAGGCTTCGCTCAAACCCTTAGTACTATCCCTAGAGGCTTCTAGAAGGGTGGCGTGCAAGTTCTGTTGGAGGGATAAGGTAGCTTTCAAGTGTGGCCATTTCCCTTAAGGGCTGGCCACTTAGGCGCGCAAGTGTTGATGAGTTTCAACACTTAGGTCTTCCTCCCTGTCTTTAGATCTTCCGTTCTAGGTAAGAAATTACCTTAGAAGTGTTCAGAAGCTTTGAGAAGAGGCTAGGGCACCGGGAGCTGAAATCTGAGTTTCTGGAATTTTCGTCCCCGAAATGGGGGGCCCACAGGAGGTATTTATAGGCTGGAGAAGACCCTGGGAGAAATTCAAAGAAGGTGTGAAAGTCACCTGTGTGACCATTGGGCGGTGCACAAGTATACTTGCATGACCTTGGTGGAACTTTTGAGACCCAAGTGCATTTGAATATTTGTTCATGCCTTTTTAAATTTTTGAGGTTTCTTCGAAGGATGAATCACTCTAGGTTAAAATTATTTCTTCTTTCTAGTGGTTAGACTCTACGACGAAAAAAAGCATCAACAAAATTCCCCACTCAGAGTTGCATCCCAAATAAATGAGGATGTCACTCTGATGAAAGAAGAAAAACCAAGGAAACTTCGGTGTGCAAGTGTTGAGAGTGTAGAGAGCTACTCGCAAGTGTTGAGTCGTGTAGGCATCGGCATATCTGGTTGCACGTGCAGGCTTTAGGCGCGTAGGGTTGAGGCCTAGCCTATATATACGTGTCCATTTCTCGTGCAAATCACCGAATTTCAGAATTTTGAGTTCTCGCCGCGCAAGTTCCATTTGCCATGCAAGTTGCTCTGTTTTCTGCTATTTCTTCACTATTGCACTACTGTCAAGGGATTTGGACTTGAACGGTGAAACTTTCACGACACATCATACTTGCGTGACAAAATTAGACTTGCACGCCTTAATTACTTTGCAATTTTCTCGAATTTCTTCACAAATTTTATAAAAAATCAAACCATTTAAGAATTAATTTATTCAACTTTTGTGCAGATTCAATGGCTCCCAAGAGAATCGGAACGGCTGATTAACTGGCGAGCAAGAAAATTGATGATATGATGAGCATCATTGGCCATGATTACTATAATGTTTGTGATAGCACTCTCTCGGATTTGGCCAAGTACCTGAAGAAGTATCATCTTGATTTCCCACAAAGCATCTATCTGCCTTTGTATGGCTATTTTCATCTGTGAGAAGTCATCATTCCAGAGGCAAAGAACTATCTCCCAATTTCTTGGTTTCAGAATTACACTAATTTTGCTTTATCAAATATCTCGGGTGGAGGAGTATTTGTAAACACTGGAATAGTTGAGAAGGCCTACATAATGCATCATAGCCCATGTACCTCAGATCTGAAACCTCACAAGCCTGATATGCAACCACATTGTGATCCCTCAACCTTCTAAATTCTCATATGGATCAATCCAAAAGATGGAAGATGAGTTGGGACTTTCGTTCTGGAGGAGTTATGAAGCCAACTTGGATGTGGGAATACTGGGTGTGACAAACCTGCGCAGAGTTTGTCGAGGATCTAAAAGTAGCTGCAATATATGAAGTCGTCTGGGCTGGGCAAACATATGTCTATAGGAATGATGATTTTGTGCCGAAGATACTCATCCATTGGATCCCAGAAACCAATTATTTCTATATGACTCATGCATAAGTAGGTATCAGTCTGTGGGATGTCCACAAGATCTCAGGGGCTCCAATTTTGGGTGATATGTATGATGAATTCATTCCTCCCAAGGTGACTTGGAATGATTTGGAGAAGACCCCGGCTTTGGCTCAGGAATTATTGAAAATCTTTCACAAGCTTAAGAGTTCGGAGACCATATTAACTCATTCTAGAAAGTAAATTCATCCAGAGGAGTGGATGAATATGTTTCTTACCAAGAAATTGGAGAAGGAGCTGATGGAGAAGGGTTCCAAGGATAAGGGATCCAAGGAGAAGGGATCGAAGTGTAAGGGGCCGAAGGAGAAGGGGGCCACTCGTCCTACCACCTTTCCAAAAACAGAGAAGAGGGGCTCTCCAGGAAGATTCTGGCTGACCTTGGAAGCATGAGAATTTGAGAAGTGGGGATATGAAGTAAATCAGAGAATCCCAAATAAGACTCATATGGCGGGCTTCTTGGCCTTGTGGCTCAGTGTTTATCTTTTTCCAGCCAGGGACTTGAAGGGAGGTGTCAGGCCAGGGACCTTTTTTATTGCATCCATGTTGATGGAGGGGAAAATGATTGGGTTGGATACCCCCATTTTAGCAAAGATTCAAAGGATCTTACTCCATGATTTCATGGGTAAGTCTCCTTTGAGAATAGTGAGACCATTCCAAGTATTATGGGGACGGATCGCCACTCACTTCAGGATGTATAATGTATAGAACGGAGTACAGATTCTCGGAAGTTTTTTCAGGCCATCAGTTCAGGAATTATATGGAATTGCTCCACTAGATCTCAATTACTATGACATGAAGGTGATGTTGAGCATGCATAAGTAATTCAATTTCTTTCCTTATGGAAATCTGCCAACTGGGCGGTTTGTTGATGATGGAACAGCCAACCTGGAATTAAGGGCATACATGCTGGCCTGTAGAGATGGTGTGCAGGTCACGAGGATTGGCAGAGATATTTTATGCAAGGACTATGCTCTATATAGATTTTCATGTCAATTTAAGTGTTTCCAGTAGACTTTTTTATATCCCCAAGTTCATGTCAGGCCAGAGAAACATCTGATGGTTGCTCGACAACTATGGTTGCTGACATCTAAGGAAAATACTGGCACAGTATTTGATCTACCAGTTGATAAAGTGGAAAATAAATTGACTACATGGTATGCCGAGAACAGGATCACATCATACCATGTAGGGGTGCTGAATCACCCGGTTTATCAGGTGGGAAAAAGGAAGAGAACTATAGAGAAAGAAACTCTTCATCTGGAAGGTGATTCTTCTACACCACTCGAAGCTGATTCGTCGGATTCTCAAGATGGGGATGATGAGGCACAACAAGCGGAAAAGCTGCCTCATACCATATATAATCCCTCTATCAGAATCAAGAGACCAACTACATAGACTCATAGTGAGTTACTTCATTTAATGCATTTTAATCAGCATTACTTTATAGAGAAACAAGTTTTATTTTCTTATTCTCTATCTGTAGTTTCAGGAGCTAGGAAAATCTGAAGTCCGAGATTGTAGGACCTTCCTCGAAGCCTTCTGGTATGCATACAGAATATCTACATCCAGAGGCTATCCAGACATGGCGGAATTTATACTGTGATTCTGAAACTACCTGGTTGGATTTGTGTAAGGGGCTACACATCCCTAGAATAGGGAAACTTCTGGCTTTTACAGATATCCGTTACAAGGATAACCTCGATGAAGTGCAGAATTAAATCAGAGATCTATAAATGCTCATATATTCCATTGATGATTCCATTCCTGTCATTAAGAGGGTTAAGGAAATGACAAATCGTGGCGCCACTAAGGGTACTGGTGGTTCCGGAGATGAGGAGTGGCACGACTATGGGGCTTCTGAAGATGTAAGTCTCTTTCCTAATTTTCTTTGTAACTTGATTCCAGTTAAATCTTTTTTACTCAAGGAAATTATTTTCTTTATCCTGTAGCTTGAAAAGAAAGGAAATATTGAGGTTCCTTCACTACAGTATAGCCCTGGTGGTACTGCCATCGGGGCTGCTACTGAATCTCCTCGCGAGTCGGGCAAGATATCTCTTGGACAGCAAGTCATGGATGAGGAGTTGGATATGGCTTTCCATTCTCCAATTCAAGTTCATATAAGGGAGACTGTTGACACTCCCAAAAAGCCAAAGAACCAAAGGAATTAAAGGAGGAAGTCCACAGCTAAACACTTCATCAGTAGTGGTAAGTCCTTTGGATAATCATGAGTCTTAAACCATGAAAAGATTGATCATAGTTTTTTGGGATTATAGGAGATTCTTAAATTTCCCCTCTGAGAGAGAATATTGACCCTCCTTTGATTACCACGGAGTGTACTGGTGAACAATCACACATTCAGGCTGACTTGGATGCTCTTGGAGAAGAGCTCGCATCTGTTCCCCGTATCCCTCCTACTACTATTGCAAGAAGAGAAGAACCTGCTTCTGGTAAGTTAACAATGCTTTATAAATTGTTGAATGAAACATCGACTGACTTCCATTATGTAATACTTTAGGTTCAACCCCTGCACTTGAGATTTTGGCGGCCATTGCAACTAACGACGTTATTTTATCTGAAGATGTTGTTCAGGGTCAAAGACCGTAGGATGAAGGTCACGAAGAAGACATACCAAATTCTCCCACTGGTGAGATTAACCAGGATTCTGAGATTACATTGGATTAAATTATGGGACTTGGCGCATCTTTTGAATATTTTTTATATCATGTTAACTTACCATGTAATTTAGAAGATTATGGATGTGAGTGTTATCCTTTGTCCTATTAAAAATAATTTCTTATTACATGTCTAATCATGATCGGTTCAAATATGAAGCTCTATCTGAGAAAGATGTTGAATTGCCAATGCCAAAAGGGGGTACAGAAAACCCTACTATTGTAGAGACATAAGCGCAAGTGGAGATGAACCCCGTAGAGCTTCCTCAAACTCACCATAAAAATTCTGTTGAGGCTAGGAAATATGGGGAGGAGCCTTCTCAAGTTGTTGATCTACCGTTGGGTAAGGGATAAAAATATTTGCGACTGTACATAATTTTCAAGACAACCAATTAACTTTTGTTATCCTTTGAAACTAACCAAAACTTTTAATTGATTATGCAGGGCCATCAATTTCAGTGGCTAGATCTTGAGTTGAAGCCTCAGCCTCTGCTCCAACGGGAATTGAAAGTGAAGAATCACAGGTCAGGGGTGAAGGAGAAGAACAGGGAACTTCCCTAAGTGCATTAATCCCAGATCATATTCCCCCTATGACAGTGATACTAAGTCGGATCCAGAAGTACAAAAGGCGCTTCAATTTTCACGATGCAAGGCATGGAAGAAAATATGGAAGATCGTATCTGAAGTGCCTTTAGAAGAGCTGTCATCGAAGACCCGCGACTGTCATCCCTGTTTGTTATGCTAGTAATTGGCAGTTTTGGATATCAAGAGATCCATGCTGCAGTGAAACAAGTCATCTTAAGAAGGGAACATGAGCAAAAGTGCCGTCAATATTTGACACAGGGGAGGCTGTCAGTCAACATCAATGAATTTGAGGCTACGGTGTCCTGAGCCGAGGTTGATCATGCTGCCAAGTTGAAGGAGCTGAAGTATAAAATCAAAGATAAAGTCGTCCAGCAGATGCACCTTCAGCAACAGTTAGATGTTATTATTGGGGAACTTGACCAGATTAACAATTCATTGGAAGGAGTTCAAATGAATGGTATGAAATCCATTGCAGATGCCAAGAAAGCACTCCATCATGCTGAAAAGAGTGAAGCTGGTCGATTGTATGAGCTTCAAGTGGCTGCTGATGAAGCTCGGGATGCTGTAAATCAAATGATGATTTATGTTGACAGCCTTTTGTAATTCCTAGAAAAGATAAGAGAATCCAATCTGTGGATGTCCTTCTAATTCTTGTGCATCAAATGGAAAAATTCTTTCATTTTAAATCATTTGTGCAGGCATTTTCCCGCTACCTACTTTATATTTTTACCTAAGCTAATGGGCCTAGTAAGCATCGTTTGACTTTTTCTAGGATTATTATAAAAAACCCTACAAACTATGAATCTTTTAATTTCTAAATACTACCTAAAATCATATAAGATATATGTTTAGTGAGCTGGAACTTGACTTTTATTCAGAGTTCCCTTGTCTTTTGTGAACAGTTTAAAGTCGCGCATGTTGGACATAAAAAGGATAATGTTTAAGGTCGAAATTTCTTTGACCAAATGGATTGACATTGACTCAATTCCTTGATAATTTATCTAAAAACATATTACCATGCTCAAGTATGAGGGAAAATATGTAAACTATGACTTATGAAATTTTGAATCTGAGGGATGACATGAAAACGGGCTAAAAGGCATTAGAAGAAGTAGTTCCCAAGAATGAAGTTACCACTATTTAACAAACCTGTTAGGGGGTTGAATTATGAAGGGCCTCCTAAGGGCATTGGTTGCATAGTCAAATAATAGTATCTTTTAGCTGACAAGTCTGTTATGTAGACTATTTATGCAAGGCCACCTAAGGGCATGTTCTGCATTGTCAGGAAAAAGAACTCTCAAAAATTTACTTTTCTACTGCTAAAAATTCAGTGAAAGTTTATGGGGATTCAAATTTTCCAAATCATAGAGTTTTCTGTATAGAAAGAGGTACTTGAATATGGAAAAGATATTTCCAAATAGGATTGTCTAAGAACTGGATGAATGTCACTCCTACGAAGGTCCAACCCAAACACAGGGATGGGAAATATAAACCATAGACTTGAATAGTTTTAGATCATGAAAAAGAACATGGGAAAAATATGTTAAGGATGGCTATTTTCTACGGATCCTTACATATTTTTGATAAAACAAATAAAGAAAAAAGTGGTCTTATTCCTAAGAATAAAGTTACCACTATTTGAAAAACCCGTTAAGGGGTTGAATTATGTAGGGCCGCCTAGGGGCATTGGCTGCATAGTCAAATAATAGCATCTTTTGGCTGACACGTCTTTTATGTAGACTTTTTTATGCAAGGCTTCATAAGGGCACGTGCTGCATGGTTAGGAAAAAGAATTCTCAGAAATTGGACATTTTGTGACCAGAAGTCATGAAAAGTGTTATAGAGATCTAGAAGTATTTAAGGTTTAGGAATATGACACATGAAAATGGGTATTTTTTAATGCATGAAAGAAATATATAGATCAAAGCTAACCATAATCATGTTGTGGCTGGGTCCTGAATTAAGGTGCTAGACTTCACTACATATCCCATAAGGATGGTAATCAATCCATACATAGTTCTTGAAATATAGTTTAACATTGTGTGGGATGACAGTGTAAGAGATCTTAGTTTAGGGTCATAAAACTCGGACCATTATAAGAAATACAGAGTGTGTGTTTTCACATGGACTTTTTACGCAGGGGACAGAAAGTGGAATTTGGGGTTAGGCCCAAAAGACTTGGGGCTAGATTCGAGGGACACTCGAACATTCTTACGCATCCCATAGGGATGGGAGTCAAGCCCACATAGTTCTAGAAATACCCTTGGTGCAGATTTATTTTGTACAAGTGAAGGGTGAAAGGGGACTTTAGTGCAATGATGGTTTGACCCAAGATAAAAGGTTTAGGCATTTCCATGCGTGCACGTAGTCTTTAGAATATAACATGATTTTAAATCAACATAAATAGTGATTCCCTCTCAGGTGAAGGTATCAGAAATTTTGTTGTTTATTTTCGTACAAGATAAAGGTGTTGTACAGTTTAACGTCATATAGCAAGGACAAAGGAGAACTAATTTAAAGATATTGATTCTGAAAGTGGCTTCATGAATCAACATCTAATGAGATGGAGGTGAACTGATGTGAAGATATTTGTTTTGGGCGTGAACCTCGGGAGGATGCCTACGTACCTAGCCTTGAAGGAAAGGATCAAAGTCCACGTAATTCAATTAAAGAATAAATTAGTAATCAAGTTGTTTTTTAGAACAACAACCTAGAAATGGTGTTGGTAAATACACATGGTTAGCGGTCCAGAGAGGGTGTTATAGTTGAATTTTACTCTAAGCTCACGTGATTCATACTCGATGTGAGAAACAAGAGTTAGAAACAACCTTAACAATGCATAGTTTAAAGTCATGTCGGACATATGAAGGGACTATATAGTTTAAAGTCTTGCAGAGAGGACTATTGGTGCTGCACAGTTTAGGGTCATGTAGCAGGGAAAAAATACAGTTTAACGTCATGTAGGACAAATATAGGATCACAGTTTAACTTTATGTTGGACATAAGGGTGTTGTATATTTTAGAGTCATGTAGCTATGATGATGAGGACAATACAGTTTAACGTGATGTTGGATGAAAGGGGGAATGTGCAGTTTAATATCATGAAGTAAGGACAAAAGAGGACACAGTTTAATGTCATGTTGGATGTATTAGGGACTTTTTCACAGTTTAACATCATGTTGGATGATGGTGCAAATATTTTAAGTTCATATGAAAGGACCATAATGGTGCAGTTTAACATCGTGTGGGACGAAAGTAATACAAATATTTTAAGTTCATATTCATGGACCGTGGATGATGATGCATTTTAACGTCTTGCTAGACGTAAGGGACTTCTGTATAGTTTATCATCATGTAGTTAGGACGTCACAGTTTAACATCATGTTGGACGTAAGTGCCAATAGTTTAAGGTCATATGCATGGACCGTAACTAATGATGCAGTTTAACATCTTGCTAGACAATATGAAATGCCAATAGTTTAAGTTCGTATGCATGGACCGTTGATGTATTTTGTGTTTATACAAAATAATTCTTCAGAAATCTGGCATTGGTTGGAGTAGTGATGAGTTCTCCATCCATTGAGATTAAATATTAAGCTCCATTGGAGTAGACCTTATGTATTAAATAAGGTCCTTCCCATTTTGGTTCTAGCTTGGGAGGTTTATTTCCTGGTATCATTGGAGTTCTAAGAACCAATACCAATTCTCCCTAAATGAATGAACAAAGACGAACTTTTTTGTTGAAAGCTCGTGCTATTCGATTCTGATAGACTTCCAAGTGGTTTAGGGTGCACAACCTTTTCTCATCTAACAGTTCCAATTCATCCAATCACTTTTGAGATTTTTCATCTGTAGATGACTGAGCACAAATGGATAATCTGAGCAAGGGTAATTGAACCTCAATGGGCAAGACTGCTTTTGTTCCATATACCAATGAATATGGATTTGACCGCGTTGCAGTGCAGGTACTGGTTCAATAAGACCATAAAGCATGAAAGAGTTTATCAGGCCATGATTTCTTATCTTTATCCACCATCTTTTGTAGTACGTTTGAAAGAGTCTTGTTGAAAGCTTCTATCTGGCCATTGGTCGCTACATGATACCAAGAGGAATGATTGGATTTAATGTTGTATTCTTGATACAACTTCCTCACCTCAGATGAACAGAATTTGGTGCCATTGTCCGTCAATATGGTATGAGGGACTCCAAATCTGGTAATGATGTTATACTTGACGAATCTAACAATGCATTTAGAACTTAATTCTTTGAGGGGTATTGCCTCTGACCATTTGGAAAAGAAGTTAGTAGCAGTAAGAATGTACTTAAACTGCTTGGATGTAGCCGAAGGATAAGGTCTCACTACATCCATTCCCCATGTGGCAAATGGCCATGAGAATTTAGTTGTATGAAGAAACTTTGGGGGTTTATGAATGAAGTTGGCATGTACTTGGCATGAATGACACTTCTTTGTGAAATCAACACAATCTTGTATCATTGAAGGTCAAAAGTATCCAAGCCTTCTAATTTGATCAGATAGTCTGTGTCTAGACTTATGGGAACCACAGAATCCTACATGCACTTCTTCCATGACAACCATTGTCTCTTCACCATCAATGCATCTGAAGAGAACTCCATCAAAACCATACTTGTATAGAATTTTATCTAGGTGATCTGGACTATCAAAAAGAGTGAAATTGACCACACGTCTCCAGACTTGTTCTTTCTCGTCTCTATCAGGTGGAAGTGTTCCATTTTGAAGGTATTCCCCGATAGGTGTCATACATCCTATAGTATGACCATATGGTTTAGAGATGGGACAAATTTCATTGATTTCCTCTGTTCTGATTTGAACATAAGGTTAAATTGTACGACGGTGGGAGATACTTATGGTCGTCTCATCCCGATTTGAATCTACCAGAGCTGTGGCTATATTAGCCAGTGCATCAGATTTGGAATTTTGTGATCTTGGGACAAAAGAAAATGTCATTTCCGAAGGAAACTCCGCCATTAACTCTCTAACGTAATCATACAGAGGGATTAGTTCTTCTTTTCTGATTGTGTAATCCCCATTGACTTGTTTGATTACCAGGTCTGAATCACCTTTCACCTTTAAGTGATTCACTTGTGCTTGAAGCGCCAACTCCAATCCTGTAATAAGATCTTAGTATTCCGCTTCATTATTTGTACCGCCTCCCAACAATGAGAAAGAATAAGGTAGCACTACCTTTTCCGAGGAAATAAGTACAATTCCTAACCCAACTTTGTTGAATTTTGGATTTTCCATTTTCCTCCCTGTTGGACTTCTGGAAGCACCATCAAAGTACATTTCCCATGTTTGAAGAATTTCTTGAATAGAGAAGACTTCCACATTAGGGAGTTCAATATCTGAAGATGTGTCTTCTAATGAAGGGTTTTCAGCAAGGAAATTAGCCAAAGCTTGGCCCTTTATTTCCTTTTGAGACACATATTGAATATCAAATTGCTGAAAAATAACTGCCCACCTTTCCAGACGTCTTGTAAGAATTGGACAACTAAGGTTGAATTTGAGCGGGTTATTGCGAGATACCAATTGGAACTCGTGATATTGCAGGTAGTGTCTCAATTTTTGAACTGCAAAGATTAATGCTAGGTAGCACTTCCTAATATTTGAGTATCGGGTTTCTGCTTTAATCATAGTCCGACTGAGATAATATAGGTTGTTTTCATTCTTAGCATCATTCTTCTGAGCAAGAAAGGCACCAAATGATCACTCTAGAGCTGTCACATAGAGGATAAGTGGTCTTCCTTCAACAGGTGGCATAAACACTGGTGGACTCAAGAGATACTTCTTGATAATATCGAATGCTTCTTGACATTCTTCAGTCCACTTGAAAGTGACTCCCTTCTTCATCAATTTGGCGAGGGATAAACTTTTGCCTGCCAAATTGGCAATGAAACGCTGAATATAGGCCAAGTGTACTTGAATTCCTATCAATTCCTTTAAATTTTGAGTAGGTGAGATACCAAGGATTGAATTTGTCTTCTCAGTATCGACTTCGATACCACGATGGCGTACAACAAAGCTGAGAAATTTCCCTGAGGTTACCCCAAAAGCACATTTTAAGGGGCTTCAACTTCAAATTATGTTACCAAAGTTTGTGTAATATGATTTCCAAATTAGACAAGTGATTAGAACTTTGATTGGATTTAACCACCAAATCATCCACATAACATTCAACAAACTTCCCTAAAAAGGGTTTGAAGATACAATGCATGGCATGCTGATATGTTGTGCCTGCATTCTTTAGGCCAAAGGGCATTACCCGATAGAAAAACACACCTTGAGGGGATCTAAAGGCTATATATTCTTCATATTATGGAGCCATTTGGATTTGATTATATCCAGAATATCCATCCATGAAGGAAAGTGCTTCATTTCCAGCTGTTTCATCAATTAAGAGTTCTGTAATCGGTACTGGGAAATAATCCTTAGGACAATGTCGATTAAGATCTCTGAAATCAATGCAAACTCTAATTTTCTTATTCTTCTTTTTCACTGGGACAATATTAGACAACCATTTGGGATATTGAACTTCTCTGACGAAGTTATCTTTCATAATGTTATCCACTCCAGCCTCAATTTTGGAAGAATAGGTTGGGTGTGTTCTTCTAGCAGCTTGTTTGAATCCTCTATGTTCTTTTGGCAAACCCAAATGATGAGTGGCAACATCAGGACCAAGCCCTAGAATCTATGTATAGTTCCAAGAAAATATATCTCGATTTTTCTTTAGAAAGGAAATATACATGTATTTCTCTTCAAGAGTCATATCCGCACTAATTAAAGTGTGGCGTGGATCTTCTTTTGTACCCAGATTTATTTCTCTGAGTTCATCCATGGTGGTAGAGATACCCTCTTCAAATGCAGTAGGAGAATCCCTGAGATCTTCCTCTTCTTCTTCAACATGTGTTATTTCTTCTGTTTCTACTTGGATAGTAGATGATGAAGTAGAATTTTAATGATCAGAAGAGACGTTAACATTTTCACATCTTGAAGAAAAATCTTCCATTTCCGACCTGATTAATGATGAAGGGTATTATTTTGGTAATAAAGAGGATATGATGGATTGAGAATCGACATCATCGTTTACCTATGACATTGCTATAACGTTCTCTGGCCTGATTGGTGTAGTATAGACTTGCTAGATTTCAGCGGATGAAATGAAGACATCTCTATTTGAGCTTTAATCATTTCTTGGTGGATCACCACTTTCTCCCATGTTGTCTAGATTGATTGTCGTAATTGACATTATGGAAGTTTTCATAAGATTATTTTGATTTGGGTCTATCCTATCAATTTTACTGGTAGGAATCACATAATCTGTACTCACATGTGTAAATGGGTTTAATGGAATCTTTTCCAAACCAAATGGAGCATTAAATTTGGTGACCTCCCCTATCGTGGATTTCTTTTTACCCTTCATGTGATAAAATTCTGCCTCAATGTATTGAGATTCACATGTTTTGAAAGGGGCTTTATCACCATACAATGTCCCAATTTGACCATCGAAACAATATTTGAGACATTTATGGTATGATGAAGGGATCATTGCATGTTGATGTAGCCAGGGTCTTCCAAGAAATATGTTGAAGGCTGTATCATGATCAACAACCATGAAATTTGAATTGGATACAAGATCTCCAAATTGAGTTCTGAGTACAATCTCACCCAGTGGTTCTTGTTCATTTTTATCATATCCTTGTAACATCAAATTAGAAGGAGTTAAATCATATTCTGTGAGGCCCAATCGACAATGTGTACGAATGGGGATGAGGTTGACTCATGAACCATTATCAATGAAATCTCTTCAGAAATCTACACCATTAATCTTTCCAAATAAGTATAAAGGTCTGATATGTCCATGCACAACATCATATTCATCTTCATCTGTGAAAGATATCACTAGTTGGCATTCTGTAGGATTATTCTCTATATGGTAGACTTCAGTTGCAGCAATTTCAGTTTCAAACTCCTAAGGACTTGATAAAGCCTCGATGAGTGCCTCTCGAAGGTCCTCTGATAAATTCAAAGCATCCAAAATTGATAACTTGTCCGGTATTTGGGCCAAGTGTTTCAATACATCATAATTTTGATCTAAAGGTCTGCATTTCCCAACAAGAAACATGTGGTTTCATAGGTGCCTTAGAATTTGATGCATTGGAAGTTGATGCATCTTGTACCGGGATAAAATATGGTAATACTCCTGGCTTTAGAATATTAGACCAATTAGGCCTATTTAATTGTTTAGATTAAGAAGGTGGAACCTCCAACTGATCTTCCAAAATAACTATGCTAGGACTGAATCTGCCTTGTATAGAAGAACTTTATTTTTCTTATTGAGCTCATTGAAGGGCTCTGCCACGAGTTTCTGCCACATACAAAGTTCTAGAATGGGTAGAATTGGAATAGTGGCCTCTAAAAGATCCATGTATTCCCCTATATCCTGAGCCTCTGGATCTTCCTCTGATTCCTCTGTTTGATATAGGGAACTTGGGCTCATCAAAATTGAAACCGCAACTAGAATATGGATCTGTTAATTGAATCATATTAACAGAAATGAAGATCAACTCTTCATCCGATGAATACTCTGCCTGACTAGCCAATTTAGGATGTGCCTTTTGATGGTAAGGTTCCCATTTCTTCGAAGTAGATGGCATAAAATCTGCCATAGTAAAAGACAAATTGGGCTTTGACACGATTTCATCTTCTTCTGATTGTTCCTCTTTCTTTGAATTATTTCGTCCTTTTGAGGATTTTTCTTCTGATGGAGAGGTTTTTGTTGTGGCATTCATTTCAGAAGACACAATTGGGTTCATCAATTGTGTTCAAAAAATGGAATGAGTTCAGTTGATCATTTTTTTGACCATCCAATCATCATATTTTTTCTCATTTTTGTTCTTGACTTCTTGCCACTTTCCTTATTCCTCTGGATTTGTAGTAGTAACACATGCTACCTGAGCTGAAAAACCTTTCAGTTTGACTTTCCCAAGTCAACCATTTTTTGTAGGAGGTCCATGAAGACAAAACACTCCTAAATGGGATGCCCCAACATCTAATGAAACAGGAAATAGTTGGTATGGTCTTCATCTCCTTCCTTGTTCAGCCTCTTGGGCCTTGGAAATTGAACAAAATTATTTTCTAGAGCCGAAATGATGTAACCAGTAACTTTTTCATTTTGGAAAGAGTAAACATCGCTTTTTAGATCCTAAAAGTGTTTCCGTATTTGATCTCTTTGATCATATTTACGAAACGTCCTCTACTATTGGCGCTTAGGAGGTGGAGCCCTTCGAGAAGATGAAGGTTTTGATGTAGAAGCAGCATAGTTACTTGTTTAAGCATAACTATAGCAGTCTCTGCTTTACCCATTCTCCTTCCTGAATCTGATGGAATTATACGAGCTTTATCCTTAGTCTACATAAGAATATCTTCAATCTGATGATTGATTTAAGTAAGGTCTCAAAACCCTCCTGTGTATTTCACAGGGATCAACGGTGTGCGTAGATCATCACATAAATTTTCCACATAGATTGGCAACAATTCATCTTGAGGGAGTGCTAAGCTCAGGGAATAAGTTAATCCCTTCCAGCGAGTAATGAAATATGAAACCCTTTCATTCTCCATTTTCTTACAATTTGTAAGATCAAAAACTGTTGTCTATGGAAAAGTTGAGTTGAATTAAAGAAGAAATCTTTGGCAAAGATCCTCCCATCCGGTAATTGACCGGGATTTCAAGCTTGTGTACCAGGCAAAAGCAGGCCCTTGTAATGACTGTACAAAACACCTGAGCTTAACTACTTCCTATTGATGAGGGGTTCCCATCATAGGATCGCAATGAGAAACAAAATGTGTTAATTGTTTCTCTGGGTCTCCCAAACCATTAAAGATTGGGAATGTGTTACTTGAAAAATTTGATGGGGGAGGAATTGCATCAACCCACTCAGGGTAAGCTCTATTTTCTGGTTGAATTTGAGCACTCTTTCCCTCCATAACTTCCAACCGGGATGTTGATGACTCAATAGTAGTTATTGACTTTTTAGAAACATCTGTTTGACCTTGGACCTGAACAGGTGAAATGATTGGAGCTGGTACAGATGTGGTGGATAGTACTGCAATTGATGGTAGAACTACCTATTGTTGTTTCACTTAACCCGTAGGATTAGACCTATGAGGGTGTATTGGTAGATGAGGATATTATTGATCCATCTCAGTAGCCTCAACAAATTCCCTTGGATGACTGACTCCAGCACGCTTAGGATGAAGACTACCTTGAAGTAGTTCTGCATTCAACCTCCTCAATTCCTTCATTTCTTCCTCTGGTTGTGCAAATATTTTCTCTAGTGAGAGTGATTGGCCTTCTCCAAACGAAGGGTATGTAACCTGATTCTTTCATTTCCCCTTATTGGACACCTTTCGGAGAGGGAGAAGTGGGTTACTTGAAGGATTACCTAGGTTCTGAGTAATCCTTTGATTTCATGTATGCACACATTCTTCATTTGTGTCTGTGCGTACAACTTCTTGAGCAGGAACCTCTTCATCGGATCCCTCTGAGTGGTCTTCATCTGTTGGATCATCAACTACAGAATTAATTACATTGATTTATGTATAACACATTGAATCCCTTTTATCGGCAT
The DNA here is from genome assembly GCA_963277665.1 of Viscum album. Taxonomy (NCBI): domain Eukaryota; kingdom Viridiplantae; phylum Streptophyta; class Magnoliopsida; order Santalales; family Viscaceae; genus Viscum; species Viscum album. The sequence goes on along the minus strand of OY728155.1, from coordinate 1,752,511,089 downwards.
TTCTGCGATATTTTCTTCTTCCATGTCTTTGATGAGACATTGCCTTTTGTTGATTTGATCCCTCAGGAACATCTTGATGAACCGTAATTTGGAGGGAATATCCTGATAATTTGGCTCTTCATTACTCTTGAGTATTCTTCTCCAATTGAGAGAATACTGACTTTCTCTGAGGGAGGGATTGAGGATTTGAAAAAGTCCCCAGTCCGATGGACTGGGGTTGTTCCTGCTCAACTCCTCGAATCCTATTTGTTGATTCTGAGGGATGGGTTAAAAGAGTCCCCAGTCTGGAAAGCTCGGGTGGTTCTTGACATGCTATATCTGAGACTTTCTGGAAATCTCTCCTGATCTTGTGGACTTTAGTCTAGAAATTAGCTAGATGCATCAACCTGCATCCACTTTTATCACCCTGCTAAAAAGACCGTTGGATGATTTCTGACACTTCTGTCACTTGATGATGTGCTTGCTCCAAACAAGAGGCGTGTTCAATATTCTTGTTTGCTTGATAAAGGAGTAATTTAAAAACTTGTTCTCTGTATGATTTATTTTGAGAGGAACTAGTTGAGGCATGTTCTTGGGCAAGATTTTTATTACAAACAAAACCCATTGATTATGGTCAGCCATGGTCAATAACATTGCATGAGACCATTTTCGGCGGGCTTTGCTGACTGGAGAGTACAGTGAAATGTAGTGCTCCATGAACACCCCATCCCCTGATATGAATACCAGATGGGGAATTGGAAATTAACTGGCACAATAGTCTTAGTGCACCAAGGCATGAACGCTGAAGGGCTCTCTACTGTTTTTCAGCCTTCGGATATCGAGAAACCGAGAGAGATTCCAAATTAATTTGGAATCATAACCCTTCTATTATCTTGACATGATTTCCATATTAATCATAAGATAATATTTTATTTTTCAACTGACAAAGATTTTTCCATATGTTGAGACGAATATCATTAATTCCATCTTCCATCAACATCTCTGGAATGTCATACTGAGAATCAGCTAAAGGCCAAAACATAACTGGCACTTCACCTTTCTTAAGTTGTTTTCTCATATTCAGTACTTCCTCTTTATCATTCAATAGAGATTCTTCTACCTGATTAGACCAGATCTGGTGCTTCCTTGCGGCTTCATCGGATTCAACAAGATTGTTAGAGAATTTACTGATCAAACTAGAAGATTCATGACTTAGGGGTGGTTCATAGAATGACCTACACCCTGGGTTATCTTATGATTGAGAAAGTGTTTCACCTGCTAGTGGTAAAGTATCAGACATGACTGGCTTCACATTTTCAAGTGCCTCAAGATAATAGGGCTTTCTCATCACTACATTGTCCATTAGAGGATTTTCCAGGCAATGTGCATTATTAGTGCGGAGAGGACTTTCGCAACTAAATTAATTATCGTGGGGAGGACCCCCATGGTGGGTTACAGCAAAAGATGAAACATTTTTCTCCTTGGTCTTATGACCACACAGAGGGTTCTTGTGTCTCTCATCTAAATATGAAACTTCAAGATCTACCGAATTGTCATGAAGCAAGACTTCAAGAGGAAGTGTCTAATGCAGTCCTTCAGAATTAATGTATCGACTATTGGGAACTGAGAGAGTAGAATCTTGAGTTTTAATAGATAATTTTCTAAGTTCATCAAGAACTCCAGCATCGAGTAAGGAATTATTACAGATTGGCCCTTGGTTTCTTGACTGTGCTGGGTGGGTCTTCTTCTTAGACGCATTCTTACTCACTTTGGGAACCACTTGTTGATGAAAGTGGTTATTATGGGCAGGTGTATGTGCCTGCTCAGGAGAAATGATCAGGTTAGACTAATAATCTCCACTCAAATCAGGTGTATGTTCCTGACATGGTTGTTCGTATGATATGGGGGAGTACGCCCCACAACCCTCTTGCACTGTAACAGATGTGTGTCTCTGTTTCTTGGAGTGAACTGTTGATGTGTCACTCCACCGGTAGGGATAGATTTGCATTTCTTTCCCTGTGAGACTACTGAAGTTGTTATGATATCCTGGGAGGCATCCAGAATATGATCAGGGATTTTCTTCTGCTCTTTCACCATTGACAAAATGTGCTTGGTGACTTCAGTGGTCGGAATGGGGATATACGTCCATTCCGTGCTTGGAGTAGGTGTATGTGCCTACTCGTGTCCTCCATTTCCGGTTAGTGAATTCTGACAGTACTCATGTGTGGGGGCAGAGAGTTGAGTCTACCTTCTGTTTGTCGTCGGAGATTTTCGACTGACTACTCCGAATGCTAAAAAATGAGACTATTGGTAGGATTTATCAATACTAGCACGTGTATGTGTCTGCTAATTGCACTCCACCGAACGTAGTTGATGAGCTTCCTTCAATACTGACAGACGAGGCTGCTGGCAGAATTGATGAGTGTAATCAGGTGTATGTACATGTTTACCAGTTGTCAACACATTGGGTTGGCAGGCTCCATCACATGTAGTCAGACGAGCCTGTTGACTAGCCAAATATTTATAAACAGGTGTATGTTCTTATCTATAGTAATCTGCTAGAATTGCCTGGTGGGATTGGCATGCTGCTGCCAGACGAGTCTGCTGGACTGCGGGATTAAAACGGATGGGTGTGTGTGCCCGCTCATTGCTTGCCACCAAGTTAGGTTGGTGGAATTATCTGGAAATAGAAGAGAGAAGAACCTACTCACTGTTAACCAGTTTTCGCCTCTGGTGGTTTGTCTTGCCTGCTTGGGTTCGAGGAACCTAAGCCGAACGCCTGGAGACGACACCCTCATCATGTTGAGGGCGCACTACCACACGATTCTGGCAGCGATTGTTGGTGGGAGACCTCAGTAAGGACTCATGTTTCCTTGAATTAAGGCCCTAAGAGTCCTTCTCATTCACCTCTTCAGAATATGGGAGGAAATGGTTGTTGCATTCTGGGGATAACGACCAGAAACGGTTGAGATGGTGGTTAGCACCTCCTGTTTCTTGATCACTAGTTGTCGCTATCCAGATGACCAGGGTGAGTTTTTCACATGGAGGGCTTGTCAAGAGGCCTCCAGAGTTGTAATGGTACCGTGTTGATGGTACTCCTTAACCAGTGCATTCGATACCCAGCGTTGAAGATGCTGAGTAGGTGATGTCTCCCTCAGAGCGGACGACGATCCAACAGGAGTAGCAGCAGATGCCTTCACAGCAGAGGCATTCACAGCAGAGGTATTCACAGGTGTGAATTTAAGATAATCCATTCTTGTAATGCAGAAGATATTAGAAAATAATGCATGTTTGATATAAAAAACATAATCAAGATAAGTTCGGCTGCTACATCTTTTGGATGAGCACATATGTTATTGATTACTTTGTTGGCCCTCTCATTGATTTTAAATAGGGGCTAACAAATAAGTAAAACATCATTTTAACTTGGTCAAGGATTCACGCCGGGTTCACCATTTTTTTCCTCTGGAATTGGGAATGACCTCACTGATTTAAGGTTCAAACATTCCAAGCGGTTTTTAATAGGTTTGTTCATAGAACCGGAAACATCAAATGATTCTATATCCATCTGGACCTACTTTCCAAAGGTAGGTGCTCATTATTTATGAACCAATAAGGCTTAAAAATTTTCATTGTTCGAGAGGATGGGAGGTCGGACTCATCACACCTTTTTTAGGGGGATTATTGTCTACTATGGGACTCTCTTTATAGATTTAAGTTATGTTCATGAATCCTTATTACACTACCAAGTATGAAAAATGATCTTTCCTTTAGATCTGACAATCATTGATTAATATGTATGATATTTAGAGAATATTTCATATTTATTCGAGGTTCTTCATCAATAGATAATCATTTGTATTTGTTAGAGATTCTTCGTCAATGGTTTCCTTTGACACATTATATAGAAATCTCTTGGTCATTATGATAACCATAATGGTTTTAAAGCCACTCAGTGGGGCACTTGATGTTTATTGTCATTCAGAAGGACATATATTATTTTTAGAGTTGGGATCATACCCGCATATGGGTTACCTATGTATCCTTTGTTTATAAAATAAATCAGAACCCATGTAGTTCGATTAAGGGAGTATGATGTTTATGCATGATTGATGGCTCAAAGAAAGATGTCATAATTACTTTTACACTCTAAGCTCACATGAGTCATGATCGGTGTGAGAAACAAGAGGTATTGGTAAAACCAGACAATTTTTCCATCATGAGAAATGATGTGGGGATTATGTATGTATGACTGCACAAATAGATGAAGATTAGGATTTAATTTAGGGAAGAAACCCAGAAACAAGGTCCATAAAGGTATATATACTTCATGGAGATTTGGATACTCTAACTTGGGGCTTACTCCTGAGGAAGATGCCCAAATTAGGAGGGGACTTATGATTGGGTTTTACTCCTGATAAGGAATCCCAAATCAAAAGTAAATTAAGACTGGTTAAGACAAATTATGAATGGGGCTTACTCCTAAGGAGGAGGTCCAGGTTATGGGATTTGAGAAATGTGGCTTACTCCTAAGGAGGATGCCCATCTTAAAGGAAATTATGGCTAGGTCTTTCTCTTGAAAAGGAAGCCCAGGTTAATTAAATTTGGATATTGGGAATTTGGGGCTTTCTCCTAAGGAGGATTCCCATATTAAAAGAATTAAGGTTGCAGATTACTCCTAATGAGGATGCCCAAAATTAAGGGAACTTAAAGACTGGGGATTACTCATGAAAAGGAGGCCCAGATTAGGGGACTTGGGGCTTACTCCTAAAGAGGATGCCCATATTTGTAGACTTTGAGACTGGGGCTTACTCCTAAGGAGAATGCCCAGATTTGGAAATTATGACTGGGGCTTAATCTTAAGGAGGATTCCCAGGTTAAAGGAAATTATTATTGGGGATTACTCCTAAGGAGGATGCCCAAATTAAGAGAACTTGGACTGGGGATTACTCCTAAAAAGGGGGGCCAGGTTAAGGATTCTCATCGTAAAGGATGAGGTTGAATGAATTAAATCTCTGAACTTAGTGACATGAGGATGTGTAAATCACTAGGTTTTAAGATATGTTCCTCAGAATTACTTTCAGATAAGGAATCCAACAAATAAATAATGTCATGAATGAATTTGTAGAGAGTTCTGAAGGATTAATCTTGAATAGGATGAGTGGATAGGCATAAGATAGGTGAAATAGGTAGGAGGGGCACCCAAAAAGAAGGTGGCGTGCAAGTCCTGCATGGGCGCGCAAGTCCTGGTCGTGCAAGTATTCTTGCGCGACACAGGGGTACTTGCGCGACAGTCAACCCTTAGTGTAATACTTGGGCGAGGATTGGATCAAACCCTTAGTACTATCCCTAGAGACTTCCAAAAGGGTGGCGCGCATGTTCTGTTGGAGGGATAAGGCAGCGTGCAAGTGTGGCCATTTCCCTTAAGGGCTGGCCACTTAGGCGCGCAAGTGTTGATGAGTTTCAACACTTAGGCCTTCCTCCCCCTCTTTAGATCTTCCATTCTAGGTAAGAAATTTCCTTAGAAGTGTTCGTATGCTTTGAGAAGAGACTAGGGAACCGAGATCTCAAATCGGAGTTTCTAGAATTTTCATCCCCGAAATGGGGGGCCAACAGGGGGTATTTATAGGTTGTAGAAGACCCTGGGAGAAATTCAAAGAAGGCGCGCAAGTCACCTGCACGACCATTGGGCGGCGCGCAAGTATACTTGCGCGACCTTGGTGGAACTTGCACGACACAAGTGCATTTGAATCTTTGTTCATGCCTTTGTCAATTTTTGATGTTTCTTCAAAGGATGAATCACTCTTGGTTCAAGGTATTTCCTCTTTTTAGTGGTTATACTTTGTGACGAAAAGGAGCGTCAACATTGTGTTATCCACTTAGTTCCCAAAATAGATATTTTTAGAAATAAAATATTTTGTTCTTTGATTACCAAGATCAAAACCTTTATTTTGGATTAGATATTTCATAGAAGTTAAAAATGATATTATTTAGTATTCATCATCAATTTGAAATTAAAAGTAGACATTGATTGGTAATATCTAATACAGTAAAAAGTGATATCAAATTTTTCATGTGAATATGTCCAACATGTGATTTCTATGAATGATTTGTATCACATCATTTCATAAACTATTTGGGTTATGTAACTCGTTATAATGATAATGGAGATGCTAAAAATAAATATATCCTTTTAAAGTATTAATGAATGAGAGTTCCTGGAAATTGTATAATTCTCTAACTGTTCATTTGATACTACTAATAGGTGTTATAGGGATTTCTAAAATCTAAACATAATTGAAAATTTATCACCAAAACCTAATTAGACCCAAAATATAACTATATTTTTGGAATTAAGGCTAGTAAAGAAAAATAATTCTATAAATCGCACTAGTTTATTTGGTCAATCAAATATCATTGTAAAAAAATTCAATATACTAAGAAGAATTTCAAAGTCACCATCATCTAGTGGTATAAACGAATCATTAAAATTTCTTAATGCATGAGAAGTAATTCCATCTCAACAATGGTCTACTAGAACATTTTCTAATTCATAAAGAGAATGAATAGAATGATAATAATAAAATTTTGAGGTGATTTAAAGGGTTCAGTGATTCTCATACTATAGAACAATCAAATAAGATCAAAATAGGTTTATATGGGTCACTATAAAATCAAAGGTCAAATCATACTCATGATACATTTCATAAATATCTATTAACCTGAAAACAATTTATAGAAATTGGTTTGATCCTCCTTTAGTTTTTATAAGGTTTAATAGAAGATTCATGTGGTTAAAACCCCAAAATATCATCATCATATAATTATCATAACTAATTTTGATAGCTAGTATGAATGTGTTTTTCTAAACAATGTATTAACACATAATATAGTAATTACTTATATATCACACATTACATAGTGTCCCACTCTCTATTGTATAACATATAAATATTATCCATGAACTTTTCAAAACTACCATAATTTTTTCATTCAGATTATTGCATAAATCTATTAAGTAGAAATTCACATAGATCATGAGGTAAGTGTCAAGACACATACTCATATTAATGATGTTAATATTCACACTATCTAAATTTATGTAATAATCCCAACCATAGTAGTCTATAATATGTTTTTATTTTATTATAATTGCATAGATAAAAGATATTAGATCACCAAGGATCAATCAGTTTAGTAGTCTTGAAGAAATAGACACATACATGGTCCCCTTATTTAATAGTAATTAAAACAAGTAAAAGGGTGAGATATAATGTTCAGTAAGGTTTAAAAATAGTAAATACATGAATCAGTAATAAGTAGAGGATGATCAAAATTTTATAATTGATATTCCAAGGTAAATAAATGAGAAATACCTTCCATTTAACCAATAAATTGTGAATGAAAAATTCATTCATATATCATGTCATAGTTAAAATCTCATGGATACTAGTAATTGAATACTAAATGGAGCAATATCTTAATAATTGTAAATAATGAATCTATAACATGAACCACTACAATTAATACCTTTCATAAGAGGGTTTAATTATTTTTGTATAAAAACATGTAATTCTACTTGGGAACAAACATGAAGTGTTTTTCACAAACTGTTTTGTCTCATGAGACATGTCGATGCATTGAGGGACTATATCATGTTGGTCCCCAAACATCACTACAAACCCAAATAATTATTAATAAATATATTTATTTCAAGATCAATATTCCTTATCAAAACATATTTATTGAGTAGACTGTATAGTTATATCAATATTTTCTTAGTTAAAACAATATTCAAAATAAATTACCTATGTAAAAATGGTATACGTCAAAAACAATAATCCTATCCATTATAATAGAAATATGGATATTTAATGAAACATTCAATGAATGATGTTAATTAATAAAAATGGATCGTATAAATACACCACACACAAGGAAAATCTGGTGAATAAGGCATATCTTAAAGAAAACAATTTGATTTGAGAACCCCCTTAAAAATTTTGTATCATTGAGATGAGAATTAATCAATAGGGTAATTAGGTTTAACTAAAAAATATCCAATTAATGGAGAAATTGTAATACCACATAAATAAATTAAAAACAGATTCCACACATAATCTTTCCAAAATATAATCAATGAAGTATACATATAACCCAATGAATAACAATTGAGTTATGAAATCCCTAACCTCATGTCCAAAAGTGTTATGCACATGTAGTTAATGTTCTGGATAATAATATTGGATTCACTAATTACATAATTCATAAACTTTAGTACATGTATTTGATTTAGTATAATTTTATTAAGGTCGTGTATGATTTTTATTTATGTGTTATAATATTCAGATTCGTCATTCTGAGAGTGTTCGTTTTCTTGGTTTTCCATATCAATTCGCTTGTATACAAGTATGGAAGTTTATGTAAAATGGTTGTAATTCTCCAAAATTGAAATAATTTGTCATTAATGAACATATATAATTTTAAAAGATCTTATATACTATTTTTTATATGCTATGTGTTTGATTCATTAGAAAAAACATTATTTAAAATGATTTAATTTACTTTGGATAATTTTACAAATATCATGACCTTATAATGTTTTATTTAATATCATGTTTATATATTCATTACAAAACATTATTTAACTTATAATATGTATAATAAAATAGTATTTAATACTAATGATGATATTCTGACCATCCATGAATGCGGTAATGTAAAATAAGAATGCATCATCCACGATAGTGGTAAATCGGCACATCACAGATAATGTTTTCATTTTTAAAAAAACTGGAGAAGAGAAGGGTTTGATAATATATATTTCATTAAAATAATTACATCCTATTTTAGATAAGATATTGGAGTTATCATTAATATTTTTATAGAGGAGGTAAGGAGAGAATAATAAAAGAAAAATAAATAAACTAAAATAAATAAAAAAGGAAACAAAAGAGGATTTTACCTCTTGTATAGATTCTCCTTGAGAACCTCATAATGCACTTGGTATTGGTCTTTTGGGGAAACAAAAAATATTAGGACATGGGGAAGTGGTTTGGGAGAGAATTTTGGGAGAGGATAAAAAATAAAAAACTTAGAATGTGTGAAGATAAGTGGTGTTGATTGGTGGTATTTATAGTGGAGGGGTGAAGCGTTATTTTATTATTTTATTCATTAGTTTATTTTTTCAGATCAAGACTATAAATAGTGGGTATTCTTCTGACCATGTATAGTAACTATTTCATGTTATATTGAACTAAGTGTGTATACATCAGTCATACATTAGAAATGACTCAATAATTAATGTATTTAGTTAATACCATAAATTACCAATAGTCACTATTCACAAAAAATGCAACTATTTTAGAAAAAATAAAATTAATTTTTAATTAAAATCGTCGTTTATTCGAAGAAAATATATTTTAAAATTATAAATACTTTTTATGACACTTAAAAAATAATTAGGGTCGCAAAAAACTATCTTGTAATCATAAGACAACAAAATATTAATTTAAAAATCCATTTTATTAAAATAAATTTTATTTTAAATCATTATATTAACTACAAAATTTTAAATAAAAATTTATATTTCAAAAATATATATATAAAATATGTTTTTTATTTTTAAATTTTTTTTACTTATTATATTATATAATTATATCATATATTCATTTATGAGATTCTAGAATTATATTCATAATTTAATAGGTGAGGTTATTATTCCAATAGACACATTATAATTCCTAACACTCGCATTACTATTCCAATGGTCATGTTAATATTTAATAGTATATCACTATTATTTTAGGAAATTTTAACTATCAAATACATTGAATTTTTTAAAAAAGATACAAACTATAAAATCATGGGGTGTTATATTCCTTGTTTCTTTGAAAATTTAATCCTTGAAATGTTTCATGAATATTTCCTTCTAAATAGATGAGGATTGATCTTCTTCATAACATCCTTATGTTCCCATGTTTCTTATTCCATATAATGTTAGTTCTAAATAACATTTACTAATAAATTCATTCAATGTCTCAATAAATTCTTTCTTGTATCAAGAATATCAATAGTCTCTTCGAAAAAAAAACATTTTATAGTTCTATTTCTTCATAGGTAGGTACATGTGTTGGGTCTTCCATGTACTTTTTTATCAATGATATATGTAAGACATTGGTAACTATGGAGATACATGGTGGAGTCGAAAATTGGTATGTTATATCGCCAATTATTTCTATAATTTTGTATGGTCTAATGTACCTTGGGGTCTTCTTACTGTTCTTACCAAACCTTATGACCCCCTTCGAATGAGATATTTTCAAAAAGGTGTGATATCCTACATGAAATTCCAAATTCTTTCTCTGTTTGTCAGTATAACATGTTTTCCTACATTATAACGCTTTAATTTGAGAAAGAATAGTATTTAACATTTTTAATGTATCATTATTATGTTCTGGTTATATAAATTTCTTCTCAGCAACTTCATCCCAACATGTTGGAGTATAAAAACTATTTACACATAATGATTCAAATGAAACCATTTGAATACAATAATAAAATCTATTATTGTGTGAAAATTATACCATAGTTAAATATAGATCGCACATATCTTAAAAATCATGTGAGAATGATCTCAACCTATTTCCAAATGTTTCAATAGTCTTTTGAGACTAGATATCAGTTTGAGGGTTATAAGAAGCACTCAAATGAAGCTCAGAATCAAAATCTTTTTTAATACACTTCCAAAATTTTGATTTAAAATGAGGATCTTGATCAGACACAAATGATATAGGTGCACCAAGATGTTTCACAACTTTATTAATATATAGTATTTCTAGGATCTTAAAGGGTAAATAATCTCTTGTACAAAGAAAATGTTCTAATTTTGTAAACATATCAACAATAACTCGTTTAATATCATTATTTATGGTGAGTTTTTGGTAATATGGTGATGAATTATATAGTAATATCATCCCACATCCACAAAATAGTATCTTATGGTTTCATGAATCCTCTAGGATGTTTCCTCTCCACATTCACTTATTGGAAAACTTTACAACCTGATACTTATTCATCAATTTCTCTCTTAATATTATCCCACAAAAAATGTTCACTCATATTGCTATAAATATTGTCACTATGAGGATATATAGAGAAATTTAAGATATGAGGATCATCTAACAGTTCCTTTTTTAGAACAGGTGTTTATAAAACACATAACATCTTTCCAACATTATATTAATATCATCATACACTAGGTCTTACAATCTTCCAATCGTAACTACATTGACTTTCTTTTTAATGTTCTCATCATCAAGTTGAGATATTTTTATCATCTCTAATAATAACAGTTTTCCAATCAATTTAAAAATTATTTCTGTTTCCCCTTAATGATTCCCACATCCATATTTATTCGAATCCTCTAAAGGATCTTTCTAAATCCCTATATGGGTAATAAACCCATGATATTTCTTTAATAATTTATCTTCTACCTTGTCTGATTATCCTAGGTGGTATTGTATTGATAAATCATAATATTTGAGAAAAATGAGCCATCACCTATTCCACATGTTGATTTCTTTATGTTATCATCATCATCATTGTTTATTTAAAGAATAATAAAAGTAGAATTGTGTAACAGAGAAACCATAGAGAATAAAAATTATTGGGGTCTAAAATGATGTCACATAAGAGTGTATGCTTGACTAAGTACACCCCCTCATGATTCATATAAAGAATATTAGGGGAACAAATTCCCTTATTCCCATGGTTTGATAAAGAAACGAGATAGTTAGAGACCTTATTACCCTCATTCCAAGTATGAAGAATTTCCATATTAGTATCCATGAGGCTGAGGAATTTCCAAATTATGTAGTATATGGAACATGGGATGTCGCTTTTAGCTAATAAAGAGTTGTAAATGATGATGGAGTCAGTTTCCACTAAATGATGTGATATGCTCCTCTAACTGGATAGGAGAAGACCTAAATAAATCGCCAAGGCTTCTTCTTGTAAGTAATTAACCAAAATGAAGTGGGAAGAGAAAATATCGATAACCAGTCCCTTTATATTGTGAATCCCCCCCCCCTCATGGTTCTCATAGTGCACAAACCATCATTTCACTACTTGGGACCCATGGGATATAGAAACCAATGAACCTAATGCCATTGCTGGTATGAATAAGGGTTTTTTGTGGCCTGCAAGAAACCTCATAGTGGGGGAATATGAAAATCCTTTTCATATTTGAACCAGATCCAATAGAATAAACCTCACCCTTACTACCACATCTCTTTGAGAATGGAGTTGCTCTTCTTATTTGTATTTTTTTAGGTGTTTCAGATGTCCCATCATCCTTCCTCAAGCACCAAGGTGTAAGATTTCAACTCTAACCCTTGAATTTACCCTATATGAAACCATTTTAATGGAAGGAAGCATCTATTTGTACCATCGATTCAACGCCTTTAAAATCTCCAAATAAATACCACACTGCTTTTCCCAAACCCCCATAAAATAAAAAGTGATTTAAAGTTTCCTCCCTACCTACCCTACAATAGGATAACTTAGAAGCTATTTTAATTCCCATCATTTTGATCTTGTCATCATTGGATAATGCGTGATTCTTAAGCCTCCACATGTGAAAGTTAAATTTTGCATGGATTTCATTTTTTCATAGAGTTCCTCCCCATTCATCAGTTTCTTTTATGTTCATAATGATCTTATGAAAATCCTTAAATGAAAAAGCACATTAATTAGAAGTAGTGAATACACACTTATTGGGTTCATTGTGGATATCAATTAGATCAAAGGTTCTCCACAAACTATTGTTCATAATAGCGGTAATAAAGGTCGGTTTCATGATAGAATGGTGGAAGGAGATGTTGGAAATTAGGCTGCCTGGAAACCATAGACTAGAGATGGTCTAGTTGTGATGTCAAAATGAAATATCCCCTCTCCCCATGATTTATATAGAGTACGGTTGGAGGATTGAAATCAGAGGCATGATTGTGGACTATATTGAGGAGGTGTGACCGACCACTTTCCCCTCATTCTTCTTATTTCATGTTTCCATAAACATGGCCCACAGAGAACGGGAATTGATAATTTACCAAGAATATATGGAATGCATGCCATACAGGCTACCAGATATACTTATCACATTGATACTTACCTCCTCAATTGTTCTATAATGACTCTCCCATGAATCCTAGAGTCGCTTTCCATCGGAGTGTGCATCTGAGATAAAGGAATCCATGATTCAATTTATAATTGAAATAACACCTTTAAGTACTTAAATTATAGAATGTTAATGAACCATGATTATGGTGAGGACACTGTTAACCAAGTGATCCTATATCTGAAATATAGAAACTTTATTTTCCAGTTTGTAACATGTCCAAAGAAATTATTACAACTGCCAAATAAATATCATCAGTTGAATAATTTTGTTCATGAATCATCAACTACCTTGATGAATATGAAATATCTTTATCATTTTTCATAGGTACACCTCCCAGTCTGTTATTTGATGCATCAATGTATATTACAAACCCATCATTTCCTGAAGGTATATTCAAAATTGGATCATTTACTAATCTTCTATTCAATTCTTTTAAACATTCAACACATTCTTTTTTCCATATTAACATGACACCTTTAAATGTGAAATTGGTTAATTGGTTAGAAAATTGGGAAATATTATGAAGAAAATGATAATAGTAACTTGATAATAAAAGAAAACTATACCTAAATTATGTTCATTGGTGTATAATATTATTGGATTTTCATTTTATATAGAGGATTAAATGATATTCCATTATTAAATACAGTATGGCTAAAAAATAAATTTTCTAAATCCCAAATTCAAACATGATAAATTCACCATATAATTATTTCCTTCATAAAATATCAATAATGACCCGCATGTGATTTTCTTAGTTTTCATAGATTTTATAATAAACTATAATATCATCAATGAATTCTAAAAAAAAATTTCATGATATTCCTTGAATCCCCTATTCATTATATTCATGAAAACAAAGGGTTCATTAGTAAATCCAAATGGTATTACTGTAAAATCATAATGTCTATACGTCATCATAAAATATTTCATCTAAATATATTCCTTCATTACTCACAATTTATAATACCCAAAATGGAGTTCAATCTTTGAAAAATATTGAGCTCCATGAATATGATAAAATAAATCATCAGTGTGAGGGATAAGATACTTGTAATTTATTATAATGTCATTTATTTCTCTATATTTAAATAACAACCTCAAGGATCCTTCTTTATTTTTAAAGATAAAAGGGGCTCCCCATAGAGAAACACTAGGGTGAATAAATCCCTTACTACTAAACTCCTTTATTTTTTTCCTAAAAATACACTAATTAAACTATGTCAATTCATTAAAGAGTCTTTGATAATTGTCTTGCATTAGGGATTAAATCATAATTAATCTCAACTTTATGCTCTAGGTGGTGTTCAGGTAATTCATTTGGAAATACATCATTGTATTCTTATACAATTGGTACATCCTAAATTTTAAGATTACATTTCTCTCCCAAAGTTGATCTTTTCTCCACATATCTAATTATTTTATTATTATAGCTATTAATGGTGGTTCTATAAAGGAATTAGATGATGAGGTTTCTACTGTACGGATATAGGATTCTACATCTTCCTCACATATTTCAATTATCTTCTTCTTGAAAAATATATTCATATCATGTTTTGTAATATATTCCATAAAAATGAATATTTCAAAGAAAAAAATATGTATGGTTATAATATTAGAAACTAAATCACGATTATGTTTCATAAAGGGTACTGACTAACACAAATTTTTACAATGATACTTTCCTTAGTAATTTTTACTAAAAACTTCCTTATTAAATAAAAAGGACAATGTCTTATTTTCTTGGAAAATTAGTTACATATAAAAGAGTGATATGATTTAGAATCAAATAAGGCATTGGATAAATTTGATGATAAGATTAATGTACCTGGAACCACGTCATTGGGTACTTCTACTTCATCTATAGTTATTGTATAAGGTTGGTCATCTCCCTTTAACCTATTCTATGGTAGATTCCCTTAATGATTGGGACATTGATTTGAATAATTGCCAATTTAGTTTTAGTTTAATCATTGAAAAAAGATGGTTTTTTTATTCCCATTTCATTCATTTTCTTGATGACCATTTTCTCCATACATATAAAAAACTCTTATAACTTTCAATAATTTTAAAGGATGATTATTCCCAAAATTTTCAGGTAATGGGAATTGCTTGATTCTCCTAATCTTCTTTGATTATTCACCTTTTATATGGTTATCAAAAGTCCACTTCCTCTATTAATATCCCTTCACTAGATATGACCTAGATAATTACTTCTCTTTTTTATGGAACTCAATACTGTTTCATCATATGAAGAAAATGAATGAGAAGTTAGTTCCCTTAGGATACATTGATAATGACCTTAAAATAAATGATATATCTTGTTCTCCAAATATTGTAGGTAATATGTATCATAATAAGCTAGTCTTTTCAAGGTAGTCTCATACACTTCAACACTATCTTCTTCCTTTTTCATTATGTTAAGTAATTTTCACTTCATTTCAGTTCTTTTATCTCCAGGGAACTATTTTTTAAATATTATTTCTTTTAATGTTTTTCATTCCATGTCTTATATTTCATCTTCCTCTATATAATTATAGATAAAATATCACCATTGATCAACATCTCCATTTAAGAAATATACCTCCATTACTACTTTTTCCCTTTCATCACATCCCAATACTAGAAATATCTTTTCAATGGACTTGATACAATTCTCATCTACTACATTATTAGTAGTCCAACAAAAATATGGGGGATTATTTCACATGAAATAATCAAACATAGGTGTAGTATGGTTGTTCATAATAACATGAGTAATACATCCTAATATATTCAGGATCCTATCAACTCCAACACTTACTATGTTTACTTTCTCAATAAAGAAATCAATACATTGACCATTAGTATTGATTCCCTTTCTTCCAGTAGGTGACGTCACTAAATAATAGCACACACTAAGGTAGATCAAAATCAACATTAATAATGATCAAAAAAGTAAATAGAATCAATTATTATAATTATCATGTTTATATTACATCCCATACCCAAAGGTTTTACTAAACATAATCTGATACCAACTATAATAACCCTTAACAAAGTAGCCTAGATTCATTGATTATTTTATTACAATGGAATAGATATAAGAGACCACATCACTAAGGATCAATTAGTTTAATATTCTTGAAAAACTATATATAGACACAATTCCCTTCTCAAATTTGTAATTAAACACAGAACATAAAAATAAAAATAATCTTCTTCCTTGACACATGTTCAATGATGTCATCTTCATAACTTGGGGAAGAAAACAAGTAAAAGGGTGAGATAAAATTCTCAGTAAGGCTTACATATAGAAGAAACATGAAAAAATAATAACTGAAGCATAATCAATAAGGCATAATTGATATGGAAAGTAAAATAACTAAAAACTACATGCCATTTAAATAATAAATTGGGAATGAAAAATGAATCTGTATATATTTTTTCATAGTGAACATCTCAAAGATAATAGTAATTGGATTTTAAATGGAGGACATGATTATTTAGTGTACATAATGTATTTGGGGCATGAACCTCTGCCATAAAGACCATTCATAATATGGTTTATGTATGTGGGTATAAACTTGTCTTATTATGCTTTAAAAAAATACCAAGGGTTTGTCTCCAAATTTTTTGTCTCAAGAGACATGTCGATGCATTGAGGAGAAATATAATGTAAGGAATCACACATCAATATGATTCCGTTTAATTATTAATATGATGATTTAATTTATATAACAAAATTTCTTATCAAAATATCTATATTGAGTAGAGGATGCAGATTTTTAAATATTTACCTAGTTAGAATAATTCAAAATAAACAATGTATGTAAAATTGAAATACTACTATGATAATAATCAAATCCAGGGCACAATAAATATGGATATCTAATTAAATATTCAATAAATGATGATCATAAATAAAAATGGGAAATATACATACACCACACAAAAATAATATTGTCCGGAATAAGTTATAACTCATGGAAATAAAAGTGAGATGAGACCACCTACAATGTTCGTATCATTGAGGTGGGAATTAATTATTGGTTTGATTACATGTAACAAAAGAATATCCAAAAAATTGAGAAGTGGGAGTAAAACATAGAGAAATAAAAAGTTTATTTCATACATAATCTTGGAATAATATAATCAATGATGTAGATGTATAACCCAATGAATATAAATTGAGTTAAGAAATCTCATACCTTATACATGAAAGCATTCTTAACTTGTACTTAATGTTTTAGATAACCAAATTAGAGTCATTAATTACATAATTTTGAACCATTTATACCTGAATTTGATTTATTATAATTTTATTAAGTTAATTTATATCTATTTTGATGAGTTATAAGATTAAATTTCATTGATCTTATAGTGTTTTTTTCATGGTTTTCATGATTGGTTAGCTTGTAAACAAGTATAGAAGTTCATGTAAAATAGGATTAATTAAAAAGAATTGGGATTTTATGTAATTAATGAAATTAAAATTATTAAATTATCTTAAATATCATTTTTTATATGATATGAGAATGATTTGTTAGATAAAACATTAATGAGAATGATTTCATTTATTTTGGTGATTTTTAAAACTATCAAAAACTTATATCATTTTATTTAATATCATGTTTCTATATTCTTTCTAGAAAATTGTATAACTTATAATATGTATAATAAAATATTATTTTAACATAATAACAGTTTCATGACTATCCTTGATAGTAGTAATTAGAAATAAAAATTCATCATTCAGGATGGTTGTAACTCAACACATCACTGACAATGTTTTCATTTTTAAAATAAAAGGGAGAGGAGAAAGGGTTTGATGAGGGACATTATAGAAACATAATAAAATTCTAGAATATATAATATACTGGATTAATCATTCATGTGTGGATATATGAGTTAAGTATAGGATAATAATCGAAATGAAAATAAATTAACATTAATTAAAAGAGAATGAAAGAGGACATTACCTCTTGTATATCATCTCTTTGAGAACAAACTTATGGCACTTGGGATTTGACTTTTGGTCATACCAGAAAGACATGAATGTTGGGAAATGGTTTTCTAGAGTAATTTGGTAGAATATTATTAATATCCAAATCTTATAATGTGTTAGGATAAGAGGTGGCGAGGGTAGTATTTATAGTGGATAAGAGGGATGTTTATTGATTATTTTATTCACTAGTTTATTATTTTTTTTCTCAAGACTATTGATAGTAGATATTATTATGACCATTTATAATAACTAGTTCAAGTGTGATCAAAATCATTAATTCATCATCAATGACTGAATAATTCATGTAATTAGCTAGTAACGTATATTACCATATTTTACTATTCACCATAAAAATCAACTACTTTAGAAAAATATCAAAAAATAACCCTATCAATTTCTCAATGATTTTATTTCAAAATTGGTCTTCATTTTTTTAACATAATATTATAAAAATGGGAAATTTAATTTATAATTAAAATCAACATTTTTTCGAAAAATACTGATTTTAAAATTATAACTAATTTAATGATAGATTAGAATATTAGTTATAGTCTCATAAAATTAACTTATAATCATAAAAAATATAAATTTTTTATCTATTTTATGAAAATAAATTTTCTTTTAAATAATTATATTGATTATAAAATATTAAATAAACATTTACATTTCACAAAAATACTAACACATACTTCATTATATTTCGAACATTTATGTACTTATTATATGATATAAATAGATCATATTTTAATTTATGTGATGTCTAAATTAAAATTATAATTTCAAAAGTGAGGATATTATTATTATGGAAGCATTAATATTTTTAATTATTATATTATTATTCCAACAGTCATGTTAATATTTAATAGTATATCATGGTTCATTTGGTGAATATAAACTATCAAATAAATTGTGTTTATTTAAGATGATACATACCATAAAATAATGTGGAATTATAATTTCTATAATAACATTCATTGAAAGGTTGTTTGATATTATAAATAAAAATAATAGAAATGAGGTATATTATTTATAATTAACAGTATAAAAGAAATTCTTATAATAAATGGATAATGTTCTGAACTAAGGCATGTTTTTATAAAAATATAAATATTAGGGGAAACATAAGATTTATTAAATAAAATATATGGGATAAAAAATATATTGAAATTACAAGTTATGGATAACATTTCCCCTGAAATTAAATGACTCTATTTATGAACATTATAAGTTCATATAGATAAGGCATTCAAAAATAGAGAACTGGTGTATATTGGATTTGAAGAGAAAATGTGTGCAAATGTCCTTGGTAAGATGATTATTCTTGAAAATATAAATTAAATTATTTGTCATTAATGGTTGGTAGTATCAATTAAGAATTTATATATGAGGTAAATTTTCATAATTCATTTATCTAACAAATTATGTATTATTTTTATTATATTTTAACACTATTAATATTCTCTTTAAGAATATATACTATGCCTATGTAAATGGAAAACCACGGTAAAAATAATTTGAATTATTTATTCCTCATGTTACATATATTAAAAAACATAAATATGTAAGGATTAAAGATTATTAGAAGAGAAAAAAGTTGTTGTCACGACCCGTCCTCGGGGCCCGTGCCGTGACTACCCCAAGCCCGCCTTCCATAGGCCAGGGGCTGGCGACTAGCACCAAGGCGTAAAATCCCAGTAAACAGGGAAGGCATTGCCTTTATAAGTAACAACCACACAGAGTCAGCAAGCGGAAAGTAAAGTGCAGAAAGGTAAAGGGGCCGGAAATACAAGCCCAACTGTAAAGTACAACTGAAAAGTAAAGTACAGCAACTGAAGAAAAGACGGCGGCCTCGTGTCGTCCACTGGCAATCCCACCTGAAGGGTGGGTACAGATAGCCTCCAAGCTCCTCGGGCCCCACGTCCGCTCTGAGCACGTCCCGTCCAGTGGTCCACCTCCAGGTACCGTCCTGCTCCACGCCCCAACCGCGATCAGCGCTGTCCGTCGTCTGCAACCAACACCACGAAGTGCGGGCATAGCCCGTGCAGGGGTGAGTACAACTACTCAGTAAGGACCCCGAGACCCCCGAAGGTCTCCCGAAATCCACAAAGGATATAGCACAAAAGAAAGATGCAATCACGAAGTAACATCTGACTCGACTTAGGTATATGCCCATACATATACCTAAGTCCCCAATTCTAGCTCTGCTCACGAGCTCAAGAACAACTCAATCCACAAAGGAAAGCAAGACTCAAATCCACAAGGAGAGTAAACAGTAAATCCACAAAGGATAGTTCAACACAATCCACAAAGGAGAGTAACATAAGATTCAGCTCAACCAGGTATACTTTTTCAGATGACGTCAAAGACGATCACTGATCCGTCTAAGTCGTCGGACCCACGAAGGATCGATAGGTACTAACCCCCGCAGAAGACCCACACAGGATCGGGCTCACACAGAACCTGTAGGCAGTGGCTCACACAGAACCGGTAGGCAGTGGCTCACACAGAACCGGTAGTAGGACCCACACAGGATCGGGCACTGATCCGCGTAGGATCGCTGAGTGCAGTAGTCGACGCAGTCCACTGAGGTCCCTGCACAGTCGTCGCCGCAGTCCACGAAGGATCTCTGCTCTGCCGTCGTCGCAGTCCACGGAGGATCTCTGCTCTGCCGTCGTCGCAGTCCACGGAGGATCTCTGCTCTGCCGTCGTCGCAGTCCACGGAGGATCTCTGCTCTGTCGTCGAGGTCACAGCCAGCGCTAGGGTTCCCGCACAAAGCGAGCTCGTTTAGGAGGGTCCGCTCCACGAACCGAGAGGCTGATACATCAACTGACACGTAGTCCGAAGTTGATGTATCCAAAAGTTCTGTATCGACAACAGGATCTCAACGCGACAGACGGCGCGTCAATCGGACGCCCGGTCTGAGAGTTATTGGCATTTTCGTCCCAGGGGCCCGGTTGGTTTTTAGGGAAAAACCAACCCGACCGCACTCCTCCTGTATCCGATCCTCGGGCGGAGTATGCCAAAAGTTCCGTCTCACTTAGAGGAAACTACCACAGCTGACGGTACGTCGATCGGACGTCCGTAGCTCAAGTTATGAGCGTTTCCGCTCCGAGGGCCCGGTTGGTTTCGTGTACGAACCAACCCGGCCGAACCCAAAGTCTTCCGAAACCTTGAGTATAATATACCGAAACGACCGTCTCGATCCAAGGATCACGTAGCCGCTGACGGTTCGTCAATCGGAGGTCCCAGGCCCAAGATATGGGCGAAAGACCGTAGAGGGCCCGAAACGGGGGTACTGGGCCCGGGGCGACACGGCCCGAACCCCCCCTGGGGTCGGCCGAACCGGGTCGGCCCGAACCGGGTCGGCCCGACCCGGCCCGAACCGGCTCGGCCGGGTCCGGTCCGGCCTGGGCGCGGCCCGGCCGACCGGACCGGCCGGCTCGGCCTCGGCCGGGCGGCCGAACTGCCGCCGCCGCGGGGTTGAACCCGCGGCTTGAGAGAAACCGCGGCCCCGCGGGGGGGCCGCCTGTCACGCGGACGCGGCCGGGCCGCCGCGTCCGTCCCGGTTCCGCGCGGCCGCGGAACCGGCTGCCGCCGCCGCCGCGGCTTCAGCCGCGGCGGAAGATTTCCACGGCGGCGCGCCGGGCGCCGCCGCCTCCTTCCGCGGGCCGCCGGAGATGCTCCGGTGGCCCGATTTCTTTCCCGTCTGCGCCGATGCTCCTCCCGGGGGACGATCTTCACTGCGGAGCCAACAAATTGCCCTTGCCGCACGGTTTGTCGACGTCCGCCAAATCCGCACAACAAAATAGATCGGCGGAGGGTTGCCGGGTCTTGTTCGTTAGCCCCGCACCCTCCGCGTTAGTCATAATCCACGGGAGGAACAATAAAACAATCAACAACAATTTTAAATGTTAAAATTGTTCGAAGATCAAGTTCTTTACTTTAAAAGAAATAAATCACGTGAAGGAAAATATTCCAATCAACCCTTACCTCGCAGCTGTCGTTGCCGAACGAGGGATCGTCGCGGGATTGCTCGTCGCGGAGGAAGGAGATCGTCGCGTCGTCGCGGAATCGCTCGTCGCGTCGCCAATCTCCGGATCAAGATCAACGGATTTAATTAGTTTAATTCCGTTGATATTGAGATTAAAAAGGGAGAAGAAAAGATCTGATTCTCACCTTTGTTGCCGAACGAGGGTCGGCCGCGGAAGAAGAGGCGTCGCCGAAGAACGTCGCGGGTAGATCTCGTCGACGTCGCAGATCTTGGTGTGCGTCGTAGAATTCCGGTCGTCGGCGTTCTTCGCGTTCTTCGCGTTCTTCGCGTTCTTCGCGTTCTTCGCGGAGAGGGTGGAGGAACGAAGATTCTTTCAAATCCTTTCCAAGGATTTTTGGGTTGGTCTTATTTTATAAACATGCCAACACACGAAACCGGTTAAGAAACGATCCATTAATTCGTTGAATTAATTCAACGAAAGAAACGACCCATTTAATTCACGAAGAAACAGTCCATTTAATTCACGAAATAAACCGCCCAATTAAATGGTCTGTTAAGAATTAAAGAAAACGCGTCGGTTGACTTTTCAGTTACTTTGACGGGTTTTCGCGGGTGCGTTACTTAGCGAAAGAAACGGCGGGGCTCGTGCGGGTCCCACCGCACAAATATCCTACCAAAGGGGGTAGGATATTTCTGGATAGCATCCTATCCAGTTCAACTCAGTTCAAGCCGTCTTTAAGTGACTTCAAGAGGCTTCCAAGCAGCTTAAGTGATTTAAAATAAAGTTGTCGCACAAACTTTATTTTATTTCTGACTTAAAGCCGTAAAATTTAAAAACCACGTCTGAGCAAACGCAACTCCGGAAGAGGCGTTTCTAAGCAAATACCGGCGCTGCGATTTCATCGGTGCCCTCAGAATTTGATTCCGGGCACCGGTTCAAAAGATAGAAAAACCCGCTCGTCCGTTCACTGAACGTACCCGAGCCAAACTTCGGAAATTGATTCCGGGCACACCGGGCCTCGGAATCAGGTGCCGTCTGAAGCTGCGCTCTTGTAAAATTCCAAAGAAAATTAAGAAAAAAATTTCCTTGAAATTTGCGGGTCTTTACATTACTCCCACCTCAGGGCTTTACGTCCCCGTAAAGATACATCAAAAACTAGGGAAACAAATGGGGGTACTGAGCACGCATCTGAGCCTCCCGCTCCCAAGTGCTCTCCTGGAGGTTCCCGTGCTGCCATCTGACGCGCACAAGAGGAATCGACCGCCCACGTAGGACCCGCTCCTGTCGATCCTCGATCTCCACTGGAACCTCCGCAAAAGTCGCCCCATCGTCCACGTCCAGCTCCCCAAAGTCGATGATGTGTGTCGGGTCGTGCACGTATCTCCTCAGCTGAGACACGTGGAAGACGTCGTGCACCCGGTGCAACTGAGGTGGTAGAGCCAGGCGATAAGCCACCTCTCCTATCCTGCTGAGGACCTGGAAAGGCCCGATGAAGCGTGGAGACAACTTTCCGCCTCGGCCAAATCTCCGTAAACCACGTCGAGGTGAGACACGCAAAAAGACGTGGTCGCCATCCTCGAACTCTAGTGGCCTCCGCCTCCTGTCAGCATATGACTTCTGCCGGCTCTGAGCTGTCCTCATCCTCTCCTGGATGATCTGGACCTTCTCTGTCGTGGCTCGGACCATCTCTGGTCCCACGAGTGCTGACTCCCCAGGGTCTGTCCAGCACAACGGTGATCTGCAGGGTCTGCCGTACAATGCCTCGTATGGTGCCATCCCGATGGTGGAGTGGTAGCTGTTGTTGTACGCGAACTCCACCAAGGGTAGGTGGTCCTCCCAGCTGCGACCAAAGTCGAGAACACATGCACGGAGCATGTCCTCGAGTGTCTGTATGGTCCTCTCCGTCTGACCATCCGTCTGAGGGTGGAAGGCTGTGCTCAGATGGAGCCGCGTCCCGAACGCCTCCTGCAACCCCTTCCAGAGCCGGGAAGTGAAACGAGCATCTCGATCGGAGACGATAGACGATGGCACACCGTGAAGCCGTACGATCTCCTGGACGTAAAGACGTCCCAAGCTCTCCACTGAGCCCTGCTCTCTGATGGGTAAGAAGTGTGCCGACTTGGTGAGTCGGTCGACAATCACCCAAATGGAGTCGTGACCTCTGGAAGTGCGTGGAAGTCCAGTCACGAAGTCCATAGATATGCCGTCCCACTTCCACTCCGGGACCTCCAAGGGCTGTACCAAGCCTGCTGGTACCTGGTGCTCTGCCTTCACCTGCTGGCAGGTGAGGCATCGTGAAACGAACTCTGCCACAGCTTTCTTCATGCCCGGCCACCAGTGCTGTCGTCTGAGATCCTGGTACATCTTCGCCACTCCGGGATGTACCGCCAAGGGAGAAGTGTGAAACTCTCTCAGCACCTCCTCTCGTAGAGCGACTGGTACGAAGGTACGTCCTCTGAAAAGGATGTCATGCTCTGCTCCAAGGGAGAAACCATCAGGCGCCTGACCTGAGGATATCAGTGCACGCCGGGTCTCACAGTCAGCGTCCCCACGCTGAGCCTCTCTGACCCGCTGTAGAAGTGGAGGAGAGACTGTGAGAGACTGAAGAAAGGCTGCTCCGTCTCTATCCACGAAGGATATCTGCAAGGAGGCTAGCTGCTCCGTCGCCTCCTCAAGCAGCTGAATGCCCGTCCTCCTGCTGAGGGCATCGGCTACCACGTTCCCCTTCCCAGGAGTATAGACTATCTCAAAGTCATAGTCCTGGAGGAACTCAAGCCATCTCCGTTGTCTCAGGTTCAGGTCCTTCTGAGAGAAGATATACCTGAGACTCTGGTGGTCAGAAAAGACTGTGAAGCGCTCGCCCATCAGATAGTGCCGCCAAGTCTTCAGAGCGAAGACCACTGCTGCTAACTCCAGGTCATGAGTGGCGTAGTTCTGCTCATGCGGCCTCAACTGACGTGATCCGTAGGCGATCACGGCCCGCTCCTGCATCAGGACGCACCCGAGTCCAGTCCCTGATGCATCGCAGTAAACTACGTACCCAACTCCCTCCTCAGGCAACCTCAAGATAGGTGCGCTGGTCAATCTCTGTCTCAGCTCCTGGAAGCTCTGCTGACATCTGTCTGACCACACGAAGGGTTTCCCCTTCTTCGTCAAGGCTGAGAGTGGTGCCGCAACTCTGGAGAAGTTCGGCACAAATCTCCGATAGTATCCCGCTAGGCCCAAGAAGCTCCGCACCTCAGTCACGCTCCTGGGTGGCTCCCAAGCTAGCACTGCCTCGATCTTCGCGGGATCCACTGCAACTCCCGCCTCAGAAATGACGTGCCCCAAGAAATGGACCTCACGCAACCAGAACTGGCATTTTGAGAGCTTGCCATAAAGCTGGTGCTCTCGGAGTGTGTCTAGCACAACTCGCAGGTGGTAGGCATGCTCCTCCTCAGTCGTCGAGTATACCAAAATGTCGTCAATGAAGACAACGACAAATCGGTCGAGGTATGGCTGGAAGATCCTGTTCATGAGGCTCATGAACACTGCTGGAGCATTGGTTACGCCGAACGGCATAACCAAGAACTCATAATGGCCATACCGACACCTGAAGGCCGTCTTCTGCACGTCCTCGTCTCGAACTCTGAGCTGATGATAGCCTGACCGGAGGTCTATCTTCGAGAACCACCGCGCTCCCTTGAGCTGATCGAAGAGGTCATCAATCCGTGGCAGCGGATACTTATTCCTCACTGTCACCTGGTTCAGGCGACGATAGTCGACACATAGTCGTAAGCTCCCGTCCGCCTTCTTGGCGAACAAAATCGGGGAAGCCCAGGGTGAAACACTGGGTCGGATAAACCCCTTGCTCTGCAAGTCCTCTAACTGTACCCGCAGCTCTCGAAGCTCGGCGGGGGCCATCCGATATGCTGGAGTAGATATCGGGGCTGTCCCGGGGTACAAGTCGATGTAAAAGTCTACCTCTCTACGAGGAGGTAGCCCTGGAACGTCGTCGGGAAAGACGTCCACGTACTGGTCCACCACTGCAGGAAAAGCCGGACTCCGCACGTCCACTGCTCCTAGGATGAGGCTAGCCAACTGATGAGAGATGGGCTGCACTCTCCTCCGCGGAAGTCCATCCTGTGCTGCAAAGGTTCCCTTCTCGCCGGTGAAGGTAAACCTGCTCCCGTCGGTACGAACACATCGCACCTTGCGCCTAAAACAGTCGATCTGGGCATGAACCGTGGATAGCCAATCCATGCCCAAGATGACGTCGTAAGGCCTCGACGCCGCTACAAGGAGATCCCAGCCGAAGCTCTCGCCTCCTAGAGTAAGCTCACACTGCCGGCACCAGTGCGTAATCGTCGAGTCTGCTCCCGTAGGAGTCTCTAGCCGTAAGGATCGAGCCAACGGCTCAGTCGGAATCTCCGAGCTCCGAACAAGGGCAGAGGCTATGAAAGAGTGACTCGCTCCTGTGTTTATAAGGACTGCAGCAAGGGTGGAATAGACACAGATCGTACCTTGAATCATCTCTGGCATGTCGGGGTCGTAGGCCTCCACTGCCTGGAGCTGGGCCTGTCTCTGCCCGCCAGCTCCCTGTGGTCGAGGTGGCCCTCCTGGTGGTGGTGGGGGTAGAGCCTGGAAGCGTCGCCCACCACCCGCTGCTCGGCCAGCTCCTCTGCCTCGTCCGCCTCCTCCCTGCGGACCGCCACGGTCGACCCTCTGCCTCTGCCTGGGTGGCCCCTCCACCGTCTGCTGCTCCTCTGGTCGGCGAGTCGGGCAGTCACGAGCCATGTGACCCTGCCCGCCGCAAGAGTAGCACAGCCTGCCTCTCGAAAGGCTGACACTCCGCTGTGTGCCCTGCACCGCTGAGCCGGTGTCCTGAGGCCGTCTGCGAGGGGGTCTGGTCTGCCTGGACCCGTGAGTCATCCGTCGGCTGCCTGCTGCCGATGACTCAGCTACCTGCCGCCCTGCGCTAGGTCTCGCCGCTGAAGAAGGCTCTGCCAGGAAGCTCTCGATCAGGAGGGCTCGCTCCAGCACTCCCGCCTGGGTCGGAATGCTGAGGGAGATCAGCGACGCCCGAATCTCCTGTCGCAAGCCCTGCTCGAAGGTCCGGGCCCGGAAGAAGGGGTCCCGTACCATGTCGGTCGAGTAGCGAGATAGGTCCGTGAACCTCGCCGCGTACTGAGCGACCGTCATGCTGCCCTGGCGCAGCTGGAGAAGCTCCTGGATGCGCACCGCTCGGAGGGTGGCCGGGACGAACTCAGAGCGGAAGAGGCTCTCGAAGTCCGCCCAGAGCAAGGATGCCTCATCGTGAACCTGGAGCATCAGGCTCCACCATCGTCCTGCCGCCGCCTGCAGGAGGCTCGCTGCGAGGATCACCATGAGATCCGCTGGTGTCCTCACTAGCCTGAAGATCCGTACCACCGCCTCTAGCCAGTCCTCGGCGGCCTGGGGGTCCGCCTCACCGCGAAACCTGGGCGGTTGCTGGCTCTGAAACTCATGCAGTGCCCTGAGGCGACGTGCATCGTCGGCGTCTGGTACTGGAAGCATCGGTGGCTCGGCGGGTAAAGCTACCGCCGGTGCCACTGCTGGCAAAGGGCCCTGCACCGAGGCCTCGTCGCTCGGTGGGCTGCCATCGCGCCCAACACTCGGAACCCTAGCTGGCAGTCGTCGCGGGGCCATCCTGAAAAGGAGAACAAGAGCACCACAGTCAGAACAGTATACCTGGCGAGCTGGCACAAGTAATCACAAGGAAAACTTGAGACTTTCATAAAGCAGATCAGTATACCCGGTGAGCTGACACAAGTAATCACAAAGAAAACTTGAAACATACAGGCAATCAATGTTTTCATGCATTAAGTCGGAAATCAGGAGTCAGGGTCCTGGTGTACGGATACGTCGGCCGCCGCACCAACACTGGGCTCCCTGAACTGATAACCACACTCAATACACTAAACACTATTGCTTCACATAGAAAGAAAGGACGATCAGAGTCTGCGGTAGAACCGACCACCTCTGATACCAATTTGTCACGACCCGTCCTCGGGGCCCGTGCCGTGACTACCCCAAGCCCGCCTTCCATAGGCCAGGGGCTGGCGACTAGCACCAAGGCGTAAAATCCCAGTAAACAGGGAAGGCATTGCCTTTATAAGTAACAACCACACAGAGTCAGCAAGCGGAAAGTAAAGTGCAGAAAGGTAAAGGGGCCGGAAATACAAGCCCAACTGTAAAGTACAACTGAAAAGTAAAGTACAGCAACTGAAGAAAAGACGGCGGCCTCGTGTCGTCCACTGGCAATCCCACCTGAAGGGTGGGTACAGATAGCCTCCAAGCTCCTCGGGCCCCACGTCCGCTCTGAGCACGTCCCGTCCAGTGGTCCACCTCCAGGTACCGTCCTGCTCCACGCCCCAACCGCGATCAGCGCTGTCCGTCGTCTGCAACCAACACCACGAAGTGCGGGCATAGCCCGTGCAGGGGTGAGTACAACTACTCAGTAAGGACCCCGAGACCCCCGAAGGTCTCCCGAAATCCACAAAGGATATAGCACAAAAGAAAGATGCAATCACGAAGTAACATCTGACTCGACTTAGGTATATGCCCATACATATACCTAAGTCCCCAATTCTAGCTCTGCTCACGAGCTCAAGAACAACTCAATCCACAAAGGAAAGCAAGACTCAAATCCACAAGGAGAGTAAACAGTAAATCCACAAAGGATAGTTCAACACAATCCACAAAGGAGAGTAACATAAGATTCAGCTCAACCAGGTATACTTTTTCAGATGACGTCAAAGACGATCACTGATCCGTCTAAGTCGTCGGACCCACGAAGGATCGATAGGTACTAACCCCCGCAGAAGACCCACACAGGATCGGGCTCACACAGAACCTGTAGGCAGTGGCTCACACAGAACCGGTAGGCAGTGGCTCACACAGAACCGGTAGTAGGACCCACACAGGATCGGGCACTGATCCGCGTAGGATCGCTGAGTGCAGTAGTCGACGCAGTCCACTGAGGTCCCTGCACAGTCGTCGCCGCAGTCCACGAAGGATCTCTGCTCTGCCGTCGTCGCAGTCCACGGAGGATCTCTGCTCTGCCGTCGTCGCAGTCCACGGAGGATCTCTGCTCTGCCGTCGTCGCAGTCCACGGAGGATCTCTGCTCTGTCGTCGAGGTCACAGCCAGCGCTAGGGTTCCCGCACAAAGCGAGCTCGTTTAGGAGGGTCCGCTCCACGAACCGAGAGGCTGATACATCAACTGACACGTAGTCCGAAGTTGATGTATCCAAAAGTTCTGTATCGACAACAGGATCTCAACGCGACAGACGGCGCGTCAATCGGACGCCCGGTCTGAGAGTTATTGGCATTTTCGTCCCAGGGGCCCGGTTGGTTTTTAGGGAAAAACCAACCCGACCGCACTCCTCCTGTATCCGATCCTCGGGCGGAGTATGCCAAAAGTTCCGTCTCACTTAGAGGAAACTACCACAGCTGACGGTACGTCGATCGGACGTCCGTAGCTCAAGTTATGAGCGTTTCCGCTCCGAGGGCCCGGTTGGTTTCGTGTACGAACCAACCCGGCCGAACCCAAAGTCTTCCGAAACCTTGAGTATAATATACCGAAACGACCGTCTCGATCCAAGGATCACGTAGCCGCTGACGGTTCGTCAATCGGAGGTCCCAGGCCCAAGATATGGGCGAAAGACCGTAGAGGGCCCGAAACGGGGGTACTGGGCCCGGGGCGACCCGGCCCGAACCCCCCCTGGGGTCGGCCGAACCGGGTCGGCCCGAACCGGGTCGGCCCGACCCGGCCCGAACCGGCTCGGCCGGGTCCGGTCCGGCCTGGGCGCGGCCCGGCCGACCGGACCGGCCGGCTCGGCCTCGGCCGGGCGGCCGAACTGCCGCCGCCGCGGGGTTGAACCCGCGGCTTGAGAGAAACCGCGGCCCCGCGGGGGGGCCGCCTGTCACGCGGACGCGGCCGGGCCGCCGCGGAACCGGCTGCCGCCGCCGCCGCGGCTTCAGCCGCGGCGGAAGATTTCCACGGCGGCGCGCCGGGCGCCGCCGCCTCCTTCCGCGGGCCGCCGGAGATGCTCCGGTGGCCCGATTTCTTTCCCGTCTGCGCCGATGCTCCTCCCGGGGGACGATCTTCACTGCGGAGCCAACAAATTGCCCTTGCCGCACGGTTTGTCGACGTCCGCCAAATCCGCACAACAAAATAGATCAGCGGAGGGTTGCCGGGTCTTGTTCGTTAGACCCGCACCCTCCGCGTTAGTCATAATCCACGGGAGGAACAATAAAACAATCAACAACAATTTTAAATGTTAAAATTGTTCGAAGATCAAGTTCTTTACTTTAAAAGAAATAAATCACGTGAAGGAAAATATTCCAATCAACCCTTACCTCGCAGCTGTCGTTGCCGAACGAGGGATCGTCGCGGGATTGCTCGTCGCGGAGGAAGGAGATCGTCGCGTCGTCGCGGAATCGCTCGTCGCGTCGCCAATCTCCGGATCAAGATCAACGGATTTAATTAGTTTAATTCCGTTGATATTGAGATTAAAAAGGGAGAAGAAAAGATCTGATTCTCACCTTTGTTGCCGAACGAGGGTCGGCCGCGGAAGAAGAGGCGTCGCCGAAGAACGTCGCGGGTAGATCTCGTCGACGTCGCAGATCTTGGTGTGCGTCGTAGAATTCCGGTCGTCGGAGTTCTTCGCGTTCTTCGC
Organism: Viscum album; assembly: GCA_963277665.1. Classification (NCBI taxonomy): domain Eukaryota; kingdom Viridiplantae; phylum Streptophyta; class Magnoliopsida; order Santalales; family Viscaceae; genus Viscum; species Viscum album. The sequence goes on along the minus strand of OY728155.1, from coordinate 1,752,480,250 downwards.
GTTCTTCGCGTTCTTCGCGTTCTTCGCGGAGAGGGTGGAGGAACGAAGATTCTTTCAAATCCTTTCCAAGGATTTTTGGGTTGGTCTTATTTTATAAACATGCCAACACACGAAACCGGTTAAGAAACGATCCATTAATTCGTTGAATTAATTCAACGAAAGAAACGACCCATTTAATTCACGAAGAAACAGTCCATTTAATTCACGAAATAAACCGCCCAATTAAATGGTCTGTTAAGAATTAAAGAAAACGCGTCGGTTGACTTTTCAGTTACTTTGACGGGTTTTCGCGGGTGCGTTACTTAGCGAAAGAAACGGCGGGGCTCGTGCGGGTCCCACCGCACAAATATCCTACCAAAGGGGGTAGGATATTTCTGGATAGCATCCTATCCAGTTCAACTCAGTTCAAGCCGTCTTTAAGTGACTTCAAGAGGCTTCCAAGCAGCTTAAGTGATTTAAAATAAAGTTGTCGCACAAACTTTATTTTATTTCTGACTTAAAGCCGTAAAATTTAAAAACCACGTCTGAGCAAACGCAACTCCGGAAGAGGCGTTTCTAAGCAAATACCGGCGCTGCGATTTCATCGGTGCCCTCAGAATTTGATTCCGGGCACCGGTTCAAAAGATAGAAAAACCCGCTCGTCCGTTCACTGAACGTACCCGAGCCAAACTTCGGAAATTGATTCCGGGCACACCGGGCCTCGGAATCAGGTGCCGTCTGAAGCTGCGCTCTTGTAAAATTCCAAAGAAAATTAAGAAAAAAATTTCCTTGAAATTTGCGGGTCTTTACAGTTGTTATCATGTTTAAAAATTAAATTACACTTAAAATATATTCTTAATACCTACAATGTATGCGCAAAATTATACACTCTATTCTTATAAAATATATTTTCATTTTTTCTATTAAATATTCAAATTTTTGTTTTTTGTGATATCTTGGAAGCTTATTTGATGTATTTACATTCTACAAAGAAACATTTTTCTATAGAATTTATGGATATCCAACAAATAGATCACAAATGATGCTCTTTTAGATTATTAATACACTACATTAAAAATTATATAAATATACATAAAATTAAATTTTTATATTATGTTATAACATGTATTATTTTATTATAGGAAAATGTTTTTTTATACTCAAACACATGGAATGAGGTTAGTCAATGGGCATAAGAAGCTTATGAATTTATGAAACTGAATATATAATAGAGTATATATAACATGAATTCATTATCAGACCATATATAAAAATAATTTATTGTATATCTTAATTTTTATCTGATTAAAAAGAATGTAAACACATCAATTATGGTTATTGAAATTTTTAATTTATAAAATATATCATATTTGATCAATAAAATAGATTCCCCAAAGATAAACATTCAAATTTATATAAAAAATAATTTTAAATAATTATAAAACATTTAATTTTTTATATTTCTCTAGTACTATGAGGAATCCTGAATGTATAAATATTCAAAATAGTAAAAATATGTGTTTCGAAATGAGTTTGCATTTAATATGGTATCATAATATTTGAAACCATCATTAATACATTGTTTCCAATTATATTAGTAATTTTAATATTTCATAGAGACCACCATGTGGTGGTTTATCTATTTCTAATATAGATAATTTTCTTATCAATTAATATATGATTGAAAGTGTGAATCCTCAATTTAAAAATAAAATTTTCTTTCAATGTCAGTTTCATGTACTTAAAACTAGGAAACATGTTCAAATTATCCTGATAAATTTTAAAAAAATATTTATGATTTATTTTTAATGGGTAGAAATTAATTTCACAACATTATAACACTTGTTTATTTTTTTGACTAAAATTTTATTTTTTTAATTTTAAAATGGAATTTTAGTTCATGTCACACATGTCATACTCCAAAAAATGCATTCTTTCTCATATTTTCATGATACATTTGTACAATGATAGATTATTATTTTTTGGCATGTAATCATTAACTACATTTAATTTTGATATGTGGTATGTTTGATATGATCGAAAGTGATTTTTTCAGTTTAAAAAGAGTTATTTTAGTTCAAAATAGGTGTCTCATAATCAAAATAGAGAAAAAAAACATATATTTTCATGATAATTTTCGAACCCATTTTGTTATTCATTTCATAAATGTTATAATTAACCAAACATCAACTGATCCATGGTCTCAATGGATTGAATGAAATTGTCAATCTGTAGTTTAAAAGTGACATATTATTTTAAAATGAATATTAGGTAGTTAAAACTAATAAAACATGATCATATTAATGGGATACATTAGAAAAAAATTGATGATTTATTATGATGTTTTGGAATTGATGAAATTTCATTCTACTATCTAGTGTGGTAAGTTTGAATAAATTGTATGTTTTTAGTTTAAAATTTTAATTTATGTTCAAAACATATATCACAAATAGAAAAATGATAATAAACTCAAGTATTCCTCATCATTTAGTAAAATGTTCAATTATTCATTATTTTCTTATATGAATTTTCCACTAATTAATGTGATTCAGGTTTTGATGGCTTTAATAAAAGGGTATGTTTTAAATTTAACTTGTGCAATTTAGTATAAAAAACATGGCATAATTTCAAGAAAAGAAATCAAATTTAGATTTGCATGGTACTTTAGGAAAATGAATAATGTTTCTTTTCCTATGTATATGCATTAAATCAAAATCAATCCAACTTTTGGTTTGGTTGATATGAATAAAATTTTATATTTTCAATTAAAAACTTAATTTTCTATTCAAAACATCCATTAGTTACACAAAAATGAGAAAACATACTTGAAAATTGATGATAATTTAAAAAAATGATTCATTTTTAATTTTGTACATGTATAAATTAACCAAAAATAAATTTGACATGTGATGTTTTTAATTTTACTAGAAGTCCATGTTTTTAATTTAATATTGGAATTTTTATTTAAAGTTTACATCAAATAATAATAAAATGAGAAAACAAGATTATATTTCTGTGACATGTTAAAAAAAATGTCAGATAATCATTTTTTATATGAAAGAATTAATAATGCGTCAATTTTACACATGATTTTCTTTATTAGACCAAAAAAATCAAATTAAAAGTGAAATTTTAGTTTTAATCATACATCACATTTTCAAGAATAATAAAATGTACTCTAATTTTTGTTATATATAATGATGATCAATGATTTATTCGTGGTTTTTTTGAAGTAATCTAACATCATTTGAATAAAAGGTGTGGCTAGTATAATTGAGAGTGCATGTATTTGATTTAAAATTCACATTCTGCATACAAATGTTGGTTATATACTTATAACTATGAAAATAATCTCATATTTCTAAGATACATTATTAAAGCAATAGTTTATTCATTTTTGACTTGTATAAATTAACCATAGGTCAATATTAAACCTTATTTCTATTATTTAATAGATGATAATGTTTTAAATTTATAAGTGTCATTTTAGTTCAAATGGTACATTATAGAGTCAAAACTTATAAAATATTTATAGATTATTAGGGTACATAAATAAAATGATCAATAATTCATATATGATGTGAATTACTTAACAACATGTCAATCTGAGAATTGCTTGTTTTAGATTTAAATTTTACAATTTAGTTCAGAACTCGTTCCAAAAATTCAAAACTGACATACATGTTGGAATTTCCATTATAGTTTAAAAAAATGATCATTTTTTTATTTATTTTTTACTTTTATAGAATACATGTTGGAGACTTAGTATCATGTAGACCAGTATGCATAATTATTTCACTTTAACTAAAAATAAAGTAAATTATATTACCTTTTTTAAGGATAGAAATAAGATTCATTGGTTATATCATTTTCTCAAGGAACCAGGATTAAACTCAAAGGAGAAAAAGGTTTATTGAAATAGTCAAAGCTCTTTGGACTTGATCAAGAACTCCATGTATCATTCCTGGATGAAACAACTTAATATTTACTATCATTGGATATGTGACACTACAGGAAAAATACCCTATACCAACGGTTTGGAATCGTTGGTATAGGCCTTCAAACTATTGGTATAGCCTATACCAACGGTTTGGCGAACCGTGGGAAAGTAAGCCATTGGGATTGGTCTATACCAATGGTTTTGGGAATACCATTGGTATAGACCTATACCAATGGTTTTGAAAACTGTTGGTATAGGTAATATGAAAATCTATACCAACGATTCCATAAAATCATTGGTATATGTATTTCAAAAAAAATTATGTGGGATTTGATCTGAGGACCTCTAGTTTATCTTTCAATGACCTAACCACTAACCTAACATGAATTTTGTGAACAAAATTTCATAAATATATGTATATATATATATATATATTATCATAATTATTTTAAATTTTAATTTGAAATCCATACCCTATCCCAACAGTTTGGCTAAACCATTGGGAAAAGTGGCCACAAAGTACCCTTTCCCAACGGTTTGGCCAAACTGTTGGGAAAAGTGGCCACGAAGTGGACTTTTCCCAATGTTTTATCCAAACCTTTGGGAAAGCCATACCCTTTCCCAATGGTTTTGTCAAACCATTGGGAAAAGTGACCTTAAAGTGGTCTTTCCCAACAGTTTGGCCAAACTGTTGGGAAAGGGGACCTATACCAACGGTTTTTACAAACTGTTGGTATAGAAGCATTGGGAAAGGTGAGATTTCTAGTAGTGTGAGATGATACATTGGTAGATACTAAAACCTATAAAGATCAACATGATGGATAATGCAATGAACATGTTAACAATGGTGGTATATCTAGAGACTTTTGACTTTTACAGATACACAATTTAATTGAAACCTGATGCGGATAAATAAAGAAGTTTTTTTCCCTAGTTACATGTGTATTCATTAATCATGATATACTCTCTGATTGGTATTAATTAATAATATTCCAAATGAGAAAAATGTATTTAATATGAAAACATTTTTTTCATTATGTAAAGTGTGTCTACCATGGATATATAATAAATCCTTGAAAATATTCCAATAATCATCTAATCCAAATCCAAAATAACTTTTCTATTATGATCCTTGAGTTATTTAAGGGAGTGAAATAAAGTGAATGGGAGGAGGGTTTATTCTTGTATTCTTTGTTCTCTATGAAATAAAATCCATTATATTTTATTTCCATTCTTTGCGATCAAAAAATCATAACCAAAACAATATTTTATATTGTAATAGATTACAACAATAGTGGATTATTCATTTGGTACATAGAAGAATTAAAATGATATAAATTTGATAAATGATCTGGCTAATTTTACAAAAATTGTGTGTCTTCAATTTAAAATTTACATTTTAGTTCAAAATATGCATCACCAAGTAAAAATTAGGCAAACATGCTCATATTTTCATGATAAAAATTAATTTGTTTTTTATTTCTTATGATATCCTTTTTTATGTATTATGTTTTATATTTTATGTTATAATTTTTATTTATCATTTATTTATTCTTTAATATATCATATATAAAATTTATTTATATCTATATGTACTATTAATAAAAAATAATGGATTTGTATTACCAGCACAGGCTTTGTTTGTATAGGGATTGTCTTAATCTATAGGTATGGTGTCTTATGAGTTGGATTAATTTTTAGGTGTTTATAAAATTATATTTTTTTTGCAATGAATTATAAAAATCTAGGGAATTGTAATTTTTTTGGAATGATTTAATTTAATTTTTTATTTAGATTATATAATATAAAAATATTGTTTAATTATTTATAATATTTTAATTGGTAATAAGTGTTTTTCTTTTTCACTCATTGGTTGTTGTATTACTTTTCCAATATAGCACTATATATTTGCAAAAAAGAATAATGTTTTTTAAAAATTACTAAGTGGAGACTCCCATGAACATCCTAGGAACACTGAATAATTGACTAGTTTGTATTGAGATTATATGAAAGAAAATAATATATCAAATAATGATGGAAAACATTAAAAAAATATTTAATATTTGAGATAAGGTAAAATCACAATTTATAAACAAAAACTTGAAATAAAAAAACAAGACAGTTGTAATTGAATATAGTGATTTAATGTTATTCTAACCTTTATGATATTATGTTTATAGAAAGAACACCACACACACATGAATTTTATTTATTCTAATAATTTATAGTGTATGGAATACTTTACAAGAAAAACATATTAATAATAAAATAAATTTTATCAATATACTTATAAAAATAAAATAAAATAATAAAGGGATACATGAATGGTCGGGAAAATATACCACTTTCTGACATTCCTTTGAAAATTATTCAAAGGATGAAGAGGATTATTATATTTCTGGAATCACACAATAATTTCATGACTCACATGGTTCTCTATAATGAATTCTTGATTACTATTTTCTAAAGATCTTGAGGGTGATTGAACATCGTAAAATATTCACCATGAAGAGCACAAGTAGGTCAAGAGGATAGACATCTTTTTCTTTGATCAATCTAAAGGATTCATCACTATAAATCACTAGATTTTATCTTGTTGAAATGAGATCATAGGATTATAAATCCAAAAACTAAATGATTACAATGAAAGGAGGACCATCCTGGGGTCATAAATTCCTCTTATAGTTTTAGTGAATGAACTGATGATGAAATGACACAGAACAGATATAAAATTTAGTGTGGGGGACATATATCCCATGTATTAAGGAATGAATAAGTTGGAGGTTAGTTTAAGTAATGAAAAAATGTAATTGATAGATGATATAAGCTATATTCATATGTATCCTTGATATATTACATATCATAGAGGCAATCAGGTGATCCATTCTAAGATGTGAGCTAATATGGAATCCCGAAGTGGGCACAATATTGTTCCCAAGATCAAATAATCACAAAAAATAAATCTAGTATACATATTTTATTATAAAATAAATAAAATAATTTTTCAAATATGTGAAAAAATATAGTATATATAAATGGTATATCAAATAATGAAATTTATATAAATTGAAATTACAAAAAATATCAACCATTTTCATTTAAAATTGGTCATGTTATTTCACATTTTTATATTTTATTTCAACCAAATTCAATAAATCAAAACTATTATTGAAATTGGAAAATATTACAACCTTATTCAAAATGGATGAACTATTTTCATCATGTATCTTATTGAGAAATATTGTTTCTAATTCAATGATATATCTAATAAACTATATTCTAATGTCAATGTGTTCATATCTTCCTTGGATAACAAAATATTAAGATAGAAATAAATCATATTAAGTATTATAGTAAATTGTTATTAAATAAATACATATTGAATTTTCATAAAGAAAACCACTATACTAGATACCTTCATTGACAACATTAATCAAGGAAATATATTCATCTTTATTGGTTGAGATAGACACCACTACTTTTATATTACACAAAAATGAAATGGATCCTCTATAACCAATAATAATATACCATATGGTGGACTTCCAAGTGTCAATATTGTGTGTATAATTAGATACTAAAAAACAACTATTTCAGTAGAATAAATATTTCTACAAAAGTATATAAATAATATAGATGAATAGGAAATGTGTTGGAGGATCTATTTTAGGGAATTCCATTGTGGCCTTCTTGGGGTTTCTATAAATCTAAAAAGGGTGCATATAGAAAATGAAACATCTTATATGGGTAATATCATGGAATCCATTATTCTTCTAATAATTCTTGTATATGGGATGTATGACATGTAATTAGTATCTTCCTTACTAGTATGGACCTATGTGTGAGGAAATTTGAAATGTTGTGAAAATGGTATATTAACTATTTTAATGGATTCAAACAATTTTCCCTTTAACAAATTAAAAATGTATGAATGCTGAGATAGGTTATGAAATTTCATTCTTTTATCCCAAATTATTTATATTCAGTCAATTTTCCAAGCATTTACTAGGCCATTAATTTTTAAATAATTCTTAAATATTTATTTAACAATAATGATGATCTTCATATCTTTTCATATGATCAACATATCATCCACATACAATAGTGGATAAAGAATAAAATTCTTGAAAGTTTCAATGTACAGATATTCATCATTTATACTTCTATTAAAATTACTATCAATCATGAATGTAAAAAATTTTCATTACCACTATAGAGAGGATTGATTTAAAACATAAAAACAATTATCTAAAAGACAAGCTTTATTGGTTTTAAAATAATTCATATATATATTATAGGGTTTCATGTAAAACATCTCATGAATTCCAAAATTATAAAAAGGGATTTTCAAATTGATCTATTCAGCATGAAATGCATGGTATTCTATAAAAACAAACATTAATTAGATGGATTACATTATAAATATAGTAGGTAAATTTTGAAAATAATCAATTAAATATATTTGGACGAATCCTTTTTCATTGTGTCTTTCCATAAATTTAATTTTATTTTCTCTAATATTATATTCCTTTTCCGTGAATACCCACTTACATCTGGTTTCATTTGATTTAAATTTATTATAAACAATAAATAAAGAGTTATTTGTTTTTTGGGAATTAATTTAATAATTAATGGAAGAGATCTAATTCTTCTAACATATAAATTGAATGGATTCATATAAAACTAGGGATCCTTAAAATCATGATCATAGTAAATATGAAAAATAAAAAATTCCATATAATGTTAGTAAAAATAATAAGGACACATGATTAACCACCAATATCTACCTTTGGCTTGTCAGTAGTGACAAGGTTCATTAGAAAAATCATTTCCTAACTTAGTATATAAGTTTTCCTAAGGATGGGTTTTAGGTTAAGGTTTAAGGAGAGAAGGCATTATGTTATCCACAAACAGTACTAGTGTATCAGTCTTAACACTCTTAGATTTTCATGAGTGATCAGTATCATCAGTGGGAAACTTATTTTTAGTAGAAACAGAATCATGGAAAAAAACCTATCAACTCATTATACCATATTAATAATTTGGATTATAGACCCATATTATATAACCATTAAACCCTTTTGGTTAACAAATAAAAATTAATATAATATCTCTTGGATCTGGTTTATTAGTTTTAACATGTGCATAATATTTACACCCAAAAACAATCAATTGATTATAATAGTGTGTTTTATTACACCAAAATTCTTCATGAGTCTTAAATGGATTAGAAGTTGAAGGATAACTATTAATAAGGTATACTTTAGTATTTTTAGCTTTGATACAAAATTATTTTCGAATCCACGATCATGAAATAATGTTATGCGTCAACTCTAATATACTGTCATTTATCAGTTTTACCATCCCATTATGTTGAGGATTATCTATAACAGTATAGTGCCTATCTATGTCCCTATACTTATATAATTCCAGGAAGATGAATGAAATGTATTCTCAACCATTAACTATTTTTCTATCCTTAATTACTATTCCAATTTGATTCTAATAATAGATTTCCATGTAATTAATGTTACAAAAAACATCAGATTTTTTTTTCAAAAATATATAACCAGACTTTAAGAGAAAAAAAATCTATGAGGATTGAAAACTATAAGTATCCTCCATGAGAATAAATTATACAAGGACCCCATAAGTCTAAATGAATATATTATAAGTGATTCTAGCCTTAAATTGAGGCCAATTAAAACTGACCCTTTTTGGTTTACCTAGAACACAATCCCCAAAAATTGTAATATTGTTAGATTTATTTTCATTCAATAGTACATGTCTACGTAATTTTTCAATAACCATAAAATAGACATGCCCCAACCTTCTAAGTTAGAGAATAAAATTTTTGGTATTTGAGACATAGATACTACCTAACTATATATGGTGAGTATTCACATCCAAAACATAAATCATGCTAATAAGGGATACATGAATAACTACTCTGGGGTCTTTGAATATCTAAAGGTAATCGGGTCTAAATTTGAAAGTATATACTTTTTAATCTAAATAATCATGGGAGATAATATTTTTATATAGGTCAGGGACCATCCTTACATTAATCAAGGTGACAACTAAATTATCATGGAGATAAAACAAAAAACGAGACTCTAACCTGGACCTAATACCTATTATATTTCCAAGAATAACCTCTCCTTCTACTCTCTCAAACAACTCATCAATGGGATCTCTAGCTTGAAATATATTGGAAAAAACATTAGATTGTATCACCAACTTACTAGACATATCATGTCTAGACACAATAAGAACATTAACAATATAATAACTAGTGTTATTAAATAATGAAAATTCAATAGGATCAGTATGTTTTGAATTCATTTTTTGTTTTTCCTAGCATCATTTTAGACAAACATGTATAGATTTTCCACAATTGTATCTCTTAATATTATTGGACATTGATTTTGATATATTACTTCTAGGATTTTTTTTATTCTTACAATTACCCTATTACCATCTATCTTCTTCCATCTATTCTCAGAGCTACCTCTAGTAAATGATCTATCTAACTAAGACATTAATTTAGGTTCGTCTTTATGTCCATTGTTATTTAACTTGCATAGTAAAGTTGTTTTAACCTCTTTTAGGGTAAAACTACCACAAACATCATTGATTCAATATGAATACAATAATAAGTATCAAAATAAATAAACGGAATCATGTATTAGTATTTATCATCAAAAAATATTTTAATATTAATCAAATGAACAATAATATTTATAAATTAATCAAGATACACTCTAATATAATAACAACGGTTCATTTTAAAGGTAAAAATTATATTATTTTTTACATATTACCAACCAATGAAGGTGTCATATATAATTTATCATGTTTCAACCAAATTAAAGAAGAGGAAGACTCATATGATACCTCCCTATGGAATTTATCACTTAGGGGTAATAAAAGTGAGATAGTGGTTTTTTAATACATTTGAATAAACATATTGATACATGGTAGTATTTTTTACTTCATCAGATTAACTAAATATAGTTTTATGTGTTCCATGTAATTCATCAATGTGCCACTACTAGATAACTAGGTCTCTCATCTTGATTATCCACTCCAAAAAAAATTATTATACATATAAGATTTCAACATTTATTTGGATTATTTTATACAATTTTTTTGGGGATAATGATAATTACACAACCCCAATAACAACCTAACAATTTAAGATAATTTATTGGATTCTTTTTACATTTATTTTATAGAAAACAATTATTCAAAACAAAGATAAGATTCATAAGAAATAAAATAAATAATGGCATTTATATACCATAATGAATCAAAATATAAAATTAATACCCAAAACATGAAAATAATAAATAAGTAATCAAACACGTGGATTTAACTCTCTTTATACCTTTTTGGTTTTATGTGCATGAAAAAATCACAACCCACTCACATGTTTTGTTAATTATTAGAAAAAAATTATGTAATAAAATCCAGGAAACACAAATGAAGAATAAGGGGAAATTTTAAACTATACTTTGAAGAATTAAATAATAATGTCATACTTATAGGGATGGACATAATAACATTGTCTTTCTATCCTTTTAGGAGGTTTCAAAGGGCAAAGTGGATACTTTTGTATCCATAATTGTGCACCAATACTGTGAAATATATAGTTCTCTATTTGGTATTCTTGATCCATATTTGATGATATTTTTAGGGTAATGAAACTTCTTTGAAAACACTACTAAGAAGAGCTCAATCATCCCAATAGAATGCACACCAATTTTTATTAATCACTCTATATAATTTTTCAAAACAAATCACTAGGGTTTTACTATCCTGAATGAGATTACATGAAAAGGATGTGAAAAACTAAATGATTATAGATGAAAGGGATAATGACCCATGCTAAATGTAATATCAGTAGAACACTAATCTCATGATTTAAATTATACATCTCACAATAGTCACACATTCCAAAGACCTAAATTTTTAGTTTCATGGATATTAATTATAAAACTATATTATTTTACTACATGTGTGAACATTTATCTATAATTTTTTTCTTTAAGACCTTTTATTGAAATCTCATAAGATATCATAATATTTATAACATAGGGATTAGAAATATAAGATAATGTTTGTTCAAATGAGCATTAAATGAAAGATATATCAAAAAATATTATATCGTTAACATGAAGGATAACATGAGTATGATAAATATATCATAATAAAATATTCAAAGGACTTATATAATAGTCATAAAACATGTTATAGTAACATAAAGTCTTATAAAGTTCATTAAGTATGTATAAAAGACTTTACACGGTTCATACTCATCTCAATTATGGTATAAAATGTTATCAAGAAATGAAAGTACAGAATAATTTATGAATAAAGTGTAATCATTTAAAAAAGGAATATTATGGAGATGAAATGAATCTTGAAATTTTAACATAATTTGATTAAAATATTGAATAGTGGAAGAACTATAAGCATAAGAAAACCATAACAAACAAAATCCATGTAACTTTTTGAGATTTGGATAATCCTATCATGTACCCATTGGGTTGGGATAAAACCTTCTATGTGTTTGGTCGGGATGTCTATGACCAAGACACATGAGGGGTTGAATTGTATCCTTTTAAAAGTCATGACAATATTAAAATATCCCTATTTAAATTAAATGATACTTTCGTTCTCTCTTAATGTCAAGAAAGTAGTGGAAATAAATAAAGTAGAAGAACACGAGGATGTATAGTGGTTCGGGGCACAAAAATACCCTAGTCTATTCCACCGACACTCAACTCCACAAGCTTGGTTATTTTCACTAGTTGGTCTTCTTATCATAAGACCTTCCAAAACTAATTATAGTCAGTTGACACCTTACAAGGATTTTATAGGGCCTTGTGGTTCTTTTACAGGAAACCAAAAAATCTACAGCTTAGTCCAAGAAGCTGAAAATCCACCATGAATGAGTCTGAGTAGGCGATACACAAAAAGAAAGTAGATAAGATGAAGTTTGTTGTGAAATAGGTTTATCTCACAGTTGCAGCAGCAACTAATAGACATAGATGATCTTCAATATAGAACAATAGCAGCAGCAAGACAATCTTCAATGTCGAGTAGGATTCTTCTTCTTCTTCTTCTTTAAAATAGCAGTAATTATATCAGAAAATGTTTGTGTAGGCTTCTTTCATATTCCCACCATGATAGAAAGAGAATATAAAAGGAATAATTTCTCTCTTTGAAAGAATCGAGCTTTTTGTATGAATATTTTCAATGCCTCTTTTAACAGATCTTTCACATCTCTATTTTTCTTCATTTTGTATTTTCTTTTTCTTCCAAGGAGAGATATATATAGAGAATAAATATCCATAAGTTGTGACAACATTATTCTTCTTTATGATACTAAAAATAAATAGAATTAATAGCCTTCACAAATATACCTAAGAATACCATATCATAGTTGCCTCTTTATTCATATCGAATAAATCTTTAATAAATGCATTCAAAATAATTTGAATAAATCCTCCAATAATATCTCTATAATAATAGTAGCATTGAATAATTTAAAACTCTTGTAAACATCCATTCAAACCACTTTACTTATAGTCTAAGTTGTTTCTGAAAAATAGCCTCAAAATAAATCATGAATATTTGAAATCAAATCATTCAAAGAGATTCATAACATCCCTTATAAATATTAATGATTTAATCGGTTGCATGAAATCCTTTAAATCGGTCATAAAACAGCTTTATAATGATCTTTAATAATAATATGACCATTGAATAAACCATGTAAAATATCACATATTTAAAATAGTGTTGTTGAAAATTCAAATATAAGTTTCCTTCATGTAATGAAAAATTACCAAATGTAGGGTTAAACTATGTAACTTATAGTTCTTTATCCATAATTTCATCAACACGTAATGTAGGGATCAAAAGGTAACATATGAATTATGATCCACACATTCATCTTTGTCAGCATAAAATCCCAAACGTATCATTGATTAATCATATGTTCAAATTCCCCAAACATAGGGATTCCATATTCCAACATAGGGTTGCAGGTCCATATGAAAATTGTTCATTGTAACATAGGTTTTATTCCTTACATTATGTTTATTAATGTAGGGTATGAGCAATGTTTCCAGAAAAATGTATACAGCTTAACTTCATACTTCACTTATTTCTTTTGATCCCTTTACCATTAGATTCAGCCTTAATCCCACAAGAATTGTTTTTATTAAATATCATTATCTTTCCAGAAATTCAATAATCGAATCAATGTGACTTCAAAATCTCCCAGTATCAATGAAAAATAGAAGCAATAACGTTATTGAAAAGTACTGTTGGAAAACTGCATTACCAATATTTGGTGAATTTATTGACCATCCAAATGACTTTTTTAGCCTTATATGTAAAATGTTGAAATAAATATAAACATATTCGATTTCTATCTCCTCATGTTATGAACAATTCTAACATCTATAGAAGTTTCATAAAAATAAATACTATAGGTTTTAAAATCTGTTCACAGTATAGTTGAAAAACTTCTTTAAAAACATAGGTGATTTTTTAGAGTATGAAAACATCCTTTTCTCACTTCCACATAAACTAATGATGATTAGATAATTCCATTATCGAACCAATGATTTAATTTACCCATAAATACATTGAATATATATTGAGATGTCATCATAATTTCAAATTGACTTTAAGCTGAAAATTGTAATATCACTTGAACAGCTTGTAATAGCTTCAGTGAATTTTTGCACCATCGAAACAATTGAATTGGATTTCAACATAAATAGATGAAATGAACATAATATTCTTATTTTTATAACGAAATAAAAACCATTATAATCCAATCAATATTTCTTCAGATATAAAATAAATATTTTGATGTAATAAATCTGAAACTCGTAACAAATTTATTAGAAAAAAAAATATTAACGGGTTGAAGTAATTATCAAAACTAAATTAAAATGAGATTAATAGGGATCAACTCAATAATATCCCCCTTTTGACAATTACAAAGCCCCAATTCACTACCAAATTTTTCTCCTCTATTTTGTAAGGATAAAAAATATATGATATTGAGTAAATTAAATAATACAATATTTTTACCCTTTTTTATATATAATTGGAATTGGAGATTTAAGTAAAAATAAATAAATTAATTAATTAATTAAATTAAATTTTAAAAACTAAATTTTTCCCCTTCTTAAAATTATTTTAAACATGAAAAATAAAATTTATAATATCTTTAACATTTGACAATTTTTTAACAAATATTTAAAATTTAAAAAAAAATTAACATATTAAAAATTTAAAAAATAATTTTTTATTATATATATACATATTAAATTTGAAAAACATTTTCTTAATTATTTAAAAATTTAAAAATAAAATTTTTATGTATTTAAAATTTGAAAACTAAAAAATTTATGTATTTAAAATTTGAAAAAAAAAATAGAATTTAAAATTTGAAAAATAATAATTTTCTTTTAAAAAAAACAAAATAGTTATAATTTTAAAATTTTAAAATATTTTTAATTTAAAATAAATATTTTAAAATTATTGTTTAAAAATTAAAAATATAAGTTATTTCAAAATATATTTTAAATACATACTGCAATAAAAACTCCCCCAAAATTCATACTTCGTTCAAAAAGATAAAAAGAGATAATCAAGGATCCATGAAAACATATATAATATTATACAATGAATAACAAGGGATTGTAATGAATGTGTTAAACCATTTAATTAATTCTATAATAATGAAACATTTAAACACATACTAAATATTTAAAACAACACCCCCTAAGACCAAGAATAAATATTGATGATATTCAATGAATTTAAATAAATGATTTTCATGGAATTTAAATAAAATATTTTAAATAAATAATAATAATAATAATAATAATAATTGATTTTCAAATAATTTAATTAAATTACTTTCAAATAATTTAAAAAAATATCAATGAATGTAACTAAAAGATTGTGTTTGTCATAAATGACCAATTTTAATCTAATAATAGAATAATGTATCAAAAATTGAAAATTATTAATTTATCACATGAAATTAATTTTAATATTCAAACATTAAATACATGTGTATACACAAGATAACCATTTATTTGAATGTTTGGTGGGAGTTTATTATTAAAATAAATAAACAAATTAATTTATTTGATAAAATAATAGTGTGAAAAGATTTAATTTTTTTTAATAATGAGAATAATAATTAAATTTTGAGGAATAGAAGATAAAACAAATTTCTACATGTCACGAACCAACCCGGGTCGACCCTGAACCGGTCACCCGAGCCGATCCGCGACATGGCCCGAGAGGCGTTCCTGATCCTCCCGGGCTGGCGACAAGCGCCAGGGCATCATTTAGAGACTGTGGGAACGATTTCTCCCAATATAAATAAATAAGAATGCAAAGATAAAACGGAGCAGCGCAGAAAAAGGTAAACTAAACAAAGTGACTAAACAGAAACAAACAGGAAACAAACTAACCAAACACGACGTGCGAACAAACTCCGTGCGACCTCGTGGGTCGCTCTCCGACTCAACAATCAAGCGTCGCCCTAGGCGAGCGCACTCAAGCTATAGCCTGCACAAACACTAAAAACAGAAAACAACTATAGGCGTGAGTATTAAAACTCAGTAGGCTAGCCCGATATCTATTCCCAATGCACTACCTTTAAAATAAAAGAAACATCATTTCAAGTTTGAACTACAATCTATAAAAGTATGTTTTTAATAATATTCTACTTAAAAACAAAGTACGAACCATTGCCCTTAGCCATTTTCCAAATTCGTGTTCATTTCTTTAGTGCCAATGACATTTCAGGAAAAAGGGGAAAATGATGTTTAAATTTTCAAATTTGTACAAAAGGGATTAAACACTTCCATTTGAAAACAATTTTTTTAGAAACCCATAAAAAGCAATTTATCAGTTTCCAAGGAAAACAATATGCCAGAATGCACAAAGTAAAACATACAGCAAGGGCAATGTAAGTATACACGTGAGCATCATAATCATTACTGCAAGCTACAAAAGCTGAATAGACATGGGTGAACCTAGGAGATCGAGAATAAACCAGAAGAGACCAATACATGAGAAATCATCCTTATTGACATGTCACGATGAAATCAAAACGCACAAAACGCTCGACCATCCACTCACAGGCAGGTCGAGGGCAAATCCCATAGCAATAAACCCAATATATCCACCTACTATGGGCCACTGGTCAGTACCTTAACCTACCAGTGCAGCAATCGTTCTTAGAATATTCTCTCAATATGCCAGATTCCCATGTCTCAAGTGTTTAAGAAAAAGGGGGTGAGCCAACCGATGCCAACCGAGCATCCAATCAGATATATCCATATATATAAAGAACAACAGGCATTCCCCGAGCCACTCCATGGGACAACCTCATGCCTTTTTCTACTCAAGTACCCGAGAGCCTCTAAGCGCGGCCTCCCAAACAATCAATCGCAACCAAGGCATGAGAGTCGTCCTAAGAGGGTTTTTATAAAAACATTTCCACCGCTTTCCATAAAGTGCCAAACGGGCATTTAATACAGTTCACAATTACTACCAAAACCAGTTTAAAACTATTTGAAGAATCCACAAAACACTACTTCACAGGTTGCCAGTATTTTTATAAACCAAACCAAACCATTTTCTTTTCCAAATAAACTTTAAGAGCCAACCGGGCAATTTCTCAAACGAACCAAAGTATTTGTCAATGCTTCAAAAGAAATCATTTCTCATTAAACCAGAACTCTGTTTTACATTCCGTGAATTATGTTTAAAAGCCAAACGGGAATTCTTTCATTATTGGGTGTCCTCCCGTCAAAAGGATGTTTCATGTGTCGTGTATAAAATAAACGGCTCCTTTTGACATTAAATAACCATTTAAAAAAATCAACCCTCTTATCTTAAAAATTAATTATCGAATATTATCTCATATTTATTACAATTAATAAAATGTTGATTTTTGAACAATTAGGGTGCGCAAACAGCATGAAATAATATAACTTAAATTTTAAAAGTAGTGCAAAGGGGACCTACCTCAAAACCAAGTGCGGCGGCAAAACGACTTTGGAAGTAAGGCGCGATGGCACAACGTGTGTCCGAAGCCACGCGATAAAGTCCGACACTCTACATAGTCAAAGCCAAGGACTCAGACACATACGCAAACTCACTAGAGCACTCGAAACCAAGCGGCGGGAAGAAACGCTCACCTCGAAACTGAAGCGCGAT
Source organism: Viscum album (assembly GCA_963277665.1). Lineage (NCBI taxonomy): Eukaryota > Viridiplantae > Streptophyta > Magnoliopsida > Santalales > Viscaceae > Viscum > Viscum album. The sequence continues at coordinate 1,752,462,057 of OY728155.1, read as the reverse complement.
GACGACGGAACCTCAGAAACGAGGCGCGGCGATGGCGCTTACTCAGAAATGCCCTGCACGGGTCCTCAAACAATAATCCTACCAAAAGAAACATAGAATGATAACCCTATACAGAGCAAAGGCCAAATCAAGAAGAATAATAATAATAATAATAACAACAAAAATAAAAATAAAAAAATAATAATAAGAATAAATTTAATAATAATATCAATAATAATAATAATATTAGTAATAATAAGAATAGTATGAATAATAGTAATAATAAAATAATAATAATAATAATAATAATAATAATAATAATAAGATTATTAATAATAATTTAGCATAATTATAATATAATGATATAATAATAATAACAATATTAATATAATAATAATAATTATAATAGCATACCCATAATATAATAATTATAACAATAATATTATTATAATAATAATAATAGCATAAACATAAAAATAATGACAATAACATGACAAAATAATAAAATTATAACTTAATAATATTAACATGAAAATAATAATAACAATAATAATAACAACAAAATAATAATAATAATAATAATAATAATAAGACTAACAATAATAATAAACAATAAGAATAAAAAAAAACAAACCTGCTAGAGGGGGGCTGCTGCGCGGGATAGAGCAAGGAGGGCGAGGCAGCGCTGTTGCGCGTAGGGAGAGGAGGCCGAGGCAGCGGACAGCGGCTGGGTTGGAGGCGTGGCCGGAGGGAATGGAGGTAGAGGGAGGATCCGGCTAGGGGTGCTGCTGGAGACGGTCGAGCGCCGGAGGAGGGAGAAGAAGGCGCTGCTGTGCTGGAGGGGAAAGCTAACGGGATGCTGGGCGACGGCGGTTGGCAGGCCGAGACATGGGAGGGAGTGGAACGATGTACAACAGGGACTGGGGGCCGCGGCTTGAATGCTTGCGCACAACCAAGGAGGGAGGAAGCACTGGAGGGAGCTGGCCGTACTCACGCGGTGCAAAGGGATGACGCCGGAAGAGACCGGGGCTGCGGCGGGCTGCTGGGTGCGTGTCTGGAGGAGTGAACAGGGAGCGTTCGTGGGTCGTGTGGGAGTACAGGACAGGACAGGAGCGGGGCGGCTGGCTTGGGGCAGCAGGAGATAGAGAGGAGGGAGCAGGAAGAAGACTGTGCGGCCGGCAGGGGTGGGGTGCGCCGGCTAAGCGGTCCGACGCGGGACAGCAGGGGCGGGGAGGCGAGAGGCCGGCGGGATGGCTGCGATGCGGTGGCCGGCAGTGCTGCGACGGGGCGGTCGGCGGGTGGTGCGACGGAGGAGACCGGGCGGCTGGGAGAGGCGAAGCTGATTGGTTGCACCGGCGGAGAGGGAGAGCAGGCAGGGCAGGAGGCCGATCCGTTGACGGTGCATGGGATGAGGGAAAGGAGAAGAAATGGGAAGCAGCACAGGTCGTGCGGGAGAAGGAGAAAGAAGAACGGAGAGGGTGAAGGTGGCGGCGCGCGAGAGAAGTGGAGGAAGAGAAAAAGAAAAGAGGGAGAGGCGCTAGGGTTAGGGGAAAAGAAAAGATAAGATAAAATAAAAATAAAATAAAATTAAATAAAATAAAATAAAATAAAACAAAATCATAATAATAATAATGAAGTTGAAAGTAAAACATATTATAAAAGTTATTATACAAAACTAATAAAACATATGTAATAGAAATTTGTGCCAAACTTTAATAATAATAACAAAAGTAACCACTAATAATAAAATAAAAATAATAAATTAATTTTATATCATCTTTAATAATATTGAAATTAATGAAAGTCCACGCAAATGCATGGGCGAAGCCGCGCGGTGTCGCGCTCTATCCGCGCTCCCGACGACGTCGAACCCAAGATGCATAGTTTTTATCAAAACTCAAAACTTTCATCCGAGACTGAACGTGAACCACAGCAAAAATAATTTAAAGCCAAAGAAATCATAAAATAAAATAAACGCACGGTTTGGGGTGCGACAATTCTCCCCACCATAGCGCTTTCCGCCCCCGGAAAGCCACAACACCAACCAGTCGATCGATCAACACCTAAGGATTCCACACAACACGATCCGACCTCTTAACCAAGGATGTCACAACGACTACCAGCGGGACTGAACCTCATTGCCCAAAGTAAATCACCAACATAGGGAAGGCCTGAGCGGCTCCCCACCATAAGAACTCAACTAGCATTTGATAACGACTTAAGAGAAAACCCAAAAGACTCATGGTGGGTCTCCCCACCATAAAGGACTGACCTCTTAGCGGCCAACCAGAAAACTAATTTGGACCTGCATCAAGCCTTACTCGAGCTAGAAAGAGCTCAATAAGAACATTTCAAACACTTACTCTCATCCGAAAGGGGTATAAGCTTGAATGGATACTTAGCACAACTAAAAACTCTAAACCCATGGGCGGGGAGGGTGGGCCCAAGGATCAAATCACTGAAACTACGACGTACGACTACTTACGACCCATCACTTCGGGATGGACACAAACCAGGGCCCCAATTGATTTACATCAGTGGCCCACACAAAGTCACTGATCGGCAACTTACATCCAAAAGGCACAATTCCCGACGTTACACGAGGGATGAGTCCATCGTGCACTTTGCAAAAAGAGAGAACTACAATGACAGAGAAACCAGAGAAACAACACCAAAACTATCACACCACGACGATAGAGGCACGACTTTCACCAGACTCTTTAAAAATTTCCCGGGGGTTCCTGACTACGCGCTGGCTTCACTCCGAGACCTTTTGGTTGGAGCTCTGATGGATGAAGCATCTTCTGCCTCGCAGTCAGGCTCTGATAATCCCAATGAGATACATACATCTTTTGATCTGAAAGATTGAAGGACAAGATTTTAAAATTAAAACACACCAGCATTGAAAGACGAGGTTCGTCAAAAGACCCATGAAGTTCCCATACATTTCAAACCCAAAACACCACCAGTACAACTACAATGATAAAAGATCCCTTAAACTGAAAGGAAACTTACACCAGGAACTCTGAACAAAGACCCAATAGCACATTACTTCTGAGAACACCCTCTGCGACGCTTTCTTGCAACGCCCCGACAAAATCGTCGCAAGTGACCCAGACGTCCACACGCCTGGCAGGGCTTCAGAGCGCTTGGGCACGATGACTTCTTGTGACCCCGCTTGCCACACTGATAGCACACAATAATCTCTCGCTCCGAAGAGGTTGATGAAAGATCTCGAGGCCTCTTGATTCCATGACCTGATCCATCCACTTCCATTTGCTTACTCATCTCCTTTCCAGAACCTTCACCAGTGCTCATAGGAATCGAAGGAGGGAGAACTACCTCGAGCACTCCTGCCATCGCGACTTCGATACGAAAAGCATGTCTCGCCACATCAACAAAAGAAGTCAGGTTGGACTCTGAAACCTTCGACTGCAGATCAGGGCGGAGACCCGCCTCGAAGCGTCGAGCCTTCATGGGGTCATTCGTGGCATACTCTGAATCATAAGGTACTAGATCTACAAAGCGCTGGAAATATTCTAACACGGATCTGTCGCCCTGCTGCAGACAACACACTTCCATCCCCTTTCTCACCCTATCTTCCTTAGAGAAATACTGGCGAATGAACGAGGCCTTGAAAAACTCCCAAGTAACCTCTTGGCGAGGCTTGTCCCGAGACACTGACTTCCACCACATCCACGGTGAACCTTCAAGCATGAAGGTCGCGAACTTGACCTTCAACGACTCGGGCAACTCAATGAGGCTAAAGTCCCTTTCAATCTTCCGCATCCACTCCTCTGCCACAGAATTTTCTTCTTGACCATAAAAGAGAGGTGGATCGAGCTTCCGAAACTCAAGCATAAAATCCTTAGGTTGATCAACTGCACTACGATCACCCATCGAAGCTTCAAAGGGATAATCGCTGGACAAGGAAAGGTCAAAAACCCAATCAAGGTCAACTCAACGAATGAATAAAACCTCATAATCAAACACTGCATAGGTGACAAGCTCGAAATCCGAGAAAACAAGTTATCATCAAAACTTTTCTCTTTGAAAACATCTTTAATTTTAAAACAATATTGGTAAGTTAAACCCTCGCCATTGGTATCCCTTAGAGTCTCACTCACATGCATGTATCTGTGCCACCCAGGGCATCCATCCACCATACCAGACATCCATCCACATTTCCAACATACCAAAATGCATGTGAGTACTCATCGGAACACCAAGGCCAAAACAAAGCAACTTCATTTTTCCAAAAACAATTTATTCATACCACTTCTTTTAAAACAATCTACAAATCAAACATGTTATTTCAAACAACCATTTTTTTTTCTTTTTCAAAACCAACTTTTCTGATTCAAACCACTTTCAGAAATCAAGGGAAACACAAAACAACTCAAACAGGGGACTAGTGTCAGTGGGTGACTTGACCATATGGTTGGCGGCCATATGCCAAACACGTCACTGACACAGAGAGCCTTCTTGGACCATGCCCCAAACTCCACATGGCTTGCCAGGCCATGCGGCTTAGGACTATTAGCCCAACTCCATTTGTCGTACCCCAATCGCAAAACATTACCATAAAAACCCAAACAAACAAATTAAACTGGACTTCCCATGGAAACCTGAGGATCGGTGCGGGAAAGAGTTCGCGACGCTCTTCTCGTACCTACCCCTCAAGTCCCGACAATCCTACTCCATCTACCTTGACATCCCAAATAACAAAGGGCGCTCTGAAAAGTGAGGTCTGCTAAGAGAAAACCTGGCTCTGATACCATTTTGTCACGAACCAACCCGGGTCGACCCTGAACCGGTCACCCGAGCCGATCCGCGACATGGCCCGAGAGGCGTTCCCGATCCTCCCAGGCTGGCGACAAGCGCCAGGGCATCATTTAGAGACTGTGGGAACGATTTCGCCCAATATAAATAAATAAGAATGCAAAGATAAAACGGAGCAGCGCAGAAAAAGGTAAACTAAACAAAGTGACTAAACAGAAACAAACAGGAAACAAACTAACCAAACACGACGTGCGAACAAACTCCGTGCGACCTCGTGGGTCGCTCTCCGACTCAACGATCAAGCGTCGCCCTAGGCGAGCGCACTCAAGCTATAGCCTGCACAAACACTAAAAACAGAAAACAACTATAGGCGTGAGTATTAAAACTCAGTAGGCTAGCCCGATATCTATTCTCAATGCACTACCTTTAAAATAAAAGAAACATCATTTCAAGTTTGAACTACAATCTATAAAAGTATGTTTTTAATAATATTCTACTTAGAAAAAAAGTACGAACCATTGCCCTTAGCCATTTTCCAAATTCGTGTTCATTTCATTAGTGCCAATGACATTTCAGGAAAAAGGGGAAAATGATGTTTAAATTTTCAAATTTGTACAAAAGGGATTAAACACTTCCATTTGAAAACAATTTTTTTAGAAACCCATAAAAAGTAATTTATCAGTTTCCAAGGAAAACAATATGCCAGAATGCACAAAGTAAAACATACAGCAAGGGCAATGTAAGTATACACGTGAGCATCATAATCATTACTGCAAGCTACAAAAGCTGAATAGACATGGGTGAACCTAGGAGATCGAGAATAAACCAGAAGACACCAATACATGAGAAATCATCCTTATTGACATGTCACGATGAAATCAAAACGCACAAAACGCTCGACCATCCACTCACAGGCAGGTCGAGGGAAAATCCCATAGCAATAAACCCAATATATCCACCTACTATGGGCCATTGGTCAGTACCTTAACCTACCAGTGCAGCAATCGTTCTTATAATATTCTCTCAATATGCCAGATTCCCATGTCTCAAGTGTTTAAGAAAAAGGGGGTGAGCCAACCGATGCCAACCGAGCATCCAATCAGATATATCCATATATATAAAGAACAACAGGCATTCCCCGAGCCACTCCATGGGACAACCTCATGCCTTTTTCTACTCAAGTACCCGAGAGCCTCTAAGCGCGGCCTCCCAAACAATCAATCGCAACCAAGGCATGAGAGTCGTCCTAAGAGGGTTTTTATAAAAACATTTCCACCGCTTTCCATAAAGTGCCAAACGGGCATTTAATACAGTTCACAATTACTACCAAAACCAGTTTAAAACTATTTGAAGAATCCACAAAACACTACTTCACAGGTTGCCAGTATTTTTATAAACCAAACCAAACCATTTTCTTTTCCAAATAAACTTTAAGAGCCAACTGGGCAATTTCTCAAACGAACCAAAGTATTTGTCCATGCTTCAAAAGAAATCATTTCTCATTAAACCAGAACTCTGTTTTACATTCCGTGAATTATGTTTAAAAGCCAAACGGGCATTCTTTCATTATTGGGTGTCCGCCCGTCAAAAGGATGTTTCATGTGTCGTGTATAAAATAAACGGCTCCTTTTGACATTAAATAACCATTTAAAAAAATCAACCCTCTTATCTTAAAAATTAATTATCGAATATTATCTCATATTTATTACAATTAATAAAATGTTGATTTTTGAACAATTAGGGTGCGCAAACAGCATGAAATAATATAACTTAAATTTTAAAAGTAGTGCAAAGGGGACCTACCTCAAAACCAAGCGCGGCGGCAAAACGACTTTGGAAGTAAGGCGCGATGGCACAACGTGTGTCCGAAGCCACGCGATAAAGTCCGACACTCTACATAGTCAAAGCCAAGGACTCAGACACATACGCAAACTCACTAGAGCACTCGAAACCAAGCGGCGGGAAGAAACGCTCACCTCGAAACTGAAGCGCGATGACGACGGAACCTCAGAAACGAGGTGCGGCGATGGCGCTTACTCAGAAACGCCCTGCACGGGTCCTCAAACAATAATCATACCAAAATAAACATAGAATGATAACCCTATACAGAGCAAAGTCCAAATCAAGAATAATAATAATAATAATAATAACAACAAAAATAAAAATAAAAAAATAATAATAATAATAAATTTAATAATAATATCAATAATAATAATAATATTAGTAATAATAAGAATAGTATGAATAATAGTAATAATAAAATAATAATAATAATAATAATAATAATAATAATAATAAGATTATTAATAATAATTTAGCATAATTATAATATAATGATATAATAATAATAACAATATTAATATAATAATAATAATTATAATAGCATACCCATAATATAATAATTATAACAATAATATTATTATAATAATAATAATAGCATAAACATAAAAATAATGACAATAACATGACAAAATAATAAAATTATAACTTAATAATATTAACATGAAAATAATAATAATAATAATAATAATAACAAAATAATAATAATAATAATAATAATAATAATAATAAGACTAACAATAATAATAAACAATAAGAATAAAAAAACAAAACAAACCTGCTAGAGGGGGGCTGCTGCGCGGGATAGAGCAAGGAGGGCGAGGCAGCGCTGTTGCGCGTAGGGAGAGGAGGCCGAGGCAGCGGACAGCGGCTGGGTTGGAGGCGTGGCCGGAGGGAATGGAGGTAGAGGGAGGAGCCGGCTAGGGGTGCTGCTGGAGACGGTCGAGCGCCGGAGGAGGGAGAAGAAGGCGCTGCTGTGCTGGAGGGGAAAGCTAACGGGATGCTGGGCGACGGCGGTTGGCAGGCCGAGACATGGGAGGGAGTGGAACGATGTACAACAGGGACTGGGGGCCGCGGCTTGAATGCTTGCGCACAACCAAGGAGGGAGGAAGCACTGGAGGGAGCTGGCCATACTCACGCGGTGCAAAGGGATGACGCCGGAAGAGACCGGGGCTGCGGCGGGCTGCTGGGTGCGTGTCTGGAGGAGTGAACAGGGAGCGTTCGTGGGTCGTGTGGGAGTACAGGACAGGACAGGAGCGGGGCGGCTGGCTTGGGGCAGCAGGAGATAGAGAGGAGGGAGCAGGAAGAAGACTGTGCGGCCGGCAGGGGTGGGTGCGCCAGCTAAGCGGTCCGACGCGGGACAGCAGGGGCGGGGAGGCGAGAGGCCGGCGGGATGGCTGCGATGCGGTGGCCGGCAGTGCTGCGACGGGGCGGTCGGCGGGTGGTGCGACGGAGGAGACCGGGCGGCTGGGCGAGGCGAAGCTGATTGGTTGCGCCGGCGGAGAGGGAGAGCAGGCAGGGCAGGAGGCCGATCTGTTGACGGTGCATGGGATGAGGGAAAGGAGAATAAATGGGAAGCAGCACAGGTCGTGCGGGAGAAGGAGAAAGAAGAACGGAGAGGGTGAAGGTGGCGGCGCGCGAGAGAAGTGTAGGAAGAGAAAAAGAAAAGAGGGAGAGGCGCTAGGGTTAGGGGAAAAGAAAAGATAAGATAAAATAAAAATAAAATTAAATTAAATAAAATAAAATAAAATAAAACAAAATCATAATAATAATAATGAAGTTGAAAGTAAAACATATTATAAAAGTTATTATACAAAACTAATAAAACATATGTAATAGAAATTTGTGACAAAATTTAATAATAATAAAAAAAGTATCCACTAATAATAAAATAAAAATAATAAATGAATTTTATATCATCTTTAATAATATTGAAATTAATGAAAGTCCACGCAAATGCATGGGCGAAGCCGCGCGGTGTCGCGCTCTATCCGCGCTCCCGACGACGTCGAACCCAAGATGCATAGTTTTTATCAAAACTCAAAACTTTCATCCGAGACTGAACGTGAACCACAGAAAAAATAATTTAAAGCCAAAGAAATCATAAAATAAAATAAACGCACGGTTTGGGGTGCGACACTACCCCTATATAAAATAGTTAGTTCGTTTAATTTGAATGTGAAAAATGAAAATAAAATACGTCCTGGATTAACAGTTCTAGTGCTAATAAATCTTTTATTTAATAGAATGAGAAATAATAATATAATAAATTCCCACAATTTTCAAGCATCCACTTGATGATATAACAATGAATTTCTATGGCACTTACCAGCAAAATATCAAAAATAAGTGCCTTTTGGTACCCATATACATTTGGGTCTAGTAGTGTTAGAAATTAATGATTTAGGTAACCAAATAGGTTTATTTTGATCGATAATGTTATAATTAAAGCTATATAATGCGTTTGAATAATGAACATTCTTGACACCACAAAATTGAAGTTTTCCAAAATAATAGTCATTAGCATAATTTCTATTAATACCACAATAAAACTATTTAGTAGTAAACATTATTTTTCTATTTGAACTAGGAACAAAATAATTTTTATATAACTGATTTGTTTTCTATTACTGCCAATACCATTTTTTCCTTAATGAATTTTATTTTTTACGAAGAATTTGATTCAAATAATTATCTCCCTTAATAATATTACTTAAAGAATTATTAAAATTATCAACTTCATCCAATAATTCTTTAATTTTTGTTTCATGCAGATCACAAGAAATTTTTGAAAAAATTGATCTAAAATCAGCAATCTGTTTTCACAAACAATCATTATATATTGAAATAGAATAATAATATTTTCTAAGATTTTTAGGATCTTTCTTTATATAATAATATTTATCATGAAGAATAAAACAGAGATTATTAAGTTCATCAAAGTAAAAAACTTTCAGAATTAGAACTTTCAGAGTAAGAATATTATACCTCATTAGTATGAGCCATAAGACATAGATTTATCTTTTGATTTTCATGCGCATATTATGAGTTTGTATTAGATTCACTGCTTTAATATTTCTATGAAATACTATTAGCCTTCATGAATTTCTTTTCTTTTCATTTTTATTGAGCATTCTCAAGATCATTAAAAAAGGACAGTCCATTCTCAAATGACCTTTGTTTTTACACTTGTATCATATTACTTCTTTCTCTTTATTAAACTTCAATTTATCCTTTATCCTTTTATACAGCTTGCCATTTTTTTTGTAGGATGTGGTATCTCATCATTTGAATACGAATGGCTAGAATCTGAATCAGAAAATTCATACATCGAACCATTAAATGTAGTTGTTTCCTTTTTGATAGAAATATTATTGTCAGTTTCTTCTTGCATCTCTTCTTTATAAAACCTCAATGTTCCAATCAAATATTTCATCATTAATTATTTAACTAGTGTGGATTTTTGAATATCTGCTAAAATTCCATTCCATATAGAATTTAAAACCCTACAAACCTTTAATGCCTTATCTGGTTCTAGAATTGGAGTTCCCAGGGTAGCAACCTCTTTAATAGATTATGTGAATCTTCCATTCATCTGAATAATACTCTCATATTCCTTCATCTTAAATGTGTCAAATTTATGTTTTGCAACATTATACCTTAGCTATCTATCATTATCAGTTTCTTCGTATGAAACTGCAATAGGCTGCCACATCTCATAGGCAATATCATATTGACAAACATGATTAAATTCATCATGAAGAAGACTGTATATAATTTCTTTCATATATTTTGAATTAATATCATACGCAGCTTCTTTAGAAGAATCCCACTTTTTCGGTTCTCCAGGGATTTCATAAGTTTTTTATATCTTCATATAAACTTTAAAACCAATATTTTTCAAATAGATAATCATGAGAACTTTCCAGCATCCATAATTATCACCATTAAAATAAGAAGCATGGATCATCAATATACCTTCTCTAAAATTTTGAATTGATATTTTTCTTCATTTGAATATTTTACTCAGGATTATTAGATCCAAAATAAATCAGTATAGGCCTACCTATGATACCAATTGTTAAGTCGGGATGTCTATGACAAAGACATGAGAGAGGGGTGAATTATTTCCTTATAGAAAACTTGACAATATTAAAAAATCCATCCTGAAATGAAGTGATCCTTTCCTTCTCTCTTAATGTCGAGAAATTAGTGGATGTAAATAAAGGAGTATAACACAAGAATGTATAGTGTTTAGGAGCATATAAATCCCTTATTCCACTCCAACAATTCTCTACTCCACAAGATTGGTGATTTTCACTAGTTGGTTCTCTTATCATAAGACCTTTCACAACTGAGTATAGGCAGTTGACACCTTACCAGGATTTTACAGGCCCTTATGGTATTTTATTGTGAACCAGAAAATCCACATCTTAGTCTGAGAAGTTGACAATCCACCATGGCTGAGTCTGAGAATCCGATACTAAAACATAAAACAGATAAGATGAAGTTATTTGAGAAACAGTTTTAGCTCACAGTTGCAGTAGAAATTAACAGATGTAGCTGATCTTCAATATAGCACAATAGAAGCAGAAAAATAATCTTCAATGTAGAGAAGCTAATTCTTTATATTCTTATTTAAAATATAAGTAAATAGATCAGACAATGTATGTGTAGGCTTACGTCATCTTCACACCCTGAGATAATAATAATGTTCAAATAAAAATTTCACTATTCAAAAGAGTCAAACATTGTGTATGAATATTTTCAGTGCCTTATTTTTAACAGATTATTCAAGTGTCTGATTTTCTTTATTGTGTATTTTCTTTTCCTTACATGGAGAGATATATATATAGAATAAATATCCAGTACTTGTAACAACATTCTACTTCCTTATGATACTCAAAATAAATTGAATCAATATCCTTCATAAATATCATCAAAAATATTGCAGCACCATTTCCTCTTTATTCCTATAGAATAAATATCTGATAAATGCATTAAAAATAATTTGAATAAATCCTCCCATTATATCTCTGTAATAATAGGAGTGTTGAAAAATTTAAAACTCCTATAAAAATCCTTTCAAACCACTTTAAATATAATTGAAATAGTTCTTTAAAAATAGCTGCATAATAAATCATGAATATTTAAAATAAAATAATTCCAATAGATTCCCAACATCCCTTATCAATATGAATGATTTAAACCATTGCCTATAATCCTTTGAATTGGTTGTAAAATATCTTTATAAGAATCTTTAATAATAATAAAATTGTTGTAGAAATCATATAAAATATCACTGATTTAAAACGGCATCGTTGAAAAGTCAAAAATAGGGTTCCTTCATGTAATGAAAAAATACCAAACATAGGGTTCAACTGCATGATGTATTGTTACTTATCGATACTTTCATCTACATGTAATGTAGGTATCATAAATTAACATTGGGATGGTGATCTATACGTTCATCCTTGTGATAATAAAATCCCGAACGTAATATTTATTAACCATATGTTCAACTTCCCCAAACGTAGGTTATGAATAGTGATTCCAGATTCCAACATAGGCTTATTGCTCCATATACAAATTTTTCAGCATAACCTAGGGTTGATTCCTTATTTTATGTTTATCAACATAGGGTATGAATAGTGTTTCCAGAAAAATTTAAACATCTTAACTTCATACTTCATTAATTTTGTTTGATCCCTTTACCATTAGATTCAACCTTAATCCCACAAGACTTATTTTTATTAAATATATAGATCTTTCCAACAATTCAATAATTTAAACAATCTAACATCAAAATCTACCAATATATTTGAAAGACTAAAGCAATAACATTATAGAAAACTATAGCTGGAAAACATATTTCCCAATCTTCGGTGAATTTATTAACCTTCCAAACGACTTTGTTGTCCGTAGATATAAACTGATGAAATAAATATAAACTTATTGGATTTACATCTCTCTATTTTCCTAATGATTATAAAATTTATATAAATTTTTAAAAAATAAATACTATAGTTTTACAAATATTTTCACTGTATAGATGAAAAACAACTTTAGAAACTTTGGTGATTTCTTAGAGTATCAAAACCTCCTTTTCAGACATCCACATAAACTAAATATATTTAGATAATTCCATTATATATCCAACAGTATAATGATCCCATAAATATTTTGAATATAGCTCCAGATATCATCATAATTTCTAGTTGACTTTAAGCTAAAAACTGCAATATCAGTTAAACAGATTGTAACATCTTCGGTGAATTTTTGAACCATCAAAACAATTGAATTGGATTTCGACATAAATAGATGAAATGAATATAATTTTCTCATCTTTCCAATAGAATAAAAACCATTAGAATCTGATCAATATTAATTTATATATAAATTAAATACTTTGATGTAATAAATCTGAAACACTTAACAAATTTATTCTAAAACAAATATTAACAGTCTGAAGTAATTATCAAAAAAATATCAAAATTAGATTGACAAGGAGCCACTAAGAACTATGTACCCATTTATCTTGGTGGAAAATCCTCCAATATAACCTTTGGATTGGTATAAATCATTTTTTTACTCTTTTGGATGGGATAATTCATCTCTTATACCGTTTTTATAGGGATAAATCCTCTTACATACCTCATTGGCTTCGAATAAATAGTCATATACACCATAGAGGATTGTGATAAATCCTCTAATGTACATTTTGATTTTGGTTTAATATTCATATGTGTCCATTTGATCTCCTGAGATATAAAATTTGTCTAATGAATTGGAGGGTGATATAGGAACCCACCTATAATTATCAATACGTACTTGTGCCATAAAAATTTCCATCATAAAAATATATCAATGAACCTTTGGACAATTAATAAGATTCTTAAATATTGAGATGAAAACCATTATATTATCATAATGACACCATGGAAAAAAAATGGAATTCATAAAATATAAAATGGTACAAAATAACATCATGAATTAAATCATTTGAAAATGAAAACATGATTACCCAAAATAATCACATAAAATATGAAAAATAAATCATAGGAGATCAATTTTAATTTCCCAACCATTTATAGAGGTGAATTGGGATTATTTTCCATATCTTTTTTCCTTTGTTTGATTACTTTCAGTTTGGGGTATATCTTGGGTATTTTTTGGGTAAAATTTGAAATTTTTTGATAGAAATGGGAATGTTCACGGTTTTACCAAACCATGTGCCTTGATACAGAAAAAAATGTTGAATTAAAATATAGGGGATTCACATGGATGGTGCACAGTTTGTCAAACCATGCACCATATTAAGATAAATGGTGAACCTCCTAGAAGAGGTGCACATTTTAGGGGTACATTTTGGGGAAATCATGTGCTCTTACCTAGCAAACCATGTGAAAAAATTAAATTAAAAAATTAGATTTGTTATGTTCCTGAACCCCCTATTTTAACGACTAATTTACCAAAACTCCCCAAAAATCAATACCTCTCAATTTTGCAGGCTCCATGGTTTATTTCAAGACATCTTGACCTATATTCATGTTGAATTGTAGGGATGATTAAAGATCTTTACCTCCTACGATTATTGGTTCTTCCCATTTATATCTCTCTTTTTCTCTAACTCATCTTTCAGAATATAAGAGGGTTGTTAATATGATATTGGATCTAGATTTATGTCAAGGTTTTTTCAACATTGATTCCTCTAAATATTGGATCTATGACATGAATCAAGATCTGTTTCTATGTTGTTATTCTGCAAAAATTGGGGTTTTCCATTAGAGAGAATTCTTCATCACCATTATTGTGGTAGGTGGTCTATAATTAAAATCCCTAATTATGGATTTCAATTATCTGTATCTAATTGTAAAATTTCAATTTCATGTTTAGCAGTTGAGTTTCATTTATTTAATTAAATAATTTGGTGAATTAGTTAATTGAAGAAAAATGTAAAATTGGGGTTATTAGAATTTTATATTATGAATAAATAATTTATGAATTAATTATGGGATAATAGAATAGTGATTTGAATAATTAAATGATAAATTAATTATAGGATATTGAGATTGTGAGTTGAAATTATTAATTCTAGAATTAATTGGAGGTATTGAAATTGATAGAGTTAGAACAATTAATTGAGGAATTAATTGGGGACATTGAATTGATTGGGTCAGAATAGTTAATTGAGGAATTGATGGTGGGTATTTAAATTGATTGAGATAGACAAATTAATTGATAAATTAATTAGTGATATTGAATTGATATTGTTGGAGTAATTAATTAATAAATTAATTGTCAATTTCTTGTTATTTAGTTGAAATACTTATTTGATTAATTGATTATGTGTTTGTGTGTTATTGTGAATTGTATCAATTAACTAAATAATTAATTAATGGCATTAAAAAATATTAATTGCTTTTCAAATTAAAAAAGGTGATTGATGGGATAAATTTATTGATGAATTGATTAATTGAAGCAATTTGATTATTTAATGGATGAGTTAAATAATGGTATTGATGGGGATAATTAATTAATGTCATAAATTTTATTAATTGATTATTGAATTTATTAATTAAATTGATGTGAACAATTAACTTTGGAATTAATTAAAGAAATTAAATTTAAATAATAAATTTTGGAATTAATAAATTAAATTGATTTGAACAATTAATTATTTAATTATTTTAAGTAATTTATTGCGATTAATTAATTATGGATTTAAATAAAGAAATTTATGTTAATAATTAATTGGTGAATTAATTGAAGAAGTTGAATATGAATAATCAATTTTTTAATTAATTAATAAAATTGATAGGGATAAATTATTTGGTGAATCAATTAATGTAATTTTTTTGTTATACAAATAATTGAGTTGGATTAATTAATTGGAGAAATAATAATGGAATGTTGGTATTATGCATTTAATGAGTATGATTAATTAATTGGTGGATTAATTGATGGAACATTAGGAATAAATAATTGTTGAATAATTTATTGAGTAATTTTGATTTTGTACATAAGGTAATTAATTTTTAAATTAATTAGTAAGATATTGTGAAAGTTGATTTAAAAATAATTAATTAACGAAATATTTCTTAGGATTTATAGATGATTCTATATGACTTATTAATTTTTTAATTAATTAATGGTATTGATTTTAATAATTAGTCATTGAATTAACTATGGGGATTTAAATTATTAATTAATTTTTGAGTTAATTAATTAGATTAAGATGATTAATTAATTGGTGAGTTAACTAACATGATTTAGATTATTAATTAATTTTTGAGTTAATTAAATGGATTGATATGATCAATTAATTATTTAGTTGATTAATAGGATATATATTATTAATTAATTGTAGAGTAAATTACTTAGATTGAGAAGATTAATTAATTGTTGAGTTAATTAATGGGAATATTAATTAAGTATTGATTTAATTAATGAGAATGAGAATATTAATTAATTATTGGGTTAATTAATGAGAATGGTAGATTAATTAATTATTGAGTTAATTAATGAGAATGAGAAGATTCATTAATTGGTGAGTTAATTAATGAGAATGATAATAATTAATTATTGAGTTAATTAAATAGAATGGGAGATTAATTTATTATTGTGTGAATTAATGTGAATGAGATGATTAATTAATTTTTGGGTTGATTAATGAGATTCAGATGATTTACTAATTGTTTAATAAATTAATGTGTTATTTTCACACATGATTGAGATAATGAATTATAACAATTGAATTCATGTGTGAATTGAGATTTATAATGTAAATAGTGGCATTCTGACATATGATTTGTGATCTAGAATTGTAACAATGGCATTATGACATATGGAATGAGATATAGAATGGTAACCATGGAATTATAGGATATGATATCCCTTGGGGGTAGAGATAATTTGGCATGGACTGATGTTGGTATTGAGGTTCGAGTGTTAATGGGAACTCAGGGATTTAAGTGGTTAAATCAAGAGTAATAGAATTTATTTAAATAGTTTACTTTATTTCTCTTATTTATTCCTTATTCAAAAACATAATCTATTTGATAGGATGTTGTTTTAGACACCATTGGTGTTTTCCTTTTGATTTTTACTCCCACCTTACTTGAGATGCATAATAAGTAATTGAAAAGATTGCATTATTGTAGGACTAGTTAAGGGAAAAGGGAGTGTGTTATATGGCTAATTGTGGATAGAGCATGGATGAGGGAACAAAATTTTATTCGGGACCCAGATGGTAGCGTTAAGTGTCAAGACTTTTTTGTTTCATTTTGGCATGTGGAATGTACTTTAGCATGAAATATATACTATTTTGTTTTGATTTTTTATATCCAGTTTTGGGTCATCTTGTTATACGCGTATTTTTATGCTTATCATATCATTTGGTTATTCAATTGTTATTTATTATTTATTTCCACTGGTGTATTACTTTAATGAAAAATAGGTTATAGTATCCCCATTAACAATATTAAACCCTCACTAGAATTCAAAAGCTTTTGTCTTATGTGGAGGCAAACCTGAGGTCATGTGACTGACCAACATGGGGCACTGGTGTGTGGAACCTAGTTCTAGACGTCATGAAGTTCTATCATAGCCTAGTTTTCTTTTCTTTTTATTTTTTCTAACTATTTGTGAAAGGTATAAAGCATATTAAGAAGAGTCGGTCCTTGGTTATGAGACCATTTATAGGAGTATCTAACCCATGTATTGGGGAGAACCAAAGTACCTAGGGTTGTATTGTTGTTATTGATGTTTTCTATTATTGTTGAATATTATTTCACATTGGGTTACTAACTTGTTGTGTGATTTGATTATTTTTTGATACATTTTTTGTGATTTTATGAGTTATGAATTATTTCTATATAGGGAACGATAGTTGATTATACATTCATCATTCTAGGAACTTATGGTTTTTTTGTGAAATGCACCATTTTAGGCATGGGGGAATAGGTTTTGGGTAACTTGTTGAACTATTTTTCCTTTCTTGTGAAATTAAAGTGAAAATGTAAGTAATGTAAAATTTAGAATAGTAAAATGATGGAAGATGAGAATAATTGGGTGTCTAAAATTTAATATTCAATAATTAAATTTAGTTACCCTTTCTTAACCTTGACCTGGATTTATGATGGTTATGGGTATTGTTATCACCTCAGTTTTGATAGTGTGGTGGGGTTTGGGGAAAATTAATTCTTATGGTTTTGTGTAAATACCTCTTGTAATAGTGGTAAATCTGTGAAATGATAATCTAGTGTGTTTTCCCCCTATGTGGGTGATTTGGTCTGTGAGAATTACCTTGCTTGAGATCTCAGTTCTATATTGTGTGAGAGACCATATTGTTTTTGGTATGTGTGGTGAGATTTTAGTGAACTGGAAAGCCCAAGACTTTTGAAATATTAAGGTGTTTCTATAGTGGTAGGTAACATCAGTAATAGAGGATTTGTGGTGGTGGTCATCAATAAATTCATAGGGTACTTTTAATTAGTGATGATTATGTATCCAACCTTGACATCATGCCAAGTATGCAGAGAAATCTCTAGCTTTACACCTAGATATTTGAATGTTTTTTATTAGATAAGGACCTCTTAAAATTTGTGCTTATGAAGAGGAATATTTTGAGCTGGATGGTGAAAGGTATGCCATCGACATTTTAAAACTGAGTGTCTCAAGAGGGATTAGAGGTTGATGAATACCATAGAAAATGGGATGTGGTGGTTCAGTTTCATGATAAGCGGTGTCGATAATGCTCAAAATCTGGGGACTGATGGGTCAGTAGTATGTGCATGGAGAAATGACATGGGTTGGAAGTGGTGGAATTACAATTCCAATGATGAATCTATATGGATAATGTTTAAATTCCTTGTGTAAAGACCAGGTGTGCCTTATAGGTAGTTGATTTACATCCTTTCTTGTTGTTTTTTACAGTAAGGATTTTTAACAATGGTGTATAGTTTTTTTATGGTTTTTTGGAATATTGAGTTGGGAAACGAGTCAGGTATGTTGAATAATTTGAGCTTGATACCGGTGATTCCCTTGAGGAACATTAAATATGTGGGTTACATTGTACTGAGAAAGTTTTGTGCGGAAAAAATGTGATGATATTTTGTGTGTTGTGTAAACTTAGAGAGGTTTAGGGGAATCTTGGGAGAGAGAAGAAGATACGAGGGCCTAGTGGTGTAATCATTTTGACTCAAAATATTAGAGATGCATGAGATAATAGCTTGAGGCCAAGATTTTATAATGTGGGGATATTTTAATATACTGAATTTTATAGAGGTGAATTGGGATTGTGTTCAAGTACTCTTTTGTATTTCATAGAATACTTTTAGTTTGGGTTATGTTTAGGGGTTTTCGGTGAAATTAGAAATATTTTGAAGAAAATGGGTAAGTGAATAATTAGATCACATTTTTTTCAAACCATGTGATGTGGCCCAGTAAACCATGTGAACCCAACCATAAGGGAATTTCATGGCTAGTCTATTGTTTTTCAAACTATGAACCCCCTAGAAGATGCACACGGTTATGGGACTCCATGTGTCCCTTCCAGAAACATTGTATGCAGGAATTAAATTAACCAAAAAATGATATTTTAATTTCTAGAACCCCCTATTGTAAGCCCTATTTTACCCCAACTCACCCCAATGAAAATATTCTTGATTTTAGAATCTCTTGAATGGATTCCAATCCCTCCAAACCCCTATTCATGCATAATAAAATGGTGGATAGAAAATCTATACCTCCTTATGTTAGTTGTTCTTCCCATTTAGATCTCTCTTTTTCTCTCGGACCTCTTTTGGGATAAAATATGGATGTTAATCCTCTATTGGTTCTTAATTTAGATCAATATTTATTAGTTCTTGATTCATTTAAATCTCAGATCATGTAATTGAATCAATATATCATTCTATGTTGTTATTCTATTTAAATTGGTTTTTTCCTTTGGTAAGATTTATTTGCCTCCGCCTTCGAGCATTGATCCTCTCTACTCTTATTTCCATTTATGCAGGTTTCTACTTGATCTTCTTCACACTGATCATGATTTTATAGGTTTTCTTTCACTTCTCTTTCGGTTTTATCCATTATTCTTGAACCTATCTTGGTCAAGAATGATGGTAGGTTAGACCGCTTGAGAGGTGTTGGTGTCTACTTACAGCAGCGGACCTTCGATCTCCTTGGTTCCAGCTTCTTCAATTCATTCTTCTAGGGTTTCGTCCTCGATTTCCCATTTCTCGTTACTTCGTGGTTCTTTCAGCGGATCTTCTTTAACCCCTTTGTTCTGGTTTCCCTTAGGGTTTCAACCCCAGTTATCCTCTTTCTCGTTTCATGGAAGTCTTTTTTCTCCCGTGCCCCTTTTTCTGCTGCTCCTCCCTACTCTGGAATCTGAATCCTTTTCTACCTTCTAAGTCGTTTGGGTGCGATGGATTCCAAGGAGGCCTTGGGATGTGTTCGGGGAGCGGTAAGTGTTTTTGGGCAACGCGACCTATGGTGACTTTTTCCAGTTTCAATTATCATTTGGATTTATCCTGTGAATATGACTCTTATTTTTTTCCAAATTTTCTTCCTTAATGTTATCAGTGAACATGTTTTTATCTCTGATTGTTGGTTTTGTTCGTTTTTAGTATGATGGCTACGGACGGTGTTGTTCACAATGGTGGAATGACTTCCCTATGGTTGGTGATGGCGATCATGTTGGTGTTCAGTGGTTTTCCGGTTGTGGAGGTGGACATTGATGAATGGGACGTTTGTACGGATATTCTGGTGGTGAGGATGGAAACGATGAGACCATATGACACTGTTTGAGGCCGACACATGATTGTTATCAGATGTAGATCATGGTGGGTATGCAACTCGAGGTTCAGGGCTCGAGGTTGATACTGGAAGTAGATTTTAATTCTGACAGTTGAATTTTGAATTTTGAATGTCGTGGTTTTCAAATACATGTGGATCCTATGTATGGTTCCCACTTACCCAAAAGTGGATTTTATAAAATACCAAAAAAAGGTTTGGGTGATTATGAATAATTAAGTGACAGATTAATTATGGTATAATGGATTATTGATTTGAATAATTAACTTACAAATTAATTATAGGATAATCTGATTGTGAGTTGAAACAATTAATTGGGGAATTAATTGGGGGTATTGAAATTGGTTTAATTAAAAAAATTATTTGAGTAATTAATTGGGGGTATATAAGTTGATTGAGTTAGAATAATTAATTTAGAAGTTAATTGGGAACATTTAATTGATTGAGATGGAATAATTAATTGATGGATTAATTGGGAATTATATTTTGTTTAGTTGAAATACATAATTAATTAATTAATTATTGGGGGTTTTCATTTTTAATTAGATTAATTTATTGGAGATTTAATAAATAATATTGAATAATATTAATTAATTGTGGAATAAATTAATGGGATTGATGGAATTAATTAATTATTGTATCAATTAATGGAAGAAATTTGATTATATAATGGATTAATTAAATAATGGTATTCCTGTGATTAATTAATTTATGAATTAATTAATGGGAGTACTATGATTAATTGATTATGGAAGTTATTAATGAAATTGACCTGAACAATTAATTAATGAATTAATTGAAGGAATTGATTTTGATTAATTAATTGTGGAATTATTTAATGAATGTGACATGAACAATAAATTGTTGAATTAATTGAAGGAATTGAATGTGATTAATTAAATATAAAATTAATTAATAAAAATTATGTCAAAATTTATTTGTTGAATTATTTGAAGTGGTTGAATATGATTAATTAAGTATTCAATTAATTAATGGAATTGACTGGGATTAATTAATTGGTGAATTAATGTCACGAAACAGCCCAGGTACCCTATTAACCTGATAGCTGAGCTGGCCCTGACATATCCCAAAGGGTTTTCCCAATCCCCATGGGTTAGTGACTAACACCTGGCATTATACAACATGCAAGTGGGAATAGTTTTTCTACAAGACATAGTGGAAGTATAGAAAGAAATTCAATATGCACGTAAAAGAAACTCGACTGAGAGTAAAGTTCCATAATATAATATGACATAAAACCCCAAAGTACTACAACCCAAGTACCAAAAATAAGGAAAATAAACCCAAGGTCCATAAGGACATAACTCACCTAGTCCATATCTCAATAGTTGGATGCACCTCCCAAAGATCCCTTTGCTCAGCTTGAACCTGGAAGGAGAATGACTACAAACACTTAAAGGAAAAAAATATGGTGTGACACTAAGCCCAGTAATATACCACTAATGATTACATAACAGATTCCAAATATATATTATCAAATTAAAATATTTCAATTTTCAAAATAAAAAAGTTTTGAAATTCAAGATAATATTTATACAAAACATGCTATATAGTTTCAAAATGATTGAAAAAACATTTAAAGAATATGATTTACATTAAAATGGATGGAATATTTCTAAAATAATGGATTAAATAAAAAAGTTACAAGAATAGTTTATGTAAATATTGAAAAGTCATGTAAAGCAGTTTCACAGTATTGGCATATATTTATATCTCATATATAAATAAACAACAGAGTTACATAGTCATCTTCCAAATAGGTACAACAGTATTAAAAATTTATTGGACTCTACACTCTCTAAGTGATCATATAAAAATGAGTATTCTCACGTCTTCTAGAATCTAGGTATAGGTGAATCGTCACCCTCCCATCAGGGATGTGACCCACCACAGGTTTGTTTTAGAACACTGTAATAGTGTAGAGTGTATTCAAATAACTAATCAACAACCTATGTCTTGCATATGATCATACATTATGGAAATTTATTTTAATACTACATAAACTAAAATTAAATCCCATTCTTCCATTTTGAAATTTCAATTTTCCATTTAAAAACAAAATGGTTTTTAATAAAAAAAACACTCCCTTTCCACAAGATAAAACCACTATGTTTCTACCAACTAATTTTAATCCATCTTAACATGTTTGAAATCCATTCAAACCCAATTTCATCCTTTTATAAATTACTTTTCCATGATTAAATTAAACAATTTAATTGAAATTATTTCCATCAAATCCACTATTTAAATTCAATAATTTAAATCAACCAACTTCCATAAACACACCCCAATTCAATGGAATTGGTGGGATTTCCCAATTTTTGTTCCAAAACCATTTCAAATCCCCTGATTTACTAGATTAGGGTTTTATTAATTTAATGGAATGAAAATTTGATAAATTTAATTTAAATGAGTAATTGAAATACATCAAGCAATTTAGCATAATCAATTTGACAAATCGGGATGGAACCACCTACCTCTTCCCGAAACACAACACTTATAAAGGAACCCATAGATAAGAAAAAAGGTGAAAAAGACCACAAAACTCAACCTAGACGAAATATACAATACCACAGGGAATATATCCCTCAATTACAAGATTATCCATTGGAAGATCAATATTAGAGAAATAAAGAAACACAAAGAATTAGGGAGAATGCTTACCCAGAAAAGACACCACAAGCATATAGACAATCACAAGCCAAATGAAAGGATTTATAAGGGCTATGAAAGTCTGATATTTCTTGGGGAATTATTTATGTTGAGTAAGTTTAGTCTATAGTGGAGTAAAAATAAAAAACCAGACACACTTCCTATTTAAAAAATGCAGTTGGGTTATTACATGATTTGTAATCCCAATACACATCATGAACCCTTTAAAATCATAACTTCCAAAAAATGCATCACCTACACATAAATTATGATGATAAAAATTAAAATCCAATCATCAATTCCATCACAAAATGTGGTCACAAGTCATGATTTGTACCCATCATGACATGAGGCTGGTCATGACCTGTTTGTAGGACCACTACTTGATGGTTAATCCTATTACACAGCATTTAACCCTTTTGCAGTCTACATGAAAAGTCTATTTGAAGGTGAGAATCCAAAAAATATATATTACTTCACCATTATAGGTAACCTTCCAATCAAAAATCCACCTTACCATGTCAAAGAGATGGAAAAAAAATAAGACTTGGTTTAAGGAATTCCTGTCAATACTGTAACGGGAAGTTACAACCTCCCCACCAGAAGAACTTTTTCTCCCCAAAAAGCCTATGATGAAGCTAGAATTCCAAAACATGAGGCCCTACTCTCTCACCAGTGCCTCTAATTCCCACATCTCATGATTATCTGAACCATGATTTCAAAGCACACAAACCAAATGTATCATGATCCGATAAAGTAAATTGGTCTAATAATCAACTACCCTAACTAGCTGCTTAGGCAAAGAAAAATTAGGTACAATATCAATATTAATCTAGCATTAAATGTGATATGAATCAGAGGGATACATTATCAGCTATGATACATGGAATACAATATGTATTGACTTCAGTTTTAGTGGAAGTGGAAAATGGTAAATAACCTTACCCACCTTCTTAACAACCTCGAAAGGTCCCACAAAATGAGGAGCAAGCTTTCCTTGCCTTCCAATACATAGATGACCCAACTAGGGTAAACTTTTTAAGAATATCTGATCACCAACTAAAACTCGAATGTTATATGGTGTTGATTAGAATAAGACATATATAGGCTCTATTTTATCAATATTCTATGAAAAATCACTTAAATATCAATTGTCATCTCCTACACCAAACTTGGTCTAACCAAGTAACTTCCGCCAACATCTGCCCAGCATAATGGAGAATTATAAGGCCATCCATAAAAGGCCTAAAAATTACCCATTTTGAACATATACTGGTAAATTTTGTTATAAAAGTACTCCATTATCCCCAAGTGAGCATCCCAGAACCTAATGAAGTCAAGGATGTAGGCATGAATAGAATCTTCCAGAATCTGTATAGCTCTTTTTTTTTTGCCATCCTACTGGAGATGGTACGTCATGCTCAAAAAAACATGATATTCCAATGACTCCTGAAGGGCCCACCAAAAGAGATAAGTAAACTGGGGATCTCTTTCAGAGATGATGGCAATGGAACTTTATTAAAATGAACATTATCACTCACATAGATACTTACCAAGACCTAAACATTGGTTGTATCACGATTGGGTAAATAGTGATCCCACTTGGCCAGTCTATTGATAACAACCCATATCATATTCTTCTTTCTACAGTTATAAGGAAACCCAACCATGAAGTATATATATATCAAATCCCACTTCTAAGTAGGGGATGGATGTCATTAAAGAAAACCTGAAGGTTTCTGGTGATCGATTTTAACCTACGGGCACATATAACAATGAGAGATAAACAAAGTAATGTATCACCTCATCCATGGACACCAGAAATGACACCACATATCATAAAACATTTTTTTGGTTCTTGGGTGAACTAACTAATAAGAATTATTACAATACCCCTTCCCTTCTTTCCTTGCACTTAATATCACAATAAATCTATTTTGATAGCATAGACCACCCTTTTTAGAGAACAACCAATGGGAAACTAGTTCCCTTGCTTGAAAAGATTACCTAATGGTATATAATTCATTATCAAGATATTGATCTTGAAGAATAAACTCGATAAGAAAATATGATGATTTAATAATGGATAAAAAAACTTCATCCACATTCTTCTGAACAGTAACATGAAACTATAAAAAGAGATCCATTAAATTAAACTAAAATTATATGGAAAATATTCAAACATTTTTTAGAGAAGATATAACTTTGGATTTTTTTTGGTCTGAAAACATAGTAAACCTTTCAACATAAAGGTAATTCCACAAACTATTAAGTGCATGCATCATAATTTCAAGTTCAAGATCATGGGTTGGATAATTATTCTCATCTGACCTAAGATGACTAGATCCATAAGAAACTACATGGTCACTCTACAAAATAACACAAACCATTCATGAACCTGATGCATCACAAAAGACCACATAGCCCTACTTGGCCTCTGGAATAGTAAACACTAGTGCAGTAGTCAGAATCTATTTCAGCTAAAAAAATAATTATGGTATTTATCATCCTAAAAAAACATCACTCCCCTTCCAAGTTAGAGTATTCATCAGAGAATCCAACATTGATAAGTCCTTCACAAACCTATGGTAATATCTATCTAAGCTCAAGAAGATTCAGATATTAAAGATATTTGGTGGTTTCTCCCAATTCATAGCATCCTCCACCTTTTCTGTATCAACTAATATAACCTATTCAAAAACCACATGTCCCAAGAATTTCACTTCCCAAATCCAGAAATCATATTTCAAGAGCTTGGTGTAGAGTCAATGACTTAATAGAATATTCAGAACTGTTCTTAGATGATGCATATGTTCCTGCTCAAATTTAGAGTAAACAAGGATGTCTTCCAAAAAGGCCACTACAAATGTATCTAGATACATGTGTAAGGTCAACATCATCAAAGCCATGAAAATTTTTAGATAATTATTTAGACCAAATGGAATCAGAAGGTACTCATAATGGATGTACCTTCTACGAAAGTTAGTTTTCTGAATGTCAGATTCTTTTATCCACAATCGATGTAAACCAGACTGAAGATCAATCTTTGAAAACAACTTTTCACCTTTAAGTTGATCAAAAATATCATCAATAAATGGAAATAGATACTTTATATTTATCATGACTTGATTGAGTTTTCTATAATAAAGACATAGGCGAATAGATCCACTGGCTTTATTATATAAAAAATGGTCACCACCCAATGTGGCACACTCAATCATATAAATCCTTTCTCTAGAAAATCATCCAACTGATACTTTAGATCATTTAGTTTATCTGGTTCCATGAGTTGTGAGGGAATTAAAACTAGTTGAGTAAATGATATTATGTCGGTGGAGAACTCAACTTCCCTTATCGGGGGCATACATGAGAAATCTAAAGTAAACACATAAAGAAACTCAATGAAAATTGGAGGGAGATAATTTCTTAATGAATCCCACTCTAGATCAAAATAATACACTTATATTACTTTCCCCAACTATAGATAATAAGGTCCTTCTCTACTCAACCTAGGGTCCCAATATCATTTAAATATAATAGACATGCAATTATGTTTTGTAACATGGACTCATTGATGATAACAATCACTTTGGGGTTTATTGGAAATGATGCAATCCATCATGAGTATAATGTCAATAGATTTAATCTAAATAACCAGAAAACTCCATGCAAGCTCGACATCTGAAAGAGAGAAGAAACGAGAAGGGATATAAAGTGCATAATTTATTTTTTGTACCATGGGGTGTAGTAATATCCATTTCACAATATAGGTTCTCCATAGTAGGATTAATCAGATTAAGAATATAGGTGGAAATAAATGAATTAGATACACCATTATCAAATAGAGTAGTCACTAATGATGATTCTATAGTAATGGAACCTCTCACAGTAGTTGGACCCATTTCTGCATCCCCTAGAGACTCTTCTACTGTGTGACAAATCTTTATTCCTGATTCCTATGACTGGAACCCTTTTATATGTGAATGATTTGGTTTCCCTATAGTTTTAGGAGGATATAATGATAAAATTTCACTTTTATGAGTAAATTAATGATGGGAAAATATAATTAAGTTCCATGAATGTCCACATGAGTTACAGTTATTGGGTGCCCTAGTGAAAACCCTCTTATAATTCCCTGGACTCCACACTGATTTCAAGTCAGTGAACTACCTCATAGAGCTATTGGAGTTCTAGAATGACTCTGCTGTCGAGAACTACAGCAATAATCATCACACTTCCATTTTTGGTTAAATAAATGATGCTAACACTGGGAGGAAAAGAAACTCCTAATAATCCTAACATTCCATCCATGTCCTTCTCAACCATCAGTGCACTATCTAGACCATTAGAATAAGTGGGAAGCTTTTGTAAGAAAACCTAAGAATGGAAATCTGATCGAATTCCAAAATAGTAGTGTCAAGCCTTCATACTTTCATTGGATACCATCTCAATAGAAAACTAAACCATCTCAGCAAAGTGATTTGAATACTCATTCAATATTTTCTCAGCGTGCTCAAGCTTGAAAAAATCAACAACTTTAGCCAACACCATTCACTCTAGATAGAAATGGCCAAAAAAATAAACATGATATCCTTCCACTATAAGTCATAATTCTTTATTACCATCACCATTATGTACCACCATCTCCTACTTGGTCCTTCCAGCATGAAGGTGGCACAATTTACCTTGATCGTGTCTAGTGTTTCAAATAACTCAAACATATTTTCTATTTTTCTCAACCATTCATAGACTTATTAAGCATCAGTAGAGCCTTTAAAAACTAGTGGCTTCTAATGATGGAACTCTTGAGAATGGTTTCAAATAACATTACCATAAGGATCCACAGTTGGAGCCAAAATGATAATGGGAGGTGATGTCTATCCTAGAGTATGGGCAGTGCACAAAATCACCTCAACTAGATTTTGTTCCACTATAAGATTTTCTCACTTATATTCCATATTATATTCCTTTTGGATTTAATTTTCACATCTCCTCAGATGCATGATGTTACAAAACATCAGTATATATAAGGAATAATTTAGATTAACACTCAATCAGAGAAATAAGGGAAAGAAATATTTTTAACAAATGAAACAACCAGATTGGGATTCCGCTCTATCCAAACCAGAATAGGGAATGGACTAGAATAAAACCATAATACATACATACCTAACCACCCCTGGTGACTTAAGGTTCATTGCGATTAGATCTATCCAGTCACTCAATTTCAACTACCTCTTATGTCTCTAAAATATTTCAAAAATGCATTCTGACTTCAAGATAAATGCTCAATAACCTCCTTTTATACCACTTTTTCATGAACCATTCCATGTAACATGGTAACCAGATATCAAAGACAACCCTAACATATCTCAAAGTGTGTTCCTGATCACCACGGGTTGGAAACTAAAACCTCACTTCATACAAAGTTCAAGTGGGAATAATATTTACCAAAGACATGTTGGAACTAACACAAGAAAGTCAATATAAATATAAAAGAAACTACATTCAGAGTAAATTAATAGAATAAAACAAGGCATTGAAATTCCAAAGTAATAAAACCCTAGAACCAAAAATTGGGAAATAAATCCCCATGGTCCCTATATATATAATGCACCAAGTCAATATCTCAATAGTTGGATCCACCTCCAAGAGATCACTTCGATCGGCTCAAACCTAAAAGGATGTAGTATACAAACACCCAAAGTAAAAAAAGTAATGTTTGATCCTATGCCTAGTAGGATACCACCAAAGATTCTATAATTGATGAAAAATATATATTATCTAAAGAAAATATTTGAGTTTTCAAAAAAAATGGGTTTGGAAATTCAATAGCAAATTTAAAAAAATCATGTTATAAAATGTCAAAATGATGGAAAATACATATAAAGAACAATATTTAATTTAAAAGGGGTGGAATATTTCTAAAAAATGGCTTAAATAAAACATTTGCATAAATAGTTTAAGTAAATTCAGAAAATATCAGGTAAAGCAGTTTTTCAACATTGAAAAACATTTATATCTCATGTATAAATAAACAAGAGAGAAAAATGGTCATCTTCCAAGTAGGTGTGATAGTATGAACCAGCTATAGGATTCCATACTCTCTAAGTGATCACATAAAAATTATTATACTCACCTCCCCCTAACATAGGCCAAAGGAGACTCGTCACCCCCCCCCCCCCCCATCAGTTATGTGACCCACCACAGGTATGTTTTAGAATGTTGTAATAGTGTAGAGTGTATCCAAATAACTCACCAACTGCTTAAGGCTTGCATGTGCTCTTACATGATGGGAAATGTATTTTAAGACTTATTAAAATATAATTAAATCCCATTATTTTGTTTAAAAATTCCAATTTTTTCATTTAAAACTAAAATGGGTTTTAATAAAACAACATGCCCTTTTCAAAATATAAAACCATTAGGTTTATATCAAATCATTTTAGTCAATTTTTACACATTTGAAATCCATTAAAAACCATTTCCATCCTTTTTAAAATTCATTTTCTAAAATTAAATTCCACACATTAATTTAATTAATTTACATCAAATCCAAAATATAAATTCAAAAAATTTAATCTACCATCTTCCATAAATACAATGTAATTCAATGGAATTGGGGGTTTTCCAAATTATCATCCCAAAACCATTTGAAATCTCTCAATTCACTGGAATCAGTTTTTTTTGGTTTAATTTAAATAAAATGTGATCAATTGAATTTAAATCTTCAATAAAAATAAATAAAGCACTTTACAATAAACAATTTGACTAATTGGAACCAAACCACCAACCACTTCCTAAAACTCAACAATTGCAACGAAAACTTTCAACAAGAAAGACGGTGAAGAAGATTTCAAAACTCAACCTAGAAGCAAGATCCAACACCATAGGGAAGGTATCCATCAATTATAAGATGATCCATTGAAATATTAAGAGAGTAAAAAGAGAGAAACACAAAGAACGAGTGAGAACACTTACCTAGAAAATACAGCTCAAGAATAAAGATGATCCCAATCCAAATTAAAAGATTCATAAGGGTTGGATAGGTTAGAGATCTACTAGAGAATGACATATTTTGTGGAAAATGAGCCTGGAGTGGAGGGAAAAGAAATTTCCATTTTCACATTCTATTTAATAAAATGTAGTTAGGGTATTACACGATGTGTAATCCCAACACACGTTGTGAACCTGTTAAAATTTGTAACCACTAAAAAATGCATCACCTTGAATTAAATTCTCACACTCTAAATAAAAAACCAATCATTAATTGTAATTATATGTGTAGTGAAAACTCATGATGTGCACCCATCACAACATGAAGATGATCATGACCTATTTTTAGGAGCATTACACTACATGTAATCCTATTACGTGGCATGAAACCCTCTAGCAGTCTTCATGAAAACTCTATTTGAATGTGAGAGTCCAGAAAATATCTAAATTCACCATTATAGGAATCCTACAAATCAATAATCAACCCTAACTGAGAAAATAGAAGCAAAAAACGAAAACAAGGTTTATGTCAAACCTGTCAAAATGGTAACAAGGTGTTATAATTAATTAATTGAATGTTTTGGTTTTGAAAATAACTGACTTGGATTAGTTAATTGATGAATTAATAAATGGAGAATTGGATATAATTAATTATTGAATTAATTATTGAGATATTATGATTCTAAATTTAAGATAATTGATTGTCCAATTAATTATTAAGATATTTTGATTATTGATCTTGGAATAATTAATTTCCGAAGTAATTATTGGGATTTTGAGATGATTGTATAAGATTAATTAATCATTGAATTAATTAATGGAATATGTGTGTTTAATTAATTGGGGAATTAATTGAGGTGATTTAGATAATTAGTTCATTATTAAGTTAATTAATAGGATTGAGATTATTAATTAATTGTTAAGTTAATTACTTGGATTGAAATTATTAATTAATTATTTAATTAATGATATTGGATTTATTAATTAAATGTTGAGTAAATTAATGATATTGAGATTATTAATTAATTTTTTACTTAATTAATGAGAATATTGGTTGATTATTGAGTTAATTAAGGAGAATTATAATGATGATTAATTGTTTTGTTAATAAATGAGAATAATATATTAAGTAATTTTTAAGTTAATTAATGATAATGGGAATATTGATTAATTTTTGAGTAAATTAATGAGAAATAGATTAATTAATTGTTGAGTTAGTTATTAATAATGATATATTGAATAATTTTTGAGTAAATTAATGAGAATGTGATGATTGATTTATTATTGAGTTAATTAATGAGATTGAGATGATTAACAAATTGTTGAATTAATTAATTGGTTAATGTCACATGTGAATGATATATTTAATGGTAATAATGGAATTCATGTGTGAATTGAGATCTAGAATGGAAACATAAACATTTTGAGATATGATATGGGATATAGGAATTGTAACAGTTGAATGATAAGATATGGAATGAGATATAGAATGGTAATAGTGAAATTCTAGGTCATGATATCCAATGGGCATAGAGATACTCCAATACGGTTTGAATAAGGTATTGATATTTTGGTATCCATGAGAACTTTGGGATTTGTGTTGTTAAATAAATAGAAATTGAATAAATGTAAATTTTTTACATTATTCCTAGTATTTATTATTTCATAAAATTGTATACACTATTTGACTAGATATTTTTTTAGATGTTGTTAGTGGTGGCCTACTAAGTTTTACTCACACCCTACTTCGGATTCCTGATCGGTACATGAATAAATTTTACTATTGCAGGAGTGGTTAAGGGAAAAAAATCCATGTGTTTGATGGATGATTGGGGATAGAGCATGGATGGGGGAACCATTTGTGGTTCATGACCCCCTAGTGAGTTATTAGTTCCTTTAATTTTGAGTTAAATTTTGAAGCTTGGAACATACATTAGTATTACATATCTACTTTTTAGTTTGATTTTTTATATCCAGTTTTGGGTCATGTTGTTATAATGGTATTGTTCTTTGTATGATATCATTTGGTTATTCCGTTGTAATTGATTATTTATTTCCAATGGTGTATTACTCTGTTGAAAAAGTGGGTATATCCTCCATAATATGGATATTAGATCCTCACAGCTAGTTTAAAACCTCTCAAATATGGGGAGGCAAGGCTGAGGTCATGTGACCAACTGACTTGGGGCTTTGAAGTGTGTCACATGGGTCGGGAAATCAAGTCAATGCTCTCATTTTTGAAAATAAATGATATTATAAGAACATATATATATGGTTATAAAAACAAAACTTTATAAAAGGTAAACATTGGAGGGTAAATAGATGTGAAAAAAATAATTTTTTCAAAGAAAACCATTTTAAACATTGATGTACAAATTCATTTAAAAAAATGTCAACACAAATATATGTATTTTGGAAAAAATATTTATAGATAAAAAATACTTTGTAATACATAAATTTTTCAATGATTATAAGCTAAAATAATTTGAAAACATTTACTTATAAAATAATATTTAATTATGATGATGTGAAAAATATGTAATTATTTCAAAACGGGGAAGTGAAAATATATTGAAAAATTTTACTTCCAAAAAACCATCAATAATGGAGAGTTGAAAAACACATAATTTTTCTAAAAGTAGTAGGGATAATAAGTTGAAAACATTTACTATTTTTAAGAATATTTAGTAATGGATCCTTGAAAAATACCTACTATTTTCAAAAGGTATTGTGAAAATTTATTGAAAACATTTTCTTATAAAAATTATATTAATTAAAAGAAACATGAAAAAGAAATTATTCTTTCAAAAATGTCTGTGAAAGTAATTTGAAAACATTTAGTTTTTAAAATAATCATAAATAATTGAAACATGAAAAAGATATATTTTTTTCAAAAAGGTATGTGGGAATACATTTAAAATACTTTACAATAATAAAAAAATTATTTAGTAATGTAAATATGAAAATGATAAAAAAAATTATCAATAAGAAAATATTGAGTAGAAGATAAAACCTTTTATTTTGGAGGTGTAGAAAAAATATTTTAAACATTAGGAAATAAAATTGTTGAAATCCAAAATCAAAAAATATATTTTAAAATATAAATTTAAAAAAGATTCAATAAAAATATTAAATTTTTCATTGTCCTCTAGAGGGGAAGAAAGTGAGATTGACTTTAGGTTGAATGAGAATAAAAATTATCTAAACAGATTATCACATTTTTGAGATATCTATTTTTAAAATAAAGTTGAAAATGAATCCTTATAACATGAGTAACATTCATTTTTTAACATATAGCTTATATTGATTAAAATTTTTACGATTTCATTCCATGTGTTTTTTGGTTTTGTAATATGAGCCCGAATTTATGACCACTTATGTATGTAATTTTAGAGAATGAGAATTTTGATTTAATAATAAGTTAAACACATAATATAATATTAATAGTATCATAAGACTATCCATATTTCATTAATATATATTTATATTATTATTTTCCATGCTCCCATATTTATCTATAATTGTATTTAAAACCATTTTTCACATGGGTGGTGAAAATGACCAAAAATTAAACACACTTTTGTTATGTTAGAGAGTATAGTTAAGGAAGTGTTTATTTGGATTTAATATCCTTAAGTTATACAAAAAGTGATTTTATTTTTATTTTTTATTGGTTAAAGATAATTTAGTTTTTTAGATAATTTAATAAAAATATTTATGAAAAACAAAAAATGTATCATCCTAGCGGTATTAATCTATACGTATGCATGATTATCACTCCCATTTCTAAATGTGTGAGAGATGAGGTTGGATGTTAGTTTGATTGTTAAAAAATATTACTATATTAGATATTTAATATTTATTTATTATTACAACAATTAATTTCATCCATAAAATTCATCTATAAAAAATAACATATCTTCATGGAGACGGTAGTCCATGTAACACACTAATGATGTTCTATTATTTCTTTTTTGAATGTATGGAAATGAATAACTATGGGTTATACCATTAATATAAAAACATATCAGTATAATAATTCAATTTATTTTATATTATAATTATGGTGATAAATATTTGGAAGAGTATGATTATGAATAAAATCTTTTGTAGAAGATAATACTTATATTGGATAATTAATTTTTACATGGAAGTTCCCTTGAAATTGAAGGTATTAGGATAACTATGAGCAAAAGTCAGATTATTTTTATTGAATATGGTTATATAGAGAGTAGAATAGAATATTTTCATGTAGGATATAAGAGGTTAATTGTAGCTTTGAATGGTTGGAAGTGATATCTATTTATAAGTGGACAAAAGAGAACTTTTGAAAACACTCATCATTTTCAACAATTTTAGGACTATATTCAGTGGTAAATTGATCAAAATTGGAATAAAGTTGAGTTTTGGAAAATATAAATCAAAATATAATCAAAATAAATTATTTTAAACATGTTTTTAACAACTTTTCTCAATTTCCCCAATGAAAAAACTTATTTTACCATTTTAATTTTTTGTCGGGGTAGTTAATTTTTAACCGTAGTAATTAATTTTGATTAATAAATTTAAAATTGACATTATTAACTAATTTTAACATTATTTTATAAAATTTAATAAAAAAAATTCATATAAATTTTCTAAATGTGTGGAAATATAATTTTAAAATAAAAACATTTAATAGTGTAATTTTTTTAGAAAAACGATGTCTTTAATCATTACATTTATATAAAAGATAACATTATTAGTATTAATGATATTAATGATATAAATTATTTCATTAAAATGTAAAATTAAATTTATGATAATTTCATGGGAAACCATAACTGAATATATCCTTGAACATACTTTATTTAAATAGAAGACTGAAATCAATTTTTATTAAAACAACATTTTTATTTAGTTTTAAAAAAGTTGGAAAAGTGTAGATAAGATCAAATAATATATTAAAATTCATAATTTTGTTCAATAAAATTATATTTTATTAACTGAAAGGTATATTAAACTTTTAATATATTCTAATAAAGCGATAAAGTCATAAAAACTATATTTTTTACTTACACTCATTATTTTTAGAAAAAAATTCTATTATATATCCTAAGAAAATGTTTATACTTGGATTTTATTAATAAAATTTATTTTATAAAATTTTCAATTATAAAGTTTTAAATTAAGTTTTTAAAATAAGATTCAATATAAATAAAAATACTTTTATTATAAGCTTTTTAAATTAGAACTTATAATAATTATTTATCTATTTAGGGAAATAACTATTAATGAGATTCGATATTAGTGTTTATTATGGATTTTTTTAATAATTTGTTATTATTATGTTTTAGTTATTTAAATTTGGTGTATCATGTGACACATGTTATAGAACATAATATATATTTTAATGGATCCAAAATCTTGGTTTTTTATATTCTCTCTACTTAAAAAATAGTATACAAGAAATTTTAATTATCATTTACTATAGTAAAATGGTAATACATCCCTGAAAAACTCAACATATATCTTATATTATGATATAAACATCATTACTCTTGGTTATAGTAAGAAACTACTTATCTCAAATATATTTCTTTGGAGTTCATAGGGACATACATTTCACAGTTTCATTTACTGTATCTTGTTTCAACTAAATATTAATTCCAAAAATTTAATTATAATATTCGAAATAATAATTGTATATGGAAATTATCTCAAAATCTTAAGATTTATTCTCTAATTAAAATATCATTTCAAATAATGATACATTCATTTAAAATATTACATGATTGGTTAATCCTATACCTCTATTGGTTCTACCTAAGATAATTTAAGTCATGTTCTCCCATATTTCTCAGTGTAATTAATTAAAGTAACTCAAAAATAATTATGTAATAATGTTTTTTAAATTTAATGTGATAAATTAAATCATATCCCATGAGATTGTCAGAAAAGATGTTTAATTAGGTATCTTTTCCATGAACCAGTTTATCATTGAGATAATATCCAATACACCCAATTATGGGTTATTACCCCTAGGTAGGATTAGGACAAAGCCTATATCCACTAATCTTATCTATAAAGTGATGTAATTTCCATGATAAAAAATAAATATCATCTTTATTAAAACATTGGGGTGTTATTATTTACTAACACAATCCCTTATACTTTTTTGTAGAGATTTCAAATAAATTTCACTTAAATAATATCTAAAATAAATAAACTAATATAAAAAAATAAGTAAACCAACTACTGATACAAATTATAGTTAAACATGAAAAAATTAACATAAATTGTATATTAATATCATGATTTAGATTATATACCCTGCAATATTTTTACATTCCATGGTCTGGAAGTTTTAGGGTCTTAGGGATTGTTGGGAGTGTGTTGATCATAGACATTAAATAATTTCTTCTTAATTTTGATTTTCACAATAACCCACTTTTTTTATAATAATTATGTTTATTTCAGTTGATTTAATGATAATAATTATTGGAATAAGTATTCTTATTCAGGAATTATTATCAATTTTAATGTAGAGGATGGTTGTTTGATTTATTAAAGTATAAGTATTTTGGTTGCATTTATAAAGAATATATAAAATCTATTTATAACCAAATTTTTTATAAGAACGTATTCTTTAGGGTGCCTAATTTTGGTACAGAACCATAATTATGCATTCCATGTTTTAATGAAACATAGAGACCCAAAATCATAGTTTTATAAAAGATAATTTCTTTAGAGATATTTCTCACATTATTTTAACCCTAATTTTGGATTAAACTATAAACATGAAGAGGTAATGTATTTTTTTAACCTTAAAATTTAATTTGTATCCCTATATAGTGAAACCCTACATTTGACTTAGTAAACTATGGAGTTTGAAATTGTGGACTATTTCCATGATTTCTAAAATGGTATTTCTAGATTAAATATCTTGTTTAATTCTATTTAAAGATTAATTATAATGATAATTTTTAATGTATTATATTATTCCTTTTTCGAAAGGAAGTTATGATTTTCCCTGACCATTTGAGTTGAAATTAAAATCATGATATTTGGTTTTACTATATAAATATTTCATCTAATATTTCTGGATCCATTTGAACAGAAGCAATTTGAGTATCTTGTTAAATGTCGATATTCTCTTCATATCAAAATAGATACATATGCACATTTGAAAATACTATTATTTCATAAACACTAGTTATCTCAAGAGATAAACATTGGAGAAATACATGTTTTGTTTCTTATAT
Organism: Viscum album; assembly: GCA_963277665.1. Classification (NCBI taxonomy): domain Eukaryota; kingdom Viridiplantae; phylum Streptophyta; class Magnoliopsida; order Santalales; family Viscaceae; genus Viscum; species Viscum album. Next base: position 1,752,424,726 of record OY728155.1, on the reverse strand, counting down.
GTTTGATAGATCCATAGCTACTTCTATTGTATCTATTTTTAACCATTTACTGCAGTTCAAAGAATCACTTATCAGAGATACACTTTAAAAAAATACATGTTTTATCATCTAATGATTGTTTTATTAACATCAATTAAATCAAAAAAAATCATTCTTGTTATTGAGGATTATTTTATCATTTCAATACTATATTAACTATATTTTCATGTTATAATTGCTACTACAACTTAAAGATGAACCTATTATACAAAAAATATATCTCATCTATTTTCTATTGAATTTTTTACTACTCATACTCAGTCATGGAGGAGGGAAACATTCCAATATAATATGTGGATATCTCTAATACCTATAAAATAACTAAAAATTCATATCAAATCATTTTTATAAAGGTGTTAACTACCTGCACTTTTTTGTTATGTTCTATGGGTAAGAGGACATACTAGTGAAAACATCTATGCTCACAGAAAGAGCATTAGTAGAGTGTACTCGGTAATTTCTATTCCCTGAACCCCTATACAATATTGTTTAATGTTCTTAAATTATTTATTTCCACCAATCACTGAAATTTTAGAGAGAATGAATGAATCACATTAAACAAAAGAGATTTACTTTAAATTTATTGTTATTTTAAAAGAACACAATTCACCACCACCCCACTTGTGTCTTCATATTTTCTATCCTAACACAAAAATTTGTATTAAATTATGTGATCCATTGGATATATTTATTTTTAAAAATTAATGAAAATTCTATTATTATTTTTATATACCAAAAATTTCTATCAAAATAAGGTTTCTATTTTTATCTTTCACTTTCTGATAACCCTTGATAATTCTTTGTTTTGTACTTGATACCAAGAATAAGTATCAATGGTTGGACTATATTTAATATTACATTTGGATCTCATAATCCTGAGTCAAAATATCTAGATGAAGATAAATCTAAATGTTTAATCATGGAGAATGTATGTTGATGATAAATTCACATTATTTTAATGGTGATAATTATTGATGTTGGAAAGTGATCATGGTTTTTTTATAAAAATATTGAAATAATAGTGTATTTAAAAGTATTCTAGCCTTATGAAATTACTTAATAAGATATGAAGAAGTTTATGGTACAAAATATAAATATTATTATATAAATTCAAGATCTATAAATTCTATTATTTGTTTATTAGAATCAAATGGATTTAAATGATTTTCTTTGTGTTATACAGTATATGAGATATGGAAGACCATTTCAATTTCCAATAAAGGAATATATAACATTAGAAAACAAATTTATAACATATTATAATTTAATTTGATACATTTAAGATTCATGAATATGAATAAATTAATCATATGAATGGAAGATTGATTGAAGTTATCAATAATTTCAATGCCTTAGGAGAACCTATTCCAAACCAAGATCTGACATTAATGGTACATAGAGTTTTATATTATAAATTTAATGGAATTTCTTCTAATATTCAATAATGTACAATGGTTAAAGAGTTAAAGATGAATATAATAATTGTCACACTGATGATGTATGAATATGATATGCATGTTGAAGAATAAAACACATATTTTATTAAAAATGAATAAGAGTAACATAACATTTAAATAGTGAATGTTTTGAATCATGTCGTTCGTATTAATGATAAGATCTATTAGATGTTGCAAATTTTTTTGGTACCATATACAAAATGAGAAAAGTGATGTTAATGAAGAATGAAGAAAAATAAGTGAGATGGTATTAGTATAAGAAAGAGATTCATCTGATATCTGATTATCCTATACATAAAGATCAAAAGACATATAATTACAAATAAAAAGAAATTAAAGTCATGAAGGCTAACTAGAGCGCTTCTAATGATTCATGCAATTAATCCACTATAAAATCTAAAGGAAATCATGGAAATAAAATGGTAAATCTATGTATTATTAATCATGTAAATGAGTTACAATTTTCTTACTCTCAAAATATAATTTTAAAATCCCTCTTATGATGAACAATATAAATTTTTTTTGGGTCCAAGAGAAATTTGTATCATTAAATAATGAGATTAGAAAACATAGAAAAACATATCATGTCAATATCACAGTTGAAAGATGCTTGAAAATAGATTACGGATTTAGGATTGAATTATTCCAAATTTTCTTATTATTTTCATGAAAAATAATTATATAAATATTAGATGATCTTAAGACATTAAATTTATCCTCTAGCATTGTAACGCCCCAACCCAAGAAACCCAGAGTCAGAAAATTAATTTATTACATTGGTATGATTACAAAGAATGAAATACAAAAGTAATGGTCCATTTATTATCCTTGAAGAAACTTGATATATACATGTAACTCATATTACATTAGGAAAGGTAACAAAAAACAATACATAAAAAATACTAAAAATGCATCCACAATAACTCAATAAAAGGTATCCTCATCCTAATCTATTGACGGTAAAAAATTGAAAGGGGTGAGCTCAAATTCTCATTAAGGGTTACAAGTTTATGAATCAGGATTAAAAACTAACTGAATCAGAAATAATTTGGTATAGTAAATATGGAATTGTGAATAAACAAAAAACACACGCCACTAATAAATTGAAAATGATACTGCATCCATATATTTTTTCACAGTGAAAACCTCATAGATAGTAATAACTAAAAATGAATAAACATATATTATTATTAATTTGATTTCATGTTTCTGGAAAATGAAACCATTATACTATTCAAATGGTTTAAGTCTGTGGGTAGAAACATGTTTTATTTTTGGAAACAAACTCCAAGGGTTTGTCGCCAACAGATTTGTCTCATAAGACCTGTCGATGCATCAAGGGGATATAGTAGGCACCTCCTATCACTAAAAGTCCAAATCATTCTTTATATATAGATTTAATACAAGTAAAATCTTCCTTCTCAGTATATGTATATAGTAAAGGATACATATTGATCAATATTTCCTTAATTAAAACAACATTCCAAATAAACAATGTATGTAAAATGGTATACAGCTTAAGACAGTACTCATATCCATGAAACCAGAGTATGGATATATAATATATTTATAATTTCAAATTAAAAATTATCTCAAATGGGTAGTGGATACACCACATAAGAAATATTAGGTGCATAATACTATGTAAATAACAACGAAATGTAAATTGAGACAAAGTCCTTTACCATGTTGTAATCAATCAAGTTGTATGACCAAAAATTAATAATCACAAAATGAATCATAGAAAACCATGAATTTAAAGATAATAATGATATTATATATTAAATGGTACTATAGATATACCACATACAAGAAACAAGTGGAAAACAATGGAAATCTCATGTAATTAAAATTGAAATAAGAAACACCTTACATTATGCCTGAATGTGTTCTTAGTTTGTTTTTAAATACCTGAATAATCTAGTTTAGAATCATTAAATAATAATTACAAAACCTATTATACATGTAATTTATTTATTATAACTTTATTGGGTTAATTAATTTCCTTTTTTATGGGTTTAATAGGTTAAATTGTATTGTTTGGATGCATTTTCTTCTCTGGTTTTCATGATCAATTTACTTGTATTTATGAATGGAAGTTCATTTGAAATGTGGTTAAACATGCATAATTGTTAATATATATTATTATTGAAATCTCAGATATATAAATTATCTTATAATGATTTAGGATTATATACCATGAGGATGAATCATTAGTTAAAAGTTAATGATACATGCCTGGATTTACTTGGCAGTTTTGTGCATAACGAACTTATTTTGTATTATTATTTTATATTATGAGTTTTAAATGGTTAAAGAACATTTTATAAGGTAAAATACATATATTATGACATGGTTGAACCATTAAAAATGTTTCATGACCAGTATTAAAGACAGTAATAGAAATTGAAGACTTGTCATCCTTGAATGTGATAAATTAACACATCTCGGATGGTATTTTCAATATTAGTGTAAGAGGTGGGGGAAAAGAGAGATGATGATTAAATATCTCATTAGAATAATAAAATTCCAGTCCATGTAAGTTACAATAATTATCATAGAATTTGTATGTGTGGATGTGAGTAGGGAGAAAAAAATGGAACTTGTAAAAGAAGTTGAAAGAAAAAGGAAGAGAGGTTCACCTCTTGAGTACTCCTCCTTTAGAATCTCCTTAAGGCCTTTGTTTTGGCCTTTTGGTGAGAACAAAAGGTCTTGGTAAGTGTATTTAGTAGAGCTTAGTCAAGGTAAAAATTCTTGAGGGTTTTGGGAGGAAGTGGGGGTGAGGAGTGGTTTATATAGGGGAGGGGAGGAGGGTTTTCTGAATATTATAATCATTAATTTTTTATTTCTTCCCAAGACAAGAAATAGTGAGTATTATATGACCTAGAATAGTAATAACTGCATTTAAGTGATATATTTGGGTGCTTACATCACTCATGATCCTAAGAATAGTTAATTTAAATTATAGTGTTTCTATATGGTATATTAATGTATTTTACTATCCACCAAAAATTCAAGAATTTCAAAAAAATCCAAAAACATTACCCTATCTATTTTTCAATGTGTAGATTCCAAAAATGAACTCCATTTTTCAAAATAATTTTTGAAATTTAATTTTAAATTAAAATCTTTATTTAATTGAAAATTAAAAACTCTTAAAATATTCATCTTCATTTTTTAGGTACTTAAATTTTATTTACACTTTCATGGGTATGGTTATTATTCATAAGATTCATATTACTATTAATAAGGGGTAGTTACTATTCATAAGGGTATGTTACTATTCACAAGTTTAGTTTATTATTCACTAAAAATTAACTTGATTCAAATAGGCTCCAAATATCACCATGATTGTAACCGTGTATGTCCATTTTTTTAAATTCAAAACACATAAGTTGAAATTTTAAGTTTAATGGATAGGTTATGACTTTCTTCTATAAATAACCAATTTCTATTTCAAATATACTCATTTATTCCTGAAATAAAGTCTATCTAATGAATAGAATTTATTTAAGAGAAACATACCATAAAATGATTGGGTGTTATATTATTCTCTCCTTCAGAAATTTCGTTCTCAAAATTTTTCATGTACAATGCTCACTAAAAAGATGTGGGTGGTTCTTATTCAAAACATCCTCAGGTTCCCATGTTGATTCCTCCATTTTATAGTTCCTCCAAAGAACCTTTACCAGATGGTTTGTCTGATTTCTCAATACTTTCTCCCTTGTGTCAATAATATTGACAGGATCTTCACAGTAAGACAAACTAGGTTCCATATCTATTTATTCATAGGTGAGTACATGTGTTGGGTCTTGCATGTACTTGTTTAATAATGACATTTGAAACATATTTTAAACTTTGGAAAGACGTGGTGGATTTTCTAAATGGTAAGATACAACTCTAATTCATTCAAGAATTTCAAGCGGTCTGATGTATTGGGGGTTCATTTTCGCTTTCTTACCGAACCTTAAGACACCATTACATGGAGAAAATTTTAGAAAAACATGATATCCTACATGAAATTCCAAATCCTTTATCCGGTTTTTTAGCATAACTCTTTTTCCTACTTTGGAATACCTAAATATGGTCTTGAATTTTCTTAACCTTTATATTTGCCTCTTCAAAAAGTTCTGGGCCTATAAGTTTCCTCTCACCAACCTCATACCAACAAGTTGGAGTTCGACAACTCTTGCCATATAATTCTTCATCTGGCGCCATTCGAATTCAAGAATAGAAACTATTATTTTAGGAAAATTCCACCAAAGGAAAGTATTGATCTCACATACCTTGAAAGTTAAGAGACCATGATCTCAACATGTCTTCCATTGTTTGAATAGTCCTTACAGACTGTCCATCCATTTGATGGTGATAAGAAATACTCATATGAAGCTCAGTATCCAATGCCTTATGAATACTTTTCTAGAATTTTGAGGTAAACTGAGGATCTCGATTGAACACAATCGATAGAGGTTCACTATTAAGTCTTAAAACTCCACTAATATAAAGTCTTTCCTGTAATGGCCCGGACCTCTCCGGTCCATTACTTTGTGGAATTTTGGTATTGGAGGTGTTCCGGGAGGTCAAGGGGACTTATCCCCAACACTTTTCCAATTTTCCAGTTCTGTGAACAGTGTTTCCAGTTTTATGAACAGTAACAGATCGGTCTCACCGATCGGTCTGACAGATCGGTCTCACCAATCGGTCTGACAGATCGGTCTCACCGATCAGTTTCACAGATCGGTGTGACAGATCAGTTTCACATATCGGTTTCACAGATCGGTTTGGTAGATCGGTGTGACAGATCAGTTTCACAGATCGGTTTCACAGATCGGTGTGACAGATCAGTTTCACAGATCGGTTTCATAGATCAGTGTGACAGATCAGTTTCACAGATTGGTTTCACAGATCGGTGTGACAGATTAGTTTCACAGATCGGCTTCACAGATCGGTGTGACAGATCAGTTTCACATATCGGTTTCACAGATCGGTTTCACAGATCGGTGTGACAGATCAGTTTCACAGATCGGTTTCACAGATCGGTTTCATGTACAGTAACAGTGGGTGAACAGTGTTTCCAGACTCCTACAGTTTTGCCCCTTTTGACGTTTCCTTTGACGTAAAATACATTTAAAGCCTTATTTTAAGGGCTCTTAAGGCCGTTTAAAATACCATAAATCCTATATTAATTATTCCTAAGGCTTGGAATGTTTTACTTGGTCAACCGCGTGGGTTAATGCGATCCGTTTTTAATGGAGAATTAACCGGATCTTAAACCGTCGCCCCATTAAATCTTAAAAAGGGACGAGATATCATTCTTCCTTGTTCTTTCCCTTTGTTCTCGATTAAGAGGCACTAGAACCTTTCAATCCTTTCCATAGGAGTTGCACAATCAACCTTTACTCCTAGGATCAGTTCCGCTCTGTTGGATGCAACCGAGCCGTGTCGATCAATCTTCGATATAAGCATCCTCCGGTGGATGCAGTTGTCACGAGGGGAGGATCGTGACCTGTTGTGTGGATAAAGGATGTCAAGAACTCTTCGAGGTAGGGGATTCATGGCTTCTCTAATTGTATATGTGCAATCATATATTTAGCATGATTTATCTCTTTGGATCACAATGAAATTGACCTAATTAAATACTTGAACCGGATTAAAAGAATTGGTTGATCGCATGCTGTTGCTTTATACCGTGATAACGGTTTGCCTCATGTTTTCCTAGATATAGTTATATCTATGTTTTCTTTGATTTTTTTTTCGTTCATGATAGAAATTGATAATGAACGTAAAGCCAGAATTAATTGTTAATTAATTGGCTAAAGATAAAGAGGCATGTAAATTAATCTGGTTATTGTCATTGTTGTAGTTGTTATAATTTGAGGATAATCAAATTAGGGAAGTAAGCATGGTTATTTAATTGTGACATCTTGCTGATTAGGTATCCATGATTGGAACCTACGAATAACAAATCTGCCAATTCCATATGGATTAGAAAACAGATTATGTGGGAATTTCAAAAGGGTTCTGAGTTACCCGCTTGCTTGTAAGGCTGAATTCCTTGTGGTTTGGAGCTCTCAATGATCATTGTGTTTGAAGGCTGAATGCCTTGTTAAAGGGCCGAGAGCCCATTTTTTTATGTTTGTTTTCCTGCTGCTTGTGCTGTGATGTGAGCCTGGATGGCTGTTGTGATATGTGGAGGCATGGAGACTTGTGGTTGTGGCAGCGGATGACGCCTAGTGTGGCGAGATGCATCGGTTAATGCATATGGGTGTCGGGGAGGACACCAAGGGTGATGGTATGAGATGAATGTGATGGTTTGATGTTGGTGGTTTGGTTTGGTTGTTTATCTACTTTACTTTTCCCCACTGCTCAAGGCAGCTGGTCTTGATTACCCTCTTTCCGAAGGAGGCGAAGACACGCGGGGTATGCCACGTGCTTTCCGTGTTTAGCCTCCCAGTGGAGGATGGGTCTATGCTCTTTCTATAGGCGGAAAAGACTCGACGGGTAGTATATTTACTCACCGTGTTGAGCCTCCTTTGTGTTTAGAAGCATAGGATGCTTTTCTAGAATTCCTGGGAATGTGGAAAATTAATTCGGTAAGGAATGTTTGATTAAATGGTGAAAATCTACGGGGATGGAGATGCTGGAATTTAAAGGTGATGTGAATCTTAAAAAGGAGCAGTTGTTTTTGAAAGTGATGCCAATTCAGATTAATGTGGAATTGTTCATTCTTAATTAATGTTTAAAGAATTAATTAACGTACAATGGAACTGATAAAATGAGAATGGAGTAATCTAATAAACCTCTTCAAATGGTTGTGTGCTTGTAGGATACCTAGTCTTTGAAGTAGAAGCCTGGAGTCTGAGAGACGTTAGCTGCAGTTGTATCTAAGACTAGGTAATTCCCATAGTGTGGATGTGAGTTACTTATACATTCTGTACTTTTTGTGTTTCTATACGCTACTCCACCCTGCCGGTAAGGGCAACTGACACCCCGGGGATTCTGAGCCCTGGGGGGTGTTTTCCCCAACATTCTGATGGGAGGTTGAATGGCTGACTACCCCCTTTGGCCCCGCTCTCTTCTCTTGGTAGATACTTGTGCCATGAGGCACAGCGGTTAGTTACCCCATATATGTGTGTAGAGGGCTGTAATGGCTTGTGGTTATTCACACACATATATTCTGGATATAGTATCCTACGGACTACTATAGGTGTAACGTGTATAGGCTATGATGGCTTGAGGATCCTTACTCGGCGTATGGGCTGTAATGGCTTGAGGTATTATACCTGATGTATGATACACGTTATGTGAGCTGTGGTGGCTCCCGGAAATTACCTGGTTACTTTTGGTTGTGAGGACGGTGTGGTGCTTCGCCCAGGTGTCTGCGGGAAAGCCTATGTGGTGCACGAGGTGCAGATTGTGGAGCTTAGCCCAGGTGTCTGCGGGCAAGCCTTTGGAGAAAGATGCACAGGACGTATGTCGTTGGGGCAAAGCGGCAAACCAGTGGGGAAGTAGTAGCGGGGTACCCTTGATATTCTTTACTATATGCTATATTCTTTTATGCGTTACTTGGTGAGAGTAGCCATGGTGAGGTTGGGAACATAGTATACCTGTTTAGGTGACGAGTTAGTTTCACTTGTTGTTCACTGGGCTTTAGCATGCTTTCTTTACTTTTGCACGAGAGACTTGGGGAGGATCCTACTGAGTATACTGTTATACTCACCCTATGTATATATAAACTATTTTTCAGGTCACTTAGAGCAGGTTGGAGATCAAGCTGGTTACTACTAGCTTGCGGTTGGAGGAGGAGCTGTTCGGGCTTGTGGTCGCTGCCGTTTTACTTTCTTTTGGGTACTTTTAGTTTTCCCTTTCAGTTGTAGTACTTTTGCATGAAATTTCATATATGTACTTGGGTTTCTTTTATATTTCAGTTATGAGTTGGAGTTGGTTGGAGTCTATTCTATCTCTCTCTTCTGCATGTGTTCTCTTAGAGGGTAATGCCTCCCATTTGTGTGTGTATTATACCCTGGGTGCTAGTCGCCAACCCGGGGCCTACTGGAGGCGGGACTCGGGGGTCATTATCTCCCTTATCACATTGCCGGCCCAGGAGGGGTACACTTTGTGGGGAGGGGGTCGTGACAGAGTGGTATCAGAGGTCTGGTTGAGGGATAGGATGGAGTTTGGAGTTAGGCACAGGTGATGATGCATGGGATGGTAGGGCAACGGTGTCATTCATGTTTAGCAAGTGGGGTAAACACTGGAGACCGGCAGAGACATAGGCGTTCAGGGCCCCCTATGATCTGTTGCACGGACCTTTAAGTTTACGATGGCTACTAAACAAAGTGATACTGGTTGCAGGGTAGAGACCTAGGAAAGGATCATGCATCATTATTATTTACGCATGTGTTTGAATGGGTAGACCTTAGGATAAGTAACCAAAAATTAATAAAACAAAATAATTAATTAATAAATTTTGAGTCTTCCATATTCCAGGCTTAGGAGCTCTAACAGTTGTTATTTTACAGGTATGGCTCCAGGTCGACGTCCTCGTCAGGTTTGCGCAGAAGATGCCCAGCAGGCTGTTCCAGCAGATCGCCGCCGGGTAGAGGTTGACAACTATGAAACTTGGAGGAAGACACTCCGAGAGTTCCAGCGCCAGAGTCTACAGAAGTGCGAGGGCTCCGTTTCAGATGCAGTCACAGAAGACTGGTTGGAGGAGGTCGAGATAGGCTTCAGTTTGATTCGTGCTCGGAAGGAACACTGGGTGTCCTTGGTTGTGATGATGCTGCGTGGAGCAGCGAGACAGTGGTGGTTCTTGTTCCTCGGGGATCGTGAGGAGTCAGCGATCTCATGGGAGGAGTTTCGAGACAGGTTTAGAGTTGAGTTTCTTTCATCGACTGCGAAAGCGTCCAGTCGCCAGGAGCTACTCACCCTTCGACAGGGGAGCTCCAGTGTTTGAGAGTTTGGAATCCGTTTCAGGAACCTTCTACGATATGCTTCAGGCCTGTTACCAGATGATGAGGCCAGGGAGAGGCATTTCGAGGAGGCTTTGCGCCCAGAGATCCAGCGCCAGGTCACCCCATTTATGCTGAAGACATATCTTGAGGTGCTGGCAAGGGCAGAGGTTGTTGAGAGGACTTTGACCAGGACCGGATCATCACGAGAGGGGAATCGTCATGATTCCTCACGAAGCAGAGCTGTGGTCCGGGGTTCCCAGTTTTCAGGACAGAAGAGTTTCTGTTCACCTGGGGGTAGGTCCCAGCCCTTCCCATCTCGTTTTTCCAGAGGCAGCAACTCTCAGGCCTATGCCAAGGGATCAGGCGCTTGTTTTTCTTGTGGTGGTCGTGGTCATCAGCAGCGGGAGTGCCCGACTTTTCAGAGCAGTCATCGTGCACCAGGCGCTCCACTCCAGGCTCCTCCGTTGAGGCAGTTCCAGCCGAGGCAGCAGCAGCAGGTTGCACCAGCTTTAGATCACCTGAGGGTAGATGGAGCAGGCAGAGGACAACCCCGTGACGCTCCCCGTCCTCAGAGAGTAGAGCGTGGCCGTGGTGGTGGTCGTCATCAGGGTCAGAGAGGTCGCGGAGGTGGTCGTGGTCAGCTTCATGCTCTAGCGTTGCCAGCCCCAGGCGAGCCAGATGTCGTTCGAGGTACCCTTTGCTTGTTTTCTACCTTGGTGTATGCCTTGTTTGATTCAGGAGCGACACACTCCTTTATATCCCCTACCCTTGTCCACGCTTTGGGACTTGAGGTAGAGAGGCTTCCAGTGCCCTTGGCGTTGACTATGCCAGTTGGAGGTCGAGCTAGCTTGTTTGAAGTATGTAGGGACTGTGAGCTAGTGTTGGGGCAGCACCGCTCTTGGGGAGATTTCCTATGTTTACGAATACAACCATATGATGTCATCCTCGGCATGTATTGGTTGTATTCGGTGTAGGCTATTATGGATTGCTACAGGAAGAAGGTCGTTTTCTTTGATGAAGACGGAGAGGAAGTAGTGTTTGTTGGTGAGAGAGATCCTCGGATGAGTCATAGACGAGTTTCATCCTTATCATCCATGATGGCTGGGATGATGCTGAGTTCTTTAGAGGTTCAACAGTTGGCGTTTCCTAGGGTCGTAAAGGAGTACCTTGAAGTCTTTCCAGAAGAGGTTGTATCCTTACCCCCTCGACGAGAGATCGAGTTTGGGATCGAGCTACAGCCGGGAGCGTCTCCTATCTCTATGTATCCGTATAGGATGGCCCCTTCTGAGTTACGAGAGCTACGTATACAGCTCGATGGTCTGTTGCAGTGTGGTTTTGTTCGGCCAAGCATGTCACCGTGGGGTGCACCATTTTTGTTTGTGAAAAAGGCTGACGGCAGTTTGTGGTTGTGTGTCGATTATCGTCGATTAAACAAAGTGACAATAAAGAACCGCTATCCTCTCCCGCGGATTGATGACATATTCGATCAACTGAAGGGTGAAAGTTGGTTTTCAAAGATAGACTTGCGGTCAGGATATCATCAGATGCGTGTAAAGGATGAGGATATCTCGAAGACTGCTTTCCGCTATCGTCATGGGCATTATGAGTTTGTTGTAATACCATTCAGCGTGACAAATGCTCCAGCTGTTTTCATGGGGTTGATGAATGCTGTGTTCCGTGAATTCCTGGACAAGTTTGTTGTGGTTTTCATCGACGACATCCTTGTGTACTCCACATCTGAAGAGGAGCACGCAGAGCATCTACGAGCCGTTTTGGGAGTTCTTCGCCAACATCGGTTGTTTGGGAAGTTGTCCAAGTGTGAGTTCTGGGCTCAAGAAGTTTGTTTCTTGGGACATGTTGTGTCCCAACAAGGAGTAGCTGTGGATCCTTCGAAGATAGAAGCAGTGGTGTCTTGGCCAGCCCCCAAGACCGTGTCAGAGGTGCGAAGTTTCCTTGGTCTCGTAGGCTATTATAGGAGGTTTGTAGCCAATTTCTCCCGAGTTGCGACTCCTCTGACAGCTTTGACCAGGAAGGATCAAGCGTTCATATGGATTGATCAGTGTCAGACAGCTTTCGAGTATCTAAAGGAGAAGTTGGTAAGTGCTCCAGTCCTTTGTCTTCCAGCGGAGGGAGTCTAGTTTGATGTTTTCTGTGATGCTTCACATCTGGGGCTAGGCTGTGTTCTCATGCAGCAGAGGTCTGTTGTTTCTTATGGGTCTCGGCAGTTGCGTCCCCATGAATGCAACTATTCCACCCATGATCTTGAGTTGGCAGCCGTGGTGTTTGCACTGAAGTTGTGGAGACATTACCTCATTGGCGAGCGCTTTGTGGTTTTCACCGATCATAAGAGTTTGAGGTATGTTTTCTCTCAGCGGGATTTGAACTTACGGAAGTGTCGGTGGATGGAGTTCTTGCAGGAATACGACTTCAAAATATCGTATACACCTGGGAAGGGAAATGTTGTTGCTGATGCACTGAGCCGAAAGTCACGTAAGGATGTTGTGCGTGAATTTGGTGATTCCTGGAGAGTGATGGAAGAGCTATCAGCTTTCCATCTTGATATGGGAGAAGTTGGGGGTAGAGGTTGTCTTTTCCAGATGACGGTACAGTCATCCCTGATGCAGAAGGTGGAAGAGTCTCAATTGGGTGATCTAGAGGTGGAAGTTTGGAGAGACAGAGTTGTATGTGGTGAGGCCCCTGATGGTTGGTCGGAGGATGAACAACACCGAGTGTTGTATCATGGCAGGCTTTTTGTTACCTTGGCGATGCGCGAGACGATTCTCTGAGAGTTCCATAGTTCACCCTTGGCGGTACATCCTGGTGTGACGAAGATGTACCGATCCTTGAGGAGTCAGTTTTGGTGGCCTGGCCTGAAGCGTACAGTTTCAGAATGTGTGTCTCGATGTTTAGTCTGCTAGAAGGTGAAGGCCGAACACCGTGTTCCTGGTGGTCTTCTCCAGCACTTAGAGATCCCTTAGTGGAAGTGGGAGGACATCTCAATAGACTTTGTTACAGGTTTACCTCGAGCTCCGGGAGGACATGATGCTATATGGGTGGTAGTGGATCATTTAACTAAATCGGCCCACTTCATAGCAATCAAGGAGTCGAGCTCAGTGGTGGTTTTGTCGAGGCAGTATCTGGAGGAGGTGGTGAGGCTTCACGGAGTTCCTAAGAAGATCATTTCTGATCGAGATCCTCGTTTTACCTCTAGGGTGTGGATAGGTCTCCAGCATGCTTTTGGCTCTCAACTGTGCCTTAGAACTTCTTTTCATCCTCAAACGGATGGTCAGACAGAGCGAACCATCCAGACTCTTAAAGACATGTTGCGCTCTTGTGTTCTTGATTTTGGAGGTTCATGGACGAAGCACTTACCCTTGGTAGAGTTTTCTTACAATAATAGTTTTCACTCGACCATCGGTATGGCGCCGTTTGAAGCTTTGTATGGCCGGCCATGTCGTTCTCCGTTGTGCTGGACTGGGGTCGGAGAGTCTGCAATTCTCGGACCAGAACTAGTGCAGAATACAACAGAGATGGTTCAGGTGATTCGTGAGAGGATGAAGACAGCACAAGATTGTCAGAAATCTTATGCTGATCAAAGAAGGAGACCCTTAGAGTTTAATGTTGGGGATCATGTGTTTCTAAAAGTGACTCCCCGGCGTGGGCAGCGAAGGTTTGGTCGTGGAAGTAAGCTTTCTCCCCGGTTTGTTGGGCCTTTCGAGGTGTTAGCTCGTGTTGGAGTTGTGGCGTATCGAGTAGCACTTCCCCCTCATATGAGTCGGATACATGATGTTTTCCATGTATCACAGCTCCGTCGTTATCTTCATGATGAATCTCATGTTATCGATTGGGGAGAGATCGATATTGACGATGATGCAACCTTCGAGGAGCGACCTGTGGAGATCCAAGACCGCAAGGAGAAAGTGTTGTGTGGGCATTCTATCCCCTTAGTTCGTGTCTTGTGGCGACACCTTGGCATGGAGGAGACTACCTGGGAGCGTGAGTCATAGATACGTGCTCAGTACCCAAAGTTGTTTAATGTTTAACTCCTTTCATGTAATGATGTTTCCTCTCTGGTTAGACCTTTCATGTTTTATTTATGTACCTTTGATGTGATGTTGTGAATGAATTGTTTGGGTATGGATTGCTTATTCCCGGATGTCAGAGTTTTGTTCCAGCTTTCGAACAACTCATGGTGGTTTTCCCCTGAGAGGTATCTTATGGGGTGGTTGTTCGGACCCCTCTTTTCTTCTGGGTTGGTTTTTAATTCTCGAGGACGAGAATGTTTTGAGAGGTATCTAATGTAATGTCCCAGACCTCTCCGGTCCATTACATTGTGGAATTTTGGTATTGGAGGTGTTCTGGGAGGTCAAGGGGACTTATCCCCAACACTTTTCCAATTTTCCAGTTCTGTGAACAGTGTTTCCAGTTTTATGAACAGTAACAGATCGGTCTCACCGATCGGTCTGACAGATCGGTCTCACCGATCGGTCTGACAGATCGGTGTGACAGATCAGTTTCACATATCGGTTTCACAGATCGGTTTCATAGATCAATGTGACAGATCAGTTTCACAGATCGGTTTCACAGATCGGTGTGACAGATCAGTTTCACAGATCGGTTTCACAGATCGGTGTGACAGATCAGTTTCACAGACTGGTTTCACAGATCGGTGTGACAGATCAGTTTCACAGATCGGCTTCACAGATCGGTGTGACAGATCAGTTTCACATATCGGTTTCACAGATCGGTTTCACAGATCGGTGTGACAGATCAGTTTCACAGATCGGTTTCACAGATCGGTTTCATGTACAGTAATAGTGGGTGAACAGTGTTTCCAGACTCCTACAGTTTTCCCCTTTTGACGTTTCCTTTGACGTAAAATACATTTAAAGCCTTATTTTAAGGGCTCTTAAGGCCTTTTAAAATACCATAAATCCTATATTATTTATTCCTAAGGCTTGGAAAGTTTTACTTGGTCAACCGCGTGGGTTAATGTGATCCGTTTTTAATGGAGAATTAACCGGATCTTAAACTGTCGCCCCATTAAATCTTAAAAAGGGACGAGATATCATTCTTCCTTGTTCTTTCCCTTTTTTCTCGATTAAGAGGCACTAGAACCTTTCAATCCTTTCCATAGGAGTTGCACAATCAACCTTTACTCCTAGGATCAGTTCTGCTCTGTTGGATGCAACCGAGCCGTGTCGATCAATCTTCGATATAAGCATCCTCCGGTGGATGCAGTTGTCACGAGGGGAGGATCGTGACCTGTTGTGTGGATAAAGGACGTCAAGAACTCTTCGAGGTAGGGGATTCATGGCTTCTCTAATTGTATATGTGCAATCGTAGAATTAGCATGATTTATCTCTTTGGATCACAATGAAATTGACCTAATTAAATACTTGAACCGGATTAAAAGAATTGGTTGATCGCATGCTGTTGCTTTATACCATGATAATGGTATGCCTCATGTTTTCCTAGATATAGTGATATCTATGTTTTCTTTGATTTTTTGTTCGTTCATGATAGAAATTGATAATGAACGTAAAGCCGAAATTAATTGTTAATTAATTGGCTAAAGATAAAGAGGCATGTAAATTAATCTGTTTATTGTCGTTGTTGTAGTTGTTTTAATTTGAGGATAATCAAATTAGGGAATTAAGCATGGTTATTTAATTGTGACAGCTTGCTGATTAGGTATCCATGATTAGAACCTACGAATAACAAATCTGCCAATTCCATATGGATTAGAAAACAGATTATGTGGGAATTTCAAAAGGGTTCTGAGTTACCCGCTTGCTTGTAAGGCTGAATGCCTTGTGGTTTGGAGCTCTGAGTGCTCATTGTGTTTGAAGGCTGAATGCCTTGTTAAAGGGCCGAGAGCCCATTTTGTGATGTTTTTTTCCCTGCTGCTTGTGCTGTGATGTGAGCCTGGATGGCTGTTGTGATATGTGGAGGCATGGAGACTTGTGGTTGTGGAAGCGGATGACGCCTAGTGTGGCGAGATGCATCGGTTTATGCATATGGGTGTCGGGGAGGACACCAAGGGTGATGGTATGAGATGAATGTGATGGTTTGATGTTGGTGGTTTGGTTTGGTTGTTTATCTGCTTTACTTTTCCCCACTGCTCAAGGTAGCTGGTCTTGATTACCCTCTTTCCGAAGGAGGCGAAGACACGCGGGGTATGCCACGTGCTTTCCGTGTTTAGCCTCCCGATGGAGGATGGGTCTATTCTCTTTCTATAGGCGGCAAAGACTCGACGGGTAGTATATTTACTCACCGTGTTGAGCCTACTTTGTGTTTAGAAGCATAGGATGCTTTTCTAGAATGCCTGGGAATGTGGAAAAGTAATTTGGTAAGGAATGTTTGATTAAATGGTGAAAATCTACGGGGATGGAGATGCTGGAATTTAAAGGTGATGTGAATCTTAAAAAGGAGTAGTTGTTTTTGAAAGTGATTCCAATTAAGATTAATGTGTAATTGTTCATTCTTAATTAATGTTTAAAGAATTAATTAACGTACAGTGGAACTGATAAAATGAGAATGGATTAATCTAATAAATCTCTTCAAATGGTTGTGTGCTTGTAGGATACCTAGTCTTTGAAGTAGCAGCCTGGAGTCTGAGAGACGTTAGCTGCAGTTGTATCTAAGACTAGGTAATGCCCATAGTGTGGATGTGAGTTACTTATACATTCTGTACTTTTTGTGTTTCTATACGCTACTCCACCCTGTCGGTAAGGGCAACTGACACCTCGGGGATTCTAAGCCCTAGGGGGTGTTTTCCCCAACATTCTGATGGGAGGTTGAATGGCTGACTACCCCCTTTGGCCCCGCTCTCTTCTCTTGGTAGATACTTGTGCCATGAGGCACAGCGGTTAGTTACCCCATATATGTGTGTAGAGGGCTGTAATGGCTTGTGGTTATTCACACATATATATTCTGGATATAGTATCATACGGACTACTATAGGTGTAACGTGTATAGGCTATGATGGCTTGAGGATCCTTACTCGGTGTATGGGCTGTAATGGCTTGAGGTATTATACCCGACGTATGATACACGTTATGCGAGCTGTGGTGGCTCCCGGAAATTACCTGGTTACTTTTGGTTGTGAGGACGGTGTGGTGCTTCGCCCAGGTGTCTGCGGGCAAGCCTATGTGGTGCACGAGGTGCAGATTGTGGAGCTTAGCCCAGGTGTCTGCAGGCAAGCCTTTGGAGAAAGATGCACAGGACATATGTCGTTGGGGCAAAGCAGCAAACCAGTGGGGAAGTAGTAGTGGGGTACCCTTGATATTCTTTACTATATGCTATATTCTTGTATGCGTTACTTGGTGAGAGTAGCCATGGTGAGGTTGGGAACATAGTATACCTGTTTAGGTGACGAGTTAGTTTCACTTGTTGTTCACTGGGCTTTAGCATGCTTTCTTTACTTCTGCACGAGAGGCTTGGGGAGGATCCTACTGAGTATACTGTTATACTCACCCTATGTATATATAAACTGTTTTTCAGTTCACTTGGAGCAGGTTGGAGATCAAGCTGGTTACTACTAGCTTTCGGTTGGAGGAGGAGCTCTTCGGGCTTGTGGTCGCTGCCGTTTTACTTTCTTTTGGGTACTTTTAGTTTTCCCTTTCAGTTGTAGTACTTTTGCATGAAATTTCATATATGTACTTGGGTTTCTTTTATATTTCAGTTATGAGTTGGAGTTGGTTGGAGTCTATTCTATCTCTCTCTTCTGCATGTGTTCTCTTAGAGGGTAATGCCTCCCATTTGTGTGTGTATTATACCCTCGGTGCTAGTCACCAACCTGGGGCCTACTGGAGGCGGGACTCGGGGGTCGTTATCTCCCTTCTCACATTGTCGGCCCAGGAGGGGTACACTTTGTGGGGAGGGGGTCGTCACATTTCCAGTCACTCAAGTGGTAAATCCTCTCTTATATGAAGAAAATGTGCTGATTTTCTGCGATGATCAACAATTTCCCATATTTCATCATTCCTTCTAGGTGTACTCGATAGTCTTGTGAAAAAATGCATTTTAATGTCATCCTGCTTCCACATAATAATAGGTATCGGTTGCATCACCCCTCTAGGATGTTGTCTCTCTGCCTTCACTTGTTGAAAAACTAGACACCCTGACATATAGTCAGCAATTTCTCGCTTCATTTTATCCCACCAAAAATGTTCCTTCATATCCCTATACATCTTTTTGCTACCAAGGTGTATAGAGAAATTTGATCTATGAGCATCATCTAATAGTTCCAATTTTAGCTCAGGTACTAATAGAACACATAACTTCTTCCCAAATATTATAACTCCTTCCTCATTCATGAAGTCTTCCTATCACCCATCCATAATAGCATTAATTTTCTTATGTATATTCTCATCATCAGATTGAGAGCCTTTTATCTTCTCTAGTAAAGATGGTTTAGAAATCATTTTAAAGAGGAAAGATGTTTCCCCTTCCTTAAAAATTCTTGTATCCATATTTAGTAGATCCATGAATATAGGATCTCTCTCAATTCTCATTTGGTTCAGAAGTTCATGATCTTTCCTTCTTAGTGAGTCTTCCACCTTATTTTACTTTCTTGGGTGGTAGTGTATTGAAAAATCATAAACTTTGAGAAACTTGAGTCATCTATTTTGCCTCATGTTGAGTTATTTCTGTGTAAAAATGTAATTAAAACTCTTACAATCTGCATATATCTCACATATTTCACTATAGATATAGTGTATCCATATTTTCAGAGAAAAGATTATGATTGCTAAATCAATACCATGATTTGGGTAAATTTTCTCATGATTCTTCAACTACATGGATGCATAATAAATAACATTACCATTTTGTAAAAGAACGCAACCCAGTATATTCTTTTATTCATCACTCTATATCATAATCCCATCATTTCTAGATGGAATAGTAAAAATTAGAGTATTGAACAATCTTATTTTCAATTATTCGAATCCTTATGTACATTCTTTCATCTATAAAAACTTTTCCCCTTTATGTGTGAGCTTGGTTAGTGGTTTAGCCAGTCGGGTGAAATTCTGAATGAAATGCAGATAATAACCTGCTAAGCCAATAAAACTACAAATATCAATTATATTCATTAGGATGGTCCATTCTTGGATTTCCTTTGTCTTCTTAGGATCTACTATGATTCCTTCCTTAGAGACAATATGGCCATGAAAAGAAACTGATTGAAGCCAAAATTAACACTTTCTAAACTTCCCATATAATTAATTTCATCAATGAGTTTTCAAAATAATCTGCAACTGATTATCATGGTCTTTTTATCTTTTTGGATTATTCTAGGATATCATTGATAAATACCACAAAAATTTCATAAATACATTCCTTGAAAACTCTATTCATTAGATCAATTAAAATAGAGGGTGCATTAGTCAGTCCCAATGGCATTATTGTAAACTCATAATTCCCATACCTAATTCAAAATGATTTCTTAGGAATATCTTCCCTCCTCACACACAACTAAATATATCAAGATCAAAGGTCAATCTTCAAAAAATATTGGTCTCCATGAAGTTGATCAAATAAATCATCAATGTTTGTTAAAGGATACTTGTTCTTTATTGTAATAGACTTTATTTCCCTATAATCAATTTATAGCCTCATGGATCCATCTTTATTCATGATAAAGAAGATAAGGGATCCCTATGGGGAAACATTATGTCAAAAAAATCCATTTTCCTCCAATTACTCTAGTTGTTTCTTTAGCTCCACCAATTCCATAGTGGCAATTATATTGGGAGTATTTGATATAGGTCTTGCACCATGAATTAAATCAATAGAGAACCCAACTTCTCACTCTAGATGATGTCTAAGTAAATATTCTAGAAATATGTTAATGTATTCTTACATAATAAGTATGTATTCAATTTGAAAATTTCTTTCCTCACCCATAGATATAGTGTTCTCTTACTCTCAAATAATTTAATTCAATAGATATACTGGGGTGGATCTAGATAAGAACCAAATTGTGAGGTTTCTACTCTAAAGATAAGGGATTCCACACCATTCTCTAAAGTTGTAACTTCCTTCTTCCTGAAATAGATATTCGCATCATAATTTTACATCAAATTCATATCAAGAATTATATCAAACTCAATCATTGGTATGATGATAAGGTTAGCAACTAAAGCACGTTTATGTGTCATGAGGGGGACTAATCAACATGCCTTTGTTGTCATGATACATACCCTAGGATTTTTTACCGACAAATACTTTATTAAATCAAACTGGACGTGTCTGATTTTTATGGAAAACTGGGAAGATATAAATGAATGTGATGATCTAGAATAAAAAAATGCATTGGATAAGTTTGTGGAAATAATTAATATACCTACCACCACATCATTTGGAATTTAAACCTTCGTAGTTGTAATTGCATAAGTATTCTGTTTCTCTCATGGACTTTTTTTAGGAATGTTTACATGGAGATTAGGAAACTCATTTTCATACTGTCCCATATCTAAAAAATTGTAGCATTGGACATCATTTACTTTTTTATTCCCCTTTCATTCATTAGATCAATTCCCATTTTCTCCACACTTATAGCATACACCCATGCCTTTCAAGAATTTTGTAGGATAATTCATTCTACAGTTCTCGCATAACTGGAATTGATTTTTTCCCTTATTCTTCTTTTGTACTTCATTGTTTACATGGTTATCAGAGTACTACTTATTATCATGGTTTCCCTTGAAAAAATTTGATCTATCAAATTCCTTCTCTATTTTTTATAGAACATAATACAATTTCATCATATGATGAAAACGTTTGAGAATCCAGGTCCCTTCAAAGACTTGGAATAAGACCTTCAAAGAAATGATCAATCTTATATTATGAATCACGTACATAATCCACAGCATATCTGGATAATCTTATGATGATAGACTCATACTACATAACACTCACTTCTTCGCTTTGATTTAGGCTAGTGAATTTCCTCTTTATTTCAGTTTATTGTTCACAAGGGAAATATTTGTCAAAGAATTTTTCCTTAAAAGACCTCTATTCCACATATTATATTTCTTCTTCCTCTATGGTATTCTAGATCAAGGACCACCATTGATCAATATCACCCTTGAGGAAATACACTTCCAGTACTACCTTTTCATTTTCATTGAATCTTATTGTCAGAAATATATTTTCAAGAGAATTGATCCATTACTCATCTACCACCGGATTAGTTGTAACGCCTTGACCCCAATATCCCGGAGTTGGTGCATTATTACATATCATTGGCATGATCACAAAAGATCAAATCTCTAAAGATCGATTAGTTTAGTATCCTTGGAAGTACTAGATACATTCATAAGGTTTACATTACATCATAAAATGAAAAACTACAACAACATAGTCTACATAGTCCACACTCATATCCCTTCAGACTATCCCTGCAGGTCAGTCGTAAAATACTGCTTCACATCTTGGGAAAAATAAAGCATATAAATGGGTGATCTCATATGCTCAGTAAAGATAACAATATAGCGGAAACTTTCATAAATAAGCATATACATTTAAAGAAATTTATAACTAAAATAAAAAAACATTTAAACTTGAACTTCAACATAATATGGAAAAAATAAAATGAAATAATTCCATTTACTTATTCACATGGATATTATACTAGTCAAATAATCACATGTAATATCAATAACCACTTTTATAATGTTGGAATGCATAATTCCTGACTTTCATAACCACATAGTCAAGGCATTGTGCCAAGACTACAAATAAGATTTTTTCAAGGCCTTTTTCCAAGACACAAGTTTGTCTCATGAGACCTACCGATGCATAGAGGAGCTATAGTGGGCTCCACCCATCACTTACTAAGTCCAATGAATTCCTCATATTAATAGGTTTAAACATTAGATAATCATTTGTATTAAAACTAGCATACGAAATGTCAATACTTTCTCCATAAACCATGAATGGTATAAAAATAACACATCTACAATCAAACATATCAAGAAACCTAAAACACAATTTTGAGGTTTTTTATCATAATAAATCTACTTAAAATAAGCTTAAAATCCATCAAAGGATGTTGACATAGATGAAATCAATACTATTTGAGAGAAATATCTTATTTTTTAAAATCATTTAAAAGTCACATAATTATAAAAGAAAACATCTACTTTGAAAATTTTCTTATAAGATTTTAAGGGATACTTAAACAATTTTATAATGGAGTAAAATAGCCACACCCACCGTATAAGTTAAAAAAAGGACATTCTAACCTTAATTTTGTCGAAAAGGTTAAAAAGGACCTTGTTTGGAAAACGATGGAAAGATTACTTTATAAACACCTTATAAAAGTCAAAAAAGGGTATAAATGAATTTAATACATAGTCTATAAAATAGTAATAATTTTTTGAAATTCATTTTTAAGAAATAAGGATGTGGATGAAAAAGTGGTCCCAGTTGATAATTACGTATAAACAATCTTGGATAATCCAGAGATTGTGAAATAAACCCTTACCTTGTTCTTTTACTTAGTAGATGGTATGTTATCCTCCTGTATAATAGTTAAAATATTTTTATTAAATTATACAAGAATAATATACAAAAATATGATATCATATATTATCTTCTAATATTTCTTTGTTAATAATATTTTAGTATTATCATAGTTTCAGGTGTTAACTTACTCGTTTTATTTTATATGTTTTGTTACATAAGATGTGTTTGTAATGGATAGGTTGTATCTTATTCATATCCAAAATGATGTCAAGTCCTTAAACATTATTTTTAATCATCAAATGAAAATTATTCTATAATGGATACGATTGAGAATGAATCTCATCACGTTCGTGGTGACGGTAGTCTGTACGTACGCACGAGTGACAATATCATTATTTTGATATTAAAATAGTATATAATTGAATGTTATATCATATATACAGAATAATTATCATGTTTTATATATTATTTACATCAGTTATAATCATTATTATACCCATCCAAATGATGAAATGTTTTAATAACAAACTACACTGCGACGTGGAGTCGGTAAGTCGTACGTACGCATGTGTGGTGACTTTTTCATTCATAGGATAGATAAAATAACTAATATGGTTGTACCATATTTATAATAACATCAATTATATATAAGATAATGTAGTTATTATTTTATAATGGAAACAAAAAAGATAAAGTAAGTGGAAGAAGAAAGGAACTTGAAAGAGGGTGGTGAAATTATTACCTCTTCTTCGGGTGTTTCCTTTTGAGTTGATCAAAAGGGCTCCTTAGGGTGGATTTATGACTAAAGGAAGACCTCTAAGATTATTTTATGGACGTTTAGAGTATATTTGGTCATATTCTGGCCAATCCAAAACTCTTTGAAGTTGTGAAATAGAGAGAAGGGGGAGTGCCCTTTTATAAGAGGGGTGAGAGGCACCTTGGGAAAAGATAGAAATATTATTTTATAATAAATTCATATTCAGTTTATAATGGATTAAAACTGATTTATTTCGAGGATAAGGTGCGTATGGGTCTAAAAACACTCAACCAATATGTTTTAGACAGGTTTCGGTCACTATATTAACCTTA
Source organism: Viscum album (assembly GCA_963277665.1). Classification (NCBI taxonomy): domain Eukaryota; kingdom Viridiplantae; phylum Streptophyta; class Magnoliopsida; order Santalales; family Viscaceae; genus Viscum; species Viscum album. The sequence goes on along the minus strand of OY728155.1, from coordinate 1,752,400,707 downwards.
TCTTTTACATTTAACTCTTAGTTAATTAGTTTGACATTTACCATGTCTCTTTGTATTTTTATATTATATGGTTAATAAGATTACTATAAACTTCCAAGAGAAACCCAAGTGGTTCATTAATGATACACCTATCATTATATATGTCTCTTTTCTGATCATTAGATTTTTAGGAATAGAATATCAATTAATAATATAATATATTTTTTGAAAACTCTTTTATGTCAATTTTGGCACTATTTGGTATTTTGTTTTTGTGAAAATCATAACAGAATGAGTACTTCTAAAAAAGTTCATATAATCAACCCTAATATGTAATATTATCCTATAAAATTAGTTTTATTCATTAAAAGTCTCTAATTACATTTATTTGGATATTTATAATATCAATTATTTTAATATTTCATTAATTAGGTAATTACTGCATCATCATTGTGTCATAAATAAATTAAAATTTTAATGTCTAAAAAATATAAATAAAATAACATTATGTAGGAAATAATTTTAGAGTTCTAATTAAAATTTATAGTCGAATTTATCTTATGTATAACTCAATAATTAAAATGGTTTAATTTTTAAACTTTGATTTTATCTCTTTTAACACTTCTTTAAATAAAATAATAATAAATGTCCTATTCTAATCCAAGTGGACCTAAATGATAATATTTTATTATTAAGGTTTTTTTTGTCGAATTATACTTATCCAATAGAATTAGGGCATGAGTTATGGTAAATATAATATCATTTTTACCTTTAATTACCCTATTTACTTTTAATCGTGGTAAATAAAAGTAAAAAAGTTAAAGTTCACCAAAAATTATTTTCATCTCATTGAACTACATTTTACTTAATGATGTTAACCATGTCTCTCGGAATTTTGAAATTAAATTCACAGAGGTGGTAAAATTAAGTTTTATGCAAATTTGCAAAATCTCCTAGGAGGTGGGTAAAATACGGTAAAAAGTTCAATAAAATTTTTATATATCTAAAATTATTATAAAATGACTCCAATGAATTAAATTGAAATTATATAGTTATTATGTATCTATTTTGACCTAAAATAAATTTAAATAAAATAACTAATTATTTAAATAAAAATTCGGTTTTAACCAATAACTCAGTGTTTTTCACTATTCATCAAAAATTGAAAGTTTTCGAAAAAATACCAAAAAATCACCCTAAGCTAATTTCGATATTATAAATCCAAAAATGAAGTCCATTTTGAAATATAAAATTTATAAAATTTCAAAAAGTGGGTATTACTATTCATAATGGCTAGTTTGATTGGTTGTGGTGTGTGTTAGAACTCGAAGTTGCGTACAACACACGCTATTGTATTATTCAAAGAGAAGCATACCATGGAAGCTTGGGGTGTTGCATTCTCCCCTCCTTCAAATAATTTCACCCTCGAAATTTATAGATTATTACTTTGTAAAAATACTCGAGTGGTTCTTCATCATAAGTTCTTTGGGTTCCCACGTTGCCTCTTCCATCTTATAGTTTCACCATAGAACTTTTACCAGACGAGTCATCCGGTTTCTCAGCACTTGTTCCCTGGTATTAAGAATCCTGACGGGCTCTTCACAATAAGACAGATCAGGTTCCAGTTATAATTCCTCATAGTTGAGTACATGCATTGGGTCAGGCATGTATTTTCTCAACAGTGATACGTGGAACACATCGTGAACGTTGGAGAGATTTGGCGGCATTTCCAAACGATAAGCTACAGCCCCAATTCATTCTAGAATTTGGAATGGTTTGATGTACCTGGGACTCAATTTTCCCTTCTTACTGAAACGTATAACACCCTTCCATGGAGATACCTTCAAGAAAACATGTTATCCAACCTAAAATTCCAAATACTTCCTTCGATTATCAGCATAGATCTTCTGCCTACTTTGAGCTTCCTTGATGTGGGTTTGGATTACCTTCACCTTTTCCATCATTTCCCCCACAAGTTCTGGGCCTACGAGTTTTCTTTCAGCAACATCATCCCAACAGGTTGGTGTGTGACATCTCTTTCCATATAATGCTTTATATGGCGCCATCTGAATACTTGAATGGAAGTTATTGTTATAGGAAAATTCGACCATAGATAAATATTGATCCCGCATACCTTGAAAGTTAAGTGAGAAAGATCTCAACATGTCTTATAATGTTTGAATAGTCTATTCTGATTGTCCATCAGTTTGGGGGTGGTAGTCAGTACTCAAACGAAGTTCAGTATCCAGGGATTTCTAAAGACTTTTCTATAATCTTGAAGTAAAACGGGGATCACGATCAGAAACAATCGATAAGAGAACTCCATGAAGTATCACAACTTCATTAATATATAGTCTTGCTAGACATTCAAGTAGAAAATATTATCTTATAGTAAGAAAATGTGCTAACTTGTTAAGATGATCAAGAATGACCAATATTGCATCACTTCTTCTAGGAGTCTTTGGAAGCCCCATGACAAAGTCCATTGTGATATTATCCCATTTCCACTTAGGTATGGGAAGAGGTTTCATGACTCCTCCAGGATGTTTCCTTCCATCTTTCACTTGTTTAAAAACCATACATCTTGACACAAAATCAGCAATCTCCCTCTTCATGTTGTCCAACCAAAAATGTTCCTTCAAATCTCTATACATCTTAGTGCTCCCAGGGTGTATAGAGAAATTGGAACTATGAGCATCATCCAAAAATTCCCTTTCTAGATCAGGTATATCGGGAACACAAAGTCTCTTTCCAAATTTCAACATTCCATCTTCATACACAAAGTCACTTAATCTCCCATCATTCACAGCTTTAATCTTCTTTTGAAACTCTTAATCACCGGTCTGAGAACTCTTTTTCCTTTCTAGTACGGATATTTTTGCAACCATTTGAAAAATTATTGATGTTTCCCCTTCCATGGTGATTCCCATATCCATCTTTACTAGATCCATGTATATAGGATCGTTTTTAACTCTCATCTTGTTCAAAACTCCATGATCCTTTCTACTCAAAGAATCTTTCACCTTATTTTCCTTCCCTGGGTGGTAGTGTATAGTGCAATAATAATCCTTGAGTATTTTGAGCCATCTCCTTTGCCTCATGTTGAGTTATTTCTATGATAACATATACTTCAAACTCTTTTGATCAGTATAAATATCAAATTTTTCACCATAGAGATAGTGTCTCTAAATCTTCAAAGAAAATATTATAGCTTCTAACACAATATCATGAGTAGGATAGTTTTCCTCATGAATTTTTAGCAATCATGATGCATAGGCAATGACCCTATCATTCTGCATAAGGACACAACCATGTCCTTTCTTTGAAGCATCACTATAAATAACAAACCCATCATTCCCCGATGGTAGAGTCAAGATAGGAGCATTGACTAATCTTCTCTTTAGTTCCTTGAAACATTCTTCACACTCTTTTTTCCAAAAAAAATTAACCCATTTACGTGTGAGCTTAGTTAATGGGTTAGCTAATCGGGAAAAATTCTGGACGAAACGTCGATAATAACCTGCTAAACCAATAAAAATGTGTACCTCGATTATACTCTTTGGTGCTGGCCATTCTTGGATTGCTCTTGTGTTAGAAGGATCAACAGAGATTCCATCCTTAGAGATAATATGGCCAAGAAAATAAGTCTATTGAATCCAGAATTCGTACTTTCTAAACTTCCAATATAATTCATGTCTTTTCGTATTCTTTAGGATAATGCGCATGTGATTTTCATGATCTTCATAGATTTTGGAGTATACCAAGATATCATCAATAAATACCACTAAAAAGTCATCACGATATTCCTTGAAAACTCTGTTTATTAGATCCATGAAAACATAGGGTGCATTAGTCAGCCCAAAAGGCATTACTGTAAACTCGTAATGCTTGTACCTGGTTCGAAATACTGTTTTTAGAATGTCTTCCTTCTTCACACTGAACTGATGATGTCCTTATCGATGGTCAATCTTTGAAAAATATTGAGCTCTAGGAAGTTGGTTGAATAAATCATCAATGTGAGGTAGGGGATACTTGTTCTTTATCATTATAGAATTGATCCCCCTGTAGTCAATGCACAACCGCATAGATTCATCTTTCTTCTTAACAAAAAGGGCAGGGGCTCCCCATGGATAAACACAAGGGTGAATAAATCCTTTATTACTCAATTCCTATAGTTTTTTCTTTAGTTCCACTAATTCCAAAGTGGTTATTCTATAAGGGGTCTTCGATATGGGCCTAGAACTAGGAATTAAATCAATGTAAAACTCAATTTCTCATTCCATAGGATGTCTAGGTAAATCTTCTGGAAACACATCAACATATTCTCTCACAATAGGTACATCCTCTATATGAACATTAATTTTCTCACCCACAGTCATTTCATTCTCTTCCTCCCCAATGATTTAATTTAGTTGAGCTATTGGGGGTGGATCTAGATAAGAATTAGGTGGTGATGATTCTGCTCAAAAGATAAGGTGTTATTTATTATCATCATAAAAAATCATAACCTTCTTCTTCTTAAAATAAATTTTTGCATCATGGTCTGAAATCCAATCCATACCAAGGATTATATCAAATTCAATCATAGTTATGATGATGATATCAGTAGATAAAGAACATTTATATACCCTAATGGGAACTAATTCATAGAACGTTGTAGTAATGATACTTCCCTTATGAGTTTTTACTGACAACTCCCTTGTTAAATCAAATTAGAAATATATAATTTTCTTAGAAAACTAGGAAGATATGAAATAATGCGATTATCCAAAATCAAAAAAAGCATTGGCTAAACTTGAGGAAACCATTAAATTACCTTCCACCATGTCTTGTGGAGAATCTACCTCAGTAGTAGTGATAGCATAAGCTTGGCCTTGATCCCTTGGCCTTTTCTGAGGTAAGTTCTCCTGATGCTTTGGAAATTCATTTTCATAATGTCCCATCTCCCTGAAATTGTATCATTGGACATTGGTATATTCCTTCTTCCCCTTTCAATCACGAGCTTGATGGCCTTTTTCACCACAGTTGTAACAGACTCTCATTCCCTTCAAGAAAGTACCTGGTTGTTTCTTCCCAAATTTATTTTAGGATGGATATTCAACTTTTCCCTTCTTCCCCTTATTTCCATTTCTAGAGTGATCAACAGATATCTTCTTCTCTTGCTTTGCTTTAAGTTCGTAAGACTTAGATAATTCCTTTTTTATCTTGATAGCACATGAGACAATATCTTCGTATGATGAAAAGGATTGTGAGACTAATGCTCGACGGAGAAATGGTTTTAACCCATGAAAGAAGCGATAAATCTTACTTCTTGGGTTATGTATATAATCTGTAGCATGCCTCTCTAACCTTGTAAAGTTATCCTCATACTTTGTGAAATTCTCATTTTCATTTTGCCTCAGACTCAGAAATTGTCTTTCCATAACTTCTCAATGGTCACAAGGAAAGTATTTTTCTAAAAAAATCTCTTTAAAATCCCTCCATTCCATATTTGATACTTCATCATCTTCCTTTGTGTTTTGAATCAATGAACACCATTGATCAGCATCTTCAATGAGGTGGTAAACAGCCATGATAACTTTTTCCTTTCACTACTCCCAACGGCATGGAATATTTTCTCAAAGGAATTTATCCATTGCTCAACTTCTAATGGATTTTTATCCCCATTTAATATTGGTGGTTTTTTCCTCATGAAGTGATCTAACGTTGATCCTCCATGATGTGGATCAGGGTGCTACATACAGGTAAGGTTATTATTCATAACCTGAGTGAGTTGTCCCAGTATAGTGATAAGATGATCAACACTAGTTGTATCACCAGCTTCATAATAATTATCTTAAGAAGGATGGAAATACCTACATGGAGTGTGTGCATTGATATGATTTCCATTCCTTCTACTAGGCACCATTTCTAAAAAATGGCATAAACTAGATTAGTTTATGAATCGAAATACATAAATCCTAACTTGTAAAACACTTAACATAAACTGAACAATTTATGGATATAATCCATAATCATAAAAATGTTCTCTTTGAGGAATTATATACTCACAAACCGTTCATAATAGTTTTTAATGAAAATGAGAATTATCTTAAGCATATCCCCTGGGAGTGTCGTAACCAAGAGTGCAGAAAGGCCTGTTGTCATGCACCAGTTCCCGTTCGAGTCTAGCTCAAAGCGGTGTTTTCAGGTTTTACCCATAGGTACAAATGTACCAGAGCTGCCTCTACCTGCTCGTATCCTGACATGGAATGTATTTCTCAGAAAACTCACAAAATCTCTACATTACCAACATTCTAGGAATTTCTTCTATACTAATCCTCAAAGTCTATCATGGGGTAATGTGCTCTAATAAGAGTTTATCTAAATATAGCTTCCAAGGTTTGTACTAAACATCCTCTGATACCAAATGTAATGCCCAGACCTCAGAATCCTAGAGTCGGTGCATTATTACGTATCATTGGCATGATCAAAAAAGATCAATCTCGAAAGATCGATTAGTTTAGTAGCCTTGGAAGTACTAGATACATTCATAAGGTTTACATTACATCATAAAATGAAAAACTACAACAACATAGTCTCCATAGTCTATACTCATATCCCTTCAGACTATCCCTGCTGGTCAGTCATAAAATACCTCTTCACATCTTGGGAAAAATAATACATATAATGGGGTGAACTTAGATGCTCAGTAAGGATAACAATATAGTGGAAACATTTATAAATAAGCATAAACATTTAAGGCAATGTATAACTAAAACAAAAGCCATTTAAACATGAACTTCAGCATAATATGGAAAAAATAAAATGAAATAATTCCATTTAATTATTCACATGGACATTCTACTAGTCGAATAATCACAGGCAATATCAATAACCACTTTCATATTGATGGAATGCATAATGCCAGACTTTCATAATCACATAGTCAAGGCCTTGTGCCAAGACTACAAATAAGATTTTGTCAAGGCCTTTTTCCAAGACACTATTTTGTCTCATGAGACCTACCAATGCATCAAGGAGCTATAGCGGCCTCCACCCGTCACCTACTAAGTCCAATGCATTCCTCATATGAACAGGTTTAAATATAACATAATCATCTGAATTAAAACTAGCATATGAAATGTCAATACATTCTCTATAAACCATGAATGGTATAAAAATAACACATCCACAGTCAAACATATCTCAAAACCTTCAATACAATGTGGATGTTTTTTATCATAATAAATCAACTTCAAATAAGCTTAAAATCCATCAAAGGATATTGACATAGATAAAATCAAAACTATTTGAGAGAAATATCTTTTTTTTAAATCATTTAAAAGTCACATAATTATAAAAGAAAAAATTTACTTTGAAAATATTCTTACAAGATTTTAAGGTAAGATTCGATGATTTTATAACGGTAGAAAATATCCTCACCCATCGTATAAGTTAAAAAAAGGGCATTCTTGCCTTAATTTTGACGAAAAGGTTAAAAAGGACCTTGTTTGGAAAACGACAGAAAGATTCCTTTATAAACACCTTATAAAATTAAAACAAGGGTATAAATGACTTTAAATGATAGTCTATAAAATATTAATAATTTTTTAAATACATTTTTAAGAAACATGGATTTGGATGATAAAGTTGTCCTAGTAGATAATTACGTATAAACAATCTCGGATAATCAAGAGATTGTGAAATAAGCCCTTACCTGGTTCTTTTCCTTATTATATGGTATGTTATCCTACTTTATAATAGTTAAAACATTGTTATTAAATTATACAAGAATCATATACATAAATATGATATCATATATGATCTTCTAATATTTCTTTGTTAATAATATTTTAGTAATATCGTCGTTTCAGGTGTTAACTTACTCATTTTCTTTTATATGTTTTTTTTATATAAGCCGTGTTTTTCATGGATAGTTTGTATCTTATTCATATCCATAATGATATCAAGTCTTTAAACGTTATTTTTAATCATCAAATGAAAATAAGTATTGAATGGATACGATGGAGAATGAATCTCATCGCGTTCATGGAGATGGTAGTCTGTACGTACGCACAAGTGACAATATCCTTATTTTGATATTAAAATAGTATATAATTGAATGGTATATCATATATACATAATCATTATCATGTTATATTTATTATTTACATCAGTTATAATCATTATTATACCCATCCAATTGATGAAATGTTTGAATAACAAACTACACCACGACGTGGACATGGTAAGGCATGTGTAAGCACGTGTGGTGACTTTTTCATTCATAGGATAGATAAAATAACTATTATGGTTGTACCATATTTATAATAACATAACTTATATAGAAGATACTGGAGTTATTATTTTTTAATGGAATCAACAAAGAGAAAGGAAGTGGAAGAAGAAAGGAACTTGAAAGAGGATGGTGAAATTATTACCTCTTCTTCGGTTGTTTCCTTTTGAGTTGATCAAAAGGGCTCCATAGGTTGAATTTATGACTAAAGTAAGGCTTATAAGATGAATTGAGGTAAGTGGAGAGGATATTTGGGTAGATTTTGGCCTAGAAAAAAGGTATTTAAGGTGTTAATTAGAGAGAAGGGGAGTGCCCTTTTATAAGAGGGGTGAGGGGCACCTTAGGAAAAGCTAGAAATATTATTTTATAATAAATTCATATTCAGTTTATAATGGCTTAAAACTGATTTATTTCAAGTATAAGGTGGGTATGGGTCGAAAAACACTCAACCAATAGGTTTTAGATAGGTTTAGGTTACTATATTAACCTTATCCTTTAGATTTAACTCTTAGTTAATTAGTTTGACATTTACCATGTCTCTTTGTATTTTTATATTATATGGTTAATAAACTTACTATAAACTTCCAAGAGAACCCCAAGTGGTTAATTAATGATACACCTGTCATTATATAAGTCTCTTGGAAGAACCTTAGATTTTTAGGAATATAATATCAATTAATAATATAATATTTGTTTTAAAAACTTCTTTATGTCAATTTTGACACTATTTGGTATTTTGTTTTTTTGAAACTTATTACAGAATAATTACTTCAAAAAAAGTTCATGTAATCAACCCTAATATGTCATATTAACATATAAAATTAGTTTAATTCATAAAAAGACTCAAATTATATTTATTTGGATATTTATAATATCACCTATTTTAATATTTCATTAATTAGGTAATTACTACATCATCATTCTGTCATAAATAAATTAAAATTATTTAATGTCTAAAAAATATAAATAAAATACCATTATGTAGTAAATTTTTTTAGATTTATAATGAATAATTATAGTCAAATTTATCTTATTTATAACCCTATAATAAAAATGTTTTAGTTTTTAAACTTTGATTTTAGCTCTTTTAACTCTTCTTTAAATAATATAATAATAAATGTCCTATTCTACTCCAAGTGGACCTAAATGATAATATTTTATTCCTAAGGTTTTTTTTGATCGAATTATACTTATACAATAGAATTAGGACATGTGTTAGGGTAAAGATAATATCATTTTTACCTTTAATTACCCTATTTACTTTTAACTGTGGAATAAAAGTAAAAAGTTACTATTCACCAAAAAAAATTATTTTCATCTCATTGAATTAAATTTTACATACTATTATCAAACTTGCCTCTTGGATTTTTTAAATTCAATTCATAGAAGCGGTAAAATTATTTTTTATGCAAATTTTCAAAATCTCCTGGGAGGTGGGTAAAATACGGTAAAAAGTTCAATAAAATTTTTATATATCTAAAATTATTATAAAATTACTCCAATGAATTACATTGAACTTATATAGGTATTATGCATCTATTTTGACCTAAAATAATTTTAAATAAAATAACTAATTATTTAAATAAAAATTTGGTTTTAACCAATAACTCAGTGTTTTTCACTATTCATCAAAAATTGAAAGTTTTTAGAAAAATACCAAAAACTCACCCTAAGCTAATTTCGATATTCTGAATCAAAAAATGAAGTCCATTTTAAAAGATAAAATTTATAAAATTTCAAAAAAATGGGTATTACTATTCATAATGGATAGTTTTATTAGTTGTGGTGTGGGTTAGAGCTCGAAGTTTCTTGCAACATGTGCTACTATATTATTCAAAGAGAAGCGTACCGTGGAAGCTTGGGTTGTTACATTAGTAGTCCCACTAAAATATGGGGGTTTCTACCACATGAAATGATCCAGTATTGGTGTAGTAAGGTTTTTCATCACATCCTGAGTAAGTTTTTCCCATATGGTCATGATCTGATCTGCTCCAACATTGACTGTCTTGACTTGCTTAGTGGGGAAATCACTAAATTCTATGTGTCTATAGATTCCATTTATCCCATTACGAGCTTTTACTAAACAATGAAACACACTAAATTAGGTTATAATTCATAATTTCTAATCATTTAACATAATCTAAAAAGTTATGCATGACTAATCTTATAATATTAAAAATTGTTTCTATTTACTTTTAAATCCTTCATAATGGGTCATAAAGAAAATGTTAATTTCTCTAAAAATATACCTCAAGAGTGTCAAACTAGGTGCACAGTAAGGCATGTTGTTGTGTACCAGGATACCTCGGGTCAAGACCGAAACTCCTTGTTTGATTTTTCACTCTTAGGTACATATGTGCCAGAACCATGTCCACTTATAGTTTCCAGATGGGGATGTAGTTTTTAGAAAGATACATAAAATTTAAACCTTACAAAAATATGAGGATGTTCTTGTATGGTTATCCTCAAAGACTATCTTATGGGGATTTGTTCCCTAATCTACATTTTTAATCAAGTTTCCAAGTTTTCTATGAAACCTCCCTTGGATACCAACTGTGAATCCCCAACCCCAAAAACCCAGAGTTGGTGCATTAATTTATTACATTGGCATGATTACAAGGAATGAAATCCTAAAGTAATGATCAATTTCATATTCTTTAAGAATATATATACATATATGTATCTCATATTACATTGGGAAAGGTAACAAAAAATAATACATAACAAAAACTAAAAACTCAATCCACGAGAATTCAATAAATGGTCTCCTCATAAAATGTTAAAGGAAAATAAGTGAAAGAGGTGATATCAAATGATCATTATGGGTTAAAAATAGAGGAATCGTGATTCAAAAATAATTTAATCATGAACAAACTTTAAAAGTCAATATGGCATCATGAATAAATGAAAAACACACATCATTAATAAACTGGGAATGAAACTGCATCCATTGATTTTGTCATAGTGAAAATATCATGGATAGTAACAACTGAAAATGAATAAAGATATATAATTATTAATTGTATTCCATGTATCTAGAACATTATACCACTATACTATCAAAACATTTTATGTTTGTGGGTAGAAACCCATCTGGTTTTTGGAAACAAACTCGAAGGGTTTGTCGCCAACTGATTTGTCTCATGAGACCTGTAGATGCATCGATGGGATATAGCAAGCCCCAACCATTTTTTCAAGTCCAAAGAATTATTTATAAATATATTTAATACAATTTAAATCTAAATTATCATTATCCTTATTGATTAGAGGATATAGATTCAGCAATATTTTCATAGCTAAAACAATATTCTAAATAAACACTACATGTAAAAGGGTATACGACTTAAGACAACAATAATATCTATGAGACCATAATATGGATATATAATATATTTACAATTTAAAATGAATTTTATTTTCAAATGGGAAGTAGATATACCACATAAGAAAGATTAAGTGCACAATACCAAGTAAATGGAAATGAAATAGAAATTGAGACAAACTCTCTTACCACGTTGTAATCAATCAAGTCGTATAACCAAAAATTGATAATCACCAAATGTATCATAGAATAAAATGACTATAAAGATAATAGTCATACTATATATCAAATGGTATTACACATATACCACATACAAGAAATAGATGTCAATCAATGGAAACATCAGAGAATTAAATGTGAGATAAGAAACCTCTTACCTTATGCCTGAATGTGTTCTTCGTTTGATATTAAAGACCTGAATAATCAAGTTTAACATCATTAATTAATAATTACAGAACCTCTTATACATTTAATTGATTTATTATAACCTTATTAGTTTCATTCATTTCCTTTTTGATTGGTTTAAGAGATAAATTTTGTTGTTTTAGAACATTTTCTTCCATGGTTTTCATGATCGGTTTACTTGTATTTATGAATGGAAGTTCATTTGAAATATAGTTAAACATATATAATTGTTATCATATATTATTACTGAAATATCAAAGATATAAAGGATCTTATAATGATTTTGGATTATATACCATGAGGATGACTCATTTGTTAAAAGTTAATGACACACTCTTGGATTTACTTGGATGTTTGGTGCATAATGAACTTGTTTTGTATTATTATTTTATATTATCATTGTGTAATGATTTAAGAACATTGAATAGGGTAAAATAAAAATATTATCATATTATTCAACAATTAAAAAGTTTTCATGACCAGTCTTGAAGATAGTAATATAAATTAAAAACTCATTGTCCAGGAATGTGATAAATTATCACTTCTTGGATGGTATTTTCATTTTATGTATAAGAGGTGGGGGAAAAGATAGAGGATGATGAAATATTCCATTAGTATAAGAAAATTACAGTCCATGTAAGTTACTATAATTATCATATAATTTTTATAATGGGAGGTGGGGAGATATCAACAAAATAAGGGAACTGTAAAAGAAGTTGAAAGAAAAAGGAAGAGAGATTCACCTATAAAAAACATTTTATTTTTTATGAGTGGGTGTCTAAAAAATAAATATTTCTACTATTTTTTGATCAAATACAAAGTATTTCATTATCTAAAAGAAATATCTTTAAAATAGGAGCTGTTAAAATATAGAAAGTATTTCATTTTTTGAATTGTTTATTTTATATAGGGTTTAAAAACATTTAAATGTTTTATATGTTTCTATAATATTTAATTATGAACATTCTTAAACTATTAAATATTTTATCACTATACTATTTTATTTTATGAATCAATTTGTTAAAATATTTTGATAACATCATTCCTACTCCATAATGATTTTATAATAACCACATAATTTAATTTCTTTACTTAAATGATATATTATGATCTAGGATAAAATCAATAAAATATTTCAATATTCCTAAATACTTTAAAACCCTTTTATTCATTGAAAATTAGCTATTATTTCATTAAATAATGTTTCATATATATTCTTATGACTAATTTTCTAGAATAATATATAATTAATGATGTATTATTTCATTTATTAATTTAAATCACATAATTAAAGATATATTTATTTAATTTCAATGAAAAAATGTGTTCTTAATTAATCTTTAATTTCATGAATCTCATTCAATTTGAAAATTTCATTCTCTCTGAAATGTAATTTTTTTATCTGATATTATTTTTAATTGGTCATTTAATTACATATAGCTATCATTAAAATTTTAAAATATGAAATTATTTAAATTATTTTTGGGATTTAGAAACAAAAGAGTCACATTAAAACCATCAGAATAAAACAATTCTTCTTCCTTTAAACCCTACTTCCATCTATTCCTCAACCTTTTGAAAACATTCACCATCTGTTGCAATGCCAAACTCAAATTCCTCTAATCAAGAAAGTCCCATATTGAAAATGAGACTAAAGATCTCTGGATCTAAAATATGCTGTCCAACAATGGTAATAATTCAAGGTCTTGAACATTTTTTGAATGATAATTCTTTGTCTAATTTTTTAGATAGAAGTAAGTTTATTTAGTCGAAGGTTATCAAAAAAATCATGAAATGGTACAAAAATCCTTGGTTTCGATGAAATAGAAGTTTAATGTTATCAAATAGATAAAGATATAATTCCCTCTATAATGTCTCCATCTTATAATGATGATTCATTTTGAATAAATCATTTTCTTTTCATTTTGGTAGAGTTGGTGATATTATAAAAATAGATGAAGTGAAGAAACATGAATATCTAAAAAGTTATCAAATTTTTTTAATATATTTAAAACTCGGCTGTTTTGAATGTAAATTTTGAATATCATCAAGTGATGTTGTAATGTCTGTAGAAAATATAAATTTTAGAAGATGATTTTAATGAATTTAAAGTGGATATAACACAAAAAATGTAGCATATCTCTACCACCATGAGTTTTGGGAATTATTTTTAATAAATTATATTTCATTTATTTCTTATTTCACATGAAAAACTAAGTTAATAATGTGTTACATGCAACACCAATTTTATCTTTTGCTACATGTAACACTGGGTAAGCATGCATTACACATGACACTGAGTTTTAACAAAACCATGATATATTATTAATATAGTTATTTAAATATGATCATTATTACATATCCATTAAACTTTTTGGTCTGAATATGAATAAATATTTTTTTACATATTAATTATAAATTTTTTATATATAGAAAACATATTTACATAAAATGTTCTGAATTCTCGATATTCATTATAGGTTTCAAAAATACTATTTTCAAAAAAAAATATTTTTTATTACATTTTGTGAACATTAATAAAATTATTTATTCAGACTTATAAATTGTTAATTTAATAAAAATAAACTGTATTTTTTAAATCATCTTGTAAAAATTATCGTAGGGTAATTTTTGGGATTTTTCATAAATTTTTTATTATTTGATGACTAGTGAAAAAAACTGAATTTTAATTGAAAATTGCGTCGCGGTTTAATTTATTTTTAAAGTTAAATAATATTTTAATTTGGTTTCAAAGTAAAATTTATACTATTATACATCCTATAATACAATTCAGGCCTTTTGAACCAATTTTATATTGAATTTTGATAAGAAAACATTATAATCTATTGAACATTTACTCTTTAAAACCCTGCTTTCTTATTATGTCTATGGGATTAATTTAAAATTAAAATATTATAATTCAATGAAATGATTTTTTAAAAAAATTATTCAATATTTATAATTACAAGAATTTATATTATCTAATAATTTCATCTTAATTTTTAACCAAAATGAATAATAAAAACATTAAAAATTATTTATCGCGGCTAAACTAAAAATGGGATTACCGAGGGTTTAATTAGATAGATAAGGTTTAAAATAGCATATAAAGACATATAAAATCTATTTTATTGAAATATTTATACATTATCATGTATAAAGTTAGAATTTGAATGATTTTGGACCCTTTGGGCATGTGAAAAACGTGGTTGGACTTTTTCATTCAAAAACATACATGTGTGCCACTCACGTCACTTATAAACGGACAGATCATTTCCTCTCTTAATAACACAAAAAAATCCTTTTGGTTCATATAATAAATTCATAAAATAATTCCAAACTTCCCTCCTATGAACTTCTATTCCTTATTTTGGACATAAATTCAACCAAGAAAGGCTTTTGGTGCAAACCTACAGAGGATACCCAAAGAAGTGGTAATGTTCTTCAACAATAATTTTGGTTTTCTTTCTTCCTCCACATAATTCAATTATTATTATACCATGACAATATAATACCTCAATATATTCCATATAATATTATTTTTTGATAATTTAATTACCTATAACTATCTCTAATTCAGTCAAATGGGATATCAAATCAATGTTTGAGTGTACGGAAGACTACCGATTCACAAACCGATGTTGTTTGTTTTCCCATTTCAACCTCTAAATGATGGAAATAACGATGGATTTATTATTTTTATATAATATTCAAGATATTATTATTATTATTATTTAATAATTATCTCCCACATTCCATCATTATTTTTATTTTTTGGCAATGTGATAATGTCGCTCGTGTGTACGGAGGATTACCGCCACACAAAGTGATGCAATTGATTCAAATTTTCCATGGAATGTAATAAGGATGAGTTTAATAAAAATATGTGATATGAAAGACCTAAATTTTTCTTAATTATAATATACCATTTCCCTTTATTTATTTTAATCTGATTGAAAAATCGATATAACTTTCATGTGTACATACGGACTACCATCTCCATGAATAGTTTATTTCATTCTCTATCATGAAATATTATTCTTAAATCTAACAATACATACTGAATATATATAATATTTATATCATGTATATATTTACAGCGATTATGAAATCATGAAAAATCTAATAGGATAAAAACTATGAAATAAAAACTAATACGAAAAACAAAGCAGTTGTTACCCAAAAAATCTCATCAACGTGGATTTGTTAATAAATTGATAATAAAAATTCATCAGAAAATAATATATGGTATGTTAAATATTAGTATTTTTATGAAATATATATATATAATTAAATTAAATTTTTTATACAATAGGTTTTAACATGTACGAAAGATGTCAAGACTTAATGTCACAGGTCATTGTTTGAATTTGGCTTCTTTTAGTCATATGTTATGATATACACCTTTCATTTTTTACAGGGTCTATATATAAACCCTTTGAAATGTAATATCATCAATTTATTTATCCAACTAATATTTAGGGTTTCATTTAATTTTATTCCTTCCTGGGTATTATGATTCAATGTTAACAAAGTGGGTAATATTTTATGTTAAAATCTCATCTATTATCAGGATGATTTATGATTATTTTTATGATAACAAAATATTATGATCCATATATAATGAAACTAATTAATTTTCATCAAATATTGTTAATCATGATTATTTCAAGTAATAGTACCATTTTCCCACTCATTGGTACTTAAAATAATTTATAAACTATTTTTAAAAAATCTAACTTTATTTCTCTCTTCGGTTATAAATTCATTCTCTTCCAAAACCATGTTTTCAAAAAAAATATCAAAAATGTTTTAATTTTATCCTATTATTTTTAAAATACATTTTTAATCATGTATGAAATTTTAAAAAAAATATTAATTGAATCTTGATTTTGTATTCCAAACAATGACCATTTGGTTTTTACTAAAAATTTGAAAGAAATAATTATTTTAACATGTATGGTATGAAATAAACTTTCCATAATCTAGACCATTATTTTATTTGAATATTACTTTATATGTTTTCAATGTTATTTTAAAATAAAAATATTTTAATAAACTGTAGTGTTTTTAACTTTTTTTATAGTGGAAATCATATTTTCACCATGAAATTCCTTAAATAAATGATCAAAATCATTTTCCATCTATGATGACATCTTATGATATTTTTCATGACCCGTCCCTCGGGGCACATGCCATGACTACCCCAGGACCACCTCTTAAAGGCCAGGGACTGACAATTAGTGCTGAAGGTGTCATCCTAGAAGTGGGAGGCATTATCTTGGATACCTATATGCACACACACACACCCAACCAAGTCCCAACACATAAAAGGAAAATAGCATTCCATTAAATAAATTGAGTACAAGTATAGTAGAAAGAAAGTGGGTCAACATAAAACCCAAGAAAAAGTAATGAAAACTATAAAGTACGAAAAGTGATTTGATGGACATATGTAGTAAACCCCACCTAATCAGGAGAGTAGTGAAGCTACTGGGAACTGAAGTAGTACATCTTGTCCACCCAGTCCTACTAGGCCCTTCCTGGTCCTAGGCCACCAAGTCCACCGTTATAGTGTCTGTGAGTCCAGTCTCCCTGAGCACCGTTGTCGAAACATCGGTCATCTGCACCATACACAACATGTGTGAGTGAAGCTCGTGTAGTGGGGAGTAACATAGTACTCAGTAGGGACCCCAAAACAAAAAAGAAAAAACACACAACAATTTCTCAAAGTATATAACGAAACACAAGACAGCTCACACCAGGAATATTCTAGGGTTGTAATAGTAGCATCATCTGTCACAAACGTCGAACACCTCAGCCACTAGAGAAATCCTCCTCTATCAATTACAGTGGGCCTTCCGAGTCACACAGATCTACTTCCCACTAAACCTGAACTATTTTTGTAATCATCCCTCATGAGTATCATGGGTATGTAGCATCACATAGAGTCGCTTCCCACCGTGGGCCAGTCGGGTCACACAGAGTCGCTTCCCACCTTGGCCAAATGGAGGTACTCCTCCTATCAAGTACTGTGGGTCTACCATTTCACAAAGAGCCACTCCCTACCATGGGCTTTCTAGTTTGCACAGAGCCGCTTCCCAGTGGGCCATCGTCGACTAGTCTTAAGGTCTCAGCCAATCGTTGGGTTCTGTACGTAGTACACTTGGGAGAACTGCTCCTCAAGCCATTAATCTCTTCTTGGAATCCATAGAAGTCACCACAAAGCATGCTAAAAGATCTTACTCCTTGAGAGGGTCCCAAAACCTTAAATAAAGATATGGGAGTTTTAGTAACAAAGGGACCAGTTGCGATGGGGCCCAGTCTGACCCAATCGATCCGACCTGACCAACCTGACTCGGGGGTTCACATACCCTGGTTCATTCTGATGGACCCGACATGACATGGTGTGGGTGGGGGTTGATCGGGTCCGGTCGGGCTAGTGGGATAGGCCAAATAGACCTAGCTCAACTCAGCCTAATTTAGCCAAGGGTTTAGTTCGTCAGGTCTTCCTGCGACTCGGTCTAAACTAACCCAGTCTGAAGGGGCGCGGGTCTAGCCTGCCAATGTGGGTCTGGTCCGCCAGCGTGGGTCTAGCCCGCCAATGCGGGTCTGGCCCGCCAGCGTGGTTCTGGCCCGCCAGCGTGGTTCTGGCCCGCCAACACGGGTCTGGACCGCCAGTGCGGGCCTGGCCCACCAACGCATGTATGGCCTGCCAACGTGGGTCTGACATGCTGGGCAGTGGGACCGGGCCAGCCCACTGGGGGCTTGGACCACCATCAAGTGGTCCGTCCACACGGTGTGGCCAGTGTGAGCCCCTGGGATGCATTAGCAAGCCACGTCCCCTCTATTCCGAATGTGGCCATCAAGGGTGGGCCCCACCTCCTGCCCGGTGCCCTCCTGGTAGCGCATCCGACTCCCACCGCAGCCGATGGGCCGCGATGCCTCTCTCTTGCCTAGTGGCCCGGACGCGGGCAACCCCTCCACGCGGTGCACACCTATCATTTCATCCTCCTACACACCTCCACATATGATAACCCATGGCCTCCCAGTCAACATGGTCCATCGGTGTGGGCTTCCATCTCCACATAGCCAGCGAGGCTAGCCGCCTCCACTACTGCCAGCACCGGCACACTAGCAGAATCTCTTTCATGCCAATGGATGGGCTCCAGTGGTCTGTTTCTTTAACGTCTTGCTCCAATGGTCACTGGGCAAGGATTTCTTTACCATGAAGCCTTCAAATCGACCTTTTCATCGCTTTGAGAATGTGGTCACCAATAACACATGAGCGGTGGTGCTCAGTCCTTGTTTGTGTCAGCTCGGGCCCTCTTCGTTAGAGATTTTAACAAGGGGGAGGGTTGGGGTGGTTTGCTCAATCATTAATTACAAGTTTTAATCCTCAATAATCACCCCAAAGAAAATTTCAAAATCCTGTTATAACGCGTGATCCACGGATCAACTTGTTCCTAGGTTGATTTGCGTTCGTCTTTTTTTAGAAATATAATGGGGAAGAAATTTTAAAATTAAAAACCACTACCTCTTTGAATTTTGTTGTTGCACGTTCACCCTCGAGGGGTTAAGACATTGACGTCGTTTCCCAGCTCTGATCTGTAAAAGGCATTGAAGGTGATGAGGATCTACTGGCGTTCGTTGATCTTCGCAGGGGTGGATTTCCGTCATAGGTTTGCCATAGAATCCTCCAAATTTCTAATCCATATTTTCCTAGGTGCTTTGAACTATAAATAAGAGCATGTTGCATCATTCCCATTATGATGCAATGCCTCATCATTATGTTGTTTCATTTATGAAATAGCATCGAAATTACGCACCATTAAAGCGTCATTACATTGTGAGTTTAACGATCCATTAATGATCCTCATTGATGTGCATCGTTGCTACTATGTTGTTTCCCTAGAGTGTTGTCGTCCGCCACTCAAAAGTGAGAAAGAAAATAAAATATTTCTATTAAATTATTTATTTATTTTTCTCAAAAAGTTTGAAAAATAAATTTTCTACTCCAACCTTGATGGTTGAAGTTAAGTCATTTCTAATAGAATCTCAATGTTCTGAATTCAATGGTGCCACTGGATTTTTGATTTGAGAAACGTTTCAAATGATATAAAATCATTCTCTCATGTTTACTAAACATACCTAAAAAATTCAATATTCTGTTATGGGCTCTTCAGACCTTGGAATCACGTGTTGTCGAATTTCATGGTCTTAAAATAATTTTATATAAATAAATAAAATTACACGTAAATTATGAGACGTTACATTCTCACCACCTTATGGTTTTATGTACTCGAAAGGCAAAACCACAACTAAACAAAAAGATGGGGGTATTGAGCACAAATATGAGCCTCCAGCTCCCATGTGATCTCCTGTAGATTCTGGTGCTCCCATTGGACATACACTAGATGAATCAATTTCCCACATAGGACCTATACCCGTCGATCCTCTACCTCCACTGTGAACTCTACAAACATTTCCCCATAATCAATTTCCATCTCACCCCAATCGATGACGTGGGATATATCATGCATGTACCTCCTCAACTGAGACACATGGAAAACATCATGCACCTGATTCATCTGTGGGGGATTATCCAGGAGGTACGCCACCTCCCCAACTCTGCTTATGATCTGAAAAGGTCCAATGAACCTCAGAGATAGCTTGTCGCCATGGCCAAATCTCCGCAATCCTCATCAGGGTGAGACCCGAAGGAACACATGATCTCCCTCCTCGAACACCAAGGGTCTATATCGCTTGTCGGAATAAGACTTCTACCTGCTCTGTGAAATCCTCATCCACTCTGGGATGATCTTCACCTTCTTGGTGGTAGCTCGTACCGACTCTAGACCCAAGATTACTGACTCCCCTGGGTATGTCCAGTATATGGGTGATTTGTAAGGCTTCTCGTAAAAGTCCGTAAATGGTGCCATGGAAATGGTGGAGTGATAACTATTGTTGTATAAAAACTCCACCAGTGGAAGGTGTTCCTCCCAACTACGACCAGGATCTGGGATGCAAGATCTAAGCATATCCTCCAAGTCCTATATGGTCTACTCTGTCTGATCATCCATCTGGGGATGAAAAGTTGTTCTGAAATGCATCTTTATCCCGAACGCCTCTTGCAATCCATTCCACAACTGGGATGTAAAGCAGGTGTCGCGATCTGAGACGATGGTTGAAATCACCCTATGAAGCCACACAATCTTCTTAGACATAGAGGTGTCTCAATACCTCTACTGATCCCTACTCTCAGATGTGTAGGAAGTGAGCCGGCATGGTGAGTCGGTCAATGATAGCCCAAATAGATTCGTGGCCTCTAGACTTATTTGGTAACCCCATAACAAAATCCACTGATATTCCATCCCATTTTTACTCTGGTACCTCGATTGGATAATTTAATCATGCGGGAACCTGGGGCTCAGCCTTCACTTGCTGACAAGTGAGGCATCGCGAAATGAACTCAGCCACTACTTTCTTCATTATTGGGCACCATTACTAACGTTAGAGGTCCTGGTTCATCTTCACCACACCAATATATACTTCCAAGGTATATGTATGAAACTCCATCGACACCACCTCCCTCAATTCCACTGGTATTAAGTTGCGCCCTCTGAAAAGGATGATATGCTCCCCACCTATCGAAACTTCATCAGTGGATCATCCTGAGGATAAATGAGCACATCGAGCCTCGCAGTCAACATCCACCAGTTGTGCCTCCCTGACTCACTATAAGAGTTGGGGATAAACCATCATCGATTGAAGGTAAACAACTTCACCATCATCCAAGAAGGATATATGCATCACGTCTAATTGTTCTGTCACCTCACTCCACGGTTGCAACCCGGTCCTCCAGTTGATCGCATCTGCCACCATGTTACCCTTTCCAAGAGTATATAATATCTCAAAATCATAGTTCTGGAGGAACTATATCCATCTCTGTTGTCTTACGTTTAGGTACTTCTAGGAGAAGATATACCTTAGACTCTTTTGGTTGGAGTAAACGGTGAACCGCTCACCCATAAAGTAGTGTTGCCACATCTTCAAGGAAAAGATCATTGATGCTAACTCCATATCATGGGTCATGTAGTTATTCTCATGGTAACTCAATGGTCGTGATCCATAAGAAATCACAACATGGTCCTAAATCAGGACACCATCGAGATCAGTCCCTGATTTGTCACAGTAAACTACATACCCAAGCCCTCCTCTAGTAGTCTCAAGATGGGGGAACTAGTCAGTCTCCCCCTCAGCTCCTAGAAACTATGCTGTAATTTATCCATCCACATGAAGTGTTGTTATTTCTATGTTAATGCTGATAAGGGTTCTATTACCCTGGAAAAGTTGGTTACAAACCTCTAATAGTAACCAGCCAGCCCCAAGAAGCTCCACACCTCAGTCATGCTCCTGGGTGGCTCCCAAGAAAGCATCGCCTCTATATTTTTTGGATCTAATACAACTCCAGCCTCTGAGATGATGTGTCCTAGGAAATGTACCTCCCAAATCAGAAACGGAAACTTCAATAGAAAACCATAAAGTTGGTTCTCTCAGAGTATATTTAGGAAAAATCGTAGGTGTACAGCTCTGCTCCTCCTCCGAAGCTGAGTACACCAAGATGTCATCAATGAAGACCACAATGAACCAGTCGAGTTCGGGATGGAAGATCCTATTTATTAGGCCCATGAAAACTTTAGGGGAATTTTTTATGCCAAAAGTCATCACCAAGAACTCATAGTGGCCATATCGGAACCTGAAGGTTGTCTTCGGTATATCCTCATCTCGTACCTGAAGCTGGTGATAGCCTGACCGGAGGTCTATCTTTGATATCCAATTCACTCCCTTCATCTGGTCGAAGAGGTCATAAATTATCGGAAGTGGGTACTTGTTCTTCACAGTTTCCGGTTTTAGGCACCAAAAGTCCACACACAACCTCAAACTCCCATCTTCCTTCTTGGAAAAAAACATTGGGGCTACCCATGGTGAAAAGATGGGCCTTACGAACCCCTTCTCCTGCAATTCCTCCATTAGTAACCTCTGCTCCCAAATCTCTTTGGGAGTTATTAGATATGATGGTGTGGATATCGGTGTTGTCCCGGGGTACATGTCGATACAGAAGTCCACCTCTCTACGATGAGAAAACCCTCAAACCTCATCATATAAAACATCCTCGTTCTCATCCACCACAACAGAGAATCTCGAAATCCTCTCCTCCACTGCACCGAGGGTGAGGGTTGACAACTGGTGAGTGATCGGCTGTACCCTCCCCTGAGAGAGTATGTCCTACGCAGTAAGGGTTTCCTTCTCACTAGTGAAGGAAAACCTGGTCCCATCTCCACAGACACACCACGTTGTACACCTAAAATAGTTGATCTAAGCATGGATTGTGGATAACCAGTCCATGCCCAAGATAAAATTCTAAGGCCTCGACACTACTACTATGAGATCCCAGTCGAAGCTCTCACCTCATAGAGTAATCTCACACTTCCAGCACCAGTGTGTAATCATTAAATCGTCTCCCGTAGAAGTCTCACAACTAGAATTTTTTCCTTTTGCAGTGGGTTATTTGCGATGATATCTCATTGCAAAAACTCTTTTGTGACGGGGTACCATCGCAAATAGATCGTTGTAGAAGATACTGTCGCAAATAGTATTTTTTTCAACGGGCCTATCGCAAAAAATACTACTTGTGATGGGAAGTGGGTCTGTCGTAATTATATGTCTAATTAAATACATTATATATACAAGAACCTTTCACGAAGGACCCATCACAAAAAAAACGTTTTGTGACGAGATGCAGGCCCATCGCAAATAGCTTATATGTTATAAACATGTTGTGATAGGCCCATCGCAAAAAAATTATTGTGACAGTAAATCAACCCATCGCAAAAACTTTTAAAAATATATATATAATATATTTGCAACGGGCCCCCCGTTGCAAAAGGTCCCATCGTAAATACATAATAAAATAAAATATACTAATATTAATATTATTAATATAATAAAAAAACTAAAAAATATTAAAATTCTCAGTATTTTTAAATACTTAATAAAATAAAAAAATTATAAAATTGTGATTAATGAAAAAAATAATATTAATATTATTAAAATAATAAAAATAATAAAAAATATTAAAATTCTCAATATTCTGAAAAAATATATAAAAAAATCATAAAATATTATTATTATTAGTAGTAAAATAAACAAACATTAAAAAATATAATACTAATAATAAATATTAAACTATTAAAATATTAAAAATAAAAAATATATGCAATATTTTCACCAATATAAAAGACAAAAACTGTAAATAGTTCATATTGCAACAAATGTTCAATTCAAATATTAATATTTATTACTATTTTTTCTTATTATTACTATTTATTTATAATTATAACTAATTAGTGTTAATTACTATTAATTACTGAAAAATACAGCTACTAATTACTAATTACTGCTAGTTATTTATATACATTACTAATTATCATTAATAATTATTAGTTATTACTAGTTACTAAGAATTAGTACTAATAATTTAATTTTATTATTACAAATAAATACTGATGACAAAACAATTTAAATCTAATTTAATTACAACTAATCAACAGTAATTAAAATTAATATAAATAAATGAAATAAATACTAAATTAAATAAAACATAAATGCCTTTAAACTTGATCTCTTATAATTGTAGGCAGCATTACAACTTCTTTGTAAAAAAATCTAACACTCAAAATTTTTAAGTCTAAAATAAGAGTTTACAGAAGCAAAGGAAAAGAAATTCATGCGGAGAGAAGAAAAATGGAGGGTGAGTACATATAGGTTATATTAGTTATGATAGGACTATTAGTAACGGGAATCCCATCACTAATAGTGATTTTTGTGGCGGGACACATCGCAAATACCTTCGGCCTCATTAATTACTATCGATGGTTAAAAGGTTATTTGTGATGGGGCCCTTCACAAAAAGTGACATGCCGACAAACTATTTGCGATGGGACAACTGTGGGGATTGATGATTTAAAATTTTGATTTATGAAGAGAGAAAAAATATTAATGGAGGGATTTTCTCTAAACATTAATGAAGAGTTATTCCCAATATTAATTGGTGGAATAATGATGGAATTGTGAATGTTGACCGAATTTATTGGAGATATGGGTTTCATGTCTATATAAGAGGAAGCGGTAGCATGTTTTGGAATGTGGGGCTAACAAAGATGTAGCCACCAAGAGAGAGCGGTGAAGGTGTTGCCGCGTTTGCGGTAACCGGTGCGAAGTGAAGATGGTGATCACGACAATGATGGTGTGTCGACGGTGATGATTGAAGATGACGATGATGATAGTGCCATGTATCGAAAGTCCTCTTGGTTGCGGAGATCAAGCGGCGTGTCCCGATTGTGATGATCGGTAGTACGAAACAAAATGGTACGTTCATGGGTGTGGGTACGTTGTAAAAATGCCTTCGGTGTGGTGTGAAAATCCTTCGGGTGGAAAAATCCTTCGGGTGCTGTGTAAAATTCCTTCGGGTTATAAAAGGAATTCGGGTGAAATCTTCTCTCCTCTCATGTGTTTCTGCAACAAAAACTTCCACTGCGGCACCGGGCTTCACGCCCCAACAGTGGTATCAGAGGGATTGGTTGAAGTTTTCGGTTGCAGAACATGGTGGAAGACATCTGGTGGAGCATCTTATCAATGACTTGGATGTCATCAGAAAATGGCGGCGGTATCAGCAGTGTTGCTGGAATATCGAAAGTCTTCTTGGCCGCAGGTGTCATGTGGCGTGTTCCGTTCATTGGGTGACATTCAGAGCATGGTGGAGTTTGCGATCACCGAGGCCCAGATGGTGGAGATGAATGTGGAATATTTTAATTTTAAATCATGGTGGAGATTTTTGGGATTGATGATTTAAAATTTTGATTTATGAAGAGAGAGAAAATATTAATGGAGGGATTTTCTCTCAACATTAATGAAGAGTTATTCCCAATATTAATTGGTGGAATAATGATGGAATTGTGAATGTTGACCGCATTTATTGGAGATATGGGCTACATGTCTATATAAGAGGAAGCGGTAGCATGTTTTGGAATGTGGGGCTAAAAAAGATGTAGCCACCAAGAGAGAGCGGCGAAGGGGTTGTCGCGTTTGCGGTAACCAGTGCGAAGCGAAGATGGTGATCACGACAACGATGGTGTGTCGACGGTGATGATTGAAGACGACGATGATGACAGTGCCATGTATCGAAAGTCCTCTTGGTTGAGGAGATCAAGCGGCGTGTCCCGGTTGTGATGATCGGCGGTACGAAACAAAATGGTACGTTCATGGGTGTGGGTGCGTTGTAAAAATGCCTTCGGGTGTGGTGTGAAAATCCTTCGGGTGAGTATGTCAAAATTCCTTCGGGTGGAAAAATCCTTCGGGTGCTGTGTAAAATTCCTTCGGGTTATAAAAGGAATTCGGGTGAAATCTTCTCTCCTCTCATGTGTTTCTGCAATGACAACTTCCGTTGCGGAACCGGGCTTCACGCCCCAACAACAACATCCCATTGCAAATATTTTTTTACTAACGCTAGTTATTTGCGAGGGGACCCATCTCAAATACCCTTTCGCGTAGTTTGGCATGCAAACTGCTCCAATATGCCTGTAAGTTTTTGCGACGAGGTGCCTATTCCTGTTGCAAATAACCTATTTCACGGACTATTTGCAACGTGGTTTATTCCCATCACAAATAACCTGTCATAAATAATGGTTTTCCCAATAGTGTCTCTAGCTGTAAGAATCGAGACAACGGCTCCACCGAAATCTCCGAGCTCCAAACAAGAGTCGTGTAAAGGAAGGACTGACTAAAACGGGTGTCTATAAGTACTACAGCTATGGTGTAGAAGAAAAAGATCATACCTCAGATCATATCTAGAGTGTCATGGTTGTAAACCTCTACTACCTGGAGTTGAGCTCTCTCATGCCCTCCTACTCCCTGAGGTTGGGGTGGACCACATGGGGTTGGTGGCAGTAACACCTCAAACTGTCACCCACCACCTGCCGCTTAGACAGCTCCCCTTCCATGTCTGCCACCCAGCGAACCTCCTCTCTCAAACCGTTGTCGCTACCTCGATGGCCCCTTAACCATCTGTTGTTCATCTATACGATGCGTCGGGAAATCACGTGCCATGTGTCCCAACCCTTTGCATGCATAGCACTACCTGGATCCCTACCAAGTCCCTCTGGACTGGGAGCCACACACCACTGACCTTGAGTCATGGGGTCATCCTCTAATAGTCCTAGCCTGCTTGGGCCCATGCGTTTGATATCTACTACCTTCTAAATACTCTTCTTTCTGGGGACTTCTGTTATCTCTACCTATGGGCGCCTGCTCTACCCAAAAACTCTCCATAATAAGGGCTCACTTCAACACCCTATCCTAGGTAGGGATGCTAAGAGACACCACCGAAGCCCTGATCTCTGGCCTGAGTCCCTTCTCAAAGGCTCAAGCCCTAAAGAAATGGTCTTCATCATATCTGTGGAGTAGTGAGAAAGCTCCTTGAACCTTTTTGAGTACTCATCCACCATCATGATGTCTTGTTATAGGGGAAGCAGCTCCTAGATGTGCACACAATGCATGTTCGTGGGAAAAATCCTCTCATAAAAGCCTCTCAAAGTCAACCCAAGTGAGGGTTGCCTCATCGTGAGTGTGGATGGTCAAAATCCACCATCTCCCTAGAGATACCTATAGAAGAATCATTTCCAGTATCTCCATCTGGTCAGGCGGTTTCATCCCTAAGCAAAAGACCCATGTCACAGCCTCCATCCAGTCCTCAGAGACCTGAGGATCCATCACTCCCCTGATCCTGGGAGGTCTCTGTCTCTGAAACTCATGTACGAAATTTATCCTACAAACGTCTTCTTCCAGAACCACCTACAGTAGATGCTGACCATCGGGCGGTGGTAGAACTAGTGCACCACCCTATGGGGCCATCTCTAGAACTATTCCCTAAATAGACGCCTCGTCGATAGGCAGGCTGTCCTCACGACTTCGTATCAGGATCCTGGATGGTCGTCTATGTGGAGGCCTCCTGAGATAGATCAAGATGTACCATAGTTAGAAGATTATACCTATTGATATGACTCTTATTCAAAATAAGTAGACACTTATGCAACTAGTGTTTTCATGCATTGAGCTAAAAACAAAATACAATGTCTCAGTGTATGGATACGTCGCTCATCGCACCAACACTAGACTCCATGAATCTGAATGTCAGACTAACATCACTTAAAACGGTTGACCCCAAAACAAAACACATACTTCTGGTCTATGAGAGGGAATTGACCGCCCTCTAATACCACTTTATCATGACCCGTCCCTAGGGGTCATGTCGTGACTACCCCAAGCCCGCCTCCCGATGGCCAAGGGCTGACAACTAGTGTTGAAGGCATCAACTTGTAAGTGGGAGGAATTATCCTAGATATATATACACACAAACATGCATAACCAAGTCCCAACTCACAAAAGGGAAACAACATACCCCTGAATAAACTGAGTGCAAGTAAAACTGAAAGAAAGTGGGCTAGAATACAACCCAAGAAAAAGTACTAAAAACTGTAAAGTACAAAAAGTTATATGATGGCCATCTTCAGTAAAACCCACCTGATTGGGATAGTAGTGAAGTTAATGGGAGAAAAAGTATTATATCCTATCTGCTCGGTCTTACTAGGCCCCACCTATTCCTATTCCACCAATTCACCATCGTAGCATCCGTCAGTCCCATCTCCCTCAGCACCCCTTTCGAAACGTCGGTTGTCTTCACTAGACAAAACACATGTGGGTGAAGCCCATGTAGGGGTGAGTAACATATTACTCAATATGGACCCTAAAAAAAGAAAGATCACACAACAATTTATCAAAGTAAAGCACGAAACACAAGACATCTCACACCAGGTATATTATTGGGTAGTAACAGTAGCATCGTCAGTCACAAATGTCGAACTCCCCGACCGATGCAGAACTCCTCCTCTATCGAGTATAGTGGGCATGTCAGGTCACCCAAATCTGCTTCCCACAAACCATAAACTATTCTGGAACTCATCCCTAATGAGTACCATGGGTATTCTAGGTCATAAAGAGTCGCTCCCACTGTTGGCCTGTCCGGTCACACAGAGCCACTTCCCACCTTGGCTGAACTAAGGTACTCCTCCTGTCAAGTACCATGGGTCTACAGGGTCACATAGAGTCAGTCCCTATTATGGGAATGCTGGGTCACACAAAGTCTCTTCCCAATTGGCAATCATCGTGTAGTCTTAAGGTCTCCGCCAACCGTAGGGTTCCGTATGTGGCACACTTGGGAGAACTGCTCCTCAAGATATTCATCACTTCTCAGAATCCATGAAAGTCACCACAAAGAATGTAAAAATATTCTCCTCTTCGAGAGGGTCCCAACACCACAAATGGTCCATCAATCATACGCGCAGTTTGCATGATACGGGCATTTCAGTAACTGGGGGACGAGTTGCGATGGGGCCTGGTCCGACTCGGTTGGATTGACCCGACCAACCCAGTTTGGGGGTTTACATACCCTAGTTCATTATGACGGACCCGACCAGACCTATTGTAGGTTGAGGTTGGTCTTTTACGGCCTGGCCTGATTTGGCCAAGAATCCAACATGCCAGGTCACCTAGAGACCAAGTCTAATTTGGACCAGTCTGAAGGGATGCGAGTGCGACCTACTAGAATAGGTCCAGCCTACCGACCTATTGGACTATCCCGGCCTACAAGGGGCTTGGCCCGCCATCTAGGGGTCTAGCCATGTGATGTGGCTAGTGCAAGCCCCTAGGATGCAGCAACCAGTCACGTTCACTGCAGTATGAACGCAACCTACAAGGGTAGGCTGCACCTCATATGCAGCGCCCACTTGGCACTGTGTCCAACTCCTGCTGTGGTCGACGGGCTGCAGCTCCCACTTGGTGTTTCATCCTCTTGCGCACTGCCACAGCTAACGAGCTATGGACTCACAGTCAACATGGCCCACTGGTGGGGGTTGCTGCTGCCACGCAACCAGTGAGGCCGACTACCATTGTTTCTGAAGGCGTCGATGCGCCAGCAGAATCTTCGGTAGGCCACTAGACCTGCTCCGGTGGTCCGTTTCTTGCACCGCTTCTTCCAACAGTCTCTGGGAAACGATTTCATTACTACAAAGCCTTCACAATGTCCTTGTTGTCTCTTTGATAATGGGGCCACCAAGAACACAAAAGTGGAGGAGCTTGGGCCTTGTTCTTTTCAGCTTAGACCCTCCTCATTAGTGGTTTTAACAAGGGGGATTCTTAGGGATGTTTTTGTTAAATCACTCATGCCGAGGTTTAATCTCAAATAATCACCCCAAAAAAATTTCACCCTCCTATTATAACGCACGATCCGCGATCAAACTTTCTACGGGTTGATGCACGTTTGAAATTTTTCAGAAAAGGAATGGGGAAAAATTTTAAAAATTAAAAACCCCTACCTCTTTGATGTTTATATCCACCCATTTTCCCTCGAGGGGCTAAGACATAGATGTTTTTTCCCAGCTCCGATCTTCGAAATGTGTCGAAGGTTATGAGGACATAATGGCATTCGTCGATATTCACTGGGGTGGAAATCCATGATAGGTTCTCTAGGGAATCCTCCCAATTTCTAATCCATATTTCCCCAGCGCATTGAACTATAAATAGGAGCACGTCATAGTGTTCCCATTAAGATGTGACGCCGCATCATTACACTGTTTCATTTATGAA
The DNA here is from genome assembly GCA_963277665.1 of Viscum album. Classification (NCBI taxonomy): domain Eukaryota; kingdom Viridiplantae; phylum Streptophyta; class Magnoliopsida; order Santalales; family Viscaceae; genus Viscum; species Viscum album. Next base: position 1,752,369,961 of record OY728155.1, on the reverse strand, counting down.
ACAACATCACTATTACGTGCCATTAAAGCGTCATTACACTGGGAGTTTAACAAGCCATTAAGAAGCCTAATTGATGAGCAACATTTACTCCATGTCTCTACCCCACAACATTGCCATCATCCACTCAAAAGTGAGAAAAAAAATAATTATACTAAAATATGTTATTATTTATCTCAAAAATTCTGAAAAATAAATTTTCCGCTCATCCTTTGTCGACAGAAGTTAAGTCATTTCTAGGTGAATCCAGGCATTCTAAATTCAATAGTGCCCTATTATTCTCAACCCGAGCAATGGTTCAAAAGATATAAAATCCAATTTACACATTTACTGAACGTACCTAAAAAAGTTTAAAATTTCATTCTGGGATCTCCAGACCTCATAATCACGTGCCGTTGAATTTCGCAGTCTCGAAATAATTCCATATAAATAAAAAAATACATGTAAATTATGTAGTGTAACAATATTACATATGTTTTACTAGGGATATGATCCAAGGATATCATTATTATTATTTCCATAAATGTTTTGTGTTTATTATTTCATGATGTCTATGAAACCCAATACACTTCCATGTGTTATACCATGATAAAATTATTTTGATACCCACTTCTTTTTCCATGGGTTATTCTATAATTAAATGATGAAATGATTTTGAAACATGTCTGTTTTATACTTTTCATGATATAATGAAATGTTTATGAAACCCATTTTATTTCATGTGTCATGATATGATAAGTGTTTTATGGTCTAATTACACATATAAATGTGGTTCTCATTATGAGATGGGCGGTACCAATATCTACCTCGAATGAATTGTGTGAATTTTTATATCTATTAAGATAGATAAGAATGGAATAGGGATTAAACCCAGTTTAGTGTGGAACATTATCTTCTATGATGGCCTTGGGAGTGAACCTGGAGTAAAATTAAGGTTTTGGGAGTTGACTCATTCTTCTATAATAGGCTTGGTAGTAAATTTTTACTAAATTTGAATTCATTTTCTAGGAATATGTGTATTACAAAAATCAATATTGTATTCCAATGTTAGATTCTCATGGATCATGTTATTTTATTCTTTTATGATTCTTGTATTATAAACTACCAATATTTATTCAATGAATCAAGATTATGATCTTTCATATATGGTGTTTTGTTTTCAAATGCTATTCCCTTGTTCTCATACCCTTGTATTAATTTTCTGCATATGTATCCCCCTTGTTTACCCTTACTGAGCAATTAATCTCACCCTTTCTTTGGTTTCCTTTCCTTAGGTTATGAAGAAATATATTATATATGATTTTTCTGACATGGATTCTAGTTATAAAGTTCACAGTGGGTGATTATGTATTTTACCTATTCATCAATAATTTGTTTTTCCAAACTTCCAATGGCAGAAAACTATTATGTTTTGTAAGTGTGTTTTTATGTAATATACTGAATATTCATCAAGAATAATTTTATACCAATGTATGATAATATATTGTAATAATAGTTGGTTTCAAAGGATAGGTTTAGATAACAATTAAAAACAATAATGAGAAAAACATAATGAGATACCTAAGGACATGTCAAAATATAAGTTCAAGGGTGAATCAAAGTAGATGAAAATGCCCTTAAATTTTGGTAATAGATATGGAGATTAGTTTTCATGAAATTGAATCCATGTATAGATAGTACAAGTGGATTTGGGTTTGGAATAAAGGTACATAAGGATAATTAAACTAAAAATAGAGCATTGAGATGGACTCGATCTTCACCTAGTGCAGGACTGTGGGACTTGATGAACAACTAGTTTGACCCCCAAGGGGATGTGATTTGGGAATTGAAAAACTATTCATGAACCATCATGATGTATTTAAATATTTTATGAATATCAAGGACCTAGAATAATCTTAATGTGTCAACAATTAAATATGGTGTAATTATTTGTACATCATTTATGTGTTTTTTAGGATTATTTTTTCCCCACTATGATTATTGTTTATTACACTATTATTTTTAGTTTTATTCAATTAATGTAACATGAAGAAACCATGTGAATGATGAGTGAGATGAAAAATGCAGTGATTTTTCTCCTAATAATACAATCATCATGGAAGCTGGAATGAAAAATCATGATGCTATGATCGATCATCTTTCTCAAGCTATAAATCATGATAGATATACAAATGAACAAAGCAAGGAATAGTATTCTATTGAGTCTTTCATAAGTCAATGTCCACCTTATCTTAGTGTTTCACAAAATCCACTAGTTTTTTTAATAATGGATCAAAACCATTAAAAAATATTTTTCATTATCTAGTGTTAGAAACATTAAAATTTTATTTTGGCTATCTTCCTCTTGGAAGGTGATGTTGATGAATGGTTGACTCTTATCAAGAATATAAGGCAATGGTAAGAAATTTTCTCCATGGATTGGGATGAGTTCAAAAACTAATTTATAAAAATGAAAATTTTATTATATTTTTTATACAAAGATAGATAATGAGTTCCTTGAGCTAAAGAAAATTGATAATAAATCTATTTGTAATTTTGAGGCCAATATGACAAGTCTTATAAGGTATAATTCTTATACAATGATTCAACCTAAAAGGTACACTTATCATCCGCTCCAGAATATATGATGTAAAATTTGAGTATAGATCTACCCATTCAATCATATATAAAGATTTATTTGTGGTTATCATGGTGCCACCAAAATAATTAGATACACAATTAGTAGTAAAAACAATAATTTTATAATGATTTCATCTCAAGTATATGATTTATATCTAGTTGAAATTGTAAGGAATGTGCTTCCTAAAAATCTTTTCATTATTCTTCTATTTTAATTTGATGTTATCTTGGGAAAGGATCAGATTTCTCTACATAAATCCCAAATCCGTTGTCAATGATGGTATGTCACATTTTATATTCCAAACCAACCGATTAATGTGTATACATGTGATGATAATTATAAACTTCTGATAGACACTGCTTCCAATTTTTGTCTTAATTCCAATTTAGGATGGGAGTTTTTCTTATAAGGGTGTGGAAAAACTTGACATCATTGGTAGGCCTATTATGCATGAATTTGTTGATGTCTTTCAATAGTATTTTCCTAGTCTTCCACAAAAAACATGAGGTTGAGTTCACAATATAAATCATACCTGGTTCCATACCAATTTCAATGAATCCATATATAATGGCCTTATTTAGTTTCATGAATTGAATATGAAAATCTAGGAAAACCTTGAAAATGGATTCATTCGACCGTTCATGTCACCTTGGGGAGAACCTATTATTTTTATTAAAAATAAATAATTATTAATGTGACTCTACCTTGATTATTTAGAGATGAACAAGATCACAATTAATAACATTTATCATCTTCCTTATATTGATGAATTGTTTGAATAAATATGTGGATCAAAATAATTTTCAATGATTGACCATTCTAGATATTATCAATTGAGGGTCAAGAAAGAGGATATACCATAGAAAACATTCAGTTCAAGGTATGGAAACTATGAATGTAATATGATTCCATTTATTCTTAATAACTCATGTTATATCTTCATTGATTTAATGAATTGAATCTTTAGATATACCTTGATTAGTTTTTAGTTGTCCTCATACATGATATAGTTATATATTCAAAAAGAATGGATGAGAATGAAGAACACGTGAAAATTATACTAAATATCATAAGAAATGAAAACATCTATGAAAAATTTTAAAAGTGGTAATTTTGGAAGAAAAATGTTTCATTTTAAAGTCTTATAATATCAACATAGGTTGTATCAGCAGATCCATCAAAGTCAGAGGCTATAGGATGTTGGCCTAGACCAACCATGGAGACTAAGATCTATAGTATTATTGGTCTAGCTGTATATTATAGATGGTTTATGCATAATTTATAATCACTATCTAATCCTCTAACTAAGTTTACTCGGATGGGATCCTTGTTCCTCTGGATAGATGAATGTGAGGAAAATTTTTAGGAACTGGAGAGAAGATTAGTGGGCACACTTGTGGTTAAATTACCCTATATTGGAGATTCTTTTGAAATATATAGTGATATATCAAATAAGGTATTAGGATGTGTTTTATTGTTGAATGAATAGGTTATATCTTATAAATAATGGAAATTAAATATTAATGATAAAAATTTCCCAACTCCAACTTTGGAGTTAGCTGCGGTAATTTTTACATTGATGATATTGAGGCATTTCCTTTATAGATAAAAGTGTGATATATATACAAATAAAAAATTATTAATGTATATATTCACACAAAATGACTTTAATTTGAGCCAAAGAAGATGTTTGGATCTGATTAATGATTATTACTACTCAATACAATACCACCCAAAGAATAAAAACAAGGTGTCCAATGCTTTATGTTGAAAGGATCATGATAGATTATCTAGGATGAGGATTAAAAAATATCCAATATTTCTAGATTTTCAAAGTTTTTTTTGAAAATATTTATGGAAGGGGGGAAAATATTATCTTTCACAATTGAATGTTAATACTTATATACAAGTAATTATTAAATAGGAATATAAGGATTATATAAATCTAGAAAAGAAGGTTAAAAATTTCCATGATCACAATTGAATAATAATGTTCATAGCCCTTGGATATGTTCCATTCATACCATATTTGAGGAAGTATTTGTTATAGGAAGGTCATAATTCATTGTTCTCTATTAATCTTGGATGTATAAAAATATATGGAGATTTTAAAGTGTTTTTCTAGTTGGATGGAATTAAGGGATATATCACATAGTTTGTATCTTTTTTTTGTATTCTAAAAAGTTAAGGATGAATGTAAAAAGTATAAGGGAATGTTACATCCATTACCCATACTTTAATGGAAATGGGAAAACATAAACATGGATTTTTTCATTTGACGCCCCAAAACATCTAAAGGGCCTAATTCTATATGGGTTTTAGTTGATCACCTAACTATGTTAGAACACTTTACCTCTATTAGAGAACACTTCTCCCTATATTATCTTTCCATAATATACATTAAGTAAGTGGAATGGTTTCTTAGAGTAACTCATTCCATTTTATCCAATAAGGATCTAAGGTTTACCTCAAGGTTATATCAAAGTGTTTATAAAACTCTTGATTTGAAGTGAAGTTTCAAAACTATGTATCATCCTCAAATAGATGGATAGTCTAAGAGAAAAATTCAAACCCAAGATTATATATTGATATCTTATTATTTTAATTTTAAAGGTGTTTTGGATCAACAATATCCTCTAGTTGAGTTTTCTTACAACCATATATTTCACCCAAGCGTTCAGATGGATCCTTATGCAGGCTGTTGTGGAATAAAGTGTAGAGATACAATGTGATAGAATAAAGCTGGATATTGAAGAGCATTGAGAACTGAGATAGATGATGAAATTCCAGAGAAGGTTAGATAAATTTAGAAAAAAAAAACAATGTAGCTCAGAGTTGGTAGAAAATTATGTTGATAATAATATGAAAAATCAAGAATTTGAAGTTAGTGATAAGGTGTTTCAATGAATTTCCCCAGGGAATATGGTAATGATATTCTATAATAAAAGGAAACTGAGCCATAAGTATATCAATCCACATAAAATTCATCATAATATTAGGGATGTGGAATATCAGTTGGAGCGCCAACTAAACTTATCTCAGATCCATATTTTTTCATGTATCTCTCCCAAGGAACTACATATCTGGAAATTTATATATAATGAACATAGAGGTAATACCGCTAGAGAAAGATCTTTCTTTTGAGGAATAACTGGTGGAGATTCTAGATCGTATAGAGAAATTTCTAAAAAATAAGACCACTCACATGGTCAATTTTTTATAAATAAACAAAAAAATTCAAGAATCTATCTGGGAACATGAGGATATGATTACACATAATTATCCTCATTTTTTATACTAAAGTTATGAATTTCAAGGGTGAAATTTCATTTTATGTGGTTTGAGTGTATCACCCTGATATTTGGTGAGTTTTTGGGAAATAAATTAAATTTCATTGATATATTTTATTACCAAAAACACCAATTTAAGCTATTAAAACATGAAACATTGTGTTAATAATTTATTATATGCAACCCCAAGTTAATTTTTCACTAAATTTAACACTGAGTTAGCTTTAATTACAAACAACAATGTGTTTTAAATAAACCATGATATATTAGTAATATAGTAAATTAAACCTGACCATTATAACCTAGCCATTGAACATAATTATATGAATAGAAAAAAAATAGTTTTTTATTATAAGTTATAATTGGTTGATATAAATGAAACATATTGCTTGAAAAATTACTCAATTTTCTGTAATGTTTTTATATTTTTTAAAGAACTATTTTCTCAAAAAAAATCCTTTTTATTTATTTTTGTGATAATATAATTAAATTTTAATAGGTATGTAAAATTAATTTGATAATTTAAAGATTATTTTATAAGTAATCATGTAAAATATTTCTTTGGTTTTATATGATGTATTTTTCTAAAAAGATTCATTTTTTGATGAGTAGTGAAAAATACTGAATTTTAATTAAAAATAGTCTTTTGTTTAATTTATTTAAAAATTTAACATAAATTTTAATTTTGTTTAAACTTAATAATATTTAAATTATACATCTAATAATATAATTTATTTCATTGGAATAAATTTTATATTTATATTTGAAAAATAAATTGTAATTTTTTTTAACATTCCCCTTTAAAACCCCTCTTTCTAATCGCGTCTCTGGGATTTGTTTTAAATTAAAAAAATAACTTCTATGAATGGAATTTTTTAAAAAGGATTCTGTTTTATAATAATTATAATTTATATTATATAATATATTCATCGTAATTTTTTACCAAAATGAATAGTGAAGTCGTAAAAATTATTTTCCATGGTTATATTAAAAATGGGTTACTAAGATGGTCAAACTATAAAGATAAGATAAAAAATGAAAAATAAATTATCTAAGTTATATTTAATTAAAATATATTGATAATATAATTTCTATTATTAAAATTTGATCCACTTTTTTTCCCTTTTGAAATTTTAAAAAAGTGGTTCCACTTTTTTTTGAAACAATTAGAAGTATGTCACTCACATCACTTAAAAAGGCAACCCACTATCATCTCTTCTTCACACCCTAAACCCATTTTTTTTCCAAACCATAGAAAACTAAATTTTAAAATTCCCTCATATCATCCTATATGACTTATTTTGAATATAAATTCAACCATCTATGTCTTTTGGTTCAAACCTAAGGAGGATACCCTTAGAAGCGGTAATGTTCCTCAATGAGCATTTTTGTTTTATTTCTTACTCCAACTCATTAAAATATTATTATACCATGATGATATAAAAAACTAATTATATTCCACATATTTATATGTTTTTATGTTATGATAATGACCCACAACCATTTATGCTTCCATCAAATGAGTTACGAAATCATCTCTCATTTGTACGGTGGACTCGCGCCTTGAGAACTAAGGTGGTTCATTTTTCCATTACAACCACTCAAGGCTTGACATAATGAAGGATTTATTATTTATATATAATATATAGGATATTATTATTCTTATTGAATTATTATATAACACATTCCTTATTTATTTCAATTTTGTGGGAATACGATAACATTGTTCGTGTGTATTGTGGACTACCACCTCATGAAGCGACGTGATTCATTCATGCAAAAAATAAAAGGTAATAAGGATGGGTTTAATGAAAATTTTTGATATAATTGATATAAAATTATTATTAAATTATAATTTATTATTTATTATTATTTATTTCAAACCAAAATGAAAATGGGAATAGTGTTCATGCATACGTATGACCTATTGACTCCATGGACGGTGTATATCATTTTATATCACTAATTTTTAAGGGTTAAAATAAAATAATATTTACTAAATATATATGATATTTATATTAGGGTTGAAATTATGATATTATAGAATCATTATAATGTTTATATTTCCAAAAATATAAAACAAAAACTTATATAAACAATAATGCAGTTATTACCCAAAATATAACATTAACATGGAACTATAAATAAACCTATATTAAAGGGTCATAAGAAAATAATATATTGTATGATATATAAAATTATATTTCTTTGGTAGATGTATAGTAATATTATATTTATTATACATGAGTATTTAACATGTAAGATGAATTTCAATACTTAAGGTAATGGATAATTGTCTCAATTTTCATTTTTTGAGACATATGTTATGTTATACACATATCATCTTTTATGAGGTTTATATAAAGACCCATTTACATGTAATACCATGAATTTATTTATCCCCATGATATTTTATGTTTGATTTAATTTTTTCCCTTCATGGGGTTTATAATTTAATTTTACCAAAGTGGTAATGAATTTATTTTACAGTCTCATCATTTATATAAATTGTTTTTTATTAAAATTATGATGATAAAATATAATGATCTATTTCTGAAAAAAATAATTATTTTTCCTATAATATATTTATTAATGAAATTTTCATGTAATAGAACCATTTTTATACTTTTTTTAACTTAAAATAATTTATAATTTGTTTTAAGAAAATAAGACTTTCTTTCTTTCTTCGCCCAGAAATTTAATTTCCACCAAAACCATATTTTGTAAAATTGTTTTCAAAAATGTTTTATTATTCTCATATATTTTTTAAAATAAATGTTTACCCAATTTTTACTTTTTAATTTTTTTTCAATGTAATATTTATGTCATTTTAAAAATTACTCCCATTTTTTGTGGTAAATGTTAAAGGAATATTTGTTTTCAAGTGTAAAAGATGAATAAAACTTATAATCATCATAAACATTATTTTCTTTGAATATTACTTGATATTTTTAAATGTTATTCTCAAAGAAAAATATTTTCAAATGGTTCTATTTTTTAAATAGTTTTATTAAATAGTAAATGTTGTTTTTCTCAAGAAATGAAATAAATGATCCATTGGAATTATTTTTTATCTAAAATGACCTCTATTTATGTTTCCTATTACTTAATGGGGATATGATCAAAGGATACCATTCATATTATTTCTATGAATGGTTTATTTTTATGTTGGTATAATGTTTATGAAAATTGTTTCACATCTGTGGGTTATACCATGATAATATTATTTTGCATCCCATTTTATTCTTTTTTTATGCTTTGATGAAATGATGAAATGATTATGGAACTTTCTACTTTTCTATATATTATGATAATATGAAATGTTTATAAAACATATCTCATTTATTGGGCTAAGATATGATGAATTTTTTATGATATTGTGGCACACATAAATATTCTCTTAATTATGATATTGGTGGGACCTATATCTCAGTCCAATTCATTGGGTAAAGATTTATATATCATGAGATAGGTCATACTGGAATGAGGAGTGAACTTGAATCAATAAGGGACATTATCCACTATTATCATGGGATTGAAACATTAAAACTATGATGGTTTCAAGAGTGGACCTATTTCTCTACGAAGACCGTGTAAGTAATCAATGATTATATTGGAAATGAATTTCTATAAATATGAGTATGCCACAAATTTAGGCCTTTTTAAATTATTTTTCTCTCATGGCTTGTGTTATTTGATTCTATTATTATTCTTGTCTTATAAACTACTAATTTTTATTTAAAAACCCTAAATTATGATCTTTAATATAAACAGTATGGTTTTCAAGTGTTACACTCATGTTCTCATACCCTTATGTTCATGTTATGCTTAGTTGTCTCCCTTGGTTCCTATTACCAAGAAACTATGATCACCCTTTATTATTTTTCCATTATCTAGGTTATAAAGAAATATATTGATTATGATATGTCTAAAAAAGGGTCTAGTTATGAACATCATATTCGGAGATGATGGATTTTACCTATGGACCCATCATTTTTGTATCTATGATTCCAATGAAACTAAAACAATTTGGACCTCAGGCATCTGAATGTCTAATGTAATGAATATTAAACTAAAATTATGTAATATCTATGTATGATAAGCCTGGGGCACAAAAATATTAGATGAGAAGTTGTTTCAAAGTCAGATCATAATGAGAAAAAATAGTTTTCAGTTAAATAGTTCCCATATTATTTAATGGATCAAATATTTATAGATATTCAAAGAAGAATAGAACAATTCTAAAAATTTATAGTTTCTATGTGAAAAAAGTTCAGTGTTTGGTGTTTGAAGATGAACCATTTAACCTTCCAAATAAACTCGATCATTTTGATTCATTTTATCATACCTTAAATTGAAGGCATAACTATCTTTTGTATATTATATTTGTTTTTAAATAACAAAATATAACACTATTTTATGTTCATTCTTTATTTTTTTGAATTTTAATATTGTTAAAATTTAATATTTATTACATGGAAAGGAGAGAAACCAGAACATGGACTCAACCCCGTGACCACCACCCCAAACCCCTAAAATATTGTTATTCTATTTTATTTAATTTTTAATATTGTTATTTACTAAAAAATAAAAATGTGTATTATTCTATTTTATAATTTATTTTTTGGATATCACAAAATAGGGGTGAAATATGGGATAGATAATAGGAGATAATATATATGTGTTTGTGTGTGTGTGTCTGTGTCTGTGTGTTTTTAAGATTTTTTTTCATAGGAGAAATATGCCACATAAACAAAATATTTTTATATATTTCAATATCGTTTTTGTAATGTTTTTAAATTGTTATATGTTACATAATTTGGGATAAATGTTTTTTAAAATTTATTCCTTCTCATGTTTAGAAAATTAAATTTATAATTTGTGAAATTTAGATAAAAATATCATTTATATATCATCTGTCATAATAATTATATAAATAATTATATTTTTGTAGTTATGTTTATATTTTTTTAAGGGATTTATGACCATCATAAAAGGGGATTTTTTGGAAATTTTTTTGACTAAAAATTTAATTAATTTCATTTTTATTTTGATGCTCACAAACCCCAAAATTTTTGTTACTAATAAATTTAATTTAAGTATATTTTTAGCTAATTTTTATTGGAATAATTATTTAAATTCTATAAGTATTTTAAATTTTAATCCAATGGATGATTTTTTTTATTTCTCAAAGTATAGGTATTTTAGATCTATTAATAATAATTCTAGAAAAACAATTTATTCCATATGTTTTTTAGAACAATGATTGGATTGTGAGCCCTCATTTCGATAAGGAACCATATTGTTCTACCCAACATTTGAAGTAATCATATAGACCAGTAACTCTACTATTGGTATAGACCCTAAATTTTAATATTAATTGTAAATTATTTCAACACTAATTTTGGAATCAACCCTTTGTTTTAAGAGGTACTCTATGATTTTTCAACCCTACTTTTGAAGGTATTATCTATGAAAATAAAACCTATATTGACTTAGTCAACTATGAAAGTTTAAAATTATGGATTATTTCAACAGTTTCTATAACTGTCTCACCAAATAAAATATCTATTTTAAATTTTTTTAAAAATGATTAAAATTCAATTTTTTATTTATTAATTCGATCATATTTATATGGGAATTTATGAATTTATCTAGGTGATAAAATTAAAATTTAAATCAGGATGTGTGGTTTTATTATCATAATCTATCATGTGATATTATTGGATCTATTTGACCTGATAAAATTATAGTTATTTGTTAAATAATTATAGTTTTTACTTCAAAAAATAGAAAATGTGTAGTTGAAAATTATATTGTGCCTTCTTCTCTAGTCCTCTGAATAGATATAATTTAGAGACATACATGTTTTGATTCTTATCTGTTTGATCATCATATTGTTACAATTTTTTATCACATTGTTAATATTTTTTGTAGTTCCACAAAGCACCTATCAGAAGTACACATTGGTGACATTAAAATTTTATAATATTTTGATTGTTTTATCAACTTTGTTTTAATGACAAATGAATGTTCCTCATTGATGATGATTATTTTAATTATTCTCAGATTTACTGAAGATCTGTGGATATATTAATTTCTATTACAACTAAAAGATGAACCAATTACACCACAACCAATATCTCATCTATTTTCAATTGGATTTTTGACTACTTATACTCATTTATAGAAGATTATGATATTATCATAATAAGCTATGGATGTATTGGATCCTTATAAAAGAACCATAAATCTATGAAAAAATCCTTTTTTAATGGATTCAACTTCCTATAATCATTTTTAGAGGTCTCCAGAAAAGAGGGTGTGCTTGTGAAAATCATCAATCTCATGGAGAGAGTGTTGGTGGAGTGTACTAGAGGATTTATGTGCCCTGAAAAAATATAAATTGTTTAATTTTATTCTTTACTTATTTATTTTTTTTTCTTAATCGTCTATAAGAGAGAAGGAAATAATATTTTAAAATTGAACAGTTTTGTTTTGAATTATTTGTGATTTTAAAATAACACATTTCACCCCCTCTTGTGTCTTCATCCTTACCATTTCAACCCAAAAGTGATTAGCTGCATAAAAATATTATTTCACTACACATGAGAAAATTTATCCATAACTATTCTATTTTAGACCATTTCTAGACATCTCAAATGATTTAACCATATTTATAACATTGTGATTAAAAGTATAGGTAGGGGGAGCTCAAATGCATAGTAAGGGAGCGATATATCATAATGTATTAGATCATACACATTAAAGAGAAAATAATGTTGAAATAAATATCATAAGAAAAGATCAAAAAAATTATATGATAATCATATAACATGTTATAGTGACATAAGATCATAAAAACATCATTACAGAAAAATAAAAGTTATGCAATTGTTAAATCATACCTCAATAATCATATAAAATTTGAGCATGACATAAAATTTTAAAATAAATTAAAAATTTGGAGTAATAATAAAAACATGTCATTTTATAGAAATGAAATGTCTCTTTAAATTTTAACATAATTTGATGAACAAAATATAAATGTGGTGCAACCATAAGCATAGTAAAATTATAACAAACTAACTACATGTTCCTTATGGGGATGGGGATAATCTATCTATATACACCTAGGATTAGGATAAAACCTCTTGTTAACCCCCTTTGTCTTGGGTATAAAACCTCCTATGTACCCTTTTTCTTAGGATACATTCTCTTTTATATGCATATTCTTGGGGTAAACCCTCCTGTATACTATTTGGATTGGGATAAATCTTCTATTATACAATTTGGTTTGTGATAAATCCTCTCATTTACCACATTTTCTTGGGATAAATCCTCTAATGTAACTTTTCAACTTGATATAAATTCTCCCATGTACTTTTTTTGGCTTGGGATAAATCCTCCCATGTATCGTTTTGAGCACATGAGAAATAAACATAAACCATTACATTGGATGGAGATATAGAAACCCACCTATCATCATCCATATATATGTGCACCATTAAAAATTCAATCATAAACATATTTTAATGAACCCAAATAAAAACATTTGGTTTTTAAAACATCCATATGAAATTCATTCAATTTGGAAAAGGAACCCATTAAAATGAATTGGGTTTCATAAAACATCAAAATTGTATAAAATAACATCATGAATTAAATTTTCTAAAACCAAAAACCTAGTAACAAAAAGTATCCAATGAACAAGAATAAAATAAATAATAGTACATCAAGAATCACATTTTCAAAATGAAATCATATCATATTAACATATAGAGGATGATCAAAACATTACTTTAGAAAATATAAAACTTGTTTTCAAAATAGAAGTGAAAATAATTATTTTTTTTCAAAAATCATTTTAGAACATTAATGTACAAATTACATTCAAAAAAAAATTATGAAGGGATAGTGAAGAAATTTGAAAACAATATTTCTAAATTCAATATTACTTTAAATACATAAAAGTTTCAAAAAGGATAAGGTAAAATAATTTTAAACCTTTTACTTTTAAAAGAATCTTTAATAATGAATAATTAAAAAAGAAATAATGGTTTCAAAAAGGGGATGTAAAAATACTATGAAAAAAATTAATTTTAAAGTACTATTTCATCATTTATACTTTATAAATACATTTTTTCACTAAATTGGCCTAATAGGGATTGATTTGAAACTACAATATGCCCGCCTCTATAGGCCAGAGTCTAGTGAAAATCGTCGAATAAAATGACTAATATGGGAGGCCTTTGCCTATATACCTATTGGTCTGAGTGGATACTCAAGAGGGGGTGAATTGAGTTCCAATTAAAATTTCTGTTAAAATATTGTCTATTTAGAATCCCCTAATTTATAAAACAAGTTCAACTATCGTGAATTTATATAGATTGTAAATGTTCACTTAGCTTCTCAAAGATAGATTAGGTCTCAGTTAATTTAACCACAAGATCAAACTAACTTTTGAAACTAACCTACTGATTTACAATAAGTGTAAACACTTGATAATTTAACTATCAAAGTAGCTTTAAAATAGTTTTGTATTTAAAAGTAATAACAGCGGAGTATAAAAGATATATGTAGTATAATTTAAAATTAAACTAAAGATGCACAGCAGATGTAACAAGATGTTCAGTCTCAAGCCGAGACTTAGTCCTCTCAAATTTATATAAATTTGATCCACACCCTGGATCGAAGTTAACAATAGTTTACACAATTTTCCAGGCCACGCAGGGTCCTCTACCACTGTTCTTTGTGGGAAACAAAATAGATATCAGGCCACACAAGGACCTCTTCCACAGTTGACGTGGGTAAACAAGAGTTAAGAATTTTAGAGTGAGGATTTTGATATCCTCCAGTTCAGTGTAGGAGATAGTGTGTGTGTGAGATATACAGATTACACCACACTGCTCGAAGGTAAATAAACAAATCACTTAGAGAGAATAGATAAGATTTTAGAAAGCTCTAGTGATTAGCAATGCAGCTTTGGACTCATTGGATTCAGGATAATTGCTTCTTAGTCCTTCTCTGGTTTTTCTGTTGAAAAACAGAGTGTCGTAGTTTAGCTTGTGTTCTACAAGAGTGAAAATGATCTCTTGATTCGCCGTGTGTTCTTCAGTGGTGTTGGATTGCACTCATGAGAGTTATTTGAAAGTCTTGCAATCTCCTTCTTGATCAGGATTGTTCTTTTTATTCAGCATAGTGCTCTCGGGCGTATGTAAGTTCTTCTTATTGTATCATCACACTTGTACACCACTTCTTACACTGGTTATGTGTACTGCATCTCAATATTCCTTATATTCCACACGTTCTGGAAGTAGGAATGATTCCATTTTCATAGGTATGAGATATGGTTTCCTGACATGCCAACAACTATAATTAAATAACATTAATTGCATTAAAAACATCAAATATGACCGTTAGTATTATTTAAATAATATTGACAAAAAGTTAAGAAACGGTGTCACAGTGATTATGTAAATGGTGTCTTCTTCACGGTATAGTCTTCACGGTATGTGGTTCAAGGTAAGTGTTTCATGGTAAGTGCTTCACAGTAAGTGCTTCACGGTGAGTGCTTCACGGTGAGTGCTTCACGGTAAGTGACTCACGGTGTCTCAGTCACGGTGAGTAACTCATGGTGTTTCAGTCACGGTTTGTCCTTCACAGTTTTTCCTTCAAGGTGTATCCTTAACAGTGTGTCTTTCACGGTATGTCCTTCACGGTGTGTCCTTCACAGTGTATGGGTGAATGTAACTGTGTCTTGTAGACAGTCTTTCTAGCTGTGTCAAACATCACGGTGTCTCTATACTTAGACAAATATCTGTATTTATACTTAAAATGTAATATGCATAATATGGATTAAGTTTAATCATTACAGAGTAAGAGAACTTGAATCATAAATATAAAGACTTGATAATATAAGTGAGATTTGTGATCATGCATAAGACTTGTAAATAATAAAGAGAGTAATTAACATCATAAGACTTGAAGAGCATTAGCAAGATGTGTAATTAAGATTGAGATTAATTAACAGTAATAGTATTTGTGATCATTAAAACGTGATTAATACATGAGGCGTCCAACAATATCCCCCTTTTGGATTATCACAAATCATGTATAGTCAAAATATAAATGAAATGCAACATAGCATATCTCATTATAGTACTGATACTTGTAGTTTTTCTCCCCCTTTTGGGATTATCAAAAAGTAGAGAAAAAGAAATGAAACAATGAATTTTTCATTAAAAATGGTTCAGAATAGATCATACAATAGAAATATAAATAGAAAATAAGAAATGACATCCCATCAAAAAGAAAGAAAAATGTCTCTTGACTCTTTAGGGATCCACCTTTTCCTTGCCTTTAGCAGCAGCAGGAGCTGGTGCTAAAGTAGAAGAAGGCATAGATGTGGTAGACAAAGAGGATAAGGGTAGACCTTCAAAAATAGATGGATCCAAAGTAGGAGCAGTAGAAGATCTAGGTTTTGGTTGGTCAAGAATGACTGGCTGGATCTGAGAAAGAGCTTGGCTGACTATCATGGTAGTTGAGGCTAAGGCAGGTAGACCAGGTCTAAGGGGTTCAGCAGCTGGAGCAACTATAGCAGTACTCTGCACATGAAGATATGGCATCAAAAGATTGATGAAATCAGTAATGATTTCCCCACCATATTGCATAGCCTTTTCAAAAACGTCCTTATTCTCCATGAATTTGTCCAACAATCTGGTGAACTCTGTAGGTTTTTGAACTTGAGCTTTAAAATCTTGAGTTACAGGAGGGATTTTCAGGTTTTCCACAAGATATCTAAAGTGATCGGTCATATCACTTTTGGAGAAAATCTGAGAGAGATAAAAATCTATTTTCTTAGTGATCTCCTGTTGAGCATCATTCTCTATCTTAGAATGAATTCTAACTAAGTCCAATGCTCGATCACTGTTCATAACCACTTCTGACAAAGAAGACAGATCCAAGACACTTAAGGCATTCTGAAGTTCTTCCATGATTATGGATCTCAGCAAAGAATCATCCAAAAGAGGAACAGAAGGTTGACCTAAAGCAGGAGAAGTTTTTATAGCTTCGGATAGAACTTTGAGCTGTTTGAGAACTTTTTGCAGGCATCCAGTGTACTCATCTGTGAGTTTATTCAGATTTTCTACAAGATCCCTCATACGTTCCAGCGTCTTGGTGTGTCTTTTTTCAAACTTTTCATCAAAATATAGTAGATATGGATGCACTTGAGACACAATTTCCCTAGCAAGGGTGTAATCATTTGGCTCAAGAGAAGCAACAACAGGTGCAGGGGTAGAGATAGGAGTAGGCTTTGATCTCAAAGAAAACTCATTTTGTAAGTTTACTACCATATTTTTCAGATTTGCAACATCATCACTTAGCAGCTTATTTTAAACTCTGAATTCTTGAATTTCTCAAATCATCCATGGTTGAATATGAAATATAATATTTTCTAAGAGAATTGATGCATCTTCTTGACTCAATTGAGTCACTGGATGAGGTTGAGAGGATAAGATCTTCTCAACTCCAGCTAACAGAGTCTCTCCAAAAACTTTCAGATCATCCTTAGTCACAAAGGAGTGATGCTCGGGTAAGGGTGCAGGTAAAGGTAGAGGTTCAGGTTATGGTTGCGGTTGCAGTTCAGAGTCATCTTTAGACACAGATTCTGATTCAGATTGAGGCTCTGGTTCTGGTACTGGTTCTAGATGAGATACAGACTTCAGTTGAAAGAGAGAAGAAAGATCCATTCTAGTTGTAGTCACTTTCTGTGACTCATTCACATCATAAAAGCTTGGGAACTCATACCGAGTGTACATATAATATGTGACAGAAGGTTGAGAAGCTCTAGCAGATCCAGCTTCTATAATCTCAATGTTTTGAGGTTCCTCCCCCTCAAATCGTGCTTCCATTTCAGAGACTATAGGCTCAGCAACATGATCAAGATCTACAGGATCATCTTAAATCTCTTCAGAAAACTCTTTCCTTTCCAGATGAAAGTCAATTTCCATCCTCTCTTCAGCAGAGGGAATTGTCTCAGAAACTGATTGGTCCACTGTTTGACCTTACAGACTTGCTTCTTTCTCAACAAGGAGATCCTCTTTAACAGGGTCTATCTCTATGGTTTCTTGCTATTCTGAATAATGAAAAACCAATTTTCTTGCAGCATTAGGATGAGTTTCTGGATTGACATCTTCACTAGAAGCAGGAGCTTTATCTTCTCTCAAACAAACAACAACTTCCTCTCCTTGAGGTATTTCAGTAGTGATAACAGCAGGGACAACAGCCCTTTATTTTTCAACAGGAACTGTTTCCATTGGAGGTCTTCCAGCTTCTTCTCTAGGTGATACTTCAGCTATTACTTCCTCTTCTTCTTCTTCTTCTAAATATTCAGACACTTCATCTAGTTCCAAACCAAGATCAGGTAGATTATTAGGTCTTCTTGGATAATCAACAGGATTAAAATTTTTATAGATTTTATCATTATCCTCAACCCACTACTTCTTCCAAGGGTTCCAGTTTATCTTCATCCTTCTGATGATAGCCATGGATAAGCAGAAATAAAAGTACTCTAACTTTTCTTCATTCAGTCCTACCATCCCTTTGGCAACTAACATGGCTGAAATCATCCTTGATTAAAACAAGGAGGTGGATTTGGAAGTGACTTTGATTAGCTCACAGATATGGTTAATAACATACTTTCATAGGTTGATCTTATGGCCATTCTTAAACAGGTGAATCAGGAACACATCTTGATACTTCATTACAGCAAAATCCCCTTTTCTTGGACTAATCAAATTCTGAACAAATTTGAAAAGAAGTCTTGTCTCCCCATCTAATTTAGCAGCTATGGCCCTTCGCTTGGTTCCATTACTAGTTAGAATTTCCAAGGCATTTTCCAGATTGAAGATATCAGAAGATGGAGGAGGGTCTCTCTGGTAGTCTTCACAAACTCCTTCCTGTGGAATTATTAGGCATGCAACCCACATCCTTGAAGAGAAGGAACACTTCTGACCATTGATCTAGCTGGTCACTATAAAACTTTCTCCAAACTCAAAGGAAAACTTCACATGTAGAATTGAGATACCAGCCTCGGGTAAATCGGTCTATTTTTTCCAGAGAACCATTCAAGCCATCCTTTTTCTCTTAAAAATTTCAAAACTAATGACTTTCTAGACAAAATCCACTCAGGGAAAACTTCATTTTTAGGTAAAATAGTATGTCTTACCAAGTTTGGGTTTAGAGGTCCTTCGGCAGCTATCCTTGGTATCCTCTTCTATTTCTTAGAGTGGCGCTTCTCAGACGAGGGTGAAGATGGATGCTTCATCCTTGGAATCCACAGAAGGTTCGGGCAAGAGGGAAGAGAAGGTTTTCAAGAATGAGAAGGTTCAGGAGAGAGTTTGGGTAAGGAATCGAATGAAACCCTTATGTTTTATCATTTGGTAAATTCAATCGTCATAAAAACAAAAATGCGGGAAATCAAATAGTAGTGAAATAAAAATTACCACGATACAGGTTAAAATAAGAATATAAATAATTTTCACGGTGAGACCGTGAGTAGGCATTACGGTGTGATGAAAAATAGTCATCACGGTGAGATAGTTTGTGGTCGTCATAGTGAGATAGTGACCATTTGGTGTAGTCACGGTGAGATAGTGAGTTAACAGACCGTGAGCACAAGATCTTAACGGTGAGACTGTATGCATGAAACAGTAACTGTAAAAGAGTGAGCATGAAACTGTAAAGTAAAATATAGTAAATTATTGAGTATTAAGATCAATAAGATGTATATTTATGATTAATCATACCAAGATCATGTATGATGTAGTCTAATCTTTCAGAATTTAATGGTTTAGTGAATATATCAGCAAGTTTATATTCAGTACAAATAAATTCCAAAGTGATATCACCTTTTTGATAATAATCCCTCAAAAAGTGATGTCTTACATCAATATGTTTTGTCCTAGAATGAGAAACAGGATTCTTAGAAATATTAATAGCACTTGTGTTGTCACAATTTATTGGGACATGTCTGAATTGATATCCATAGTCTAGTAATGTGTGTTTCATCCAAAAAATTTGCGCACAACAACTTCCAGCAGCTATGTATTTAGCTTCTACAGTAGATAACGCAACAGAATTTTTTTTCTTACAAAACCATGATAATAGTGACTTGCCTAAAAGATGACATGTTCTAGAGGTGCTTTTTCTATCTAACTTACATCCAGCAAAATCAGCATCAGAATAACTAACTAGTTCAAATGATTGTCCTTTGGGATAGAACAGTCCTAAATTGGGAGTATTCTTGAGGTATTTTAAAATTCTATTTACAGCATTTAAATGTGACTCTTTAAGGTTTTCTTGAAAACGAGCACATATACACACACTAAACATAATATCAGGATGACTAGTAGTCAGGTAGAGTAGACTTCCAATCATTCCGCTATAAGTGGTTTGATCAACAGATTTACCATCTTTATCAAGATCTAACTTACAGTTGGTACTCATGGGAGTGTCACTACCTTTTGTGCTATCCAATCCAAAACGTTTTAAAATATCTCTAGTATATTTACTTTGAGTTAAAATAATTCCATCATCATTTTGAGAGATTTGAAATCCAAGAAAGAATTTGAGTTCACCCATTAAACTCATTTTAAAATCATTTTGCATCATTTTAGAAAAATTAGTACATAGGGAATTTCTTGAAGATCCAAAAATAATATCATCTATATAAATTTGTACAACTAAAACATCTTTAGAAATTTATTTTATAAAATGAGTAGGGTTAGCTATACCTTTTGTAAAACCTTTAGAAATTAGAAAAGTAATTAATCTATCATTCCAAGCTCTTGGAGCTTGCTTTAAACCATATAATGCTTTGGATAATTTGAAGATATGGTTTGGAAAATGAGGGTTTGAGAATCCAGGTGGTTGTTCAACAAAAACATCCTCAGCAATATATCCATTTAATAATGCACTCTTGACATCCATTTGATATAGTTTGAAATTTATATGTTCAGTATAAGCAAGTAAAATCCTAATAGCTTCTAATCTGGCTATAGGATCAAAAGTCTCCTCATAGTCAATTCCTTCCTCTTGACTATAGACTTGTGAAACTAGCCTATCTTTGTTTCTAACTATGTTTCCAGATTCATCCACTTTATTTATAAACACCCATTTAGTGCCTATGGTGAAAGTGTCCTTAGGTCTTTCTACAAGATTCCACACTTTATTTCTTTCAAACTGATTGAGTTCTTCTTGCATAGCAATTACCCAAAATTCATCATTAATAGTATCATCAATGTTTTTAGGTTAATGCTATGACAAGAAGTCTTGATGTTCAACTTGATTTCTAAGAGAATCTCTAGTCTGAGTCCCTCTATCAATATTTCCTACAATAGAATCTAAAGGATGATTCTTTATAATTCTAGTTGATCTAATAAAGGTAGGACTAGAAATTTCAGGTTCATCTATAGGTTTGGGTTCCATAGCAGCAGATTCTGTAATATGTCCAGAACTGGATGTTTTTACAGAAGGTTCTTTAGATTTATCATTAAGGTTCAGAATACTCAAATCTTCCTCAAAATTTTCAAGTGAGGTTTTAGGCTCATGTGGATCAGTTTCATCAAACTTGATGTGAACAGATTCTTCCACACATTTGGTTCTTTTATTAAAGACTCTATAGGCTTTTCTAGTTAAATAATATCCTAAAAATATTCCTTCATCACTCTTAGAAGCAATCTTATGAAGATTATCTTTTGTATTGAGAATAAAGACTTTGAAACCAAAGACTCTAAAGTAATTGACTTTAGGTTTTCTATTATTCCAAAACTCATATGGGGTCTTCTTAAGAACAGGTCTAATTAAGACTCTATTAATAATATAACAATATGTATTCACAGCTTCAGACTAAAAGTAAATAGGCATCTCATATTCATTAACCATAGTTCTAGAAATTTCTTGCAGGGTTCTATTTCCTCTTTCTACTACACCATTCTGTTGAGGTGTCCTAGGAGCAGAAAAGTTATGACTATAGCCATTGTGTGAGCAATAGGATTCAAATTCATGATTTTTAAACTCACGTCCATGATCACTTCTTAGAGTTTTAATCTTAAGTCAACTAATGTTTTCTACAGACTTGGAGTATTTAACAAAATAAGAACAAGATTCACTTTTGGGAGATAAAAAGTATACCCACGTATATCTAGAAAAGTAATCTACTAGGACATAGACATAGTGATTTCCATTTAAGCAAGAAACTCTAGATGGTCCAAATAGATCCATGTGAACCAACTCGAGAGGTTGAGAAGTTGAGAATTCTTTCTTTGGTTTGAAAGATATTTTGTGTTGATTTCCCTTTTGACAGGGATTACACACTTTGTCATTTGGAAGCTCAAGTTTGGGTAAGTCTCTAACTAAGTTCATCCTAGTTATTTTCCAAAGTGAGTGTATATTGCAGTGTCCTAATCTCCTATGCCACAACCATGACTCTTTATAAAAGGAATTTAAACAGGTAACATTTTGTTTAGCTAAGGAATTTAGATCAACAATATAAATATTTTCATTTCTTAAATCAGAAAATACTAAAACATTTTTATAATTAAAAACATTACAAGAATCATTTTCTAACTTGACATTAAAACTATCATCACATAATTGAGAAATACTTAATAGATTATATTTTAGTCCATCGACAAATAAAACTTTAGAAATTAAAACTGAATTAGTGTTACCAATTTGGCCTAGGCCGATGATCTTTCCTTTAAAATTATCATCAAAGGTGACATAGCCTCCATCAACCTTTATTAAACTCTTGAAACATGAGCAATCCCCAGATATATTTCTTGAACATCCACTGTCCAAATACCATGTCTTCTTGTGGTAACTCTTCAAGCAGGTTTCCTAAAAAACAGTTTTAGATAGAGTATGATTTTGGTACCCAGATCTTCTTGGGTCCAGACAGGTTAGCAATCAATGATTTTGGTACCCAAATTTGTCTTATGGGTCTCATATAATTTATAGAATCAATAGATTTTGAAAGATAAAATCTATTTGATTTATAACTATGTGAATAAATTGTTGAAGCGTATGGATTTCCAGCACTACAACTAGCAGTATTCTATCCAGATTTAGGAATAAAGCTATTCTTAGTAAATTGTCTCTGGCCAGGTTTGTAGCCTCTTCCAGTAGTGTATTTTGGTGCCACTTTCTTTCCCAGAATTTGAGTAAGTGTATCCTTTCCATTTGTTAACTTCTCTAAGTCCTTTCTAAGTTTCTCATTATACATTTTTAGTTCAGTATTTTCCTTTAACAGTTGATCATTCTTCTCTTTTTCAATAGTAAGTTCAGTTTTAACAGTATTAGTTAGAGCATGCTATTTCTTTAATGATTTGTAATTATCCTTAAGTTCATTTCATGTCTCCTCCAGCATATTCCAATATTCAAATAATTCCTTACTAGTCATGTTTTCAGAATCCAAATAAGATTCTGCATCATCTCTAGAATAATAAGAATTTAGAACATAAGTATCTAAGGTTACCTCAAATGTGTTTGTCATGAAACACATTTTGGCATGATTCTTTTCAGAATCAGACATTTCAAATTCACTTATGCTGTCTTCAAAAGTACTCCAGGTAGCCTTCATATCTTTCTTGTACTTATTGTCCTTGTAATCATATTTCTTCTTGAATTTTAGCTTTGTGAAGTCTGCTTTAATGTGTCCTTTTCTTTTTCACTCGTAGCAAACAACTTCATAACTTTTATCTGGCTTTTTCCAATCCTTCTTCCAATGTCCCTTATTGTCATACTTTCCTTTGTAATTTGATTTTCTGAAAAATTTCTTCTTCCTATAAAATTTCTTAAACCTTCTGGCTATCTGAGCCATTTCAGCATCACTATCAGAGTCTGATCTTTCACTTGTTGAACTGTCAGTTTGTATTTGAGATTTTTCTTTGTCTTTGTTCTTTGAATAAGTAGTCTTGAAAGCCACTGATTTCCTTTTTGGTTGATACTCTTACTCTTTATTCACCTCAAGTTCTTCCTCATACATCATAAGCTTACCAATGAGTTCTTTGACAGGTAGAGCAGCAATTTCACATGATTCTCTGATTGAAAAATATGTGCCTCTCCATCGGTCTGGTAAACATCTAAGTATCCTCATAATTTGTTCCTTTGCTGGAACATCTTTACCAAGTGAATTCATGTTATTGACTATCTCATTGAACCTGAGATACATATCAGAAATAGGTTCATCAGTTTTCATTTTAAAATTATCATATTTAATAGTATATGTATTCAATCTCATTTCTTCAACATTGGTTGTTCCTTCATGAGAAACACTTAAAGTATCCCAAATTTTAAAAGAAGTTTTACAAGCAGAAATTCTGTTAAACTCTTCATATCCTAAAGCACAGTACAAGGCATTCATAGCTTTACAATTATTATTGTAGGAATTCTTTGTAGGTTCATCCCAAGTTGTTCTTTTAGTTTTTGGAATTTTATCTTGAGATTCTATAGCAGTCCACATATCAAAACCCATGCTTTCTAAATGAATTTTCATTTTAAGCTTCCACTGAGCATAGTTTGTACCATTGAAGAAAGGTGGCATGTTAGTAGCAGCACCCTCTAGTCTATTGTCCATAGCTAGATTTTAGAAAGTATAATTAAAGAGATAAAATTTAGAACTAACAGAAATTTAAGATCTTTAAAGATGCAACTAAAATCACAGTTGAAAACAGAGTATTTCAAAAAAAAATATTTAAATAAAAACAACCTCTGATACCAAATGTTGGTCGGAGTGGATACGCAAAAGGGGGGTGAATTGATTTCCAATTAAAATTTCTGTTAAAATATTGTCTATTTAAAATCCCCTAATTTATAAAACAAGTTAAACTATAGTGTATTTATACATATTTTAAATGTTCACTTATCTTCTCAAAGATTGATTAGGTCTTAGTTAATTTAACCACAAGATCAAACTAACTTTTGAAACTAACCTACTGATTTACAATAAGTGTAAACACTTGCCAATTTAACTATCAAAGTAGCTTTAAAATAGTTTTTTATTTCAAAGTAATAGTAGTGGAGTATAAAATATATATGTAGTATACTTTAAACTTAAACTAAATATGCACAGAAGATGTAACAAGAGGTTTAGTCTCAAGCCGAGACTTAGTCCTCTCAAATTTATATAAATTTGATCCACACACTGGATCGGGGTTAACAACAGTTTACACAACTATCCAGGCCACGCAGGGACCTCTACCACTGTTCTTGATGGGAAACAAAACAAAGATCAGGCCACACAAGGACCTCTTCCACAGTTGATGTGGGTAAACAAGAGTTACGAGTTTTAGAGTGGGGATTTTGATATCCTCCAGTTCAGTGCAGGAGACAGTGTGTGTGTGAGATATACAGAGTACACCACACTACTTGAAGGTAAATAAAAAAATCACTTAAAGATAATAGATAAGAGTTTAGAAATCTATAGTGATTAGCAATGTAGCTCTGGACTCGTTGGATTCAGAAGAATTTCTTCTTAGTCCTTCTCTGGTTTTTCTATTGAAAAACAGAGTGTCGTAGTTTAGCTTGTGTTCTACAAGAGTGAAAATGATATCTTGATTCGTCGTGTGTTCTTCAGTGGTGTTGGATTTCACTCATGAGAGTTCTTTGAAAGTCTTGCAATCTCCTTCTAGATAAGTATTGTTCTTTTTGTTCAGCACAGTTCTCTCGGGCATATTTAAGTTCTTCTTGTTGTATCGTCACACTTGTACACCACTGCTTACACTGGTTACGTGTACTGTATCTCAATGTTCCTTATATTCCACACATTCTGGCAGTAGGAATTATTCCCTTTTCATAGGTACGAGATACGGTTTCCTGATATGCCAACAACTATCATTAAATAACATTAATTGCATTAAAAACATCAAATATGACCGTTAGTATTATTTAAATAATATTGAAAAAAAGTTAAGAAATGGTGTCACAGTGATTATGTAAACAGTGTCTTCTTCACGGTATAGTCTTCACGGTATGTAGTTCACGGTAAGTGCTTCACGGTAAGTGCTTAATTGTAAGTGCTTCACGGTGAGTGCTTCACGGTAAGTGCTTCACAGTGTCTCGGTCACGGTGAGTAGCTCACGATGTTTCAGTCATGGTTTATCCTTCATGGTTTGTCCTTCACGGTGTGTCCTTCACGGTATGTCCTTCACGGTGTGTCCTTCACGGTGTCTGGGTGACTATAACTGTGTCTTGTAGACAACCTATCTAGTTGTGTCAAACATCACGGTGTCTCTATACTTAGACAAATATCTGTATTTATACTTAAACTATAATATGCAGAATATGGATTAAGTTTAATCATTAGAGAGTAAGAGAACTTGAATCATAAATATAAAGACATGGTAATATAAGTGAGATTTGTGATCATGCATAAGACTTGTAAATAATAAAGATAGTAATTAACATCATAAGACTTGAAGAGCATTAGCAAGATGTGTAATTAAGATTGAGATTAATTAACAGTAATAGTATTTGTGATCATTAAAACATTATTAATACATGAGGTGTCCAACAGTACCTATACACACACACAAGCATATCCATGAAGAAGTATTGATGAAAAAAATAAGAGACAGTAACATCTAGAGTTCCAATCATAAATATAGCAATGTCTTTGGAATACAAGAGTATATAAACGTAATTTGAAAACTAAAATGGAAAAATTACATGCCCAAATAGAAAGATGTCCCAATGTGACAATAACACATAAATTAAATGATGTGAAATCCCATATTTGGATTTATAATATCCAACCTCCTTATGTAATCTAATGTAATAGGGTATCCCTTTTCTCTGATATAATCACTATCAACCTATTTTCTCTTCGTATAAAACACAACATTTAGGAAAACACCATGTAGCTGTGAGTATATACTTACCAGTAGGATTCCCCAAAAGCTGAAGGTGGATCACTAGTGGACATGATTGAAGTAGATAGCTAAACCCATAGAAATTTAAAATATAAAAACAATCAACATTGATATATTGTCATAAAAGAATCCTTAATAAATATTGATCATCATCTTATAACCTGACATAGGAGAAGATTATTCCATCAGTTCTAAGAGGTCCATCAATATTACCCAGCATCTCACGTGTCAATTTGAAGAGGAATCTATGTCCATTAATGTAACGCCCCGGCCCCAGAAGCCGAGAGTCAGTGCATTATTACGTATCATTGGCATGATCACAAAAGATCAAGTCTCGAAATATCGATTAGTTTAGTAGCCTTGAAAGTACTAGATACATTCATAAGGTTTACATTACATCATAAAATGAAAAACTACAACAGCATAGTCTCCATATTCCACACTCATATCCCTTCAGACTATCCTTGCAGGTTAGTCATAAAATACCTCTTCACATCCTGGAAAAAATAAAACATAGAAAGGGGTGAGCTCAGATTCTTATTAAGGATAACAATATAGCAGAAACTTTCGTAAATAAGCATATACACTTAAGGCAATGTATAACTAAAAAATCCTTTTAAACTTGAACTTCAGCATAATATGGAAAAAATAAAATGAAATAATGTCATTTACTTATTCACATGGATATTCTACTAGTCGAATAATCATATGTAATATCAATAACCACTTTCATAATGATGAAATGCATAATGCCAGACTTTCACAACCACATAGTCAAGGCCTTGTGCCAAGACTACAAATATGATTTTGTCAAGGCCTTGTGCCAACACACTAGTTTGTCTCATGATACCTACCGATGCATCAAGGAGCTATAGCGGGCTCCACCCATCACTTACTAAGTCTAATGCATTCCTCATATGAATAGGTTTAAACATAACATAATCATTCGTATTAAAACTAGCATACGAAATGTCAATACTTTATCCATAAACAATGAATGGTATAAAAATAACACATCCAAAGTAAAACATATCACAAAAACTTCAATACAATGTTGAAGTTTTATATCATAATAAATCAACTTCAAATAAGTTTAAAATCCATCAACATATGTTGACATAGATGAAATCAAAACTATTTGAGAGAAATATCTCTTTTTTTTGAAATGATTTAAAAGTCACATAATTATAAAAGAAAACATTTAATTTGAAAATATTATTATAAGATTGTAATTTAATCTTTGATGATTTTATAACGGCGGAAAATAGCCTCACCCACCGTATAATTTTAAAAAATGACATTCTTACCTTAATTTTGTCGAAAAGGATAAAAAGGACCTTGTTTGGAAAACTACGGAAAGATTCCTTTATAAAAACCTTATAAAAGTAAAAAAAGGGTATAAATTACTTTAACCCATAGTCTATAAAATAGTAATAATGTTTTTAAATACATTTTAAAGAAACCTGGATGTGGATGATAAAGTGGTCCCAGTAGATAATTACGTATAAACAATCTCGGATAATGGAGAGATTGTGAAATAAACCCTTACCTTGTTCTTTTCCTTAGTCGATGGTATGTTAACCTCCTGTATAATAGTTAAAAAACTGTTATTAAATTATACAAGAATCATATACATAAATATGATATCATATATGATCTTCTAATATTTCTTGGTTAATAATATTTTAGTATTATCATCGTTTCGGGTGTTAACTTACTCGTTTTCTTTTATATGTTTTGTTACATAAGCCATTTTTGTTATGGATAGGTTGTATCTTATTCATATCCAAAATGATATCAAGTCCTTAAACATTATTTTTAATCATCAAATGAAAATTAGTCTTGAATGGATACGATGGAGAATGAATCTCATCGCGTTCGTGGAGACGGTAGTCCGTACGTACGCACGAGCAACAATATCATTATTTTGATATTAAAATAGTATATAATTTAATGGTATATAATATATAAAGAATAATTTTCATGTTATATTTATTATTTACATCAGTTATAATCATTATTATACCCATCCAAATGATGAAATGTTTGAATAAAAAACTACACCACGACGTGGAGATGGTAAACCCTACGCACGCATGTGTGGTGACTTTTTCATTCATAGGATAGATAAAATAACTAATATGGTTGTACCATATTTATAATAATATCACATATATAGAATATACTGGAGTTATTGTTTTATAATTGAAACAACAAAGATAAAGGAAGTGGAAGAAGAAAGGAACTTGAAAGAGGGTGGTGAAATTATTACCTCTTCTTTGGGTGTTTCTTTTTGAGATGATCAAAAGGGATCCTCAGGTTGTATTTATGACAAAAGTAAGGCCTCTAAGATGAATTTATGGAATTTTAGAGGATATTTGGGTAGATTTTGGCTGATCCAAAATGCTTTGAAGGTGTGAATTAGAGAGAAGGGGGAGTGCCCTTTTATAAGAGGGGTGAGGGGCAACTTAGGAAAAGCTAGAAATATTATTTTATAATAAATTCATATTCGGTTTATAATGGCTCCAAACAAATTTATTTCGAGGCTAAGGTGGGTATGGGTTGAAAACCACTCAACCAATAGGTTTTAGACAGGTTTGGGTCACTATATTAACCTTATCTTTTAGATTTAACTCTTAGTTAATTAGTTTGACATTTACCATGTCTGTTTGTATTTTTATATTATATGGTTAATAAACATACTATAAACTTTCAAGCAAACACCAAGTGGTTCATTAATGATACACCTATCATTATATAAGTATCTTGGTCGAAACTTATATTTTTAGGAATATAATATTAATTAATAATATAATATTTGTTTTAAAAACTCCTTTATGTCAATTTTGACACTATTTGGGATTTTGTTTTTGTGAAAATCATAACAGAATGATTACTTCAAAAAAAGTTCATATAATCAACCCTAATATGTCATATTAACATATAAAATTAGTTTAATTCATAAAAAAGTCTCAAATTACATTTATTTGGATATTTATAATATCAATTATTTTAATATTTCATTAATTAGGTAATTACTGCATCATCATTGTGTCATAAATAAATTAAATTATTTAATGTTTAAAAAATATAAATAAAATACCATTATGTAAGAAATATTTTTATATTTCTAATGAATATTTATAGTTGAATTTATCTTATGTATAACCCTATAATAAAAATGGTTTAGTTTTTAAACTTTGATTTTATCTCTTTTAACTCTTATTTAAGTAAAATAATAATAAATGTCCTATTCTAATCCAAGTGGACCTAAATGATAATATCTTATTCCTAATGTTGTTCTTGGTCGAATTATACTTATCCAATAGAATTAGTACATGTATTAGGGAAAATATATTATCATTTTTACCATTAATTACCATATTTACTTTTAACCGTGGTAAATAAAAGTAAAAAGTTACTATTCACCAAAAATTATTTTCATCTCATTGAACCACATTTTACTTACTGATATCAATTGTGTCTCTCGGATTTTTGAAATTCAATTCACAGAAGCAGTAAAATTAAGTTTTATGCAAATCTACAAAATCTCCTAGGAGGTGGGTAAAATACAGTAAAAAGTTCAATAAAGGTTTTATATATCTAAAATTATTATAAAATGACTCCAATTAATTACATTGAAATTAAATAGGTATTATGTATTTATTTAGACCTAAAATAAACTTAAATAAAATAACTAATTATTTAAATAAAAATTCAGTTTTAACCAATAACTCAGTGTTTTTCTCTATTCATCAAAATTTGAAAGTTTTCAAAAAAATACCAAAAATTCACCCTAAGCTAATTTCGATATTCTGAATCAAAAAATGAAGTCCATTTTGAAATATAAAATTTATTAAATTTTAAAAAGTGGGTATTACTATTCATAACAGCTAGTTTGATTGGTTTTGGTGTGTGTTAGAACTCGAAGTTGTGTACAACACACGTTATTGTAATATTCAATGAGAAGCATATCGTGGAAGCTTGGGGTGTTACATTCTCCCCTCCTTCAAATAATTTCATCCTCAAAATTTCTAGAGTATTACTGTGTAAAAATACTCGGGTGGTTCTTCATCATAAGTTCTTCGGGTTCCCAAGTTACCTCTTCCATCTTACGGTTTATCCATAGAACTTTTACCAGAAGAGTCGTCTAGTTTCTCAGCACTTGTTCTCTTGTATCAAGATTCTTGACGGGATCTTTGCAATTAGACAGATCTGGTTACAGTTCTAATTCCTCATAGGTGAGTACATGCGTTGGGTTAGGCATGTATTTTCTTAACAGTGATACGTGGAACACATCATGAACTTTGGAGAGATTTGGCGGAATTTCCCAATGATAAGATACATCCGCAATTTGTTCTAGAATTTGTAATGGTCCGATTTACCTGAGACTCAATTTTCCATTCTTACCGAAACATATAACACCCTTCCATGGAGATAACTTCAAGAAAATATGATCTCCTACTTGAAATTAAAAATCCTTCCTTCGATTATCGTCATAGCACTTCTAGATACTTTGAGCTTCTTTGATGTGGGTTTGGATTACCTTCACCTTTTCCATAGTTTCATACACAAGTTCTGGGCCTATGGGTTTTCTTTCACCAACATAATCCCAATAGGTTGGTGTGCGACATCTCTTTCCGTATAATGCTTCATATGGTGCCATCTGAATACTTGAATGGAAGCTATTGTTATAGGAAAATTCTACCATAGGTAAATATTGATCCAACGTACCTTGAAAGTCAAGTGAGAAATATCTCAACATGTCTTCTAAGGTTTGAATAGTCCGTTTTGATTGTCCATAATTTTGGGGGTGGTAGGCAGTACTCAAATGAAGTTCATTATCCAGGGATTTCTAAAGACTTTTCCAGAATCTTGAAGTAAAACGGGGATTAAAATCAGAAACAATCGATTGGGGTACTCCATGAAGTCTCATAACTTTATTAATATATAGTCTTGCTAGATGTTCAAGTGGAAAATCTTCTCTTGTAGCAAGAAAATGTGTTGAATTGGTAAGACAATCAACAATGACCCAGATTGCATCATTCCTTCTAGGAGTCTTTGGTAGCCCCATCACAAAGTCCATCATGATATTATCCCTTTCCACTCAGGTACGGGAACAGGTTGCATGACTCCTCCTGGTTGTTGCCTTCCAGCTTTCACTTCTTGACAAACCATACATCTTGACACAAAATCAGCAATCTCCCTCTTCATGTTGTCCCACTAAAAATGCTCCTTCAAATCTCTATACATCTTAGTGCTCCTAGGGTGTATAGAGAAATCAGAACTATGATCATCATCCAAAAATTCCCTTTTTAGATCAGGTATATCGGGAACACAATGTCTCTACCCAAATTTCAAAATTCCATCTTAATACACAAAGTCACTCAATCTCCCATCATTCACAGCTTTAATCTTCTTTTGAAACTATTCATCACCAGTCTGAGAACTCTTTATCCTTTATAGTAAAGATGGTTTTGCAACCATTTGAAAAAGTATTGATGTTTCCTCTTCCATGGTGATTCCCATATCCATCTCTACTAGATCCATGTATATAGGATCCTTTTCAACTCTCATCTTGTTCAAAAATCCATGATTCTTTCTACTCAAAGCATATTCCACCTTATTTTCCTTCCCCGGGTGGTAATGTATAGTGAAATCATAATCCTTGAGTAATTCAAGCCATCTCCTTTTCCACATGTTGAGTTCTTTCTGTGAGAAAATATACTTCAAACTCTTGTGATCAGTATAAATCTCACATTTTTTACCATAGAGATAGTGTCTCTAAATATTCAAGGTAAATATTACAGATGATAACACAAGATCAAGAGTAATATAGTTTCTCTCATGAATTTTTTGTTGTCATGATGCATAGGCAATGACCCTATCATTCTGCATAAGGACACAACCAAGTCCTTTTTTTGAAGCATTACTATAAATAACAAACTCATCATTCCCTGATGGTAGAGTCAAGATAGGAGCATTGACTAATCTTCTCTTCAGTTCCTCGAAACATTATTTACACTCTTTTGTCCAAACAAATTTAACCCCTTTACGTGTGATCTTCGTTAATGGGTTAGCTAATCAGGAAAAACTTTGGATGAAACATCGATAATAACTTGCTAAACCAATAAAAATGCGTAGCTTAGTTATACTCATTGGTTCTATCATTTCTTGGATTGCTCTTGTATTAGAAGTATGAACATAGATTCCATCCTTAGAGACAATATATCCAAGAAAATAAATCTCTTGAAGCCAGAATTCACACTTTCTAAACCTCCCATATAATTCATGTCTTCTCAAAGTCTTCAGGATAATGCGCAAGTGATTTTCATGATCTTCGTAGATTTTAGAGTATACCAAGATATCATCAATAAATACCACTAAAAATTCATTAAGATATTACTTGAAAACTCTGTTCATTAGATCCATGAAAACATAGGGTTCATTAGTCAGCCCAAAAGGTATTACTGTAAACTCCTAATGCCCGTACCTAGTTCGAAAGGCTGTTTTCATAATGTCTTCCTTCTTCACACACAACTGATGATATCTAGATCGAAGGTCAATCTTTGAAAAATATTGAGCTCCATGAAGTTGGTCGAATAAATCATCAATGTGAGGTAGGGGATACTTGTTATTTATTGTTATAGCATTGATCTCCTTGTAGTCAATGCACAACCTCATAGATCCATCTTTCTTCTTAACAAAAAGGATAGGGGCTCCCCATAGAGAAACACTAGGGTGAATAAATCCTTTATTACTCAATTCCTCTAGTTGTTTATTTAGTTACAATAATTCCACAGTGTCCATTCTATAAGGGGTCTTAGATATGGTCCTTGAACCAGGAGTTAAATCAATGGAAAACTCAATTTCTCATTCTAGAGGATGTCCAGATAAATCTTCTAGAAACACATCAACATATTCTCTCAAAATAGGT
Source organism: Viscum album (assembly GCA_963277665.1). Classification (NCBI taxonomy): domain Eukaryota; kingdom Viridiplantae; phylum Streptophyta; class Magnoliopsida; order Santalales; family Viscaceae; genus Viscum; species Viscum album. The sequence goes on along the minus strand of OY728155.1, from coordinate 1,752,336,181 downwards.
ACATCATCTATTTGAACATTACTTTCCTCACCCACAGTCATTTCATTCTCTTCCTCCCCAATGATTGAATTTAGTTGAGCTACTAGGGGTGGATCTAGATAAGAATTAGGTGGTGACGATTTTTCTATAAAGATAACGTGCTCTTTATCATCATCATCAAAAATCATAACCTCTTTCTTATTACAATAAATTTTTGCATCATGGTCCGAAAGCCAATCCATACCGAGGATTATATCAATTTCAATCATAGGTATGATGATGAGATCAGAAGATAAAGAACATTTATATGCCCTAATGGGAACTGATTCATAGAACTTTGTAGCAATGATACTTCCCTTAGGAGTTTTGACTGAAAACTCCCTTGTTAAATCAAATTGGAAATATCTAATTTTCTTAGCAAACTGGAAAGATATGAAACAATTAGATGATCCAGAATCAAATAAAGCATTGGCTAAACTTGAGGAAACCATTAAATTACTTGCCACCACATCTTTTGGAGAATCTACCTCGGCAGTACTGATAGCATAAGCTTGGCCATGATCCCTTAGCCTTTTCTGAGGTAAGTTCCCCTGACGCTTAGGACATTCATTTGAATAATTTCCCATCTCCCTGCAATTGTAGCATTGAAAATCGGTAGCTTCCTTCTTCCCATTACAATCACGAGCTTGATGGACTTTTTCACCACACTTGTAACAGACTCACATTCCCTTCAAGCAAGTACCAGGGTGTTTCTTCCCACATTTACTACAGGATGGATATTCAACTTTTCCCTTCTTCCCCATATTTCCATTTTCAGAGTGATCAGTAGATATCTTTTTCTCTTGCTTTTCTTTAAGGTCGTAAGACTTATAGAATTCCTTTTCTGTCTTGATAGCACATGAGACAATATCTTCGTATGAGGATAAGGATTGTGAGACTAACGCTCGATGGAGAAATGGTTTTAACCCATCAAAGAAACGGTCGATCTTACTTCTTGGGTTACATATATAATCTACAGCATGCCTCGCTAACCTTTTAAAGTTAGCCTCATACTTTGTGGCATTCTCATCCTCCTTTTGCCTCAGACTCTGAAATTGTCTTTCCATATCTGCTCGATGGTCACGAGGAAATAATTTTTCTAAGAAAGGAATTTTAAAATCCCTTCATTCCATATTTAATAATTCATCATTTTCCTTTGTGTTTTTCATCAATGGCCACCATTTATCAGTATCTCAAGTGAGGTGGTAAACTGACATGATAACTTTTTCCCTTTCACTACTCCCCAAGGCATGGAATATTTTCTATAAGGAATTTATCCATTCCTTAGCTACAAATGGATTTGAACCCCCATTGAATGTTGGTGGTTGTTATCTCATGAAGAGATCTAACATTGATCCTCCACGTTGCGGATCAGGGTGCTCCATAAAGGTAAGGTTATTATTCATAACCTGAGTGAGTTGTCCCAGTATGGTGATAAGCTTATCAGCACCAGTTGTATCACCAGCTTCACTATAATTATTCTGAGCAGGAGGGAAATCTCTACATGGAGTGTGTTCATTGATATGATTTCCATTCCTACCACTAGGTGACATTTATAAACAATGGCATAAACTAGATTAGTGTAGAGACCCAAAGCTTGACGTACATGGACATTACATTACTTTTGCGGAATACTTAGTACATAACAAAAACACACACACAAGGACCGTAATAGTTTAGTGTCTTTGGAAACTCGGAACGTAATCTTCTAATCATGGTGAAATATCTTCAACATCTCCCATAAAGATCTTCCTTTTTTTCTTACCTAAAACCTTTCTTTATATACTGGGGAAAAAGAAAACATAAAAAGGGTGAGCTCAAATGATCAGTAAGGGTAAGCATGGATAAAATAAAACATACCATATACATTTGAACTTAAAAAAAACATGAACATTAAAAATATTGAACAACGACATAAAACATGGAAGTACATAAGGCATAGATCGTAATGGAACATAAATCATGATAAAATAGCATTGGAATAAAACATGTAATTTTGGAATGCAGTAAGCACATGTAATTATTTCCATAGTAGCCAAGGCATTACTTCCAAGACCATCTTAGTGGACAAAGTCCCTTTCTGAATCGACTTCACTCCTCGTTTTAGTCATGTTTTACTAAACCGGTTTAACTTGCCATTCAATCCATGTCTATCTCATGAGATATAAATCTTTACCCAATTCATTGGAGGGAGATATAGGTCCCACCCATCTCATAATGAAATCATTCTTTCGTGTTCCAAAAAATCATAAATCATACATCATAGCATAACCCATGAAATAAAATGGGATTCTTAAACATCATGCCATCATAACATAATCCATAAACAATTGATATCATTTCATCATAAGAAAATTGAAACCATTTAAATCATAGACACATTTTACTTGAAACATACACATATGAAATAATGTCATCTTAGATGGAAAATAGTTTTGACAAAACACTTGAAATGAATTCTTGAGGAAAATATCCTTTCTTCTTTAAAATCATTTTCTTTTCAAAAAATTCCATGCAATTTTTAAAACATAACGGTTTTGTTAAAAATAATCATGAAATATTGTAGAGGAAGCTTCTTGAAAATGAGGCGTTATGAAACCATAAAAATCCGTTCACGCCGTATAAGTTAAAAATAACATTCTCCTCATACCTTTGTCAGAAAAGTCAAAAAGTACCTTATATGGTAACCAAAGGAAATATTTCATTCATACAATGTGGTAAAAATTCAATAAAGGGTAAAAATGACTTTAAAAATCCATGGAAGAACGGTAAACATTTTATGAAAGCATTTTTAGAAAACATGGTCATGGATGATAAACTTAACCCCAGTAAATACTTACGTATAAGAAATCTCGGATAAAGATGAGATTGCGAAATTATCCCTTACCTTAGGTCTGATATGCTTTATACGTATCTGAACCCCCTGTATAATGATTTAAATAATTTTATTGACTTATTACAGAATCATATTAATTTTTATTATATCATATATGGTCCACTTATGACTTTATATTACCCGTTCTTTTGTAAATTCATGTTAAAATAGCGTTTTGGGTAAAATCGTCTCATTTTTCATTCGTGTTTTAACTTGTAATTATTAATATGATTACTTGGATCATGATTAATTATATCCAGAATTTAAAACATGATTTATATATAATATATATTCAGAATATACATATATGTAATATATCGATAAATGGAAAGAAATACACCGTTCATGGAGACGGTAGGCCGTACGTACGCATGAACGCTGTTTTTGTTTCCTTATTGAATTGAATGGAATTAAATAGATGACATACATATATATATACATAAATCCAGTCAAATTATTATGTCATATATTTCATGATTACTTATTATATATACTTTATAATCATTCATTAATGGTTAAGGTGGAGAATGAATCTCATCGCGTCGTGGAGACGGTAGTCCGTACGTACGCACGAGCGATGATATCGTTCTCATGATCGTGGGACTATATTGGAGTGTATTTATAATATTTCAGAATCAATATCACTTTAAAATAATCATATATAGTTATTATTTACACCATTATACCCATCCAAGTAAGGTGGTGGTGGAAAATATATTACACCACGGCGTGGAGACGGTATTCCGTACGTACGCATGCGTGGTGATTTCATTTTCCGTAGGATGGATAAATTGTGAAATAGGGTTGTTTCATACTTATAATAACATATCATTATATGATTGATACTGATTTTATTACTTCATAATGAAACAACCTAATAAGAAGAAGTGGAAGAAGAAATAATGTTGAAAGAATCGGTAACGGACATTACCTCTTCTTTGAAGCGCCTCTTTGAGATCTACTTTTAGGGCACTAAAATTGGTCTTTGATGAAGAACAGAACCTCTAGGATGTTGATATGGAAGTGTAGAAGGAAATTTTGCAGGGTTTGGCCGAGATTTAAGGCTCAAAGTGTTGTGAGGAAGAGAGGGAGGAGGTGCCCTTTTATAAGGGAGGAGAGGGGTACCTTTGGAATAACTAAAACTATTATTTTATTATAAAGTCAAATTCGGTTCTAAAAAGCTAAAAATTGATTCATTTCGAAGATAAGGTGGGTATGGGTCGAAATCCTCTCATCCAATATAATTTAGACAAGTTTAGGTTCCTATTTTAACCTTATCATTTAGATTTAACATTAAGTAAAATAATTTTACTTTTACCGTGTCTTCTTGTGTTCTTATACTATAAGGTTAATAAACATACTATAGGAATCCAAACTAACCCCAAGTTGTTTATTATTAATATATATAACCTTATCTAAGTCATTTGGCCGAACCTTAGATTTTTAGGAATAAAATAACAATTAATAATATAATATTTGTTTTAAAAACTATTTTATGTCAATTTTGACACTATTTTGTAATTGATTTTTGTGAAAATCATAACAGAATTATTAGTTCGAAAAAAGTTAATTAAATCAATAATAACATGTCATATTAACCTAAAAAATTATTTTATTTCATAAAAAGTCTGAAATTACATTTATTTGGGTATTTATAACATCAATTATGTCAATATTTCATTAATAAGATAATTACTGCATCATCTTTGTGTCATAAATAAATTAAATTATTTAATGTCTAAAAATTACAAATAAAATACCATTATGTAGGAAATATTTTTATCTTTCTAATGACTTTTTATAGTCGAATTTATCTTATGTATAACCCTATATTAAAAATGATTTACTTATTAAACTTTGATTTTAACTATTTTAACCCTTCTTTAAATAAATTAATAATAAATGTCCTAATCTAATCCAAGTGGGACTAAATGGTCATATTTTATTCCTAAGGTTATTTTTGGTCGAATTACACTTATCTAATAGAATTAGGACATGTGTTAGGGTAATAATAATATCATTTTTACCCTTAATTACCCTATTTACTTTTAACCGTGGTAAAAAAAGTAAAAATTTACTATTCGCCAAAAATTATTTTCATCTCATTAAACCACATTTTACTTACTGAAATCAACCGTGTCTCTCAGATTTTTGAAATTCCACTCACAGAAGCTGTAAAATTAAGTTTTATGAAAAATTCATTTTTCTTAACTACCACTTAGTGGTTTCACTATTCATCAAAAAATGAAAGTTTCCAGAAAAATACCAAAAATTAGGCCTAAGCTATATTTGATATTATGAATTCAAAAATTATGTCTATTTTACAAAATTCAAAACATATCAGTTGCATTAATTAATTTAAAAATTAATTCCCGTCGTCAAAACAAATAGCGTGTTCTTAAGAGATAATAACTATCAAAAGATTGACAGTTGTTTATGTCTGGTTTAAATGAGAAATTACATCCAATAACCAAAATAATATTAAATTGTAAAAATATATTCTAAATATACTTTAAAACCAATCTAATTAATAATTTATCACTATTAATTATTTCTATTAAAAAGGTTGTTTTTAATTAAAATTTAGTAATTTTCACTATTCATCATAAAATGAAAGTTATCCGAAAAGTACCAAAATTTCACCCTAATCTAATTTCGATATTAAAAATCCAAAAATAAATTCCATTTTGAAAAATAAAATTTACAAAATTTCAAAAAGTGGTCATTACTATTCATAACGGCTAGTTTTAATAATATTTTAATAGCATATAGTTGTTTTGTGAAACTCGGTATTGCGTACTACACACGCTATCGAGGAAGGTCACGATTGCGTGTAATGCAAGGCAAGTCAAGGATGTGTGTTGTGAAAGATCCTTTTGGTGTAGTGTACAACACAAGACATTAATGAAATTAAAAAGAATATTTTTCATAAAATCTCGGGGTGTAACATTCTACCCCCCTTAAAATGAATTTCTCCCTCGAAATTCGTCAGGGTTATAAATGGTTTACTATTCGAAAGTTTCTTTAATAGAAACCCACATCGTAAAATGGAATACCAAAACCAATCTTTAAAAACAAAAGTATGAAACATAACAGTTACCCAAATAAACTAATCACTGGGTTTCCACACAGGTGAAAATATAGATATGGAAGAGAAATCTAACCATCATGTTCTGATGGAGAGTGGTAGAGAACATGGCTATGGAGAATCCAGAAATCACAAAGCCATAAATTTGTGACGATCTAAGGTACCGTCTGATTCATCATATATAAGAGCACTAGGACAACATTTTTGGTTTTCAAGATCATTTCCCTAAAGTTGATGAAATTGGAATTAGAAGAAATACTTTCGTGATTTTGGTATAGTCTCACCGTTTGTCGTTCTTTCAATAATTTCCACTTCATCTCTTAAAGAAATGAAGTTGAATTTGTCATTCGTGATGTGTTAGCAGATCATGTGATAGAATGATGGGTCATTCCATCTGTCGCAAACAAAAGGTTAGAAAAGTTATCAAAAAATACATAAGTCCGTCTATAGTGAGATTAATCATATATAGTTCCTAAAATGGACTTATAATTCATAAATCATACTTCTTAATATAATAAAACTAGTTTCTACTAAACAGGGACTTCCTGTAGGCCAGTGGTAGGCGATAAAGGCCAGTCGCACTTCGGTTGTGGGTTTGATTCCCACAGCCTTGTCCGACACGATGGGTTGTCGCCCGTCCTGCAGGTTGTCCTTTTTCTAAATCTATATTACTATAACATCCCATCAACAATATCAAAAAAGTCTTATCCTTAAACAATACTAACTTATGTCCAACATAATCCATTCCAATCTTTTGGCTTATCTAAAATACTTCGGTCCAAGCTCATAGTATAAAGAAAATGATCACATGAATGCCATAATTTATCCCCCATATATCATAAGATATATCTTGTTGGTAAAATTACAAATATGTGAATACCTTAATCATGTATTCTCTTAAAGAATAAATATCCATTGAACCTTAGTGAAAACATGAATGCAGTTAAAAGTTAACACTTTCCACATACCAAAATCCTCAAAATTCTATATCCTCAAACCATGATATCACTTAGTCCTTATATCAATCATGAGCTCATGAATACTATCAAACATATTAGATTCTCTTTATCCCTTCATTATGTGCATATCATCTTCTTTCCAAAAATATTTCAATCACTTTTTAAGGTTACCGATTCCATAAAATTATTGAAAACCACAATAGACCAAAACATAAATATTCCAATATTCCACGATACTATATACAACATTATTCTGGAATCCCATTACATAAACAGTTAATCATTCCACCACATCGTTTTCATATTCAACATCGCCAATGGTGATCGCATGTGACTTTCCTTTGTCCTTTTCCTTAAGTGGTTGCTCACGTCGATCATCACTAACCCTTGGATTAGGGCATTTATTAGCAGAATGCCCCATTTCCTTACACTTGAAGCATTGAAGTGTTGTTGTTGCGTTCTCTGCGGTCTTTTCTTCATTCACATCATTAGAAACCCTTTTTCCATTACTTCAACACTCAGCTACTCGATGACCTTCTTTTCCACACTTAAAACATTTTCTAGTCCCTTTAAGACAATCTCCATCATGCTTCTTTCCACACTTTGAGCATAAGGAAACATTCATCTTCTTTTCACCATTATTCTGAGATTTCTCCTTGAACTACATCTTTCGTTTCTTATCAAAACTATGAGATGGATAAGTAACACCAACTTCCATTTCTACCTTGATAGCACAACACACAATTTCTTCATAGCTACTGAAGTCTCTTATAGCTAATGCCCTTCGAAGATTTGGTTTTAAGCCACTAAAGAATCGATCAACTTTACTTTCAGGTTGGATGATAAATCCAGATGCATACCTTGCAAGCCTTGTAAAATTCACTTCATATATACCAACAGATTCATCATCCTTTTGCTTTAGTTCAAGAAACTCCTTCTCCATATTTGTTTGAAGAATACGAGGGAAGTACTTATTCAAAAATAAGTTCTTGAACTCGTCCCATTCCATGGACTCAATTTCATCTCTTTGCCTCGTATTCTTGATAAGATTCCACCATTGATCAGCTTCACCTTCCAAACGATATACTCCTAAGATGACTTTATCATGTTCAGAATATTGAGGAACTGAAAATATCTTTTCAGTAGTACTGATCCATTGTTCAGCAACAAGTGGATCAGAAGACCCACTGAAAGAAGGTGGATGTTGCCTCATGAAGGACTCAATAGAATATTGTTCCCTTCTCTGCTCATTTGGAAGTCCAGAATGATTCATATCTTGTGTAAGTATAGAAATAAGATTTTGCACTCCATCACCCATAACATTTGTTTGTTCAGGAGGAAAATCATTGCATTGTCCATTGTATTGATCAACACGATTCCTTCGGGTTCCAGCCATCGTCTAAAACCCAAAAAGAATAGTGTGAGAGGAAAAAATCACGCTAGGGAAAACAACATAATAAAGGGGGAGTATCCTAAATATCTAACATCTTAGGTTAAATTCTATGATCATTACCATAGTTCTAGGACTATATCCTATACATATACTTATCCTTAGGGATATCCCTAGACATACCTTAGAAATATCTCTAGGGATCTCACTAATGTTTTCGCATCCTAGTTTCCAGAGGTTGACTAAACCTTTCCTCTGATACCAACTATAGAGACCTGAAGCTTGATGTACATGGACATTACATTACTTTTGTGGAATACTTAGTACATAACAAAAACACACACACAAGGACCATAATAGTTTAGTGTCTTTGGAAACTCGGAACGTAATCTTCTAATCAGGGTGAAAGATCTTCAACATCTCCCATAAAGATATTCCTTTTTTTTCTTACCTAAAACCTTTCTTTATATCCTAGGGAAAAAGAAAACATAAAAAGGGTGAGCTCAAATACTTAGTAAGGGTAATCATGGATAAAATAAAACATACCATATATATTTGAACTTAAAAAACATGAACATTAAAAATATTGAACAACGACATAAAACATGGAAGTACATAAGGCATAGATCATAATGGAACATAAATCATGATAAAATAGCATGGGAATAAAACATGTAATTGTGGCATCCATTAATCACATGTAATGATTTCCATATTAGCCAAGGCATTGCTGCCAAGACCATCTTAGTGGACAAAGTCCCTTTCTGAATCGAGTTCACTCCTTGTTTCAGTCCTGTTTTACTGAACCGGTTTAACCTGCCGTTCCAGCCATGTCTATCTCATGAGATAAAAATCTTTAACCAATGCATTGGAGGGAGATATAGGTACCACCCATCTCATAATTAAATCATTCTTTCATGTGCCACAAAATCATAAATCATACATCATAGCATAACCCATGAAATAAAATGGGATTCTTAAACATCATGCCATCATAACATAATCCATAAACAATTGATATCATTTCATCATAAGAAAATTGAAACCATTTAAATCATAGAGACATTTTACTTTAAACATACACATATGAAATAATTTCATCTTAGATGGAAAATATTTTTGACAAAACACTTGAAATGAATTCTTGAGGAAAATATCCTTTCTTCTTTAAAATCATTTTCTTTTCACAAAATTCCATGAAATTTTTAAAAGAAAAGGGTTTTTTTAAAATTAATCATGAAATCGTGTAGAGGAAGCTTCTTGAAAATGAGGTGTTATGAAACCGTAAAAATCTGTTCACTCCGTATAAGTTAAAAATAACATTCTCCTCATACTTTTGTCGGAAAAGTCAAAAAGTACCTTATATGGTAACCAAAGGAAAGATTTCATTCATAAAATGTGGTAAAAATTCAATAAAGGATAAAAATGACTTTAAACATCCATGGAAGAATGGTAAACATTTTATGAAATCATTTTTAGAAAACATGGTCATGGATGATAAACGTAACCCCAGTAAATAATTACGTATAAGCAATCTCGGATAAAAATGAGATTGCAAAATTATCCCTTACCTTAGGTTCGATATGCTTCATACGTATCTAAACCCCCTGTATAATGATTTAAATAATGTTATTGACTTATTACAGAATCATATTCATTGTTATTATATCATATATGTTCAACTTATGACTTTATATTACTCGTTCTTTTGTAAATTCATGTTAAAGTAGTGTTTTGGGTAAAATCATCTCATTTGTCGTTCGTGTCTTAACTTGTAATTATTAATATGATTACTTGGATCATGATTACTTATATACAGAATTTAAAACATGATTTATATATAATATATATTCAGAATATACATATATATAATATATCGATAAATGGAAAGAAATACACTGTTCATGGAGACGGTAGGTCGTACGTACGCATGAACGCTATTTTCATTTCCTTATTGAATTGAATTGAATTAAATAGATGACATACATATATATATACATAAATCAAGTATAATTATTATGTCATATATTTCATGATTACTTATTATATATACTTTATAATCATTCATGAATGGTTAAGGTGGAGAATGAATCTCATCGCGTCGTGGAGACGGTAGTCCGTACGTACGCACGAGCGATGATATCGTTCTCATGATCGTGGGACTGTATTGGAGCGTATGTATACTATTTCAGAAAAAATATCACTTTAAAATAATCATATATAGTTATTATTTACACCATTATATCCTTCCAAGTACGGTGGTGGTGGAAAATAGATTACACCACGGTGTGGAGACGGTATTTCGTACGTACGCACGCGTGGTGATTTCATTTTCTGTAGGATGGATAAATTGTGAAATAGGGTTGTTTAATACTTATAATAACATATCAGTATATGATTGATACTGATTTTATTACTTCATAATGAAACAACCTAATAATAAGATGTGGAAGAATAAATAAAGTTGAAAGAATCGGTAACGGACATTACCTCTTCTTTGAAGCGCCTCTTTGAGATCTCCTTTTAGGGCACTAAAATCGGTCTTTGATGAAGACCAGAACCTCTAGGATGTTTCTAGGGAAGTGGATAAGGGAATTTGGTAGGGTTTGGCCGAGCTTTAAGGCTCAAAGTGGTGTGAGGAAGAGAGGGAGGAGGTGCCCTTTTATAAGGGAGGAGAGGGGTACCTTTGGAATAACTAAAACTATTATTTTTTTATAAAGTCAAATTCGGTTTTAAATAGCTCCAAATTGATTCATTTCTAAGATAAGGTGGGGATGAGTCGAAATACTCTCATCCAATATAATTTAGACAAGTTTAGGTTCCTATTTTAACCCTATCATTTAGATTTAACATTAAGTAAAATAATTTTACTTTTACCTTGTTTTCTTGTGTTCTTATACTATAAGGTTAATAAACTTACTATATGAAGCCAAAAGAACCCCAAGTTGTTTATTATTAATATATATAAACTTATCTAAGTCATTTTGTCGAACCTTAGATTTTTAGGAATAAAATAACAATTAATAATATAATATTTGTTTTAAAAACTATTTTATGTCAATTTTGACACTATTTTGTAATTGATTTTTGTGAAAATTATAACAGAATGATAAGTTCAAAAAAAGTTAATTAAATAAATAATAACATGTCATATTAACCTATAAATTTAGTTTATTTCATAAAAAGTCTGAAATTACATTTATTTGGGTATTTATAACATCAATTATGTCAATATTTCATTAATAAGATAATTACTGCATCGTCTTTGTGTCATAAATAAATTAAATTATTTAATGTCTAAAAATTAAAAATAAAATATAATTATGTATGAAATATTTTTATCTTTCTGATGACTATTTATAGTCGAATTTATCTTATGTATAACCCTATATTAAAAATTATTTACTTATTAAACTTTGATTTTAACTATTTTAACCCTTCTTTAAATAAATTAATAATAAATGTCCTAATCTAATCCAAGTGGGCCTAAATGGTCATAATTTATTCCTAAGGTTGTTTTTGGTCGAATTAAACTTATCCAATAGAACTAGGACATGTTTTAGGGTAATAATAATATCATTTTTACCCTTAATTACCCTATTTACTTTTAACCGTGGTAAAAAAAAGTAAAAAGTTACTATTCACCAAAAATTATTTTCATCTCATTGAACCACATTTTACTTACTGACATCAACGGTGTCTCTTGGATTTTTGAAATTCTACTCACAGAAGCGGTAAAATTAAGTTTTATGAAAAAATCATTTTTCTTAACTACCACTTAGTGGTTTCACTATTCATCAAAAAATGAAAGTTTCCAGAAAAATACCAAATATTAGGCCTAAGCTATATTTGATATTATGAATTCAAAAATGATGTCTATTTTACCAAATTGAAAACATATCAGTTTCATTAATTAATTTAAAAATTAATTCCCTTCGTCAAAACAAATAGCGTGTTCTTAAGAGATAATAACTATCAAAAGATTGACAGTTGTTTATGTCTGGTTTAAATGTGAAATTACATCCAATAACCAAAATTGTATTAAATTATAAAAATATATTCTAAATATAATTTAAATCCAATAAAATTAATAATTTATCACTATTAATTATTTCTATTAAAAAGGTTGTTTTTAATTAAAATTTAGTAATTTTCACTATTCATTAGAAAATGAAAGTTTTCCGAAAAGTACAAAAATTTCACCCTAAGCTAATTTCGATATTACGAATCCAAAAATGAATTCCATTTTGAAAAATAAAATTTACAAAATTTCAAAAAGTGGTTATTACTATTCATAACGGCTAGTTTTAATAATATTTTAATAGCATATCGTTGTTTAGTGAAACTCGGTATTGCGTACTACACACGCTATCGAGGAAGGTCGCGACTGCGTGTAATGCAAGGAAAGTCAAGGATGCGTGTTGTGCAAGCTCCTTTTGGTGTAGCGTACAAAACAAGACATTAATGAAATTAAAAAGAATATTTTTCATAAAATCTCAGGGTGTTACAATTAGTTTATGAATCGAAATACATAAATCCCAACTTGTAAAACACCTGACATAAACTGAACAATTTATGGATATAATCCAAAATCATAAAAATGTTTTATTTGAGGAAGTATATACTCATAAACCCTTCATAATGGTTTGTAAATAAAATGAGAATTATCCTAAGCATATCCCTTGGGATTGTCGTAACCAAGAGTGCAGCAAGGCCCGTTGTCGTGCACCAGTTCCTGTTCGAGTCTAGCTCGAAGTAGTGTTTTGGGGTTTTACCCCTAGGTACATTTGTGCCAGAGCTGCCTCTACCTTCTCATATCCAAACAGGAATGTATTTCTCGTAAAACTCACAAAATATCTACATTACCAAAATTATAGGAAGTTCTTCTATACTAATTCTCAAAGTCTATCTCAGAGAGAAGTGCTCTAATCAGAGTTTATCTAAATTTAGCTTCCAAGGTTTGTACTAAACTTCCTCTAATACCAACTATAACGCCCCGACCCAAGAATCCCAGAGTCAATTCATTATTATGTATCATTGGCATGATCACAAAAGATCAAGTCTCTAAAGATCGATTAGTTTAGTAGCCTTGGAAGTACTAGATACATTTATAAGGTTTACATTACATCATAAAATGAAAAACTACAACAATATAGTCTTCATAATCCACACTCATATCCCTTCAGACTATCCCTACAGGTTAGTCATAAAATACCTCTTCACATCCTGGGAAAAATAAAACATAGAAAGGGGTGAGCTCAGATGCTTAGTAAGGATAACCATATACCAGAAACTTTCATAAATAAGCATACACATTTAAGGCAATGTATAACTAACAAAAAAGCCTTTTAAACATGAACTTCAGAATAATATGGAAAAAATAAAATGAAATAATTCAATTTACTTATTCACATGGATATTTTACTAGTCGAATAATCACATGAAATATCAATAACCACTTTTATAATGATGGAATTCATAATTCCAGACTTTCATAACCACATAGTCAAGGCCTTGTGCTAAGACTACAAATAAGATTTTGTCAATGCCTTGTGCCAAGACACTAGTTTGTCTCATGAGACCTACCAATGCCTCGAGGAGCTATATCAGGCTCCACCTGTCACTTACTAAGTCCAATGCATTCCTCATATGAACAGGTTTAAACATAACATAACCAGTCGTATTAAAAATAGCATACGAAATGTCAATACTTTCTCCATAAACCAGGAATGGTATAAAAATAACACATCTATAGTCAAACAAGTCACAAAACCTTCAATAAAATGTGAATGTTTTGTATCATAATAAATCAACTTCAAATAAGCTTAAAATCTATCAAAGGATGTTGACATAGATGAAATCAAAACTATTTGAGAGAAATATCTCTTTTTTGAAATCGTTTAAAAGTTACATAATTATAAAAGAAAACATTTACTTTGAAAATATTCTTATAATATTGTAAGGGAATATTAGATGATTTTATAATGGTGGAAAATAGCCGCACCCACCGTATAAGTTAAAAAATGACATTCTTACCTTAATTTTGTTGAAAAGATTAAAAAGGACCTTGTTTGGAAAACAACGGAAAGATTCCTTTATAAAAACCTTATAAAAGTAAAAAAATGGTATAAGTGTAAAATATTAATATTGTTTTTAAATACATTTTAAAGAAACATGGATTTGGATGATAAAGTGGTCCCAGTAGATAATTACGTATAAACAATCTCGGATAATGAAGAGATTTTGAAATAAACCCTTACCTTGTTCTTTTCCTTAGTCGATGGTATGTTAACCTCCTGTATAATAGTTAAAAAATTTATATTAAATTATACAAGAATCATATACATAAATATGATATCATATATGATCTTTTGATATTTCTTTGTTAATAATATTTTAGTATTATCGTCGTTTCAGTTGTTAACTTACTCATTTTCTTTTATATGTTTTGTTACATAAGCTGTGTTTTTCATGGATAGGTTGTATATTATTTATATCCAGAATTATATCAAGTCCTTAAACATTATTTTTAATCATCAAATGAAAATTAGTCTTGAATGGATACAATGGAGAATGAATCTCATCACGTTCGTGGAGACGGTAATCCGTATGTACGCATGACCGACAATATAATTCTTTTGATATTAAAATAGTATATAATTTAATGGTATATAATATATAAAAAATCATTATCATGTTATATTTATTATTTACATCAGTTATAATCATTATTATACCCATCCAAATGATGAAATTTTTGAATAACAAACTACACCACGATGTGGAGATGGTAAGTCGTACGTACGCACGTGTGGTGACTTTTTCATCCATAGGATGGATAAAATAACTAATATGGTTGTACTATATTTATAATAACATCACATATGTAGAATATAAAGGAGTTATTATTTTATAATTGAAACAACAAAGAGAAAGTAAGTGGAAGAAGAAAGGAACTTGAAAGAGGGTGGTGAAATTATTACCTCTTCTTTAGGTGTTTCCTTTTGAGTTGATCAAAAGGGATCATTAGATAGGATTTATGACTAAAATAACGCCTCTAAGATGAATAGAGGGATGTTTATAGGATATTTTTGTAGAGTTTGGACTATCAAAAAAGCTTTTAAGGTGTGAATTAGAGAGAAGGGGGGTTCCTTTTTATAAGAGGGGTGAGGGGCACCTTAGGAAAAGCTAGAAATATTATTTTATAATAAATTCATATTCAGTTTATAATGGCTAAAAACTGGTTTATTTCTAGGATAAGGTGGGGATAGGTCGAAACCCACTCAACCAATTGGTTTTAGACAGGTTTGGGTCACTAAATTAACCTTATCTTTTAGATTTAACTCTTAGTTAATTAGTTTCACATTTACCATGTCTCTTTGTATTTTTATATTATATGGTTAATAAACTTACTATAAAAATCAAAGAGAACCCCAAGTGGTTAATTAATTATACACATATCATTATATAAGTCTCTTGGAATAACCATAGATTTTTAGGAATATAATATCAATTAATAATATAATATTTGTTTTAAAAACTCCTTTATGTAAATTTTGACACTATTTGGTATTTTGTTTTTGTGAAAATCATAACAGAATGATTATTTAGAAAAAAGTTCATATAATCAGCCCTAATATGTCATATTAACCTATAAAATTAGTTTAATTCATAAAATGTCTCAAATTACATTTATTTGGATATTTATAATATCAATTATTTTAATATTTCTTTAATTAGGTAATTACTGTATCATCATTGTGTCGTAAATAAATTAAATTATTTAATGTATAAAAAATATAAATTAAATACCATTATTTATGAAAACCTTTTATCTTTATAATTAATATATAGATTCTAATTTATCTTATGAATAACCCTATAATAAAAATGGTTTAGTTTTTAAACTTTGATTTTAGCTCTTTTAACTCTTCTTTAAATAAAATAAAAATAATTGTCCTATTCTAATCCAAGTGGACCTAAATGATAATATTTTATTCCTAAAGTTTTTTTGGTCTAATTATACTTATCCAATAGAATTAGGACATGTTTTAGGGTAAATATAATATCATTTTTTACCTTTAATTTCCATATTTACTTTTAATCGTGGTAAATAAAAGTAAAAAGCTATTATTCACCAAAAATTATTTTCATCTCATTGAATGACATTTTACTTACTGATATCAACCATTTCTATATTATTTTTTAAATTCAATTCATATAAGTGGTAAAATTATGTTTTATGCAAATTTGCAAAATCTCCTAGGAGGTGGGTAAAATACGGTAAAAAGTTCAATAAAAATTTTATATATCTAAAATTATTATAAAATGACTCCAATGAATTACATTGAAATTATATAGGTATTATGTATCTATTTTTACTTAAAATAAATTTAAATAAAATAACTAATTTTTTAAATAAAAATTCAGTTTTAACCAATAACTCAGTGTTTTCACTATTCATCAAAAATTAAAAGTTTTCAGAAAAATACCAAAAATTAACCCTAAGATAATTTCGATATTATGAATCCAAAAATGAAGTCCATTTTGAAAGATAAAATTTATAAAATTTCAAAAATTGGGTATTACTATTCGTAATGTCTAGTTTGATTGGTTGTGGTGTGTGTTAGAACTCAAAGTTGCGTACAACACACGCTATTGTATTATTCAAAGAGAAGCATATCGTGGAAGCTTGGGGTGTTACAATTAACACCTTTAAACTATGATATATAGTTGAGTGGAAACATTCTATAGGTATAGGACCAATTCGCTGGTCCAAGAGGAGGGTGGAACTTATTTGACAGAGGTCCCATTCCCAAATACAATAGGATGGTTCCAATTTATTGTCAGAGGACCCATGGCCTGACTCTACAGGGGGATTCCACTCTGATAGTAGACGACCCATGGAATAAAATTGAAGACGGGTTCTATAATAATATTATAGTAACTAGGCCTTTACTAGACATAAGAGTCCCACTCTAATGGTAGAGTACCCATGATTAGATACAATATGAGGGTTCTACTTTGATGGTAGAGGAACCATGACTTGACTCCATAGGAGCGTTCCACTCTGATGGTAGATGACTCATTCCTCGAATCTATAAGAGGGTACCATAATGATGATTGATGACCTATTCCCAAACTCTATAAGATGGATCCACTCTTTGGTTAAATAACACATTCCCCGCCACAAAGGGAGGTTTCCACTCTAATATCTCAAATGATCCCACCTGATTAGTGTCATCATTAGTGTTACTTAAAGAAGTATCACACCTAGAACATCTCACATCATATCTGATATCCAAATTAAAATTCCACCATCGAATTTTACATAGAAAAACACTTTTTATAGGCTACTCATAGTCTAAAATTTGATCCCAAACAAAGGAGATACTAGAGTTATAAATTTCCTCCACATGAGAGACACAACATTTTAGGGGCCCACACAATGTGTGGTCCCACTCTACATCCTAGACAAGTCCTCATAAAAACATGGAGAACTAGCCATATAGCCCTATATGGTTTGTAATGGGAATAAATGAAATATATCAGTGACATGGGGTTAAGTTGTGTTCTCTTGGACATACCTGTGTACTTCGAGCCTTGTCTGTGAAGAGTAGCAATGTGCCTGTACATGGCGTATTCTTGGATATGATCATTTCAAGGTACTCCTAGAGTATACATTGAGTCCCCAACACTGATTCACATGGATTTTTGGTGTCCCACATGGAATGTGATACTTATGATCCTCCAGAATCCCTAGCACCACATATTTCTGAAGAACATGTCAAATGTTATTCTAGACTACAGGGCGTGTAGTTGCAATTTTTTCAGAAACTCGTATCATCAACATGTCCATCCATATATTCCACCTCTACAGTGAATCATGCCTATGGTTTTCCTGATAACATAGTTGAATGGTTTCATTCATCGATTTTGACCCTCTAGTTTCTATAAATCATTATCTATTGAGCCATGGTGGTCTATCGCATGCCTCGCATGCCTCTCGTCACTGAAAATCATCCCTAAGTCGAATATAAATGAGAATCATCACCCATATCCAACAAATAATACCAATAAATCCTCATATCATTAATATATTCATCACATTTGAATCCATCGTGGATGTGTGGGTTTTATCACGCTTGATCATGCCAGACAATAGTCGAATTGTGACCTCATTATCAAAAAATAAAGAATGTGAAGAAAAGGTAGGGTAAAATCACATAAACAAAGAGAACATCTATCATTGGAAAATATTTTTGTGAAAAATAATACATAATGGGGATAAAAAGGGTAAGAATCCTAGAACAACATAGATTAATCAAAAAATAAATATAAATCTAATACACTAGCACATGCAGTGGATCAATTTAAACATAGATCAACAAATAGGGGTCAGATCATGCTCAATAATTTAATTAAAATACCAAAAACCAAAAATTATGGTTCTTTTATCAACATTTGATTTATCACTAGGGAATAACATCCTCATTATTGAAGGACTATGATCTGTTTCATTTAGTATACCTCAATTCTCCTCGATCCAATAGTTTATCGTCACCCTATCTTAATCCTCCAACAAATAACGGTGTATCCTCCTCTCAATTGTCCCAAGGTTATGAGGTTATCCTTGGTGATTATCCATAATTTTAAATTTTTTTGAGGTGATTTGGTTTAATTTAATTAATTAAAGTAATTAATTAATCCACTTAACATACCCTATAATGGTTACCTTATCTGAATGTCCAGCACCAACCCACATTAGGTCATGCTTAGGGTGAGCCTCATGTTCAAGATTCATCTATGAACATATATTTCTATTTTGATAATTAATTTAGTAAATATTCCATTATTATTGAAGAAATACTTTTGTGTGACATAAAAAATATTTAATATTTTAGTAAAATTTATTTTACGAACTATGTGCCTTTAAATCATGCATCGTCTCAGCACCTGGCTCTAAAAATATACATAGATATGTTTCAAATTATTAAAATAACAAAATAGGGTCTCCAAATTATTCCCTACTTCATGAATTTAATCCTAAAAATGAAAAACTAAAAAAATAGATTGAGATACTAGGCTTACATCTGGATCTCCCTCTCACAAGATCTCTCCTGCAAGCTTCCATGCAACCACATCACATGAAATAATCATCTTGTCCATCAAAACTATATCTTCTCTTTCCAATCCTCGATATCCACTAGGTGCTCCAAAAAAATTGTCTTCATCCACAATGTCCATTTCACCACATTCAATAACATACATGGGATCATGAACGTATATCTTTAGTTGCGACACATGTAAGACATCCTCCACCAACTCCAACTGTGTGGATAAGACGATGTAGTAGGAAATCTCACTGACCCTCTTTAATATCTTGAATAAATCGATGAGCCTTGGGTATATCTTTCATCCCTAGTAAAATCCCTACAATCCTCATCATGGGGAGAGTATTTTAAAAATATGAAATCCCATATCAATATTCAATGGCAGATTATGTCAATATTCATAAGATTTATACATGCACTAAGTTTTCTTTATCCGCTCATGGATTAACTAGACTTTCTCAATCCTTGAATGAACCATATCTATCCAAATAAAGGATGCCTCACTTATCTGAGTCAATCATATGGATCTCCCATAAAAATCATTGATAAGTTCCATGTCTACAATAGAGTGGTAGTTATTTTAATAAGAAAACCCCCACAAGGGAATTTGATCATCCGAGCATCAGCTAAAGTCTAACATGAAAGACCTCACTATGTACACTATCCCCTGGATAGTGTTCTTAGTCTTTATATATGTATAGGGGTGAAAGGATATAATCATCCTCATATGGGTTCATAAATCCTCAGGTGGTAATCTCCACAACAATGAGATGAACCATGCGTCAAAGTTGAAGACAATCATTAAGGGAACCCCAAGAAGGTGGATGATCTCCTTCTCATACTACAGCCCCACACTCTCCACCAAAATCTTATCCCTAATATCAAGGAAGTGTGTCAACTTCATAAGTCAGTCGACATTCACCCAGAAAACATCATGGACTCTCTCTATACATGGAAACCCTGTTACAAATTCCATGCATATTCCATCCCAATTCAACTTCAAGATCTCAAGTGGTTACAATAAATCTATCAAAACTGGTTCACATACTTTACCTATGGAAAGGTTAGGCAATCAGAGACAAAATCATTCATTCTCCTCCTCATTCTAGGATAAAAAACTACTGCTAAATATAGTTTTACATTTTCCCTAAACTAGGGTGTATAGCCAAACAATATATGTGAAACTCTATAATCACCTCCTCACACATCATGATTGTGACCAACATTTATCACTAGAAAATGATGGAATGATTCCCTCATTGATAAAATTTTTATAGTGAATATTTTTAGTATATCTAGATACATAAGACTAAACATTTGATGTCTCTCAACTAAGCCTCCCTCGCATGCTGAACAAGAAGGGGAGTAAACACTGTCGACTAAATAAAAACCACACACTCCTCCTCAAGCACTGTTAGATTCAATGAAGCCAACTGCTCAGACACCCCCTCCACCAAGCAAGCCTGATAATTCCGTCTATTCGAATCTTCCACTACATTGACCATCCCATGGGTATAGACTATCTCAATATAATATTCCTTCTAGAACTTCAACCAAAACCTCTATATCTGGTTCAGGTATCTCTATGTAAATACATACATGAGAATATGTTGATCTGTGTAAACAACAAGGTGCTCTCTTAAACGATAGTGACCTCACATCCTCAGAGTGAAGGCTACAACTGCTATCCCTAGGTCATTATTCACATATTTCTTCTCATTATTTATTAACAGCATCAACCCATATGTGATAATAATATAAATCTTCATAGTAACATAATTGAACCCATCTCTAGAGGTATAAAAATATACAACATACTATAAGCTCTCCTCTGATAATATAAAAAGTAGATCACTCATCAACAATATCCTCGAAATAAATTTGTAACTTCTTATTGTAGTTAAAAGGATACTCATTCCACTTTACAGTAGTCAAAGGATATGAAATCCTAGATAAGCCTTCCACCACCTCCTATAGTACCCCCACTAAGATAAGAAAACTACAAACCTATTACAGGCTATTGGGTGGCTCTCAAAAAATAACTCTATTGATCTTTATCGAGTCCACAAATAATCCATTCACATAAATGAAAATACTCAAGAGGTAAACCTCATAGATCCATAATTTCTTATCAGGAACTTATAATAATTTTGGTTCTCCCAAGAAAATTCTAGGACCATTATAAAGTGTTTTGCATCATCCTCCCCTAATTCAGAGTATATGAGTATGTATTAAATAAATATAATAAAAAATCGGTCCATGTATTGTTGGACGATATAGTTCATCAAATCCATAAACACAGTAGGGGAGTTAATCATAATGAAAGGAATCACTAGGAACTCATATTTTCCATAGCGATATCATAATTCCAGCCTTTTAATATTAGCCTCATGAACTCTCAACTGGGGGTAGCTGAACCTAAGATCAATCTTTGATAACTATCTCATGCCTCGTGACTAAACAAAGATGTTTTCAATCCTTGTTAAGGGGTACTTGATCTTTAATATCTCTTTGTTAAAGGTACAATAACCTACACAGCACTGTAACCTCCCATCTACCTTATTCATGATTAACACCTAAGATTACTATGGGAAAATTAGGTGGGATAAGACTATTCTATTAATAGACCTCCTGCTATAACTGAAGATCCAAGATCTCAAAAGGGGTCATCTGATATGATGAAAAATATATCAAAGTGTTCATGGGGTATAATTCGATGAAAAACTCCATCTATAACCTTGGAGGTAGTCCAAAAACATACTCAGGGAACACGTCCATATAATCATCCATGACTAAAGAAATCAAGATGCTTATAATCCCACTAAGATTATGGTTGAACTCTCTAACATAATATTGATGGATTGCAGGCTTCTTCTCATAAAACCAACTCATCCTATTAATAGATCTCTCCCACCCATAAAGTGTAATATCATATCATCAGTGTGAAGGCATCTAACTCATATATAATGACAATAAATATTGGATTGGACCATGAGAAACTATTTTTTACCTTTGTTGAAATCCTAAAATATCATCATGATGGCCAAAAGGTCTCATGATAAACTCTCTCCATCAAGAGATTTCTCATAGTGTTGGTAGATAAAAGATATAAAAGAATCATTCCCAATAGGAAACTCGAGGAAAATATGATGGGATAATGTCATAATTGGGAATTAAATGTCTTGTACCAGGAGTAAAGAGATAAAGGAATGAATTCAACCTACTTATACTAATACTGAACCAAGATTATAATAAAAATATCTTATACTGATGATAATCTTGTGAGGCATCAGGTTATATGCCTCCATAGATTGTATCTGACCATGGCCCCGATCACCAGCTCCTTGAGCGTAACATGGCCTACCAAGTGGTGGTGGTGGGAGTAGCTTATAATGCCATCCACCAACCATAAAACCTCCCCCTAGATCCCCAAATGATCCTCTACTTTCTCTACCTCCCAAGGGGACACCCCGTCTTTGCATGGATAATCCATTAGCACATCACTACCTCATTTGTAGAGGTCCATCCACTATCAGTTTTCCCTCCACAAATCATTAGTTTGGTAAATAACATGCCATGTGACTTTGACCATGAAATGCATATCCCAACCCCTCTCTAGGATACCCTAGTCATCTATGTATTCCTTGTACTGCATGATGAATTTCCCAAGTCTACTCCTGGGAAGATCTCATTCACTGATATCCTACTGACTAACAACTACAAGATGTTGCAGAAGACCAATCCATATAACACCCACTACTAGCTTCATATTTATGGAATCCTTCTGATAAGAATATCTCCATCACTATAACTTTCTCTAACACCCCAATTAAATTGGAAATTCATATGGGTACCACACTGGCATGGATGTATCTATGGAGACCATGCACAATCATACATTCCTGGAAGTAGACATCATGAATAATATCAAGGGAGTATTATGTACTACCTATGAACCTCAAAGAATACTTAGAAACAATCATCTATACCTTCTATATCTCATGAATCTCTAAATATGAACTGATTGTAGGCATGAGGAGTAGTACTCCTCACAAAACAACTACTGAATTAGGACCATGATAGTGTCTAATCCTCATGTATCTATGTAACTAGGCTCCACTAGAATCTATATACTCCCTGAAGAAGGTTGGATTCCAGTGAAACCACCTAATTAGTTCCTCTCTAGATAATCTTCAAAACTCAGATCACTGACTATATCCAATCCATAAATTCCAGAGGATCTATCTCATCATAATACCTCTAAAGCCTCTATATTTGAAACACAAAGAGTGTGTTAAACCTGCATACATCTTAATCCTACTTTTCTGGTACTATCCAACTCATTATAGGTGGGGATTCTACTACCTATTCACCTAGAGGAAGGATCTCATAAGATTTCCCCCGAACCAAGTCCTCATCACTCATTGAATCATCTTCATGATCCTGGATCAGTAACCTGGGTGTCTATGTTCATAGAGGAATACTAAAAATTTAATCAAGGAACACCATGGTTAGATGAAAATATATATATTCATGGGGAGATGAATCATGATGGAAAGTCAAAAAAAATCAATCCTATATGAATCATGTGCCAATGTTCCATATAACCAATGACTTGGTATACCATGTCAACAAGTTGGTGGTAAGAGTTTGGATATATGGATATGTTGGCCACCACACCAACATTAGGTTCCCTAGCCTGAAATTTATAGTTGAGATAATGTTACATTGTTTCCATATGTCTCAAAAAAATACACATAAGTGGAATACTACAAACACCATCACAAATAATGAACCAACTCTAATACCAATCTATCATGACCCAACCCAATGAGGCTCAAGATACAACTACCCAAAGGATACCTCCATAGGCCTAGGCTAGGGAAAAGTATTTAAAGGTTTAAATAATATAAGATTCCTTTTCATAAGTACCTTTACATAGCTGCACAATCATATCCATGAAAAAGTGTAGAAGAATAAAACAAAATATAGTAATATCTAGAGTAAAAATATTCCATGTAACAACCTCTAAAGAATACAAAATTATGATAATGAAATTTGAAAATTAAAATGGGAAAAATACACACCCAAAAAGAAAGATGTACAAGACTAAAAATAACTAGTAAGGAAAATGAAAATAGATCCCAACTCTTGATCTCTAATCCCCAACCACCATACATGATCTAATGCACCAGGGTATTTGTATTCTCTTACGTAATCGCCACCAACCTATTAATCCTCAACACAAGACACAATATGTATAAGAAATTATAATGTATGGATCAGTATATAGATACCCATTATGATTCCCCAAAAGAAGAAGGGGGGAAAATAAGATACATAAAGAAATAGATAGCTCATCCCATAGAAATTTAGAAACAAAAACCAATCAACAATGATATATTATTATAAATGAAAACAAGATGATAGAGAAATCATATCTCCATATCATAGACTAGCCGATGATATGAGTATGTCATCATTTCTAAGAGTTCCATAAATGATGCCCAGTATCTCACATGTTTGTCCAATGAACAACCCATTTCAAGTCATACCTCACCATTTTTAAACACAATAGAGGGGAAGTAATATCTTGGTAGAGGAAACGTGACATGGTATAATAGAAGGGAGGAAATCAATAGATAGAGGACCCATGCCCTGATAAAATAGGAGTGTTCCACTCTGATGGTAGAGTACACATGCCCTGACTCCACAAGAGGGTACCACTCAGATGGTAGATGACTCATTCCCTAACTCCATAGGAGGGTTCCACTCAGATGGTAAAGGACCCATTCCATGACTATATAGGAGGTTAGAACTCTGATGATATTGGACCCATGCCTTGATACAAAATGAGGGTTCCACTCCAATAGTATAGGACCCATGCCCAAACTTCATAGGAGGGATCCACTATGATGGTAGAGGACCAATGCCCCGACTCTATAAGAGCGTTCCAATATTATAGAAAAAGGACCTGAGTCTTGAATTAGTAGGTTGGTGACACTCTATGGATAGAGGAACCATTCCTCTCCCTATTATGATTTTCATGCACTACTCTCTCTGATAATCCCTCCTGATCAGTTCTATCATCAAACATCGCATAAGGAAGCTTCAGGATTGGAAAATCTTTCGTCGTATCTCAAAATCCAATATGAAGGCCACAACCAAATTTTACATGTAATACCACTCCGGGTTGGCTACTCATAAGACAAAATCCAAGTCTAAATAAAAGAGATATGAGAGGCATAATTTTATTTCAAAAGGAGGTACATGGTGTGTAGGGGACCTATATGGTGTGTGTTCTTACTCTAATTCCTAGCCATATCATCACTAGAACATGGATCACTAGGCATGTAGACCAACATATCCAATAAAGGGACTACATGGAATGTCCTAGAAACCTGAGTTTGAGTTGTGTTCTCATAGTTGTTCTCATGTCCTTTGGGTCATATTCATGTAATTTGGATATGTGAATGTACACAACATGTTCCTAGCTATGACCCTATTTATGTATTCTTAGTGTAAATGTTAGGTCACCAGCATTAAGTCGCAATGAGTGTGGCTTCCCAACATTATTTTTGATACATATGATCTCCTAAAAACCCTAACACCAATTATTTCTAAATATCACTCCATTTGTTCTTTTAAACTACATGGCTATTAGTCATGATTTTCATAAAAACTTCCATCTTCCACATGTTCATTAGGATATACCTCCAACAATTCAAATAATTCTTTATTTTCACTAAGAATCAAAGGTTAATTCTTCTATTCTTTGATTCTTACCCTCGGATAGATTAAAATTGGTATTTGTTTGTCCATGATGGTATATAGCATGCCCTGTGTGCCTCATGTCACTATTGATTGGACTTGGATCCCAAATCCATGAAAATCATCACAAATATCCTAAAAAAATCTGACTCATAACTAAATTAACAATTATTTCATTTCATAAAAATACATTATGAATATGGGGGTTAGATCATGCTTGATCATTCCTAGAAATAGTCTAAGCATGACCCCTTGGTCCAATGATGAAGAACATGAAGAACAGGTGGGGGGAAATAACATAATGCAAGTTTACAACAATAGGTGGCCAAGAATTCATATATAATGAGTACAAATTACGTATAATAAGATTGATAAACACGGAACAATGTAGATGAATCGAATAATCAATCTAAATCTGATACATGGGCTCATGAAAAGGCTCAAATTTATGGTCAATCAAATAATAGAGGTTTGATAGTGCTCAATAATTTAATAATAAAGAACTAAAACAAAAATTATGAGTCCAACCTTGATATTGGTTTGATCAGTGGTGAAGAAAGTGCTCACCACTGAAGGGTGTAGATCTATTGCACTCACTACAACCCAATTCGCATTGATCTGGTTGTTGATAATCGTCTGATCTCGATATTCCAATGAACAACGGTGGATACACCTCTCAATAGTCCCAAGGTTATGAGTCTATCCCTATAGACCCTCTATAATATGCTATTTTTAAAATGAATTAATTTTTATTGTATTAATTAAAATTGTTAATTAATTCTCATCACATACCATCCACTGATAGATATATCTTAATGTCCCACAACGACCAACTTTAGGACACACCTAATGTTAACCTCACCTTATGAATTCAACCATGATCTTAAATTTTCATTTTGAGACTATATTTAGGATATATAAAATTATTCATGAATAATTATGCACATGTGATATAAAATATACTTAATATTATTATTAAATTAATTCTGAGAACACCGGACCTCGGAATGACATGTTGTCTCAGTGTATAGATTTGAAAATATTCTTTGATATATTTCATTATATTAGAAGAAGAAAATGCTGACTTTATAGTTTAAAAAAATGTGAATTATTTTTAAATCATTTACTTTTAAAAAGAATTATTAATAATGGAACCTTGAAAAATATTTACCTTTTTCTAAAAGGTCAGTTAAAATAGTTTGAAAAATATATTTTTAAAAGAATATTTAATAATTGATTCATAAAAAATACATAAAGTTTTCCAAAAATTATGTAAAGATTATTTAAAAAAATATTATTTCAACAAAAATATTCAGTAATGGAAACATAAAAATGATATAATATTTTAGAAAAGGTAAGTGAATATAAATTTAAAACATGTACTTTTAAAATTAATCTTTAATAATACAAACATGAAAATGATAAAAAATTTCATAATACAAAGTGAAAATACATTAAAAACATATAATAACAAAAATAATCTATAAAACTAGAAAATTGAAAAATATATAAATTTTATCAAAAAGATGTGGAGTAGATGATAAACCCCTTTATTTTGAATGGATAGAAAAAACCTTTTGTATATTTTTAAATAACCTTGTTGAAAACCCAAATCACATAAAAGAATTTATAACAGCCAATTTAGAATTTGGTAAAGATAAATTTAAGTTCAACATAAATATCCATAGGAAAATAAAATAATATAGGCTTTAAAATTAATTATTATACAATTTCCCAAGATGGATTATCACATTGGATATGTCTTGATTTTTGGAAGGAATTTGGAAATAAATTCTTTCATTCTATATAATAGTTAAAATAAAACTATTTAATGAGAATGGACATCAAATTGAACATTGAATATCATGAATTAAAAATTAGTTCAAGATATAATATATCATATAGGCATCGTACACACCATTTTAATAATAATTGGTGCATAATAGAAACAATGTCTCCATAAAGGGAAATTGATATGAAAATTCATTACCTTGTTTCCACACATAGTTTATTACAATATAAAAATATATAAGATAAATATAACCAGTTTAATAGAATTGATTATAAATATTTGAATTTTATAATCCTTATTATAATTCTTTATAATGATTATAATATTTAGTTATATCGTATTATGACCATAGGGTGTTAATAAATTTAACAACATTGTAGATGTTTAATAATTTTTATATCATTACCCATTATTGGATACCATTTTCATCATTATTATATAAAACATTACTCAATTATAGAGTACTTATATTGATTAAAAATGTTCTTATTTCATTCTATATGCATTTTGTTTGCATTATGTGAAAACCAAATAGATAACTCCTTGTTTCGATAATTTTAGTGAACGAAATTAATAATAATTTAAATGCTTAATATAACATTTCCAAAATATATATTTTAATAATTACCTGATTTGTAGATAATATTATTATTATTTTTTATGTTTCCATAGAAATCCATAATCA
Organism: Viscum album; assembly: GCA_963277665.1. Lineage (NCBI taxonomy): Eukaryota > Viridiplantae > Streptophyta > Magnoliopsida > Santalales > Viscaceae > Viscum > Viscum album. The sequence continues at coordinate 1,752,307,489 of OY728155.1, read as the reverse complement.
TATTTTAAATAATTTTTCATAATAGAGGTTAAATTGACACAAACATGAACATGCATGAACACTATTGAAGAGTATGGTTTAAAGAGGTGTTTCTTATGACATAATATCATTATAATAGAATAGTAATGAAATTAGATTCATTTTTTATGATTTTTATCCAATTTTAATATTTTTAGACAATTTTTTAAAATAAAAATTAAAAAATAAAAATGTTCCATCATGGAGTTGGTACTCTGCACATATGCACGATTAGTGATCATGCTTCTTAATAGTTGATAGGGGTAAAGGTTGTTATTAAATTTACATTTAAGAATCATAATTATATTATATATATCATATTTATTCATCATTAACACCATTAATATCATCCTTGAAATTTGGTAATGAAAACCCAATGGGTTATCTTCGTAGAGGAGGTAGTCCGCATATTGCACAGACGATGATATTTTTTCTAAGTAGAAATAAATAAATAAATAAATATGTGTTATATCTTTAAAATAAGAACATATAAGTATAATAATTATTTTAAATTAATCATATTATTATATTGAGATGATACATGTATGAGTAAGATTAAGAATAAAACCTTCATAAAGAGATAACAACTATGTTGGGGGCTTGATTTATTAATGGAAGCTCAATTGAAAATGAAGGAATTAAGATAAATATGAGTGAAAGGGGGATTATATTTTTGGGTAGGGTTCTATGAAGAGTAAAAATATTAATTTAAAAGGATATAATAAAAGTTTAATTGTTTCTTTAAATTGGTGGAAGTGATATTATTTTATAAGAGGATGAAGGGGAACTTTGGGAAACACCCATAATTTTTAAATAATGTGATGAAACTATTCATGGTTCAATTAATAAAAATTGTATAATAGTTTTTTTTATGAAAAAATAAATTCTAAACTCATCCCAACCATGTATTTGAAAATATTTTTCGCATATTTTAGCCATTTCCCATAATTAAATCTCATTTTACCATATTTAATTTTTATAAAGGGAACTACCTTTTAACCATAATATTTAATTTTGTAAACTAAAATTAAAATTGACCTTATGAAATAATTTGAACATATTATTTTAAATTTTAATATCATTTTATCATATAAAATTTATAAATTTTTGAAAACTTGATTTTAAAATAATCAAAGTTAATCTCTAAATAGTGTTTTTAGAGAAATGTTATTTTTTATCTTAAAATTATATATATGATAAAATTATAATTATTAAGTATTTTGTTGATAAAAATAGATTTATTATATATTTAATTAATGATATAATTCTTTTAAAGAAATACACGGCTGAGTCAAACCTTAAAAATATGTCAAAGGGATGACAAAAATAAATTATTTTGAACTAACATTTTTATTTAGTTATAAAAATGTTATAAACAATATTTATAATCAAATAGAATATATTAAAATTCATATTTATATAATATAATTATTTATTTTATTAGATAAAATATTTTTAAAACTTATAGGATATTATTTCATCGTGATAAAATCGCAAAAATCGTATTTTCGAGTAAAGAACAATCCTTTCAGAAAAAAAAACATTAAAAAATTCATACTAAGTAAATATTTATTAAAGGAGTTAAAGAAAAACAATTATTTCATGGAATAAAAATTTAAACACAAAATAAATAATTTTTTTGAAATATGAAATAATATAAGGAAAATAGATTTTTTTATAACTTTTTTTAATATTAACTCATCTTATTTAATATTTAGTAAAGGTAAAATCTATTAATGGTCTTCCATATTAGAATTTATTATAGATTTATCATAATTATCTTATTAATATGTTTTTGTTTATTTGTGTTGGGTGTAGAATGTGATTGAAGTTATTGAACATGTTATGTATTTTATAGGATAATAAATATCATGAATTTTCAAAAGGAGGCCATGTAGAGGTTATCTAAAAAATACTAGTTGAGGTACATTTCTATTTTACATTTAAGAGGATATATTTTGGATTATATAGGTGTAATAGGTGACTCTATGGAGTTTCATAGTGGTGTGGCCTTAATGGTGGTTGAAAAAGGGCATCAGCATACTCGAGCCATGCTGGAAGAATGAAATTCCAATAGGAATTTCACCAGCCATCCAGTGGTGTTTCCAGTGGTACGATCATTTCAACTAGTACAAGTAACTATCCTATAGAATCTAGTAGATATCTAGGGGCATCAGGTTGGGAGATTATGTAAGTTTTTTTAGTCTTTTTAAGCGACTTTACCCATGTTTTAACTCCTTTATCCCTCTTTCCTTAACTAGATATAACTAGGGATCTTGGAGAGTCTATACTTTGGTGTTCTTAGCTTTTTAAAACTTCTATATTTTGTATTTTGATCATGGATCAATCAGTTTTCATTTAATTGGTATGTTTGAGGTGATTTCCGATGTTTTCTACAAATGTAATGGATTCACAGTGGATATATGTTTAGTTGATATGATTTATCGATCTTGTGATGACTCCTTTGTTTTTCGAATAGATCCATTATGTTCTTGGGTCCCATAGGTGGGATCTTGGTTGGTTGGTTGTGTATCATGTGTTTTATGAGGTATGTGATATTATATCTTCTATGCTAACCTTGGGTTATGGAAATATGATTCTATGTGATGGGAATTGATGTTTAGGGCCTCCTCTCGCCTTAATGTATGTTTCCTTTCCTTTCGGTGTATGGTTACCAACATTGTTATTTTGTGAACCCAAGTTAGAATTAGGTTGTTCCATATCTATTATTTGTTTATTGAACCGCATATTAACAAGTTTTCTAAATTCTTTTGTAATTTATGATTGTAATGATCCTTAATCTTCTTAACATGTGTGTGTAAATGGATTTTTATCAAAGATGGGTTTTCCTCATGTTTAGATAATAGAGAAATGTTTTTGAAACAACATGAAAATCTTTATGGTTTTGGTTTTCAAAGAATTATTTTGGTGATAAAGGGTTTTTTGGAAAAAAAAATTCTAAATTTGGTGATACCTTTTGAAATTTTCTAACATACAAAGAATATGGGGAACTTTATTACATCAAATGGAGTTTTAGTATTTGGTCATGTCATTGTTTCCATATGGGGTTAACTCATGTGGTGGTCCTCCATTCCCTAGACCCTACTGATCTACATACTTGATTCTCTAAAAGCATAAGGGGTTTACCCAAGGGTTGTTCCTCAATTCTCAAGGCCATGTTTTTTTGGGGAATTTTTTTAGCGTTCACTAAATATTTTTTAGGACATTTATTCTTTCAATAACCCAATAAAGGTACTGAAAAAATTTTGATATCCAATAATGAGTTCAACTAAATGAAAAGTATAATAAATTCAAAAATGCCCATGAAACCACAAGTCCATTTGCATGTTCCACATAAAATGTAAAATTCTATGAGTAACCAACTCATTTGAATAGAACTTTCTCTATGAATTTTTTTTGGATAAGGTGTTTATTTTTCACCCTCTATATAGCATCGAATATGCTACATGGGAGAATAATTTGAGAAATATATTTTCCGTGCATTGCCTATAAATGAATGATTATCCCCAAAGGGGGGGGAAGAATAAGATTATGGGGGAGGAAAAGGATAAAGGTTGATAGAGGAATAAATAAATTTCAGTTATGGGACTATAGGTAACCCACATAGTAAAAATGAAATGAACACTCCCTAAAAATGAGTCCTTCAAAAAAGGACATGTTGATAAGGGTAATCCTTCATGAATTGTAGACTTTACTGGTTGTTCACAAAAGATATTTTATCCTTCAGATGGGAATCCCACTGTGAATGAACATATTTTATAGAGGGCCCCCATAATGATTTTCCTAAGATAACATAGCGACATCATTTTGTAAAATGAGGTATCCCTAGGGTATTTTTTTCCATGATCTCTACAAACTATATCACATAGATTGATCATAGACTCTCCATAATTTATCCAAATTATTCTATCTCATCAACATAAAAACCTAATGATAAAAAATTTATGACATCCCATGAGTCCACTATACCTGTATGATCAGGATACTGGGATCACAAACATACCCCACTTTTTATCCTTCATTTTCCTAGAAAAGGATATCCCCTCTTAAACTCCTAGACTTGTGGGAGACTTATGATGTTTTTAGTCTTTCAATCCCTTGTAAACTAGGACCCCAATACTCGAGGTTATTGTGGGAATATTCCTAGTTTATGCTGCAATACTAACCGCCCACATGCTAGATAAAACGTGAAGTGAATTGGCAAGCATCCATGTCTTATATTTTCCAATCATTAGATGTTTAATCCTCAATACAATGTTTAAAAACAAAAAATAATATGATGTCTTAAATTACTCATAGACTAATACCATGTTATTTCTTTCTAGATACATTTTCATATCCCCACCCTTTCCTATCAATGTATAGGTAAACGTCTCATAGGATAATTACTCATGGATTGATCTTATAACCTTTGTTGTATGATGTCATATCACTCCTACCATCTATAACTCACTCCCGTTTACATCATTTGATGATAAAAATAGTTCAACTATGGGATTCTAGTTCAGTTGTACTTCCTATTTGAAACCAATTATGAAATGTGACTAATTTTCTAGTGTTCCTTGTTTCTCACAACTAGAATGACTCATATAGTCTTAGGGACTCAATTCAATAATGTCACTAAAAATAATAAAAATTACACCCATAGGCATCATTATTAGGTGTATGACCCGACTATACTATCATCTTTATTAGTTTATATTCCTAATAAGATCATTACCACATCCATATGACTATATCCCTACCAGATCCTTTCATCTCATTCTCATTAGTCCATTTTTTTGTGGGATCCATCTGCATAAGGCTATTTTCCTTGTAAGATAAATATAATATACTAGGTCTAGATCTCCTATAAGATAAATCACAAAGATCCATTCAATTTTTATGTCCCACACCAACCATTACAAGGAATATTTAACCAGATAGTCTTTACCACATGAAATGACACTGTATGGATCAGTCTTTATCACACGAACTTAAAATTTATGACAAGTCCCATTAAGTGTAACTGAAATTCAGGGGTTCTAATTCCTTTAATTAGGATACATAAAAAGTATTTTCATGGTCCTTGTACCACTATTGAAATTACCATCACCCTCTTGGATGGATGTATATTCCATAGTGTTCATATTTATTGATTTAATCTATAGTTAATAAAATCCAAGCATCAAAAATTAACAACAAATTAAAATGGAGAACATCTAATATATAAAGATGGCTCCATTTATGGATTACCAATAATATATAAATACGTTCACATTTTCTACATATTAGTAACTGATTACTAACTTTGGGGTTGACCCTTCCCACACTAGGATTTTGGATGGATTCCTGAACATGCCTCAAATTTATTAGATATTCTTATAGTATAAAATAATTCCCCCAACATGGTACTATTAACTTCAAATACCATCCACTTAACTAATGTGAGTTCATAAGAATAATTAGAAAAATTAAATTACTACCACTTGCCTTTAGAATGATATTTTTTATCCTATCATGGATACTGGAACCATTAGGTATTTTTGGTGAAAGAATAAAAGATTTCGGAAGCCATCTGAAATAAAAATGGTGAACCTAATGTGTATCTTTCATTAACCAAAATAACTACCTCATCCATATGTTAGAAAAAAAAAATCTTGGGTATTTTTATTGAATCATTAATGATCCCAATATGGATAATTTAAAGAAATCATTCAAGCATTTGTTAGTTTAACTATGATACTAATTAGATGGGTTTCCTTGTTTGTATTTTATCTTTCCTACCATCACATCCAAAAAAACTCACTTCAATATAAATGGATTATTCTCAATAATGATAGATTTATTCATTATTAGTTCCATGATTTTGGTTCTCAACATAGCAGAGGAAACTATCACCTACCAAGCACCTTCAACCCCTGGTGAAATATATACTATATTGAGATTACCATATGAATGGAACTATTGAAAAATTGGATTTCAAGCATGAATCCATCTAGAAAATTAATCACCACCAACCATATTCCTAAAAGCTTTTGGTAGAGAATAATAAAATAGGTTATTTTTCCATTTCAAATATTTTCTAGAGCCTCTCCCTAGAACAAAGAAACATGTATCTCTCTTATCTCAAGAAGGTTGACCATGAGGTTAAGGGAGGCCTTTATACCACAAATTAGTCACCAAAAGGGGATCCTTATAGTATTCATCATCACAAATTTCACTCAATATCTATATCATAACCCATTTTAGATTCCACCTCATGGGTCTGGGCTCAAGTCACCCAGACTCAAGCACTTAATATAGCCCATTAAGGCTAAAAACCATCAAAAACCAATAGAATACCCATATTACAATTTCAAAAAATGAATCACTCCAAAAATAGTATTATAGTAACCTATTGGATTTCAAACAATCTTTCCTACACAATGTAACCCTGTAAGCACATTCTAGAATCACCCAAAGAAATTGTGGGCATATCAAAACAAAAAATAGGGGTAATCACACATTCCCACCCATGCACATGAAACCATTGGGTAAATTCTAATTGGAGGTAGAGGATAGGGGTAGGTACACGTACATTCTATAACTAGGGAATGATCACACATTCATGTTCTAGCGGTGGAAATTTTTTAACACATCCTGGAGTTAATAGAGGAGAAATATTACATCCCTTCCCACATTATGGAAAGATTTAACTATATCTTGGTCTCTAAAAAAGTTTAGGGTAAATCACACATACCCACCACAAACAATAGAGTAGGTCATCGATATTATTTGAATACTACACATGAGTAGACACATACCTGTATTCCCATCTAGGAGGGTCGTCAACTCACTACAGTTATAAATGGGATAAATTATTGGTAACGCATTTTTATTCCCACTAGAGATTATCATCCCATTCAAATGAAAAATTTAATTATCCATGCACATCATCCAAAACCACCTAAACTTATTAGAGTATCCTGAAGAAAATATGGGAGTTTCCCAAGTGGGTTCATGTATGTGATAGTCACTGGCCACAAAATGTGACATCAACATACTGATAGATAACATTAATGAATAAATATCATCTAGGGTAATCTAAAATATAAAATAATCCCACAAAATTTATTTATATAATGTTGTTGTTCTTGAGGTCATATAAAATTTCTCGTTGGAAGCCCAAGATCCTATTTATTCATTTATGGACCAAGGAAGTAGCAGTTGGTGTTTTGAAGTTCCTTCCTAAAATTATTCAACTAACATCTATAGAGGTATTCCCTTGAACATTTACCATGAATTACTCCTGCTTGACCAGACTAAGATTGATCATGAGAACATTTCCCATGTTGAGTATCATTTAACCCATACTCATGGTAAGAATATTAAATTGAAATATGAACCTCCCTTATCCATTATCCACACTATAGTTCCTCTTTATGGAATATGCTACTGAACTCACCTCACTGGCCAGATATTGAGAACTGATAATAGTCCTTCTGTATGTAGTGTTTTCTATGAAGTAAATCCCCTTCAAAAATAAATTATGTTAAATATCTCATATCATTAGGCACTTTACAAGATTAATTTATCCATGTTTGATGCCTTATCTTTGATAAGAAACATTATTTCTCTTCCAAAAGACTACCTGAGGTAATGATCATTCTCCAAACCACCCTTAGGCTACTTATCTTCAATTATATTAGAGAATATTCCATAAAACCCTTCCTTATATAATAATCTTTTTAGAAAAAAGTTATATTACTCAGAATAATTAAATTAATTCCTCAAATAATTTTAATTTAATACATTGACTATGAGGATAAAACTGTACAATGAAAACATACTTTTCTTGTTATATCCCTTGGCCACTCCTCAATATAGAATTTGGTAAATTTTATCATAGGAATTCATAAACCATATTAATTTAAATATATGGAAAGTTATTTTCCACATAAAAGAAAATTTTATACCTTATGGATGTTATGAAAATCACATTACAGAAATATAAGAATTTCACTATCTAGTTGACTTGGATACCCAATCAGTTGAATGAAATCCAAAGTTCGGAAAAGTCATGTGTGGGTCTATAACACACATGTCTTAATACTCTATGTAATATACATTAGTCGATCATTGATTCCACATCCTATGTATATAAAAAAGGATTGGTTGAACACAAAAAATAATAATTTTACTTATCTCCCTAATTCAAAAATTCCTCCACATGTTACATCAAGCAATGTCATCACACTGAGCTAAATATTAGAATTGGGATTTTCAAAAAACATCTTGTATAATAAATATGGATTATTCATGAGAAAATATAAAATGAGTCGAATATGAAGAGAGAAATAAATCAAAAGGATCTTATATCATGTATATGAAAATATTGTCTAATAGTCTCATTTATAGAAATTAGAACCTCTAGTGATGAAATTTCATTTTGTGGAAAACTAGTCAAGTTTAGAATATGTGATGCACCTAACTCGTGCTTAGTAAAATATTTATAAAATATGGAGGGTTTCATTTGTAGTATCAATCCCTGAGTAGTGAAACCCATAGGGATAGGATAATTTTTACATCAACCTCCTCCCCTACGTAGAATAGTATTTTCCAATTTAAGTAATGCATCGTAAAATGATTCTCTGTGGTTTTTATCATCAAGTGACACATTTTTCTCCTATGGAATGAATAAAAAGATATATTTTTATAAAATATATTTAGATTACCCTCTATAAAATAACCCTAGGAATTTCCTTGGAAGAAAATATAAATCATGCTAACAATTGAAATCCAAAGAGACCTGTTAAGAAGGTAAGCACTCTTGATGATCTTGACATTTCAATCAACAGATACCATATGAATGAATAAACCACTAATAATTTCTATGTGACTTGATTCCTGTAATACACTATGTATAAATAAATATCACCATCACTATATTTATAGATGATATTAAATAATAAGACATTGTAGTATAATAATAGGTGGATGTATCAATTTGAAACACAGTCCACATAGAAATGATTGAATAATGTGTGCATACCAAAAATAAAATGCTAGATTAAAATTTGATAGCTCTGAAAAATTTTCATCTATAACCTCTTTAGTGGATTTAAAATAAATAAATGGTAAAATTTAAGACTAAATACTAACCATTACATAATGAAGTTGATCCTATTATAATTAGAGAAAGGTTCACTCAATATGAGACAGAAATAATGGAGTTGGAAAGTCTCAATGTTGAATTACTCATAGTCAATATCCCTTCAAGGAATGTTCATTAGGAAGTGTCTCATTGTTATATTTCAATATATCTCCCTCAATAGGAAGATAATGTAATGGAAAAAAGGTAGAGTCTAGTCGTCCACTCAATCTATGATATAGGTAACTAATTAACTTAGATCCAATGCAAGAAGGTTGTTTGGTGTTCCCTCCATTAGGATAATATCCAAGACTATGATAAGTGAACTACACTAGGATAGCCCAAACTATATGTTAACCAAAAATATCAGCATACCCACCATGTCAAGACCTACTCATTACTACCCTTATTCAAGTGTTTTTCAAACAAACATTCCCATCAAATCTAATTGACACCATTGAGTCACTGATATCCCAATTGGATTCTATGGAAGGAATACATGTACTGGTGCAGTAGGAGAGAATTCCTTGCCTTTAATGGGTTAATGTTACTCTTCCACAACCCAATTCATAATTTTAAATGGAATGGGGGATCTATAACAAACCCTAACGCATTTCATTTCTAGGTGCAGTCCCATGATGGTAAACCTTTAGTAATAATAATCATCCAATCTCTGATACATCATAAAGACTATGGGGGGAGTAGCTTTAGTTTGGTACACTAGTTTACCATCCATGTCAATCCCAAGATGGGAAGACCTATACCAATAATTTATTTTTCAATTTGGCTCTAAATTGTTAAATACTACAATCATCATCCTTTAATATTGAATCTAATATGAGAATGAGAGTGTCTTGGATTTCATTATTTGGCTGAAGGGTTTGACAAAATCCTTAAATCTGGAGATTCCCCAAGAATAATTTTTAGGTCTCAATATGGAGAACATATGTGATAAGCGATAAACTATACTCATTATAATGAAATATACAAGTGGGTTTCTTTATAATTTTTGATTTTCTATAATATTAGAATATTTGGTTTGGTGAACCAAATCCAAGTCTCGACTAATGTTGATTTCTTATGGGAAGATATCATGTAAATTTGAAACCATAACTTTCACAGTTAAACTAGCTCATACACCATCACTACGTCCTAATACACAGAATATTATGCTAAACATCCTCTGTAATGGGGAAAATAGAAAAAAAATACCTATGAATATGGGATAAAATAGAATAAGTGTCCACCATACAAGTATCAAAAGGATAATATTTATTCCTTATGATATGTGAAAGTTATAAGCTACATCATAGTATATTTTGAGAAAAACTATTTTAGGTTTCCAGGGCCTAGAAAACTGACTAGTTTAGTCCTAGTGGTCACCTCTATTATTTCTCCTTTTGTTGAACATTGGGTCACACCATCCATGTATGCTTTTTTTTTAAGAACAATGTCCATAAGTTGGTCGATTTAAGACATGTGACATTGGGAATTCCACCATCACAAGTTGAATTCCATTCCACCACTCCAAGGAAATAAAATAGATATTAAGATGAAAAATTTAAAGGAGCATATATTTTTGATAACTGTATGATCATAAAGGGAATCAATTGAACTCATGTTATCCTTAGGGAATATCTAAACCAACCAATTATATCCATAATTTATTCTACTATAGTGAGGCCACCCTCATTGATATCACAATATTCTAAGATTTGTACATCCTAGAGTTGGAATTACCAGTATATCATGATTAAAAGTTTTAAATATGTACCCATATTGATTCCCAAGATGGTCTAAACCCTCTTTAACTTCATCCCATCATTGCTAAAAGAACAGGTAACACCCCTACAACCGAACCCTCATTAAATGAAGAGTTTATCTTTGGTTTTTTAATTTAATTTTTATAATGGACCCATTATTTTTATGATTAATGTGCCTATGAACCAGATATCCCCATACTATAATGGGGAGTCAGAGATTTCTTCCATAGAAGTTGAGGGACATGGGAATAGAAAATCATGGTCATGCTCAATATCCTATCAATGTCCCTAAAATGGAAATATAAATGGTCAATACCTACAAGTAGGAACTTTAGTGACCACTCCATGATCATGAAGACACTCTGGAATCATTCAAAAATAATCAAAACCCAATTAATTTGGAAGACCAACAAGAAGATTCACAACTTTGTGACTAGCCTTGTGAAGTGGTCAGACTTGTATGATCAAATCCTCCAGTCGTAGCCATGCCTTCATCTACTATTTTGGCACCAGATCCATCTTCTTCAAACATACCAAATCATAAGTAAAATTCCATGGAATCACCCCACATTTGGAAACATAGACCTCTATCTCAGGAATATGGAATTTTTAATGAATTGTTGTAACCCTATACAAGATATCAATCCTATAAATAGATAATTTTTTAAATGATCTCCAAGACCCACTTTTAGAGGCCCTGTTAAGACATTAAGAGTTCAAATTTCAGGTTAATACTACTAAAAGGTATCATACAGAGATTGGTTTTGGGAAATATCATACAATAATCTATTTTATAGAGAAGGATAGGGAAGTTGTCACATAGGATCGTATAAAAATAGTGTATGTATCTTGAAAATAGGACAGAATTGAAATCCAATGATATTTCATTGAAAAAATATCAAGAATAAACCTAATTTTTGTATAAGTACTTTTTGGTAATGTTATTGGAAATCCAATTTTCCCCCTATGCTCTAACACTTCAGGGTTATAAGAAAAGTGATTATAAATGACTTGGTTGAATCTTTTTTAGAGCCCAATTTGGGAACCTTTTATATGATTCTAAAATCATAGTTTTCTGACAAGATACATATTTCAATTTCTTGTTAGAGATATCATGGTTTCATCAACATGTGGTAGTTCCCTCATCTTTCTATAAATATCTCAGATACTTTATCAATGGAAAAATTTGGACATTTCACAGTGATAAGAATCCATTTAAATCTTATGAGTCCTAATAAATTGACATTGGGTTCTACCATATAGATATAAAACAACCCATTACTACTCCAAATGGTATTTAAATAACCCCCATATAACATATTTAAAGATATGGGTTATTAATATGTTTTTACCATCAATCAAATTGAATACTTGAGTTCCGATTTTGGTATGTGTTCATCATATATCATGAAATGAGTCACATTATCCAAACCTGATAACATGAAATAACCATCTAATCTTCATAATAGTGTAGAACCCCTAGATTAAAATGATATCTTTTTCCTCATTATCTTAGAAAACCCATACATCATTGTATAAATCATAAGATACTATCATATCAAAAATAAATAATTAGAACACCCTTGCTTAAAATTCATAAAGTTAGGACATTGGAACCTTTTTTAAACATACTGACTCTAAATAGGAAAGACAAGAATAAGTAGGTGGTGGATAAGGAGGAGGAGATCTTTGAGATTCCCCTCTAGAATTTTAGGATCATGTATCCACTAAAATTTATGAGCTCTAAATAAAAAATTGTGATATAGAGAAACACAAAAAACACACATTGTTCATTGTTCCCACGTCTTATTAAGAATTAAAGGCATAAATTTATTTTTAAATTATCATCATGATGTGTTCACCTAGAATTATACAAAAACTCCTACCATTAGTTTTGATGCATCCACCCACCACATAGGATTTCTATAAATCATCATTATTATAAACAAGTAGCTAAAAGAATGCATTAAACTCATTTTTCTATGGTTGAAGATGATGTTGATAATATTATGAAATCAAAATTCATGTGGGAGGTCCAATAACAAAAATGGATTACCCTAATTATCCCATTAAAAAAGTAGAATGTCAATATCAATGATTTCATTGTTATTAGGTAGCTCAAAATATCATTCTCCAAATAAAGACTTCTCATTACTGTTTATAGAACTTATGATTGATGAAAAATACATTTATCAAGCCTTATTCTTCATGAATGTCTATGAAGGATACAACTAAATATGAATTTCCACTAATATGAAGAATTCAATTCATTAAAGTATTCTCAATGAATATACTATAATTGAGTGATTCAATTTGATTTCATGAATGCTGAAACCACATACCAGTGTTCCATGCACCATATTTTCAAACCCTTATTAGTTATTGTTATTACAATTGAATATTTGACTTGTAGAATACCCATTCGAATGTATAAATGACATTATTTGATTTATTATTTTCATATTATGATAAATATTATGTTTATATGTCTTGTGTTTTAGTTTTATACCTTGCCTTAAAAGTTCATGCTTATTTATGATTGTTTCTACTATATTTATTAACCCTACTGAGCATCTAATCTCACCCTTGTATTATGTTCTATTTTTCTAGGTTGATAATAAGTGTTTTATTTTTTATATATAGGGTTAATCTAGGAGAATAATAGTGTTCACAAAGAATCAACTTTATTGTATATTATTTATTGATTTTTAATATAAGGATCATGCATGTAATATATTTTCCAAGACTGGTAAACTGATCGGTCCTTCGATATTTTATTCCTTTTAATCATGTCAATGTATTAAAATAATGAACCCACTCAGGGCTTATAGGGTCAAGGCATTATAGAAAGAAAAAAATTTACTAAAATGGTAGAATTTTCACTTTCTCTCTACTAATGTACAATATCTATATATTGTGGAAACCTCATTGGTTAAATATTCAATTAGATTTGTGACCTCTAGAATTTAGCTTATGAATAATGAATCTTCCCTGATGATGAACAGTTATCATGGAAAGACAGATGAGGCCAAATACCCTTGGAATTGTGTTATGAATTCCTCAACAGTTTTTTTTCTTTCTAAATGAAGTTGGTCCACCCTGTGGAAGATGGTATTTTGAAATCTTAATCCCCTAAAAATTTATTTTCCATCATTAGTTAAAAAATATTATGATTTATCATAATTGAATATAGTTTCTCCTACACTTAATTAGAATATACCCTCTTAAAACCCATTTATATACACTTATCTATTTCTATCATGATATCATTCATTGATTTCAAGTCAATATGAATAATGCAGGATACAATTGGGTTCAAAAAGATTTAGAAATAACCAACTATCACTTCCATAGGAGATCATTCAGGAATGATAGACAACATGATTCATTGGGATTAAGACATTTTGGATCCACCATTTTTATAGTTTTGGTCAATGTCCCTGGATCTGTATGATAAATGATTGGTGTAACCACATAAAAATTTAAACCTAATATCTTTGAAACATTAACTAAAATTGCATCCTTTTAAAAAAGAGAAATAGTTTTAAGATCATGGGTAATTGGTGATCATGGACATGTAGATCTGGTTCCATCATCTACATATGCTAACTCAACAGAAAGAGACCGTATTTTGAATATTTTATAAAAAATTATAATAATCACACGGTATTTGAGTTAAAATTCATATCGTCGGCCTATTAACCTGCCTTAAACTTATGATTTCCCCTGAAGATGGTCTCATAGGAGGAACAATTGCTGGTGAGGGAGTTGGGATCCCTCCCAAATGATTAATAATCATTTATCACATTTTCTTTTTTATACCGAGAGAGACATCTTCCATAATAATTTAATTGGATGGAATGAACACTCTAATTTATGTTTCCAATTTAGTGTATTTTCAAGAAGGAATAATCCATTTCTCTCCTCCACCCTCCAATGATAATTGGTGGTTGAAATCGCAGTAATAGTGAATGAAATCCTTGGAATGATAATTTTTTTACCTCTTCTTTGGAGTCAATTTATTCTACTATTGTTTTTAGTATCTATCATAATTTAGTATATAATTAAATTCTATATTTTAAATAATATATTGGTGAATCTACCTCTTCATGATTGGTTTTTTCCTCCTTATGTTGTTCATTAAAGAAAATATGCTCATGAGAAGTGATATGACAAAAGCTAGGAAAATAAATGCCCTCTTCCGAAATTACTCATAGTATTTCTTTAGTAGATAAAGTCATTCCCCAAGTGTTCTGTTACTTCCCTACCTCTTTAAATTCCACCATGATAGGAATTTTAAATTATTATGGTTCCACTTTTAGTAAGGGAACAAAATCTAAACATCTCACCATGTTCCTTGGAATAGTTGATACCAATATCTTCCTTATAGTAGGGTATTTATAATAACCTTTTTTTAAGAGAAGTTACACCCCTAGATTCAAATTTAATAAGAGAATATATTTAATTCATCATGAATATAAAAAATAGGATAACGGAGGGATTAGTCACTTAAGAAAATGAGTAATATATTATGAAGATATAAAGAATGAAACCCTCTCACGCCCTCTTCTTTAGAATTGTTTCCATGGCCATCTTCCTCCTTACTCTCGCTCACTTAATGATTCAAAATGTCATATACCTAACTTGAATATATGTGTTGACCATGTAGTGGGAGGATGGAGTCCTTGAGGTCCTGAATATAGGATTTCATCATCTCAAGATGGTATATATAAGAAATTATTTTAGTTCTAGATATGCACACATATCCTGATAGGTTAATATACTACCCTTGGAGAAAACACCATATACCCCCTAATGGTAATAGATAATTTATAGAATTACCATTCCCTTAAATCCATTGGATATTTAGCCTCTATAGGGATATATTTTTCGTAGGTGATTCAGTAGTTTGGGTCTCAGTAGTGGAACCAATAGTTTTGGAAGGTAAACCCCAAATCCAAAACCACCCTCTTAGAATCTCATAAATTAGATACTTTCATAGTTCAATTACTTTTTGGACATAAATCCCATAGTGTTTTTCTCTCTTTATCCTCATCTCTAGTAACTAGTGGACTCTAAATGAAAGGTACTAATTCATCCAGTTTTCCATTTGGATATTAATGAATCAATGACTTAGTATATGAATTTTCAATTCTAGTAACAGAGTTAGAAGATAGAAGAATGATTTTAATTCATATATCCTCATGTTTAAACATAATAAAAAATTAATGATTGATCATGTGGTGTTTTTCCTTTTATGCATCATTCATATAATCCAAACATCTTTTCTAGAATTAATGGAATTTTCACCCAAATATAAAAGTTAAGTTTCCTTTGTAAATTTTCTCCAGATAAAACATTATAGAAAAAAACCTCCCCCAAAATAAATAAGGTACCCCCATATTTCATGGACACTTGATGAATAATTCACCAAGGTACTGGTTGGAACTTTTTAAGGAACCTAAACAAAATGATTATAGTGGTTGATCACGTCATTTGTGTTAGTTGTCTCCTGTATCAATGGGTTAACCCCAATAATTCATTTGAAAATATGGAATAAATAAAGACTCTTTGATCAGTTTATCATTGAAAAAATTGTGACCCCAATATTAGCCTATATCCCAACCAATAGAATATTAATTAGACAAAAAATTCATGAAGGGGACTTCCCTTGGTGATTTTTACCAGTAGATGATAACGTTTCGCCAGTATTAGACTCACATAATGGAAATAATCAGCCACATAAGAACATAGAGAACAATTATAGAATTAATATAAGTTGGTCATCCCTATGTTAATCCTATAAACCCCTGGTCAAATTTTCCCTTCTATAATGTTGGAAAATAAGAACTAGTGAGCCTTCATTTTCTGTGGGTAATGAAAGGTCTCAATCTCCATAAACACATTTGATGATCTTTTGAAGTGACAAATTCCTATATAAAATAAATGAAGGGTACATCGATCTTTAGATGAGGATATGTTTATAAATAATTTTTATTATAATAATTATCTATTTCATGATTAGATGTGTCCCATCCATATCATTCCATATAGAGGATGGAGGGATGAATTCATCATACATATTTCCTATGATTGGAACATTTCTATTATTATGATATCCCAATGTCTTGTATTAAACCCTCCATATACAAAATGTAATGTGTTGTTATTTAGAGTCCATCTACTAAGAATATCTATAAAATAAACCAGTTATGATGGGAGAAAGTATCTATGATACCCATAAGGGTTTGAAAATTACTACAGATTTTAAATCTTATTTGAATTCATCACAACTTTGATGGACCTAAATGTTCTGATCCTAACCCAAGAAAAAAAATCTCATGGATAGATATCCCATTTGGGTATCCATCCTAACTTCTCATCAGTTGTTTCTATTATTATAATGGATTTATAATAGTGGATGTATAACTTCAACACCTACAGTTCTCTTTTTAATGACAAGGGATTGAACCCCAAAATTAATAATTTAAACTAGGATTCTCTGATTTAAGTCCCATTTACTAAGATGTTTTTACATGGTTTAGGATTATAGCAATTTATCCAAGTAACGGACTGATTTTTGTGGTATGGTGTGGGAATAGGAACATCAGACAATAGTATAAATCCATAAATGGGGAACCTATATAATATAGGATAATCCTAGAAGTTGGTACTCAGGATATTTAATAAGATTTGGTGGTAAATATGAACACTCCTCATTGCATCACCCTTAACACTTCTTATCTTGGTGTTTCTCTTATTGTCCATAAGGTAGAAAACTTATTTGGGATCTATTTTCTTTTACAATACGAGGATAGAGTGTTAGATTCTAAGAAACATGGATATAATTATGGTAAACATAGATATTCCACATATCATATTAGGTGCTATGTGGACTGCATAGCATCTGAATTATTATCTAGGTTATGAAACTTTAATGTGGAAATATTTGGAATGTAAAGTGTGGAATATAGTTTGTAGATGTACCAGTTTTTGAATTACTCTATTTTAGTATACATAAAAGATTGAATAGACAAGGATCTTTATATGTGAATAATAAAGATTGATCGGGAGATGATAGATTACCATAAAGAATCTATTCTCGATATGTTCCAATTGAATTCACTTTCCACCATTATATAGGGGTAGTTCCTCTTCCTAGTACATTAGTACAACACTAGGATGATATATACGGGCCATGTTTATTCTTCGTAATAGACTACTTTTCATGAGGACATGACCCAATTCTCAAAAGGATATTTCTTGGGGCCTGTATATTTGAAATAAGCTAAGAAATGTATTAAGAAAATTTCATGATCTGAAAATGATATTAGAAAAATAAATAGAATAGATGATTTGAAAATTGAAATGAACCTTCATAGCCATAAACTTACTCTGAATAGTATATATGATTCTCTGTGGAACCTTTTCATTCACATAGGGCCCACCCTAAAAAATGATTGAAGAGTGAGACGTAATATCTATTCCCAACATAAATGAAATTTTTTTTATAGTTCATGGAGATAGATATGTACCACGCACAAATCAAATTAATTTTAAGGGTGAGGTAATATCATTTATCCCCTATAAAAAAATTGGGTTCAAGCATTAATTTTTCTCTCTTCACATAACATATAATATGTTACATGGTCAGATACATTAGGATAGAAGTTTTCTTTATATCACCTACAAATATCCAATTATCCCCAAAATAAGGAGGACACGGAATAGATAGAGGGAGATAAATAGAGAGATACAAAGGAGACAAAACAAGAGTGATATCAATAAATTTCCATATTAGGAAGCTCAAGACTTTGATCTCACCACAAATCATAGATAACATATTAAAAATAATGGAAGAGAAAAATCCCTACAAATGAGTCCTTTATAAGAATACTTGTCTTCAAAGGAAATATTTTATGAATGTGGTGGATTTCATGGTTATCCAAAAATATGGTACTCTCATTCATGAAAGAATCCCTTCACGAAGGAATATATTTTATAGGGGACCCCACTTTACGATTCCCTATATATCACATAATGATAAAACTATGCAAAATAGGCTATCCAATGGGTATTTATATTCCCACTCACAACACTATCCTTCCACCTAGAACATGTAATTATCTTATCCCATTTATGAAGTATACAAAATTTTTGTATCATTAATTATAAATAACAATGATGGAAAAATTAAGACATCCATTGAGGCCACCAAACCAATATGATCAGGACATCTAGAACACCAATATCACCCTTTTCTGATCATGAATTACCTTGGAAAAGGATGTCCCTCATTGAACCTTACTAACATGTATGGTCATTATGATATTTTCAATCATGTATCCCCTTGAGGTTGTGATGGTTACCTCATATGTGCTTACAAAAACATGATGTGAAATGGGAATATTAAACATGTTTTATTTTATAATCAACAGATGCATAAGGTCTAATCTAGGGTTTATAAATAGATAATAAGTTAAAGTTGGGAATCCCTCCTAGGGTATTTACCTATTCTATATGTATAGAAACCCTACCATAGCCCCTCCCTAATCCATCAACAAACATGGTGTAGACCACTAAATAGATCCCTTATGGAGTAAGATCCTATAATTTACTATAGTATTCCCAATAACTCATACTTTATACAATCCTCTGCCTATTCCTTCAGTGAATGAATTTAAAAACTCAACTATGGGATTCTAGTTCATGTGTAAGTCTCGTTTAAAACTAGTTATGAAAATTAAATGATCCTATACTATTCTTTATTTACCACAATAAGAATGAGTCAATTGGACTTAGGTGTATCAATCAATATTACCACTAGAATAATAAAAATTCCATCATTGGGAATCAATCATAGGTGTTACCCCCAACCACACTATCATATTTAATGTTATATAGTTATGATAAGTTCATGCCCATATTCGGTGGAATATATATCCTTTGTATCCATTCATTTGATCCTCATTCAACCATATTCCATGTGGGGTCCATATTCATTATGATCAGTCCCTAGTAGGATCAATATTATCTTACAGGGAAACATCCCATGATGGACGAATCACATAGGTCCACTCAATGTGTGGGCTTCATACCTTCCATTATTCTTTCTCCTAATAGTCCTTATAGCCTGACATTAAACTACATTTATCAATATTTATTACATTACTATAAAAGGTATGATGTGATCCATTAAATTTCACTGAACTCCATAGGTTCTGATTACTTTCATTATGATGCATAAGAATTCCTATCATAATCTCGTTCCCAATATCAAAATTATTATCTCCCTCTAAGATGACTATAAATTACAAAGTTGTAAATTGTGTGGATTTAAACCATAGTTACATATTTCCGTGAATCCAAAATAATAAAAAAAACAAGGTAAAGAACCTCTAACACATAAAATGGTTCTATTAATGGAAAACCCCAGATACATATAGTTTTTCACATATTCAAATGTTAATAATTGATTTCTAATATGGGAATGACGAGTCCCATATTGGGATTTTTGAAGGATGGACATACATGTTTTAAATCTATAAGAGTTCTTGAAGAAGAAAATAATCCCCTGCCAAGTACAATGAACCTAAACACCCATCCTCTCAACCAATGTGACCTGCTATGTGTCATTGGAAAATTCTTCAATTACCACATACCTTTGGAATATTGGTTCATACCCTACCATGGATATCATAATTGTTGGGTATTTTTGGTTCCATAAATAAATACCTTTATAAACCCTCTTAATTAGTCTTTACATGACTAATAGGGTACACTATACCAATCTATCCGGAACCTATGTTATCTTATGGGTGACCTCAATCACGCTCTTCATTATTTTTCATTTCTTTTTTATGACCTAGATATTTAGAATGATACATTATTTGATAAGTAGTTTATTTGGAATTTTTATTTGTATTATATTATATGGATTATTATTTAGAACTGGGAAAAGGGTAAATGTTTTACCATTTTTTTATGTAAATGTGAAAGTTGTTTTATTAAGGCATATTTTACTTATATTAATATTATTGGGATTATTTGAAAAAGAATTGATATGGAACACTTAGGTGGAATATTATAAATTTTTTTTCACTCACACTATATGTATTTTATTGGGGTGTTTAGAACTTATTTTATTTGATCTAGGAATGGTCAAGGAATTATAGTGAGACGGTGAGGTTCTATGTCAATTATACATTGGTAGCTGGTGGTGAGATAGTGGGATGTGTCCCTTGTGTCACACATAGTTTTTTCAATGGATTTAGTTTTTCTCTAGTTTTTTCTTTTAAATGTACCATGGTTATAGATTGTTAACATAGTAGTTTTCTACTATAGTATGTCTATAGTCCTGTAATATTTCATTTCATGTTATCTTTCTATATATATATATGCCATGATAACTATTTTAAATCCGGTAAATCATCCCTCTAGTTGTTTAAGATGTATGGGATGTAGTCTATTTCCCATAGGGGTAATGAATGCCCTTAGGGTCTTTTGTGGTATTATTCAAAGCCCTGTTCAATTGGTTTTCTAGTCTAAGTGATGACATCACCAATTCCCTTGGTATTTTCACCAGAACAGTCAAAGTTTTGAGAACATAATAGGTGGATTCCAATAATCAGGTGGGCGAAAAATGTGATTGATAATTGAGATAAGCCATGTGCATAAGTAAACTAGATTAATGACATGTAATTGGGGTATTTGGATGACCATTCAATGAATGGGGTTAACATGGAATCCTAACATGGTTTTAAGTGGAATACTTTGATCAAAAAATCACAACTAAGAAAACCATCATACAAATTTGATTATAAAAAATTAAAACAATTTTAAGTTCATCAGAAATAAAAAAATATATATGTAAATTGTAGATTAGACATAGAAATTTATATGTAAATAAAATTTCATAGATCATTAATGAGCTTTATATCTAGCACTAATAAGTCCCTTTTTTATTAATGCTAAAGATTCTCTAAAAAAGCAACGCATTTATTAGTAATTTCTTAGACTTAATAAAACTTTATAGCCATTATTATTTATCACATTAATAGTGTTTAAAAAATCATTATTTCATTCTTTTAAATAATATTTTTTATTTTCATATAATTTTAAAAATAATAATATGAATCAAAATTTAAAAATATTTAATTCATTTATTTTTTTATTTTTTTAATTTATATTACAATGTCTATAGATAATTTTTATTTATTTTAAAACATAATCTAATATTTATATTATCATTTAATTTAATATTTAAAAATTAATCTAATCATAGATATATAAGTTTATATTCTCTCTCTATATATATTGAGTTTGAATAGTTATGTTCTTGGTTGTTTTGCTTCAACTCATGTAAGTTGAAACCATTCAAAATTCAAAATATTCTACAGTGTAAACTCTATCATCAGATGGTGATATTGATCATCAAACCATTAAATTTTATACTGGTTGGATAATATTGGATCCATCATGGTTGTACATGGAAATGGTGTAACATAATCTACTTCACCAATGATAGGAAATAATTTTTTATGGTTGGAAGATTGTGGGATCCTCGTAAGCCTCTCTACCCTTTCCCTAAAATAAAACTATTTGTTAGGTACAAAGAATATTAGATTCATGAGTCCTTAACTATCCATTTAATCCAATACATCCTAATTGGGAATGTTGTTGGGGTGGGTAAAGTGTATAGTCTCTAACACCATGGATATGGGGGTCTTCATCAGAAGTGAAAACCTGTGGAAGAGTGTGGGATTTGTACATGCGAACGACCCTGTAGAAATTAGTGTTAATCTCTTCTAACATTATGGAATCACAAACATACATTATTGAATATTTTAACAAACTAAATTAATCATTGAAGAGTTCAAAATAGTAATATCTTGATCTTAATCTTTGACTTCATCTTCATTTATAGTTAAATCTAGAAGTATGCTATTAAATTCATTAATATGAACATGAATAAACAAACTATGTTTCATCTTAAGATTGTAAAGTATAATTTTTTTAAAAGTGAAAAATAATGGTTGTGGTAATATATATATGATCATGTTGAAACCATATTTCCATATTAGTGGTTTTATGGGAGCCATCATAAAGAACTTTTTTTCTTAAGGATTAGATTAATTTATAGTGGGTGTTTTCTAATGCACTAGGTTCTATATCTAAAAACACTACAATAGACTAACCATTGGAAGAAATAGTAACTAAATGTTTTTTAGGACAGATTAAGGAACCTTCAAGTGCACTTTTTTCTAGAAACACAGACATATTAACTGTCCACATATTGAAATCATTCTCATATTCAAACTACTCCATATAGAACACATCAGAAGACAACAATTAGATCTATTACAGGCTCTAATGAAAATTATGAGGGTTGAATCAGATATAATTAATGAATTTAGACTCTCACATAGGATAATAAGGATATAATCTTTTAATATTTGAGGAATGAGGTTCAATGAAACCCAAAGATGGAGTAGGATACTGAAATAATAGTAAATAAAATGTATAATGTTAAATGAAAAAGGAAATTTACATATTTGGACAGGTTTGGTACTCCATGAAAAAAACACCCCGACAGTTCATTATTATGAAAAAGAATTACATGGATACAATTGAGAAAATGAATAATAGAGGGAAACACATTTTAACCAATAAATATATCAATTAATGAAAAACTTTTCAGTCCAGGGACTCAAAAAAAACTTTAACTAAGGACAGTAACATGTGTTGTTAGACTAGACGGACTCATACATGCCAACCCCAGTAGAAACTATAATGAAATAAATAAATAAAGCTTATAGAAATTCCTAAATGGAAAAATATCAAAAATATATCCCCAGATCTCATAATAGAGAAGCATCACTAACATGATTGTATAATATTTAAGATGATTTTGTCTAGATAGATCTCATGTGTAATAGGATCTCCAATGGTGATGATGATTTGCATAGGGGGATGTGAAGTCATGGTTGATTAGAACCTATTTTTCTCTTTATATCTCAAAAATATCATCTCTCTGAATAGAAGCATAAGGAACAAAATTATCTCTCAACTATAAAACAACCGTATTATAAAAAATAATGATACACAGGTAGAAATAATAATGGAAAAATATGCAGTGAGGAGACAATTTTTAGGAATGGTAGTGGATGGTTGACATGTTGATGGTTCAGGGCATGGTAAAGGATCATGAAGAGAAAACCAAAACAATAGATCTCACAAATATTGTCCCATGCAATAATAGAGTAATAAAAATGAGTCAAAAAATGTTTATTTCTCTTTAAAAAATAATCATAAAACCCACAATTGAGAGTAACTGGATCAGCAGTAATCAACCAACTACAACATAGAATAAAGCAGTATGTAGATCAAGATTGGTTACCTTAAGCACACACAAAAACAAGCATCATCACAAGCCATCATGGAGGCCCACAAATAGAAACCATAAAATGAAATACAAATTTTATAACAATAATAAATTCAAATTACTTTGAATAGAAAACAAAAACAAAATTTTTTAATTTCAAAAACAATTTCAAAGACATATTGGAATTGACCACACACTAATATGATAAACAATTTTTATAGTTTTATTAAAAGTAAATTTTCTCAATTTTAAAGTGACATTTTAGTTTAAAATCAACTTCATATAATTAAAACCAATTAAAAATGGCAGGGGAGTCATGATGTAAAACCTTGATAATTTTTATGAAATATTTATTTTCAAATAATTCTATTTATTATATAGATTGAGTTACATAAAACACCTTGTTTAAAGGAACAACGATATAAAATTAAAATAATATTATTTAAAATGGTATTTATCAACTAGATTTTTGATTGACGGGTATGAATAGGACTAACTAAATTATGAAAAAATTATTGTTATATATGTATAAAATTAATTCATTTGTTATTAACTAATTATACATGAAAATAAAATTCATTTGAAAGAAAAATAAATATTTTTCTGAGGAATAGTTTTTATGCTTGAAATGTACTTTTATCTTAATAAATTAAATTAGTCTCTATTTTAGAATAATTTTAATGAAATTTATATATTATTTACTTGATAAAATTTTTTAATGATTCAAAAAAAATTCTATACATATGATAAGAAAAATATATATTTTTATAAATAGAAATGTATTTCTTATTAAAAATTAGTTTTCCCATATTTTTTGAGCATAAATTAAAATTATAATCTACCATTTATAAGTGTTGAATTAGATAAAATTACTTACATATTTATAATCATAAGGTTAAAAAAATTAATTATTCTCCTTTCATTTTTTTTTAATATAAATAATAGTCCTGGTAAAATTTATCACCTTGATAAAGGGTATATACGGTTTATCTAGAACAAAAATAAGTGATAAGGACATATGGTTCCATACTAATTATTATTGGATGAATAAAATTATTTCCTTATCACCATAGTATAAAATTATATTATTTTAATGAATAATTTCCCCTAAAAAAGAATTGTATATTGTTTTAATCAAAGAAAATTTAAACATGTCACTATCCTAGTTTTTAATATCCATCATATGTTCACATAGGGAAAAAATTTGTGAAAATATATCAAAAGTAATTTTGTGAATAATAAAATTTAATTCATTATGGTAAATTATTTCTAATATTTTGCTATTATATAATTACCTTAAATGCTTACACAAAGATAAAATAGTATATATTCAATTAATGAAAAAAATAGATTCATAAAAATATTAAATGTTATATAATATGAGTAATTTATAGTCTTTCATGAAATTTATAGGTTAATATGATATATAAGTGTTTTTTATAAGATTATATTCAAATTAAATCTTTTCCATTGTTTATTTTAAGTCAAATTAATTTAATATTTTTAAAATTGAAAATAATGATAGTTTATCAAGATAATATTTTATTGAATTGTTTAAAAATTATAATTTTTTTAAAATAAGACAATTTGGATATTATATAGTAAAAAATTCCATATTATGGCCATTTATGGGAAAATTTTACTTGCATATGTAAGAATGAAAACCCATTAATATTAAAGATGTTTTTTCATAGATAAAATAAAAATTGGATAACTAAGGGTTAATGAAATTGATAAGGTTTAAAATGACACCAAAACATGTATAAATTCTATTGGTTGATGGTATTACAAACCCATCCTACATTATATTTAAGTACCTACCCATTTGGAGAAATTTTCTTTTATAATGAATTTATTATAATTTAGTAATTTTTTGAATTCATAAAGATCCCATCACCTCAACTATAAAAGTTAATATACACCCTCACTTATTTATATAGAATTGATCCATCAAATTGAACAAACCCCTAAAAAGGGTTTAACACCATAAAATTTTATGGATGAATCTAAATATGTATTTAGGTATTATATAATATATTTATATAAAGATTATTATTTTGGATATTATGTAACCAAGATAAATATAAAATTACTGGAACTACTGAATTGAAATACTCCGAATAAACAAGATAGTTAAAACCCATAAATAATGATTTTAAAGGAACAACTGATAAAAGGGTGTGTTAAAATTTTGTAAATAGATAATATATAAAATTATACGTATTAAAATGACTCATTTATATAACTATAACAAATTTAATTTTATTATACATGAGTTTAAATTGCTTACAAAGTAAGGGAAACTCATGGTAAAGGATCTCCACATCACTTTTATTTCATTGGGACACATAAATTATACCCCAATTGATTCATTCTTGTCATCTACATACTAAAAATGAATTAGTTTTATGATTAATATAACGAAAATTAGGAGATATAACTATACAATTAAGTTAATTTCATTCATGGATCTTAGGATTCAGAAATTACCAAGGTTGTAAGGGTTTTATGGTAAAATCTCATTTTTCATCAAAATTATTTTTTATTAAGTTTCCAATGATGAAATATTATGATATATCTCTAAATAAACTCATTATTTTTATTATTATATATTTATTTTTCAAAAATATATGTTTTACTTTCATTTTACTCACATTATATACTCATGATTCAAAAAAGTTTTTTAAGGAAAATAGTCGTCATTTCATTCTTTGGTTGAGAAACAATTTTTCATTTATATCCATGTTTTTTAAAAAATGTTTTAAATAAGGTTTTTACAATTATCCTATGATTTTTTATATTCAGTTTTACACATTTTGGAATTTTTACAAAAAATTTATAAAAGGAATCTTCTTGACTTTTTCTAAAATAGGTACTTTGGGACATTTCTGGAAAAAAAATGAAAGAAATTTTTTTATCATATTTGGCATGAACGTATTTTCCCACCATGATGAATAATTTTTTCATTGAATATTACTAAACATTTTTACATGGTTATATTCAAATAAAATTTATTCCTTTATAATTGGTAATTTTATTTCAATAATTTATTACAATGTGGAATGGTTATTTTCCTAAACACCCTTTAATTATACTTCGATCTTATTTATATACATCAGAGATAAAAACCCTTGATTTCACTCATTATTTACTAGGGATATGATCCAAGGAAATTATTCTTATTATTTTTCTATATGGTTTATGAATATGATGACACGATATTTATAATACTCAATTATTTTCATAGGTTTATGAAATGATGAAATTTTTATGGAACTCATTTCTTTTCCATAGGTTATTCTATGATGAAATGACAAAAAATTTATGAAACCCATTTATTTTAATACAACTAGATATGATGAATGGGTTATGATATTGTGTAATAGATATGTATGATTTTCATTATGCGATGGTTGAGACATATATCTCCCTCTAATGAATTGGGTAAATATTGATATCTCGTTATCTAAATAGGGATGGAATGTGGATATAACATAGTTGAGTAAGGTATTATGTCCATTATGATATTATTTGGAGTGAACCTTGAATTCAATGATGGTTTGAGGAGTGAACCCATTCACTATGATATCCTTGAAAATTAACCTTGACTACTATGGAAATTATTTTGTATACTTATATATGTGCCCTGAATAAATTTCTTATGGAAATGTTAAACATTCATTGTTCCTGTTCATTGATTCCACTTGGTTTATATCTTATGAAATGCCAATATTTTTTCCATTAATTATTATTAAGAACTTTTATGTGCATTGTATGGATTTCAAATGTTATGATCATGTTGTTATACCCTTATGCTCATGTAATTCATATGTTTTTATTGAAATTTCCCTTTCATACCCTTATTGAGAATCTGATATCACCCTTTAATAATGGTTCGTTTTCCTTGGTTATGAATAAATGTATTATGTATGAAAGTTCTAATAAGGGTTATAATTATGAAGAAATAAGTGTGAGATGAGGTATATATTTTTTGAACCATTTTTTTATGTCTCTATGTTTCCAAAGATACTATACCTAAATGATTATTGTGTGGATTGAAATGTTATGTAATAAATATTCATCTATTAAGAAGTAATATCTATCTATGAAACATATGGGCCTCTATATAGGGATTTAGTTAAAGTTTTATTTAACCATTGGATACTAGGATGAGAAAATATTATTAAGAACCATTGTGAAAAGTCTAAGTATAGGATAAAATCATAAGTTTATGGAAATGGTCATGAATAACCTAGGTTATACTAAAGGTTTCACATGAGAAGGTGTCATGATTTAGACATCCTATAAATGTCTTTCAGGATTATGTGGTTTCAAAAAATTATTATTGTTCCCCACACCATTATTTTTTGTTTTATTCTGTGGATTTAACCTGAAATAATAATTTTAATATTGAATATGATAGACAACACAATAATTTCCCTCCATAGAGGCTAAATATAATTGGAGCTGTAATGAAAATATTATTTCTATGCTCACCCAACTTTATCATTCTATGAATCATGAGGAAATTACAAATGATAAAGAGGGTATTTTATTTTGGGTCCTTCATGAGGAACCATTTTCCATTTAGTTGGTCGACTAATCCATTATTTATAGATTAATGGATCAATACCATGGAAAAGATATTTTCTATTATTCAGTGTTTCAAACATGAGAATGTTATTCTGGTTGTTTATCATTTGGAATGAGAAGAAGATCAGTTTTGAACTCTTATCAATAGAACAATACAATAAGAATAAATCAAATAAATGGATTAATATTATTCTAATATATTATTTTTTTACAACTAATTTCCTCAAATTATTCATAAAAAATGGAGAAATAATTCAATGACTTATATCATATGGATGAAGAATTGGTTGGTACTTATGATGAAAACATCACATGACATGTGAGGTACACTTCAGATATTTTCACCAAACCTAAAAGTAAGTTTGATCAATTTATGAATGGCTTAAAACCTAGTTACTAAATAGAATTATATATAAGTAAATTTAGTAGATATTATGAAATTATGCCATATTCTATCAAGGTGGATCTAGGGATTTGAATTACCATCAATCACTTGGTGTTAATAAGAAAATAAAAATTGAATTCACTGAAAATTTTTGAAACCATAAAGAGAATAAGTTGACCCTTCCTTTATGCTAAAAGTGTGGAAGGAAAATTGGTAAATTTAATTAAGGGAATGGGTAAATGTTTGATTATTAAAAGGAAATCTATTGAAAAATAAAATTTTGAAGTGATGGGAAAAAATTAACTAATGATCTAAATTAAGATAAATCCCCAGAGAATGAACTACCCCCACTCTAGTGTTTTAAATGGAAATAGTATAGTCCTTATTCTAACCATTGACTAAATATGGAGGCTAATGATGATGATCGATCTCTGAAAACTATTAAAAATTGAGATAAATGTAAATATCATGTGATCCTTATTTATGATAAGGGATAAGATAATAATGTTGTAATATATACAATTACCATCTAATCTAGAATAGTTAATGTCTTGTTTTATTTTCGATCTACCCCCACTTTAATATCTAATTACTTTTCAAAGGGTTTTATAGTACCACCTCAAAAATTATATGTTGAATTAGAATTTTAAACCCATAGTAATATGATAAATGCATCCCTTGTATATAATTCTTCTCTCATTGTAGTGTGTGGGAATGTGTTTCCTAAAAATCATTTCATTCTTCCCCTAGTTGAATTTCATGTAATTTTGTTCCTATATTGGATTTAATTACATAAATCCCACATCAATTTCCTTGTAAAAGATATTTAGTTTGAAAATCTTAATGAACATATGACCTCTAATTAGTGTGATAAAAAAACAAATGAACATATGATGGAAATTACATTAATATTATGGGTAATTATTCCAATTCCAAAGTGGCGTTTATCTCAGATGGTTGGGAATAAACTCCAAATCAAAGATATGCCTATATTATGGGAGTTTATTTATGAATTTTTTTGAGAGATTTCACATATTCCACTAAATCATGAATTTGAGTTTTAAATAAAACATATACCCAATGTTAAAACTATTTTTGAGACTCTATATAGGATGTTCTATATTGAGTTTCATTAATTGAAGAAAAAACTCTAGGAGAATCTTGACAAGGGATTAATTTGGCCAAGTGAATCATGTTGGGGTGAACATATACTATTTGATAAGAATAAATATGGATAAATGATACTCCACATTGATTATTGAGAACTTATAATGATCACTATGAATAATAATTATCCTCTATTAATTATGGATGAGTTTTTTGATCAACTGTGTAGAGATAAATACATTTCCAAGACATATCTTCATTCTAGATATCATCAATTGAGGGTCAATAAAGAGGATAAATCAAAGATAGAATTTAAACAAGTTATTAACATTCTAAAATTATAGTGATGTAATTTGGTATCACTAATTACTCTTCTATGTTTATGGATTTAATGAATAGAGTCTTTAGATATTACCTTGATTAGTATGTGGTAGTCTTTATAGATTATATTCTTATTTATTTAAAGAGAATAGAATAGTATGAATATCATTTGAGAACTATGATAAATACCATAATGATGTATAATCATTATGAAAAAAATTACAATTTGAAATTCTAGATTTGGAAAGATTCATTATTGCATCACATAATCTCAAGAGAGGGTATATTTGTAGACCCTTCAAAGATTTTGGTTACTATACCTTAGTCCAAAACAAAAACTTTGACTAAGATATTTATTTTTTAGAGCTTTTCTTGATATTATCTATACTATGTGGAAAACATTTCATGGTTATCCAAAAAATCACTAAGATAACTAAGAAGGGATCCAAGTTCCATTGGATGGATGAAGATGAAGAATATTTTAAGGAAGTGAAGAGAAGTCTATTTTAAATAAGTAAAGAGAATTCTTGTCATCACACTAATGCTTACAATATCCTATAGTGTGGAAGGTTATGAAATAAATAGTGATGCATAAAAGAAGGGACTTTGATTCATCCTAATATAGAATTATATGGTTATATACTATGCCTCAAAAAAATTATTTTCCATGAGAAAAGTTACCCTACTACTGATTTGGAGTCATATGTGGAAATTTTAAAATTAATGATTTGGGGTAATTATCTTTAAAGATAAAGGTGTCACATATATACTGATCCAAAAATAATAATTTATATTTTCAATCTAAAAGTTGTGAGCATGAACCAATGAATTTTGTTGAACCTTATTATATATTATGACTGCTCAGAACATTACTGATCTCGTAAGGTGAAAATGGTGGCATATTCTCTTAGTCAAAAGGATCATGCTAGCTTTTAGAAGATGATAATAAAAAGGATCCAACATTTATAGACTTGAAAATTATGGATATTGAAATATTTATGGAAGGAGAGAAATATTATATATCTCAAATGAGTGTTCAATCATCTATTCAAGTAAATATTAAAGAGGTAAATAAGGATGATATAGAGTTTTAAAATAATGTGAGAAATTTTCCTGAGATCAACCATGGTTGTGATGGAATGAGAATATTCTGGAACCATGTATATGTTCATTTCATACCCAATATGAATAATTAACTAATGGATTAAACTCATAGTTCTTAATTCTTTATTCATATTGGAAGTACAAATATGTATAGAAATTGAAAAGGAGTTTCTAGTTGGTTGTCATGAAAAGTGACATTGTATATTATGTTTCTTAATGACTCGTATATAATAATGTTAAGGATAAAGGCCGCAAGTCTATAGGGATGTTACAACCATTACAATTACTAGAATGGAAATGGAGAAAACATCACCATGGATTTTGTTGGTGGACTGCCCAAAACATCAAAAGTGTATAATGGTATTTGGGTTGTAGTCGATAACCCTATGATGTCATCACAATTCATTTTCATTAGATAATGTTTCAATCTATATCAAATTATATGGTTATATAGTAAGTAAGTGGTATTATTTCATGGTGTAACACTATAAATTTTATATGATTAGTATTATGGGTTTACCTTAATATTTTTAGTAAAGTCTTATCTAGGTTCTAGATACAATTTTAAGTTTCATCACTACTTATCATTATCAGAAATATTAATAATCTAAAAAGACCATTCAATCTCTATAAAACATATTGATAATATTCTTTATGGATTTAAAAGGTGTTTGGGATCAAAAACTTCTTTGGTGGAATATTCTTACAAAAATAGATTACACTCTGGCATTCAAATGGATCTTTATGATGACATATATGTTAGGAAGTGTTTAATTACAAAATTATATAATGAATTTGGAGAAGGAATGAAATTATGATATGATATATCTAAGGAAATTATAAATAATGTTATAACCATTAAAAACACAAGAGCGTATCAGAGTTAATAAAAACATTTTACTGATAATCATTAGAAAGATCTAGAGTTTAAAGATGGTGGAAAGGTATTCCTATGAATATCTCCCTAGAAGAGGGTGATGATATTAGGAAAGAATTTCAAGCTAATACCTAGCTATATTGGTCCTTTTTATATTATTGATCATATTAGGATGGTATCTTATCGATTAGAACTTCCTCTGAATCTCTCTGATGTTAAAGATAATTTCCATGTATCTCTTATGATGAAGTATATAACTGATCAATAACATGTATTGAACTCAGATGTCATTCCATTGGAATAAGATAATTCTTATTAAGAACAACTAGTGTATATTCTAGATCATTGAGAGAAAGTTCTATTAAACAATGCAACTCACATGATCAATGTTTTGTGGTCAAATCACCAATTTGCGAATGTTATGTGGGAACATTAGGATGTAATGAGGTAGAATTAACATAATTTTTTTCTACTATGGTGATTAATTTTGAGGGTAAAATTCATTAAGGGGGTATAATATACCACCTCGATATTTTTTATGAAATTATTCTCTTTAAATAATTTGATTTCTCTAATATATTACATTACCCACAACACCGAGCTTTAACAAACAACAACATATTATTAAAATATTATTATTTAAAGTGATATAAATGGACTACCCATTTTATTAGGAGGTATTAAAAATTCAAACTAAATTATAAAAATGTAGTGGAAATATATTTAAAAAATTAATTCAATGGTAATTAATTAATAAAAAATTAAATTAGTTCTTATTAGTGAATTGTATCAATTAAATATATATATTATTTACATGATAAAAATTTTTAAACCCTAAAAAATATTTTTCTAGACATAGGATAAGAATACATCCAATTTTAAGTTTAAAAGGTTTTTTTTCAAAAAAATCAGTATTTGTTGAATTTTGTGAACTTAATATAAAATTAATTTCAACCATTTAGAGGTACTGAATTATAAAAAATATATTAAATATTTAGAATCAAGATGTTTAAATTTTGTAAATATACACCTTTTGTTTTGGGTTAAATATTAATAGTAATTGTCCTAAGATTTATCACCACAATAAAGGATAAATTGAGTTAATATTCACTATAAATAAGTAATAAGACCATAATTTTACATCCTAATTCTTATTTTGTTTATTAAATTCAACCCTTATCACCTTAGGTGAAAATTTTACTAGATTAATGTATAATTTTATATAAAAATTAAATATATAATATTTAAATCAAATAAAGTTGAAAAATGTCCCTCTCTTAGTTTTAAATGTCCTTTTTGTGTGAACATTGGTAAAATAACTCGTTATGGATGAATCTCAACATTTATTATTTGAATAACAAAATTTTATTCATCAAAGTAATTTATTTATAATATTTAGGTATTATATAATTAACTTAAATTTGTACAAAATTCCAAAAATGTATTTATTCAATTAATGGAAAAATAAAATATATGGTTTTCAAAATGTTAATATTTATATAATTTTGGTATGTTCTCGTGTTCCATGAATTTTATAAGTGAATATGAAATATTAGTGATGTGTTAAAATATTTTGGTAAAATTCAAAAATTTAAGTTATGTCTTTTAAATCAAAATAAATGATTGGCTTCCAAATTAACAATAATGATATGTAGAGACTTTTTTCTAATTAAATTAATTTGAAATACATCAAGGAATATTGTCAGATTTGGGCATTAAGACATCATGAGATTCCGAGACCCAGTGTTCCAAAAATTAATTTTTAAAAAATACTAAAAATATTTTATGTCATGGGTATGTCGTATTTCATAATTAATGTAATATATCATGAACTGAGTCTCCATTTAGAAATATGAGAACCTGGTTGAATTTAGATAATGGGGTTTGTCCTAGGAATAACCTAGGGTTGGTCAGTGCAGGATGTTTAGACGAGTCAATCATTAGAGTGTATATTAAGTGGATTAATTAATTAATTAATTAATTTTATTATTTTAATTTTAAAAACTAATTTTACACTAAAAATTTCCTATTATTGAAAATATATTCGGTTAGCTTCTAAATCCTAGGATTTTTTAGATGATTTTTCATCATTATTTATTGGTAAACCATAATTAGACAACAAACAGTGACTGGATAAAGGTTGATTGATATACGGTGAATGTATTGGATCTTCCCAGTCATAGGTGAACATGTACTTCACCAACGATCGATCCTAAATTGAGGTAGGCATCATCAATATTGGTTTCCAACCTTTATTAAAATATTGATCATATATTATCTACTAATCATTGATTTATTATTTATTTATCCATTTCATAATTTCATTTATCAAATTAAATCTTTTATTCGAATGATTCTTGATTATGTCAAGTTTATCACCCTGAATATCCCCAATCTATGATCGTTTTCCAAGCATTGTTGTCAATATATTGATTCACTATTTTTCTTAGTTCTTTCCCCCACATGTTCTTCACATTCTAATCTATTGGGATATGGGGCCATATTTTGATGTTGGTGGGTGGTTCAGATCATGATTGGTCCTCCATATTCAGGGTGGTTGTGCACACAATGAATTAATAATTGTTTTTGTAGAAATATCATTATTAATTACAAGTGTTCCTTCATGGATATTGGACCCAAATTGATGAAGGGTGGTGACATGAGGAACTATGGGTGAGAGAGGAATTGCAGCATTTATGTTAATTAGCATATTCCGGTTTTTGACAATACAAAGATGCAATCGATGGTTGTATATGATTACTGTATTTTTTTAGGGTTGTTAATATGCAAGAATCATATCAGTGGCCATGGATCTTCATTTAACATTATATATCTTCATTTTTCAAAAATACCAACTATATGGCATTTTTTGGGGAGAACATACACCTTGTAGTCACCCAACTATGGCTTCTAGGGTTTTGGAAAAAATATATGGATCACAGTCATGTGAATGGGCCACACACCACATGAACATCCCTATGTATCTAGGATTTTTTATAGCTACACACACCTAGGACCCTTTTCTTTGGGATGAAAATGACATAATTATCATGCTTTTATGCAATTTTAAAGCACCATGATTTTTATATGAAACCCATTTTTTATTCTCCATGTGTTAAATAAGAAATTTTTTATTATGATATATGTGTATAACATTAAATAATAAATATGAATGGTTCTACATGGTATCTATTAAATTAATTAGGTAAAGAATATAATATCTCGATTTGAAATGTTGTATGATACCTTGGTGAATAACTTTGGAAATTTCTTATTATGACAACTAGGTGGTTAAAATTGGTGAAATTCTTATGATTGTATAAAATTAATTTTGTATCCACATTTCAATGTTAAGGCTTGTTTTATTTTTTTTATGATATATGAAATTTCCATTTCTCATTTTACAATGATATTCCTCATTTTCTTACTGATATTCCTCATGATTATCTGTAAAATGTTTCCCTTATTAGGCCTTATTCTCACCCCTTTACTTTTATGTATGTCCCTAGGTTTTAATATGTAATAAATTTAATTAGACTAAATATATGAAGAAGGATTTCTAGAATATTAGAATAATTTTTTTAATTTTCAGGTATCATTTACCTTATTTCCAAAATAACTCAGCTTTATAAGATACTATTTTTTTACAATGTAATGAAAAGTTATGTAAGAAAAGGTGAGATACCATAGTTTGTATCAAATGATGATTTAGTTATTTATTGAAATTATGATTTGTAAACTTTAATAATAACCCTAAGGACAATTTTAAATATAGTAAAACATCCTTCTACTTTATTGGATCATTAAGTAAGTTGTTTCTGAGAAAATAAATCCCTATTAGGATACGAATAGGTTTTTTTAGATCTGGCATAGATGTATCTATGGGTACACATGAAAACATCTTTATGAGATAGAATTGAATAGGAATTGGTGGATGAAAACATTCCTTTGGACATGCTTATTTTTTCACTCTTAAGGGATAGTTTTTTTAATCCAGATATCGTTATGATAAATTATTAATGATTTATAGAAAATATATTTATTGATAATAATAACATATTTAAGGCTTATTTAAGTCATAAAATTACTTTATAATTATAAAATTCTTATAAGAAACATGTTTCTCACTAAGGTTTTTATTATTTAATAAATGGGGGAAATAGTGAGAATCGTGTAAATGATGAGTGCAGTAGACCATACATAGACAACCTTACAATGGAATCTAGAATAAAAAACATCATGAAAATGATTAATCAACTAAATTTATTTAGGACCAATAACATGAATCAATCCAAGAGAATAGATTTACCTTGTTGGGAATAAATTTCCTTTTAGATCTTTAGTTATCAATAACCACCTTCTTTCAATGGATCTACCGACCAATTGATTACTAAAAAATTGATAACCTCTATAGAAGAGATATTTTCTGTACTTTTTTGTTTGGAATAAGAGAAATTCACCCTCACTTTGTACTGTTTATAGGGATAATCTTATTAGTGGTGGTCACTAATTAAAAACACAAATCCAAGAAGGGGGATTGATGCTATAGAGTGGGATGATTTCTAGGGATCCTTTTCCAATAAATATTTCCCTTGTTCGATGCTAACTAAAATAGGGAATGATTTCCTAGATTTGAGGTAGAAGGAAAATGAATCTGTGGGAAGCTATGAGATGAGATTTAGAAGAATTTATCATTACAACCCTAGATTTGTTACATTTCATATTGAAAAGGTTGATAGATTCGTTGTAGGAATATGACATCATCTACTAAGGAATCTATCCAATCGATACTAGGAAACCTATGAGGAGATAAATCTGAGTGCCATGGAGGTTGAACTATAGTTTAGAAAGACACAATGGTCATAAAAATCGAATGAAAATAATAAATCATTTATTCCAAACCTAGGGAGGAACATTGATCATGTAAGAGGAAGAATGCATGTGCAACTTCCCACATGAAAAATTTTTGGGAAGAAAATTCTATAGAAACTACTTTCTCGAGAATGTAAAATGTTACAAGTGTGGAAGAGATGGACATATATCTTGGAACTATCGTAGTGTGGTAAAGCCTCAGCATCTCAATAATAATGACAAAGGAAGTAGGGTGCAGGTCCAGTCTGAAGTCCAATTATATAAGTGTGGATAAATTGCATATTATTACAATCATTATTCAAATTAGAAGGAAATATAGGGTAATCACCATGAACCTTATCATAGGACAATGGATAAATGTCATGATTTTTCTATCACAATTACTTATGTAGAGGATCTAAATGATGTGATAGGAGGTACTCTAATTGTCATCTAAATGCTACCATGTACATTGTTTGATTATTTTTCTATTCATTCCTTTATTTCTTCCATGTTTTAAAAGAATATAGAATCAATCCCAAAATTTATATAAGTAGATTTATTATTCAAAACTCATGGAGGGAACATCCAACCATCAATAGTGTATAAAAACTCTAGTATTGAATTTGGAGAGCATAATATCATCACAAATATAGAGGTCATTTGAATGGTGGAATTCAAAAGTATACTATGAACATAATGTATCTCAAATTATAATGCTAAGATAAACTGTATAAGAAAGGAAATCATAGTAGTCTTAAATAGGAATCCTATAGATATTTTCAATGTATAGATATTGCATTCTAATATTTTTCTATAAGCACAACGTGGATCCTTCATTATAGATATGGTCCCTGAAGGGGAAGAAGGAAATGAAATTATAATAAAAATTTCCTCATCATTCAGGAATATGTTGATTTATTTCCTAAAGAGTTACCTGGAACTCACCCAGAAAGAGAGGTAGATGTATCTATTTAACTCATACATGGATCTAAGCTGATATCAAATACCCCATATACTATGTAAAATGTGGATATTGAATAATTAAATAAAAAAATTAAATATAATTTTATAGAAGGGTTTTATATGAAAAAGTGTGTCTCCTTGTGGAGAACGTTTTCTCTTTATGAAAAAGAAGTATGGATCAATGTAGATATTCATTGATTATAAAGAACATAATGGGATCACAATTATGAACAAATACCCTCTTCGATAGATTGATGATTTATTTGACCATCATCATGGGTCCCAATTACTCTCCAAGAATTATCTTTTATCTATTTATCATCAATTAAGGGTAAATAAAGAATATATTCAAAATATATCCTTTTGATCATGATATGGGAATTATTAGTTGTTGTTATGCCCTTTATCTTGACTAATGCTCCTACTATTTTTATGGATTTGGTGAATCAAGTCATTAAGTAATACCTTGATAAATTTTTGGTAGTTTTTATTTTATTATATTAGGATATATTTAAAATTTTGTGAGGGTCATGAGAATCATCTAAGTATTATATTGAAAACTCTAAGGAAGGAGAGACTATTTTTAATGTTCAGAATATGTGAATTTTATTTACATCAAGTTTCTTTCTTGGGGAATATTGTTACCAATTAAGGAATCTTAGTTAATACTTCCCATAAAATTTTTTCAAAGGAGTTGGATCATCCTATAATAGTAACTAATATTCATAGTTTCCTTGGTTTAGCAAGATATTATAAGAGGTTTGTGAAAAAATATTCCTGAAATTTTCATCCACTAACCAAGTTAACTCAAAATTGGGATAAGTTTATATGGACAATGTAGTGTGTATAGAATTTTTATGAACCGAATAAGATATTAGTTAAAGAACCTACGTTAGATCTACCCTCTATTATAGAAGGATTTTTTTATTTTAGGGATGCATGTCTAGAAGGGATTGGGTGTGTCCACATGAAAATAACAAGGTGATTTCTTATGAATCTCGATAGTTAAAACCTTGTGAGAATAATTGTCCAATGTATGACCTGGAGATATATGCTACTATTTTTGCCCTAAAGATATGTAGGAACTATCTTTATGGTAATAAATATGATTTATACATAGACCACTAAATTTGTAAGTATATATTCACACAAAAGGAATTGAAAATGAGACAATGAATATGGTTAGATCATCTTATAGACTATGAATTTTCAATTCATTATCACCCTGGTGGAGAAATCATGACAAAAAATGCATGAAGTAGGAAAACCCCTATTGTGTTGGAAATTATGAGGATTCAAGAACATCCTTTGATCAAAGACCTATTAAAATTGGACGTGGGTATTGCAAGGTAAGGTACATCGTCAACCCTATCCCAAATTAATTATCAACCATAATTACTAGAGAATATTAATAAAGCTCAAATATAAGACCCATTTTTACAAAATAATATAGAGGTAGTGAATATTGGGAAGTTTCTTGAGATCAAAATTGATCAATAAAGTGTACTGAAATTTCATACAAGACTATGTGTTGTATATATTCTAGAACTGAATATGGAGATGATGGATGAAACTAATAACTCTACATTCTCTATAAACCCTAGTATCACTAAAAGGTATAGGTATATGTTTTATCATTTTTGGTGATATAATAAGAAATTGGAGATTTTGAACTTCAAAATATGGTGTTTGGTGTGTCAACAAGTGGATGAGGAGATAAGACTTCCAAAAGGGGTATTTAAACTGCTAACCATGCCAACATGGATGTGGGAAAATATCACTATGGACTTAGTCAACGGTCTCCTAAGATCATCCAAAGAAAACAATTCAATATAGGTTACAGTGGACCAACTCACCAAGTCTTCCCAAATCATCGTTATTAGGGAAGATTTATCTCTTAACCAATATACCAGAATTTTTGTAAAAAAATTGGTGAATTTTTATGGATTCACACTTTATATTTTTTCTAATCATGATTCAAGGTTGACATAAAAATTATTGAGAAGTAATAAAAATGATCTAAGTACCAAATTGAAATTAATTATGGCCTATCACCCCCAAACTGATGGCTAATTTGAAAGGAACATTCAAAAACTTGATGAAATGATAAAAACATACTCAATAGAATTTAAAAGTGGATGGGATCAACATCTTCCATTAGTTGAGTTATCATACAAAAATATATTCCATTCAAGTGTTTTAATGGCACCATATGAAGCTCTATATGGGAATATATATAAGAATCTGACTTATTGGTGGGGGAAATCTGGTTGGTCAAGATCTTGGGAAAGAGATTACAGAAAAGGTTCATAACTTCCAATAACATATATAGGCTGATCAGAGTTGGTAGAAGAGCTATGCTGGAAACTATCAAAATGACATAGAGATTGGTGTTGGAGATAATATGTTCCTTTGAATATCACCATGAAATAGATTCATGTGGTTTGGGAAGAAATGGATTCATTTCCTTAGGTACATTGGCCCCTATGAAATCCAAGATCTCATATGAGTAGTTGTTTATTGTCTATCACTTCAAACAAATATAGCTCAAGTTCATGATGTATTCTATGTATCTATATTGAGGAAGTAAAAACATGACACATAACATGTACTAAATCTGGAGGAATTATAACTGGAACAAGACCTCTCTTATGAGGAGTAGTCAGTTGAGATATTAGACCATAGAGAGAAGGTTCTACGCTACAAGACTACCAACCTCATCAAAGTTTTGTGTAGGAACCTTAAATATGATGAAGGATTATAGGAACTAGAGAAGACAATGAGGAATAAGTACCTACACCTATTCTAATCTAAGAGTAAGATTTTAAATTTTTAGAATAAAATTACTTATGTGGGGATGAATTTAAAGACACTAACATTTTAAATAATTTTCCCCCCCTGAGAAAATGGGTGTTATGTTATTTTGTACATAAAAACCCATATCACTTTAATAATGAAGTGAGTGTAGAAGGAAATGTGACCATCGGGATTCGATTTTTAAATAAACATTGGTCAAATATGACTGATATTAAATATGATCATTGGAAAATAAACTCTTGGTCATAATTTTCACATTCTAATTAGTGTTTATATATAGAAATGACAAAGGATAATTAATGAAAAAAAGGGGGAAGTGGTGGACTAAACTAGTAGAGTCTTGTCATATGAAGCCCACTTGTCAGAACTTCAGAGGGTGGTAGCATCAATGGGGTTCCTATTTGACCAAGATCATGCTGATCATTAATAAGTGTAGCTAGAATGAAATTTCCCACAGGATAAGTTCAAGTTAGTAGAAATTACCAATCAGGCGATGTTAGACCAGCTTCTCCAAGAATTTATCACCATTACTCACCTTACCCTTTGGCCATATGTGGGTGTTATAAGGGGTTAACTTTCCATCAATTAATTACATATAGTTTAATTCCTTTGTGTAAATAAAATTTTTATTCAATCAATTTCGTTTTAAGATTAGTTTTTCTTCATAAAAATAGGTTAATTTGAGATGGAATTTGATAAATTGATTTTTTAGA
The DNA here is from genome assembly GCA_963277665.1 of Viscum album. Classification (NCBI taxonomy): domain Eukaryota; kingdom Viridiplantae; phylum Streptophyta; class Magnoliopsida; order Santalales; family Viscaceae; genus Viscum; species Viscum album. The sequence goes on along the minus strand of OY728155.1, from coordinate 1,752,265,457 downwards.
CCCAAATTTTACTTTTGAGAAACAATATAAAACATTAAAATAAACTAATGTATAGTGAATAATACTTATTTTAATGAAATAGTATGATAAAAGAAACTTTTATTTAAATATAAATGATAAAATAATATTATTATGTCCAAAAAAATTAAATTTCATAAATTTTACTATTCATTTTCAACCCACTATTTTTTTAATAAATAGGGATTTTTATAATAAAAATTTAATGTTATCATATTTATATAATTATTATAGTAAAATAAAAATCATATTTGAAATCATAATGTCTAATTTAGGTTAGGGTAAATTTATGATAATTTTTTAAATTACATTTTTTTAATAGTAAAAATAGAGTTTGAGGTTTTTAGTATGTTTAAATAATTTATAATTATGTCATACGGATTTGATAATTAATTTAAAAGATCTAGGGAAAACAATATTTAATTTTATTAATATCAAGTTTTTTAATATATTTAAATCAATTTCCAATCCTATAATTTACTTTCAAAAGTTTAAAATAGAATATTTCTCTTAAAAACATTATTTTGTCAGAACTTCACATTTAGATTCTCAGTTATTATGGTATAAAATTACATAAAAATATATCAAATTTACAATAACATGGGGAAACCCATTTTCAAGTCCATGGTTTTTCATTTTCCACAACCTTGATTTCCAAGACCTATTTTTGGAAATTATTAATCAAATCCTCCACTTTTTCTACAAATACCGACCCATTTATCCATTTCCATTCACTCACAATCCATACTAAATGATGATATAATTGTTTTGACTCCAACATATTCCTACTAAGGTGTCCTTAATCCCCTAACATTCCATTCATCAAGATCATGGAGTAACTCTTTAAGGTATAGGAATTATCCTTCTTTCCTCTTCGATTCAATAACACCTTTTAATATATGTCTTCTAAATATTATGGTTACTCTATTATATTACCCTTATAATGATATAATGACTATAAAATTATGTTTTATCAATGGGATACACTTTTCCACTCTCATATTACCATTTTTCAAAAACATTTTTTATACCCATTATGTTGTCGAATTTACTTCTCCAAATTTCCCTTTTCTCCTCAAGAAATTATATTCCATTTTCTTTTTGTGAATATACAAGCCTATTTAATTTCACATGGTATTAAAATATATGTAAATATGATTTATTTTATTTTGGTATTAACATACATGAAACCTTTATTCCCTTTCTATGGGATGAAAATGACATTGTGATCATTTTTCAAGCACTTTTGAAATGTCGTGATTTTGATGTGAACCCCATTTTTTATTTTCCATGGGTTATTTATGAAATGTTTAATTTTATCTATATGGATCACATTAAATAATACATATGAAGGGTTTTTCTTGATATCACTCCAATTCATTAGGTAATGAATTTAATATCTAAATATGACATGTTGTGTGATACCTTAGTGAATAAACTTGGTAATGTTTCATTTTCAACACCTTGGTGATTAAACTTGGTGATATTCTTATAATGTCTAAACTAAATATTGTATCCACGTTTATATGTTTTTTTTTTGTTATTTTATATATAATATTCCTCTTTTTCCATTTCTTATTCCACAATGACATTCTTCATATCCTTATTGATATTCCTAGAGAATATATGTCAATTTTTTCACTTATTGGGCCTTATGCTCACCCCTTTGGTTTTATGTTTGTCCCCAAGTAATAATATGAAATAACTTATTAATAATCTTTTAATGGGTATTAGAACAATGATTTATATTTTCATGTGTTATATACCTTATTTCTAAGTAACTAAACTTTAAAAGATCCTATATTTATATATTTTAATGAAAAGTTATGTAATAAAAAATGATAGATTCTATATACATATACAAAACACATCTATTCAACTTGTGGTGTGCCCAGAATGACCAAACTAGTAGTTTTAAAAATATCAAGGTTTTTAAAAATGGGTGTTAGGGGGTTAAAATCATAAAAATAGCATCGAAGAGACTTAAAATTACAAGAAAATCACTGTAGATTTATTTTTGAAATATAAGAATTGGATACACATAAATATATTATTTGGATTTTCTAGGATTCCCTTAAACACAATATTAGTATTTTAAAACACTAAAATGTGTGTGTATTGTTCTAAACTATTCGAAAAGACCTCATATTCATGTGAAATAATGGTAAAACTATAATTGATTATTTTTTATGTGTACACAAAGAAAACACATCCATAAAAAAATTTGTGTGCTCAGAATGAAGTAATATGTAATTGTAAAAGGTATCCAAATATTTAAAAATGATCATTAGGGGATCAAATCCAAAAAAACGATGTCATAGGGTTGTGAAATAATAGTTAAATGACCATAAATCTATTTTTTAAATGTATGAATTAATTACACATTTATCCACATTAATAATTTCCATGTATTCCCATAAATGTATTTTTAGTGTTTTAAAACTCTAAAATGTTTGAATAATTTCCAAAACCATCGGAAACAACCTCGGATTGATGTGAAATCATGATAAGATTGTGTTTTAATTATTTTTTCTAGGTATGAGTGGAAAAAATATCAATCTGATGTGTGGTGTGATTTTAATGAACTAATAAGTTTTTTTTAAAAGATATCAAATTCTATAAAAAATTTGTTATATGTTCAAAACTAAGAAAACAACATCAAAGGGCCATAAAATCATAGGAAAATGGCCATATATTTATTTTTTAACATGTATGAATGGAATCCATTTCCAATTGAGTAATGATTTGTACAAGATTCTTATAAATGTGTTTTTAAATGTTTTAAAATACTAAAATTTGTCTGTAATGGTAAAACCCATAGGAAATGACCATGGATTGATATAAAATATTTGGAAAACTATAGTTGAATTATTTTTAATGTGTATAAGTAGAAAACACATCCATCCAATGTTTGGTATGCCTAGAAATACTAAAAAATAAATTTTAAAATATATCAATGTCCTTAAAAATGTGCATCATGGGTTCAAAACCAAAAAAAATGTCAGTGGTTTGTGAATCATAGAAAAATGAAAATAAATTAATTTTTTAAATATAGTGACTGAATCTATGTCATTTGGAGTAATGGTTTTTCTGAGATCCCCATAAAATCATTTTTAGTGTTTTAAAACACTAAAACATTGGTATAATGGTCAAAACCGTAGTAAAATCCATTAAGTTAACATTAATTTATGGGAAAATTTGGGTTGAAATATTAATTACATGTAGGAGTAGATAACAAATCTATTCAACCTATGGTGTGCCCTGAATGAAAAAATAAATAGTTATAAAATATATCATTGTCTTTAAAAATTTGTTTCAAGGGGTAAAACCCAAACTAAAAACATCTAAGGTCCATGAAATCATAGTGAAATGACCATGGATTTATTCTTTAAATGAATGAATTGATGCCACATCAATCCAAAAAAAAATTCAGAATGCCTCTAAACACATTTTTAATGTTTTAAAACAATAAAACCTATATTTAATGGATAAAAATAGAAAATTGCCATGTATTTATATAAAAAATGTGGAAAATGTGGTTGAATTATTTTTTATGTGTAAAAGTTGAAAACATATCTATCCAATATGTGGTCTGCTAAGAACAGCTCAATAAGCAGTTTTAAAAGATATCAAAGTCTATGAAAACATGCATCAGGGGGTCAAAACAAAAAAATATATTCATAGGGAAATGAAATCAAATGAATAATATAATATATTTATTTGTAAAATTTTGTAACTGATTCCACATCAAACCAAGTTACAGTTTTCCTGGGATTCTTGAAAATGTGCTTTTAGTGTTTCAAAAAACTATATCATGATTGTAAGGGAAAAAAGTATAGGAAACGAAATCATATTGACATTAAATTGTATCATCCTAACCCATATTCCACTAAAATGGTTCCTAAAGATGATTCACCAAAATACCTTAAGTGTTCTTCCATGTATTCCATAGTATGTCAACTAGTAGTAAGAGCCTAGGGTGTAAATGTGGTGAGACTATAGCCTCAAATCAGAGTTTGAAAAGAAAATAAATAACCATGAATTATCCATATTAGTACACTATATGTGTGTGGAATAAATAAATAAAATATAATAGAACAATTCTATATTCATAAATAAAATGTAGTAAAATATCGAATGACCAAGTCATTCATACAACATTGATCACCCAATGGGACTAACACATATACTAAAGAACAGAATAGAAACTGAAATAAAAGTATAAGTATATACTGCATACTTTAATACAAACCACATATATGATATCTGTATACATATCTAGGATACCCTACTCAATCTATCCTAGGTTTTAACCCAACCTGTTCCAATAACCAAGTGAACATCTACTTGGGTACCCGAGTGTAATGGCAGTCTGAGTAGGGTTTGGGTATAAAATCAATAGGTAACCACCAATGAAATCCCATACATAGATAATAAATGTAGTGTATGTATATATGATATCCTCATAAAGATAATAGTAATAAAATTAAGTAAATTCTAAAAAAAATCTAAACAAGGTTCTATAAGACATTCTATTAAAAGTGCATGGGAAATCAATATATTAAGACTAGCTAATACACAACTGAAAAATTATAGAAAAATAAAATAAATCACAGTTTATTTTTGGGCTCAGGATCCCAATTGATGATACCTACTTTGACCAATTCCTAAAATGTATTTTAACATGTTTCATCAAGTATATATATATATAAGTAATTATTTATATATAGACACTATATATGTATACACATATATAGACATATATATATATAAACATAATACTAGTGTGAACTTGAGGCAAGAAATTATTGAATTCATGCACAACCTCACAAGGGCCTAAAAAAATTAGTAATGGAAGCCAAAATAATAATTCTACTAGGGATACAGAGCATCATTCCCAATAGCCCAATCAAGGGGTGTGAAACATCATCTCTAACAACCCAGTAGTGATGTGAAGTGTCATGTCGAACATCCTAGACCAAGTAGGTGTGAATCATCATGTTCAACAACCCTAACCAATTTCTATCTAGAACTATGGTAAAAATCATGATCCATTCAATGAATGGATCAATAGCCCACTCCTGGAAAAATATATTGAGTATAGTAATGGTGGGTCCAACCGATCCTAGGATCATCCTAGGCATCTCTCATAGAGAGCGTAATCATCCTTGAGAATAATTTGAATATCAAGATCTTGTGGGATGTGTTCCAGCCTAGAAATATAATCTTTGGAATTTCATTTCCATGAATCATAATGAATGATAAGGAGTGTCATGATAACATCATATCTTTGAAGGCTATTAATCCTAACACCATGAAGTACATATGATCATCCAAATAAATAATTAGGCACAACAGATGGATCCCAAGAAGTACGTATAGAATCCCTAATAATTAAATAATCAAATAAAAGTATTAATATCAAGATCCTAGGTATCATGTCTATATATCCCAATCATAACATATCAGGACCTTTGGTCTGAGTACCATGAAGGACCTTTTTCATTATAGATGCATCATAATTTTCCAATTAAATGCTTAAATAAAAAAGTGTGGGGGTCGAGTTGATAAACACACCACTATACCACAGTAATTTATGATTATAATTTTGTTAAAGGTTCTATGATTACACCAACTATCATATCGACCCAAAAATATATCATACTACATCAGGATCATTCAAACGTTTAGGCACCCACTGGGTCACCAACATCAAAATATAGGAGACGCATCCTACTCGGGATGCTCGGGATCCATAGATAAATGGAGGAATCCCCTTAGGTTCCTCTAAATTCATAATAAATAGGATGTATCATATATGTAATCCCATAAATTTAGGCCTAAAGAGGCATCATCCCATAGGGGATCCTTGGTTTCAGTGATAGTCTTGTGTTGAGGTATAGAGCTAGCACACATAGGTTGTTTGTGGCTGCTATAGTCCATTTATATTATCCAAATAAACAAATTTAGTTCAACAGTTCACTAGAATAATTCTAATAGGTGGAATATCCCTCATGTTTGATCCAAATCATATACATAAAACCACAAAAATTCATAAATAACATAGGTAAGCTATGACATACCACATAGCTTTAGGAATATTTCCATTTTTTCCAAGTGTTGGAAGCAGCTGCCAAAGACTATCCAAGATCAATGAGATGTGTGAGGTCCCAACTCACAATGAGACAATGATAATTAATTAATTATAACTAGTACAATTAATTAGTTAAACATAACATGTTATAAACAATTTAAGCAAAATTGGATGTAAAGGAATAAATCTCAAAACCTCACAAGATGATGACATCACACCAGAATGGATACCGAATTCTCATCAACAACCTAATACACATCATATACCATGAATCAATCATAATACATATGAAAGGAAAACAAAAAAATAAACAATTTTAATTTAATCATTTATTCTTTATAAAATCATTGTGATGACTTTCATTGATTAAAAGACATGTGGAAATGTGTTGAAAACCTCTTAGATTATCCTCTTACTAGGAAATGTAAAGACCTTTCACTTGTATTTGATTAAACCATGATCCAATAAAATTAGGACTAAAATATTAAATTGTATAATTCATGATTATAGGAATAAGAAGAAGAATTCAACATAGGCTAATGGATTCAGAGGCCTAACTCAAGGATTCCAATGAATCCAACAACATTTAACTCCTACTAAAAATGTGGAAGAACTCCCATGGAGGAAGGGATAATGAGGCTGGTGCATTTGGGGAATCTCTTGGGTGAAATGAGGTAAAAAAGGGTAAAATCCTTTATGGTTTAAAGGGAAAAATAAAAATTTTCCCTTTTAATCACTACTGGAAATGGGGTTTATCTCCATGCATCTATGCCCACGGTTTAAAGAACTGTGGGGATAGATGATTTTTAACCGTCTATACCCACGGTTTTAATAAAACCGTGGGTATTCAGCCCCTAACTATCGGGCTCCATCGCGCTCCCCTCACTTCAACCCTCCGTCGTGCTCCCCCCACTTCAACCCTACCTCCCAGCTCCGCATCCCGACTCCCCCGCGCTCCCCCCACTTCAACCCTAACTCCCAGCTCCGCCTCCCGGATCCGCGTCCCGGCTCCACCGTTCTCCCCCCACTTCAACCCTACCTCCCGGCTCCGCCTCCCAGCTCTGCGTCCCGGCTCCGCCGCGCTCCCCCCACTTCAACCCTACCTCCCGGATCTGCCTCCCAGCTCCGCATCCCAGCTCCGCCTCCGCTCTCGACCTGGACCTCCCAGACTTCACCTCTGCCTCAACATCCCAGCCTTCGCCACGCTTCCCCTAACTCGGGCGACGTCCCTACTCCCCCATCTTGGCTCCCTCTCCTCCGGGTATCATCAAATTCATCAGTTTTCTATTATATATGATGCTTCCCATTCATTAATACTTATAAATTTCAATAATTATCCTTCAAATGTAATTTATATTGAGAATGTTGTGTTGGGGGTAAATTATTCATTTGAGAAAGGTCCAATATTGATTGTTGATTGATGAATAAAAGAACTATGAAGGAAGATGAAGCCTCTTGTTAAGGTTTTTGGGAAGAACATACATATTAAAGAAGATAAATGGAATAAGGAATCATATGTTTAGCATTACTAGACCTAATTGTTATATTTAGACCTCTAGAGACACATATTAAGGTCAACAAGTCATTAGAGTGGGATATTGGAACAACCACTCACTTTCTAGGTGCATTATGCCTTATTTTTAGCCTTTATTAAGAGTTTATTTGAGTTATTACATTTATTGGGTGATGTATTGGGTAGATTTTGGGAGATTTTGGGGGGGGGTTAGAAGAATTTAATGGTGGTAATGGTTAGAGGGAATAGTGTAGTCCCCCAACGTAACTATGAAGCCTATTGGACAGTAGTAGTAGGTGATATATGGTAGAGGGAATAGTGTAGTCCCCCTATGAGGAATTATATTTTTATCAAACATCCAGTTATTTAATCCATCTAGAATTAATCGGTTTATTATTTGTAGGTTCCAACCATTGGTAACCTAAACAATAGGCTATCATAGCTATCACAAATTTATTAAACATTATTACTGCACCAATTTGATTAACATCAAATTACAACAACAAAAACTAGATTCATTTACATGCCATTTTATCTTTATCCAAACAATTATAAATTAATTACAACTTTAAATTCTTTACAAATTTCCATGAAGAATGAAAATCTAAAGAAAACAAGCATATATATCACTCTATCTAACAAAATAAGAGGCAAAAACATATTATTGATATCAATTTATTTATCTGGTTCAAATATGTATTATGTCAATTCCATTGTGATCCAGTGGATAAAACATGATAACTATACATTTTCACATAAAAGAAAATATAATAAACTAATACCCTACCTCAAAAGGTTCATAACGTTCTTTATATGAGAATGATCCACTCAATAGATCACGATCGCCTCCTCCCATGACAACAGCATCCACCCAAGGATGTCGCAGAACGACCTCACCAACTGAAACCCAAGAAACTCCACTAGAAGCATGGAGATAACATGCCATAATATGTCAATGGGAAACATGATAAGATAAATCCAAAAGTATGGTGATAAATTATATCGTATATTGAAGATTGATGGATATTTCTTGGTTGCACCAAAACAGAGGTGCACTTGCAGTAAGAAGAACATCGAGGGAAACCAATCCATGGGGAAAAAGATTGATCTCATAACTCTTATGGTAAGGAAATGTTTGATCATCTCACACTAAAGAACAAGGAGGAAGAATAAGGGAGTAATATATCTTGTCCCTTTATAAGGTTTAATGAAGCGGTGGTTTAAGATACAGTGGATTTTCTATTAAAAACAGATTGCATTAAACCATGCAGTTTGACTAAGTAAATACATCTTAGGCATTAGGAAAATTAATATAGGAGTTATGGGATTTGATTTGTCCTTAAATCCCTTAAAACAAGGCCTTAAATTTATTTTACATCAAAGAAAATTCTAAGTTGGTGAAACTGGAAAAATCTGGAAATTTGGAAAATGAAATATGAAATAGTTCTGAAAACATTGTTCCTGAGACAGTTACTCTGAGACAGTAATTATGAGATAGTAACTGTGAGATAGTAATTTTGAGACAGTAACTGTGAGATAGTAACTGTGAGATAGTAACTCTGAGATAGTAACTGTGAGAAAGTAACCGTGAGACAGTAACTGTAAGACAGTAACTGTGAGACAGTAACTATGAGAGCTCATTATATACGAAGGCAGAATGCCTTGTTTAAGGAATGTATTTTTATGGTATTGAAAACTTCTATAAACAAAAAAGAGACCTACATAACTTCAAATCAACTATCATAACTTAAGAAATGTGTTTTTTCAACTCACTGCATCTAAACAATGATGAGAAAAATATCTAACCTTATCATTCTATCCTTCCATAGAAACCACCTGGATTAGACACCTCCATTATCCATACTCATTCATGAGTTAACATAATTCTTACTTAGGACCCATCCCATTTACCAAAACAGACTCATTATTCTAACATTAACCAAAGGTGGCTTACATCCCACCACATACATTCCTTTTTCCCACCTAAGATAGGTTATCCCTGGTTGACTCGCATTGTTGGTTCCCAACTTCTACTTTTGGTACGTCACTACTTTACCTAGCTAAAATTCCCATTTACTTAAGGCATGCCACCATAAACCACACTTACATACCTAAGTCATCCCCGATGTATGGTAACTCCTCCATCACAACATTAACTACTCTTCATACCATTTTCATGATCTACAATACCCTTCAACACATATCATGTGTGAATACTCCAATTAACATAAAAACTAGCTCGAGCCCAAAGACATCGACCAGCTCGATGGACCACCACATCCAAATACAACATAAATTTTCTCCAAGTTACTAAAACATTCACTTTATAGGTTTCTTATTTTCATCCTGATGCCACTATATCCACTTTACAGCTTGCTTCCCACATTCATTATGAGAATACCACTGCATGCCTCATGAATCTACATGTGCCACCCAAGGAGCATGAACATTATGGTTTCCCATATCAAAACCAAAACCTATTCATGTTGATAGGCATAAAGCCAGTCCATTTTTAGTGTGCATAAGATGATGTCATGATATTGGACATGATCATCACTAAATTAAGGTACGCGAAAAAGTTGTTGACAACACCCCCAAAAACTATCAATCACTGATGTTAACTCCCACCATGGGGACACCTTAACCAGCTAAAAGGTTCGATATTCCCCATATGACAACATCTCATCAACATTCAGACACCACAACACAAAAGGGGACATCCAACTAAAACTCACTACCAATTCATTGCCTATAACCCAACTTCCTCATGAATTTCCCACATATCCAATTGCGATCGTAAGGAACTATGATAGGTTCTTATCCTAAGAAGTCTGTTCACCCATCCCAATGGTATCATACATTTCCAATGTGTGCCTAAAAATAGACATCATCAAATCCCTCATGGTATCGCACCTTAATACGACCACATAATGAACCTAACTTTTAATCACATGGATCACACAATATCACATGGATCACACATCCCCCAAGATAGGCCCAACACCTGATCTTTTATTGGACCGTGCCATCTGATCCATCATCCCCAATGGACTCAAGGCATTCTCAACATTCTCAATATTCTCATCCAAAAAACCAACCAATAAAAATCTGTACAAGAACCCAGTTATGTGAATACCACCACTCTGGTTGTCACTTCCACACCAAAATCATCCATCCATGCATTGGTCACCCCTATCCCATATTACAACTATCAACATATATTCCCGAATCAAACATCATAAAGGACACATAAAAAGGCTCTTGATGTCCTATCCTCTATCCAAGATGACCTTAAAACAAACCAGAACCACTCTGATACCTTCTGAAAATAAAACTAAGGCCTAACCATGCACTTTTAATGAACATTAAAACACTAACCATGTATTGATTCCACCTCCAAAGAAACAACTTGTGATTCGCATCATAAGGAACCTTCAACACTATGATAAATTTTCTTGAGGCAACCCTCGATCTACCATGACTGTCAACTCATAGAGGCCACTCAATTCACATTTCCAGAATCATTAACATACCATATTATCCCCCAAGATAGCTCACACTAGGGAACACTATATGCATACCACAACGAAGGTCCAAAATTTCTTCCTATTTAATGGGAACCCCAAGTATACTAACAACCCATCCGAACTTTATCACCGGTCATCATTGAAGATTGAATGGTACTGTAACACCCCGAGATTTTATGAGAAATATTATTTTTAATTTCTTTGATGTCTTGTGATGTACGCTACACCAAAATTAACTTGCGCTATACACAACATCGTATTAGCTTGTATTATACTCAAACACTATTCTTGGCTTGTGTTGCACGCAAGAGCGTCCTTCCTCAATAGTGTGTGTTGTACACAATACTGAGTTTCACTAAACAACGATATATTATTATAAACTAGCCGTTATGAATATTATTAACAATATTTTCAATTTTATTACATAATAATTTATCTTACACATATTCTAGAACATTTTATGAGAATAAAATAAATTTTTTGGGTAAAATAAGTATTTTTTAAAAAATGCAGTTTTGCCGCCTTTCAATAGCGCATCCACTTTAAATCTAGTTTTTTACATGTTTATAAGTTAAATTAGACAAAATAAACTTATTAATTGATATAAGGATATAAAATTTTACTTTGGATAAATTTTTTATATTTTTCTGTTAACTTTCATATTTTGATGAATAGTAAAAATACGCTAAATTTTAATTAAAAACAACTTTTTTCATCAATATAATTTATATGGTTAAATTATAATATTGAATAGTTATAAAGTATAAATAGAATATATTTTTACCATTTAATATAATTTAATTAATTATCTTTAATTTTACATTGAATTCATAGGTAAAAACATTTCAATCTTTTGCAATGTTTTAACTTTTAAAACCCGTTTTCTCAACAGCGGGATTAATTTTAAATTAAATACTACAACTTCTATGTTTTGAATTTGGAAAAATGGATTCCATATTTTGAATCATTATATCCAAATTATGTTAATAGGCTACTTTTTATTTTTTAGACATTATGAATAGTAACTACGGTAAATTTTATTTAACATAGTTAAAGGTAAATTAGGTAATTAAGGTTAAAAATAATATTATAAAATTACCCTAACACTTGTATTAATATAATTGGATTATTATATTTTTTCTTAAAATATACTTGGGTTGAAATGGTATCTATTAGAACTCACTTGTATGTGATTAAGACCTTTAATTTATTTTATTTAAATGAAAGTGAAATATGTCTCACTCAAACTTTAATAATTAAATTATTCTTAATATAAGGTTATACAGAATATAAATTCAGTTATAAAATCTCATTTAAAAGCTAAAATTTTTTCATTTATCATGGTAATTTATTTTTAATTTTTAATAAATATATAATTACCTTAATAGCTTATACATTAATGATGCAGAAATTATTTATTAAATGAAAAATCAATAATATAATACCCATAAAAGGCCCAAAACCTCACCAAAACTTATTGGTCATGTACATATGAACCATAAGAATCCAAAGGTTTAATTTTTGACCATTTTGACCATTATAGACCGATTATGAAACTTGTATTATTTTATTTTAAATGATGTCAAAGTTGTCACCTTCATAATTTAATAAACATAACATTTTAAAAGTTGTGTGTTTTAGAAGATAAATTCAACTAAAAGTACTCTTATGAAATATATTAGATTTATATTCATCATAGTATTTTATTTTTAATTTTTATGCAACAAATAAGTATATTAAATAATTATACAAAAATGTTGTAGTAATTATTTTATTAAGAGAAATATCAAATAAATAGTTTTAAAAATATTAAAATAAATATTATATGAACTAATTAATATTCTCCACGAATTTTCTAGATTAACATGAAATGTTAGGAACCTATTAAATATTTTTTATAATATATTCTCTGTGTGTATTTTATTTAAATTCAAATAATTGAATAGTGTTAAAATTTACACTATTGGTATTTTATAAAAATAACATATTATTAAATTATTTAAAAATCACAGAAATATTTAAAAATTACAAATTGAAAATTATATGGTCTAAAAGGTTATAAAGTATTCAATTATGGAAAATTTACAACATATAAGTATGTATTTATAACAATTTAAAATTTATAATATTATTACCACAAATAAAATTAAATAGATTAAATAAGGGTAAATCATGTTGATAAGGTTTAAAATAAATTCCCAAAATGTATAAATTTTATTTGTTGATGATATTAAAACCCTATATCATATAATATTCCTATTTGAGTCATTTTTTGAAGTTTTTAAGTGGTTTTTTAGTTTATTATAAATTAATATTTTAGAGTTTTCCAAAAGTGCCCCTCTCCTCTCTTATAAAAGGGAACCTCCCTCTCCTCCTCACAAAATTTTGAGCCATAATTCTCATCCAAAACCTATCCATTTCTATTATCAACTTCCCTATAAACATACTATAGGTCCTGGTCTTCTTTAAAGACCAAATTTAGTTCCCTAAGAGGAGGTTTAGAAGAGGCGCGTCGAAGAAGAGGTAATATCCTTTACCGATTCTTTCAAATTTATTTCTTCTTCTACTTCCTCTTCTTTATTTGTTTCATTATAAAGTAATAAAATCAGTATCACTCATATACGTATATGTTATTATAAATATGAAACAACCATATTTCACCTTCTACCCATCCAATGAAAAATGAAATCACCGCGCGTGCGTACGTACAGAATACCGTCTCCACGCTGTAGTGTAATCTATTTTTCCACCACCACCTTACTTGGATGGGTATAATAGTGGAAATAATGACTATATATGCTTATTATAACATGATTATAATTATGATATATTATATAATCCAGTCCAATTCCATAAAATAATTATGGGAATGATATCATCACTCGTGTGTATGTACGGATTACCGTCTCCACAATGCGATGAGATTCATTCTCCATGTTAACCATTCAAGAATGATTATAAAGTATATATAATAATTAATCATGAAATATATGACATAATAATGTGATTGGATTTATTTATATATATATTTCATTTACTTCCATTCAATTTAATAAGGAAATGGAAATAGCGTTCATGCGTACGTACGGCCTACCGTCTCCATGAATGGTGTATTTCATTCCATTTATCGATATATTATATATATTTATATGATGAATATATATTATAAATAAATCATGTTTTACATTCTGGAAATATTTAATCATGATCTAAGTAATCATATGAATAATTACAAGTCAAAACATGTACGATAAATGAAACGATTTTACCCAAAATGCTGCTTTAACATGGAATTGACACTTGACCAAAACTTAAATTTAAATAATTGAATTTAGGATATAATAAATATTATTATGGTTCTTTTAAAAGTTAATAATATTTTTAAACCCACTATATAGGAGTCTCTGAAACATACATAAGAAATTGGACATAAGGTAAGGGATAATTATTCCAATCTCGTTCATATCCGAGATTGTTTATTCGTAAGTATTTACTGGGGTTATATTTATCATCCATATCCATGTTTTCTAAAAATGTTTTCATTAAATGTTTAATATTATTCCATGTATTTTTAAATTCATTTTTACCCTTTTTTGACTTTTACCACAAGGTATGGAAGGAATATATTTTTTACCATACGAGGTACTTTTTGACTTTTCTGGAAAAAGTATGAGGAAAATATTTTTTTAACTTATACGGAATGAATGGATTTTTACAGTTTCATAATTCCTTATTTTCACAAATCTTACTCTTCAATATTTCATGATTATTTTCATCAAAAATCCTTTTCTTTTAAAATTTCATGGAATTTTGTGAAAATAAAATGATTTTTAAGAAGAAAGGATATTTTCCTCAAGAATTCATTTTAAGTGTTTTATCAAAACTATTTTCCATATAAGATGAAATTATTTAGTATGTTTATGTTTCACATATAATGTCTCTATTATTTACATGGTTTGATTTTTTCTTATGATGAAATGATATCCATTTGTATGGATTATGTTATGAAGGGATTATGTTTATGAAACCCATTTTATTCTTTGGGTTTTGATGAATGATTTATGATTGTTTTGTGGAACACGTAAGAATAATTTCAATATGAGATGGGTGGAACCTATATATCCCTAAAATTCATTGGGTAAATATTTATATCTCATGATATAAACATGGTTGGAATGGAAAGTAAATCTGGTTCAGTAATACAGGGCTGGAACGGCAAGTAAACCATGTTCAGTAATGGACTTTGTCCACTATGATGGTCTTGGAAGCAATGCCTTGGCTATAATGGAAATCATAACATGTTCTTAATGGTTTTCCACAATTACATGTTTTATTCCCATTCTATTTTATCATGATTTATGTTCCTTTATGATCTATGCCTTATGTACTTCCAAGATTTTTCACAACATATTATTTTGATGTTTAAACATTATGTTCATGTTTTTAAGTTCAAATGTATATGGTTTGTTTTATTTTCTCCATTCTTACCCTTACTGAGAATTTGAGCTCACCATTTATATTTTTTATTTTCCCTAGGATATAAGGAACAATTTTAGGTAGGAAAACAAAAAGGGAAGATCTTTATGGGAGATGTTAAATATCTTTCACCATGATTAGAAGATTTTGTTCTAAGTTTCAAAAGACACTAAACTATTACGGTCCTTGGGTGTCTGTTTTTTTTATGTATTAAGTATTCCACAAAATTAATGTAATTTCCATGTACGTCAATATTTGGGTCTCTAATGTTGGTATCAGAGGAAAGTTTTAGTTAACCTTTAGAAACTATGATGCAAAAACTTTAGTGCGATCCCTAGAGATATTTCTAAGGTATGTCTGGGGTTGTCTTTAAGGTTAAGAATAAGTATAGGCTACAGTCCTAGAATTATGTTAGCGGTCATTAATAACCTAGGGTGAACATAATATGCCTTGGATTAAATAAGGGGTCATAAGTTATAAATCCTATAAGTGACTTTTTTTTACTATGTGATTCCTCATTATTTTAACTATTTCTTACACAATGGTTTCTGGTTTTAGTTAATGGAGGAAACCAGAAGGAATTGGGTTAACATTGAATCCGATGGAAAAATTAGTGACTATGAGCAGTGAAATTGCGTAATGCCTAGAGAGAAAGATATTGTGATTATGCTGAATCAATCATCGTGATATATGATTAACAATGTGAACTTTAGTGGTATTACTAAGTCATCAAATAAGAGGAAGATGGAATTTTATGCATGTTCTCATGGAGATGAACATAGTTGACGGAAGATGAAGCTTTATATATATCAAGAAGAAGGGAATAAGAACCTTGATTAATACCTCAAATGGAGGGGAATATTTTATCTTTGTGGGGAAAAGGGTCATAGAGTGACAGACTATTATGGAGTTCAGTGTATTATCTATGGAGAACATGGGCACTACCCAACTCAATGCCCTGACCTAAGAGGTTACTTATAAATCGAGGAAGGACCTATTCAATTCCAATCATTGAAGAGGATGGATTGAAGGGATTATGTATTGGAATTCAAGAATAATGTTGTTGATGTAATTTTATGGTATATTAGAATATCTATAGTCCATTGTGGCTTTCAATAATTATATGGCACCGGTAACCATGAAAAGTGATTGAAATATTTTTGGAAAGCAGATGATATACACATAATGAAGGGATAAGGAGAAACTAATATTTTGGATATTATTAATGAGCTCATTATTGATATAAGGATAAAGTTATATCATGATTTGAGTATATAGAATTTTTGGGATTTTGGTATGTGGAAAGAGTTAACTTTTTACAGCATTCATGTTTTCACTAAGGTTCTATGGTAATTCTTATTTCAAGAATATATGATTAAGGTATTCACATGTTTGGAATGTGACCAAGAAGATATATCTTGTGATATACGGGGATAAATTATGGTATTCACATGCTTGGTAGATGACCTCTCTAGTAATCTTTTTCTTTATAATATGAGATTGGACAGAAGTATTTTGGATAAGCCTAAATATTGGAATGGATTAAGTTAGACATCAGATAGTATTTTTTAAGGCTATAACTTTTGATATTATTTCAAAAATGTTATAATAGTATAGTTTAAAAAAATGACAACCTGTAGGATAGGTTAAAACTCGTCGCGTCGGACAAGGATGCGGGAATCGAACCCACAACTGAAGTGCGACAGGCCTTTATCACCTACCACTGGCCTATAGGAAGTCCTTGGTTAGTAGAAATTAGTTTTATTTTATTAAGCGGTATGATAGTTGAATTATAAGTCCATTTCTGGAACTATATACGATTAAACTCACTATAGATGGACTTATGTATATTAAATATCTTATGCTAACCCTTTTTCTGATAGGGACAGATGGAATGATCTATCATTCTATCGCATGATCTGCTAATACTTCAAGAATGAAAAATTCAACTTTATTTCTTTAAACAAGAGATGAAGTGTAAATTGTTCATGGAATAACCAACAATGATATTACACTAAAATCAAGTATGTATTTATCCTTATGCAAAAATTCATCAACTTTAGGGAAATGATCTTGACAACCAAAAACGTTGTCCTAGTACCCTCATATCTGATGAATTAGATAGTACCTTAGATCATCACAAATTTATGGTTTTGTGATTTTTGTCTTTTTCATAGCCATTTTCTCTAACACTCTCCATCAGAACGTCATGGTTAGATTTCTCTTCTATATCCATATTTTCACATATGTTCTCCTATGTGAAAACCCAGTGATGAGTTAATTTTGGTAACCATTACGTTTCATACTTTAGTTTTTAAAATTAAGTTTTGGTATTCCTTTTTACGATGTGGTTTTCTATGAAATAAAATTTCAAGTAGTAATCCATTTATAACCCCAACGAATTTCGAGGGTGAAATTCATTTTAAGAGGGGTAGAATGTAACACCCTGAGATTTTATGAGAAATATTATTTTTAATTTCTTTGATGTCTTGTAATGTACGCTACACCAAAATTAGCTTGCACTATAAGAAACATCGTATTAACTTGTATTATACGCAAACACTATTCTTGGCTTGTGTTTCATGCAAGAGAGACCTTCCTTAATAGCGTGTGTTGTACGCAATACCGAGTTTCACTAAACAACGATATATTGTTATAATATTATTATGAACTAGCTGTTATGAATAGTATTAACAACATTGTGAATTTTATTACATAATAATTTATCTTACACATATTCTAGAACATTTTATGAGAGAAGAATAAATTTTTTTGGTAAAATAAGTATTTTTTAAAAAATGCAGTTTTGTCGCCTTTTGATGGTGTACCCACATTAAATTTAGTTTTTGACATGTTTATAAGTTCAATTACACAAAATAAACTTATTAATTGATATAAGGATATAAAAATTTACTCTGGATAAATTTTTTATATTTTTCTGTTAACTTTCATATTTTGATGAATAGTAAAAATATGCTAAATTTTAATTAAAAACAAATTTTTTCATCAATATAATTTATATGGTTAAATTATAATATTGAATGGTTTTAAAGTATAAATAGAATATATTTTTACCATTTAATATAATTTAAGTCATTATAATTAATTTTACATTGAATTCATAGGTAAAAACATTTCAATCTTTTGCAATGTTTTAGCTTTTAAAACTCGTTTTCTCAACAACAGAATTAATTTTAAATTAAATACTGCAACTTCTATGTTTTGAATTTGGAAAAATAGATTCCATATATGGAATCATTAGGTCCAAATTATGTTAATAGGATACTTTTTATTTTTATACATTATGAATAGTAACTACGGTAAATTTTATTCCACACACTTAAAGGTAAATTAGGTAATTAAGGGTAAGAATAATATTATAAAATTACCCTAACACTTGTATTAATATAATTGTATGATTAAATTCGTCCTAAAATATACTTGGGTCTAAATGGTATCTATTAGAACTCACTTGTCTGTGATTAAGACCTTTAATTTATTTTATTTAAATGAAAGTGAAATATGTCTCACTCAAACTTTAATAATTAAATTATTTTTAATATAAGGTTATAGAGAATATAAATTCGGTTATAAATACTAATTTGAAATCTAAATTTTTTTTCTTTATCATGGTAATTTATTTGTAATTTTTAAGAAATATATAATTATCTTAATAGCTTATACATTAATGATGGAGAAATTATTTATTTAGTGAAAAATCAATAATATAATACCCATTAGAGGCCTAAAAACCTAACCAAAACTTATTTTTAATGTAAATATGAACCATAAGAATCCAAAGGTAAAATATTTTACCATTTTGAGCCTTATAAAAGTGATTATGACACTTATATTATTTTATTTTAAATGATGTCAAAGTTGTCACCTTCAAATTTAATAAACATAACATTTTAAAAGTTGGGTGTTTTAGAAGATAAATTCAACTAAAAGTATTATTATGAAATATATTAGATTTATATTCATCATAGTATTTTATTTTTAATTTTTATTCAACAAATAATTATATTAAATAATTATACAAAAATGTTGTAGTAATTATTTTATTCAGAGAAATATCAAATAAATAGTTTTAAAATATTAAAATAAATATTATATGAACTAATTAATATGATCCAAGAATTTTATAGATGAATATGACATCTTATAAACCTATTAAATTTTTTTTTTTGAATATATTCTCTGTGTTTATTTTATTTAAATTCAAATAATTGAATAGTGTCAAAATTTACACTATTGGTATTTTATAAAAAAAAACATATTATTAAATTATTTAAAAATCACAAAAATATTTAAAAATTAAAAATTGAAAATTATATGGTCTAAAAGTTTATAAATTATTCAATTATGGAAAATTTACAAAATATAAGTATGTATTTATAACAATTTAAAATTTATAATATTATTACCACAAATAAAATTAAATAGATTGAATAAGAATAAATCATGTTGATAAGGTTTAAAATAAATTCCCAACATGTCTAAATTTTATTGTTTGATGATATTACAACCCTATCTCATCTAATATTTTAATTTTAGTCATTTTTGGAGCTTTTTAAGTTGGTTTTGAGTTTATTATAAATTAATATTTTAGAGTTTTCCAAAAGTGCCCCTCTCCTCTCTTATAAAAGGGCACATCCTCCCTATCCTCCTCGCAACATTTTGAGCCTTCATGATCAGTAAAACCATGTCCATTTCTCTTCTCAATTTACCTAGAAACATACTATAGGTCTTTTTCTTCTTCAAATACCAAATTTAGTTCCCTAAGAGGAGTTTTAAAAGAGGCGCGTCGAAGAAGACGTTATATCCTTTACCGATTCTTTCAAATTTATTTCTTATTATACTTCCTATTCTTTATTTGTTTCATTATAAAGTAATAAAACAAGTATCAATAATATACTGATATTTTATTATAAATATGAAACAATCCTATTTCACCTTCTACCCATCCTATGAAAAATGAAATCATTGTGCGTGCGTACGTACGGAATACCGTCTCCACTCTGTGGTGTAATCTGTTTTTCCACCACCACCTTACTTGGATGGGTATAATGGTGAAAATAATGAATATATATGCTTATTATAATATGATTCTAATTATGAGATATTATATCATCTACTCTAATTCCATTCAATAATTATGAGAACGATATCATCGCTCGTGCGTACGTACAGCTTACCATCTCCACGATGCGATGAGATTTATTCTCCATGTTAACCATTCAAGAATGATTATAAAGTATATATAATAAGTAATAATGAAATATATGACATAATAATGTGACTTTATTTATTTGTATATATATATTTCATTTACTTCTGTTCAATTTAATAAGGAAACAAAAACAGTGTTCATGCGTACGTACGGCCTACCGTCTCCATGAAAGGTGTATTTCATTCCATTTATCTATCTATTATATATATTTATGTGATTAATATATATTATATATAAATCATGTTTTAAATTATAGAAATATTTAATCATTATCTAAGTAATCATATGAATAATTACAAGTTAAAACATGTACGATAAATGAAACGATTTTACCCAAAACGCTGCTTTAACATGGAATTGAAACTTGACCAAAAATTAAATTCAAACAATTGAATTTATGATATCATAAATATTATTATGGTTCTATTACAAGTTAATAATATGTTTAAACCCACTATACAGGAGTCTCAGACACATACAGGGGAAATTGGACATAAGGTAAGGGATAATTATTTCAATCTTGTTCTTATCTAAGATTGTTTATTTGTAAGTATTTACTAGGGTTATGTTTATCATCCATGTCCATGTTTTCTCAAAATGTTTTCATTAAATGTTTACTATTCTTCCATATATTTTTAAAGTCATTTTTACCCTTTTCTTACTTTTACCACAAGGTATGGAAGGAATCTTTTTTTTACCATACGAGGTAATTTTTTACTTTTCCGGAAAAATTATGAGGAAAATGTTTTTTTAACTTATATGGCATAAACAGATTTTTACGGTTTCATAACGCCTTATTTTCATGAAGCTTCCTCTACAAGATTTCATGATTATTTTCATCAAAAATCCATTTCTTTTAAAATTTCATGGAATTTTGTGAAAAGAAAATGATTTTGAAGAAGAAAGGATATTTTCCTCAAGAATTTATTTCAAGTGTTTTATCCAAACTATTTTCCATATATGATGACATTATTTAGTATGTTTATGTTTCAAGTATAATGTCTCTATTATTTACATGGTTTTATTTCCTCTTATGATGAAATGATATCCATTTGTATGGATTATTTTATGAAGGGATGATGTTTATGAAACCCATTTTATTCTTTGGGTTATGATGAATGATTTATGATTGTTTTGTGGCACACATAAGAATGATTTCAATCTGAGATGGGTGGGACCTATATCTCCCTCCAATGCATTGGGTAAAGATTTATATCTCATGAGAAAAACATGGATGGAACAGGAAGTAAATCTGGTTCAGTAATACAGAGTTGGAATGGCAAGTAAAGTCGGTTCATTAATGGACTTTTTCCACTATGATGGTTTTGGCAGCAATCCCTTGGCTACAATGGAAATCATAACATGTGATTAATGGTTTTCCACGATTACATGTTTTATTCCCATGCTATTTTAACATGATTGATGTTCCTTTATGATCTATGTCTTACGTACTTCCAAGATTTATTTCACAACGTATGATTTTGATGTTTAAACTTTATGTTCATGTTTTTAAGTTCAAATGTATATAGTTTTTTTATTTTCTCCATGCTCACACTTACTGAGAATTTTAGCTCACCCTTTATATGTTTTCTTTTCCCTAGGATATAAGGAACGGTTTTAGGTAAGAAAACAAAAGGGGAAGATCTTTATGGGAGATGTTGAAGATCTTTCACCATGATTAGAAGATTTTGTTCCAAGTTTCCAAAGACACTAAACTATTACAGTCTTTGGGTGTCTGTTTTTGTTATGTATTAAGTATTCCATAAAAGTAATGTAATGCCCATGTATATCAAGCTTTGGGTCTCTACTAGTACCCACTCCTTAACTAGAGTCATCTCAAGTGGCATTCACTATATCTCTCTCCCTAGGCCACACACATCAAACCTCAACCAACTTGCTGATCATAGTGGCACTCTTGCCCCACTCTATAACATACTTCATCTAACGCACCCCAATATACATTTACTTTTGGTCTCACACTAAAAATATTCACAACCATATGTCGGCAACATGATCCAAAACCACCCTAAGGACCAACACACAACTAGCTCAATCCCAACCCTTGAGGGTTAACGTATTAACATTTTTGGGTGATAACTCACAACCCAAGGTCAAAACCCTATCATATGCACAAAAAGAACATCCCATTTTCCACATGATTCAAACCATAAAAAGATCATGACCCAAAACTAATTTTTCAAACTAGGGTAATCTCACTACCCAAACCACCCCCATACAGAGTCTGATCATAAGATTAGGTATACCAATTCAATTAACCCTACCAGTTCCATCATGTTTTATCTACCTTTTTAATCAATGTTACTAATTAAAACCAAAGGTATCGCATTTCAAAACATTCTATTTTTCAAAACCCCAAGGGTTTACAATTTCATAATCCTATTTTTTAACCAACATTTAAAAAACCCATGATTTATTCAAATTCACATTTCAAACATTTCCTTTATTAGAAATTTTAAAGAAAAAACAAAAGCTATAATTTACTAGATGAAAATTACAATCTCATCATATGAACCCCAATGTACTATCAGTCATACGAAATATATGGATAGCCTAAAAATTCAATGTGCCTAATATGATACATGAAGTCATAAACACTCTATTTCTATATTGAGATAAGAGATAAACCTCATAAAACAATAACAACACATCCAAGTGTTCCACTTGAGGTGTAAAGTAAAATGAACCATAAAAGAAAAAAACCGAACAACAATTCCAACCAGCGGAACATGAATTTTACCTTATACATGGGGCTGAAGGCACCCATGCATGAGTTCATTACCAATACCTAACAGGATCCAAGTATCCTTTCTACCATGACCCAAATTTTAAGACTAAATACCTCCACTAATAGCACTTTGTAACATCCCTGACCTAGAAGCCACTATAACTGGTGCCCTAAGTTGGGTCATCACTTTACCTCAAGCACGCCTCCCCAAACCCTGAAGGTTTCCGACTAGCAGTTCTGGTCTAAAGAATATTATGGGGATACTATACAAACTTATCAAAGTGAATCTATAATAGAAGTAACAAAAAACAGATAAAATAATCGTAGGAATAATAAGTGGACAACATGCAACAAAAGTTAATAATTAACAAAGTACATGTTTTATGAAAAAACCAATGAATAATCTACAGTCCATGTATTTGTACAATATAAACCATGAATAGACTAATAAAATTCACTAAACTCATACCTAATTCTTAACCTGATCCTAGAATCCATACTCTAACCAAACTGCTAATTCTTGAACCACATACAGGTCCCTATCCTGAACCTATACCTGAAAACATGTATCATCCTCTTGGGTACCCAAGTTCTATGACTGCCTGAGAAAGGTGTGAGTATAACTCAGTAGGAAGCCAACAACAGTGTCTAATAAATGACCAGTCTATACAATATTATGTGCATATAAACATGTGCAACAATTAATAAATGAAACAAGGAATTAATTTAAGTAACTATCTAATATTTATCCATGTTATCTTGGTTCAAAAATTAAACAATACTAACATACGTCACATAGGGAGTCTAAGACAAGGTATAAAGGGTGATACACACAGTTAACCATAAGGTAATTAACTAATCATAACTCATCACATACCCATTATCCACAACATTTATTTAATCCATTTACATTATTACTATCAATCCATCACTTACACTATCTTCATTACTAAATTCAGCATCTTCATATGTTCCTTGGGTTAGGAATTTACATCATTCATAGTACAGCCTATGTCAATAAATTACCATGCATAAGGGTTTGGGTCATGTTCCCTGTCTCATTAGGGATAAATATTTCATAAAAATACATCACATTTACCATAGAGCCTCAGTCTAGGGAGTCATAAAATCTCACTCACCTAGAAGCCTTAATACGGGTTGAATAATACCATTAGGGGTATAGAGCTCCATCCCCTTCCATTATCATTGCATTGTGGGGTGGAGTTTGGAGCATCAATCTAACTCAACCTATAGGCTTAGAACCTCTTGTCATTACTCCACACTACCAAGCCACGTGCACAAGCTTATATAAGTATCTGATCACCACACATACCATATCCAACAAATACACATACCAATCACAATTTATAATAATAAACATAGGAATCAAAATAATTCCATAACCCATTGACACATTTCCATTTACATTAAATTATCATTTAGCCCAATTTCTATTTCTTATGCCTAACTCATTAATCATATTCGCTAATTCACATACATTAACCATTAAAATATTCGACCATTCCATATATTAACTCACTAAATTTGTTCATCATTTCCCATGTATTAACCACTTATGAATTTCAGGTACAAATCAGATTCCACTAGGCACATTCACATTAATCACATTTATTATATTTCACATCTTGACAAACACCCCCTTTCCCTATATAATCAATTAGTTTGTTTCAAAATCATAATAACATGACAACATATTTGTTATGGGTTCAATATTTATAACCCCTTACATCACTTCAATTAACATAGTTCCATAGAACCCTTATAAAATACATCATGGACATAAACACAATTCAAAATACTGATTGAAACCCTTTTTAAACCACCCTTTAAAACACAGGTCTTCAAATTTGAAAACTAAACATGCCCATAGGATTTTATTTTCATATAAACCATTGAAAAAAATAATCAAATTTTTTCACATGGATGGGGCCACACTCCCATTTCAAATCATCATTTGATATTAATTAATAAAAACCATTTTAAATCAATTGAGTTCAACAACTCCTTTCACAACATTCCCCAAATTAAAACACCAATTTCTCTATCAAAAACCATGGTCTGGTCAAAACCCCAAAACATATATTTAAATCCTTTTTAAAATCCCCTTGGTCACTTCCTAAATATAAAAAAAATCAAAACAATTTAATCCATATCCAAGAATCATACCCAAATTCAATTTACTTGACATTCGCTCTCATATTTTCTTTATCTTTATGCTTACCAATTTATTTCACCATTTCAATGGTTCGACACACTCCATGGGTAACCCTAGGTTCAGTATCACATTATCAATGAACCCAATGAGGTCCATGAAGGGTTTCCCACCTCAATCTAAGGTTTTAATAACATTACTTAACCCTAGACACCAAAACTCAATATAGAAGAGAAATAGTACAACTATATTCACATATAACACATCAAGGCTATGGGAAAAGTTTAAAAACCACATACCTTAGGACCTTTGATGAATTCTTTCTTAATATCCACCCTTGATCTATACTCAAACCCCTAATTATGCCCCATCCTAGAATATTCTAGAAAAGTTAATGTTTTAGGATTTTAGAAGAAGGGGAGATATTCCATAGGGCTAATCCATGGGATGGAATGAAGATGAGTGTTAGACTCACTTGGATCATCAATTCACACCCAGCCGTCCTCCAAACACCCAAGAATCGAAGGAGAATCATCCATGGAATGATAGGGTGCTTTTTTATTTTCAACTAGTGTAGAGGGGTTGAAATGAAGGATCAATAAAGATGGGATCTAAAAATTTCAATATGGGAAAATTGTAAATTTTTCAACTTTTAATGGGGTGCACAGTTTACCCATACGTTTTGTCAAACCTTGTGCAAACCATGTGTAATCCACTATCTAGGGAAAATGGGTTGTTTGATTACCTAGATACACCCACATGGTTTGTAAAACCATGTTGTAACCATGAACTATCCCTCTATCCAAAACGGTTCCCCTACAACATGGTTTAATGGGCCAGTCACATGGTTTACACAAGTCATGCAAAAACCATATGCTATGCATTGTTGAACACTTTTCACCTCTTTTCATATATCGCACCCCTATAACACTTAAAATACTCCTAAATAACTCTAGAATAACTTATTTTACCCTAAAAGAGAGTTAATTTTTTTTTAATAAGGACATACCTTCAAGAAAGGTCATTATCATACACCAGGGTTAGCAATTAGTACCGATGGTTTAAAAATCTCATGAAATGAAACGCATAACCATCTATAATAATATATTATCGGGACATAAGATGAATCATTCCAAATAAACACCATGAAATAATATAAAAAGGATACAAAACCATCTCATATGGATGTATAAATAATATCGACACAGATAAATATCCCCAAAGTAAATACCCAAAAGTAAAGCTAAAGCAGCAACGCAACAGCTATCCAGAGATCTGAGCTAGTGATGTCAAAAAAAATCTATGCAGTACTCTTAGAAACCTAAAAATCCATTTATATTTGTAGGTTTAGCATACATGTATACTCATTTTGAATACCAAAGACAATCAAGAACATGTCAAAGTAGCATACTAATGCACCCATGAGAAAAATCAGAACAAACCACACCTAAGTAGGTCATCTATCTATCCCATCCGCACCAAGGCAAGTTCACTAAATAATGAAATCCATGTATAATAACATAATATAAAGCATATCAATAAAGGGTACCCAAACCCACTTTCCTATTGATTTTATTCATTCACACCCCAATTTCGTACATCCTAGAACTCCTATATATTCTAGATGACAAATATTACTTCCACACCGCATGATCATATCACATCTTTCCAAAAACATGTTGGCCACCACCCCATAATGTAGTCACATCTCATCACACCCACAGACACCAGTCCCATCACATCACAACCATAAATATAGTATAATGGGTTCATAAACATGATAGAAATCAACCATATGTTCACATTTTACATTATATGACCCCCACCATAATCCACCCCACAACACAGTCATACCTCATCTTAATCGAAATCACATGGTCCAATACCCTATAACACAATCATCATATCTCACCTAAAAACACCAAATTTGTCACATATCACCCAAGGACACCTGGTCCATCACCTTGTGCACTAACAGACATCATAACATCATATCTTATTCATATCTCCTCTACTTAATGAGAAATCAGGAAGGAGAGAGTATTCAACTATCCATCATCATCATCATCATCACTAGGATGATGATAAATACACCCCTGTCTGACTTTGCAGGTGTCGGAACATAGTTCTAGACATGGGTAGTGTGTGTTTAGAAATCCCAAGGAATATAAATGTATATACATATATCCACACACAAGACCAAGTTATGGGTTCACAACCAAACACTGACCAAGTCACATTATCATCACTTTCTTTGGAACCCCTAAATGCATAGTGACACACAAGGCACAATCCACATTTCACATTTTTGACCAATTCCATTATCCAAATCATTCATTTTATTATCAAGAGATATCCATGTTTAACCCCAAAAACCATAATTTATATTTTTAGTAATCCTTTTGATCCCATTAACCAAACCAAAGACCAACTATTTTAATCATTACTGAAATAATTGTTCCATCAATACTCAGAAATCTAGCACAATAGAACCACACATCGTAAGTAGCTCATCACCACCATCATACCATCACCTCACTACCCCACAAGAACGGCCAAAAAAACAACAGTTTGATTCCCATAAATCATGAAAAAAAATACCACCTCTCTACACAAAAAAAACATGACCAAACAACCACCACCTCACCACCCCAAAATATTGTCAAAAAATACCACCTCACCACCCCAAAAGAATGGCCAAATAACCAACACCTCGCTAGCCTAAATTCATTAGAAAACAACCACCACCTATTTTCCACAAAACCATGTCCAACCAAAAAACCACCTCACAACCCCCAAAGAATGACCAAAAACCACCACCTCACTGCCCAAAATCATAGCCAGAACAACCCATCATTCCAACATTGCATTGAAAACACACATATCCACCCCAAAAGATCAACCACACATCACAACACATTAATACCCATTTTAAATATTTAAAAATGGATATTTTATAACATTTAGGGTTATTTTAGGGGTGTTATCACACAATTCATAAGTATTAGGGTAACCATTTCATTATCTATATATATGTGTTCATCCAATTTCCATTTTAGGGTGATGTCAAAATAATCATAAGAGGAAAAATAGTCACAAAACATGTCATCCAATGTAAACCAACCCCCCAACGCCCAAAAATTTCAGTAGGTCATCAAGCCTATACAATATTTCATATCACAATAATCTAAAATATGTAAAAGAATGTGAAACATTTACCTTTTACCCTTTAATTTAAATTATCCAATTATTTATCATTGATTATCCCAAAAAACCATATCTCATAGATAGAAAATTGAAAACCCCTCTTTAATGATACAAAATAAAGAGATATGAGTGATTCCCTACCTCAAAGAAACTTTTCCAACTCATTTTACAACACATGGTGAAGATGAAAAGTTCACAAATCACAATAGCACATAGGAAATTGTGTATCAACTTACACCGCACACAAGTATTATCAAAACATAGCCCAAATCACACCCAAACAATAACAATAGCACAATAGTGAATCTGCAAGAGAATAATGGAAGAAAAAAATGTGGAAAGGAGAATGACTCACCATGGATATCTAACCAACAACCATCATAACCAACAAATCAAAGTGATGGAAGGAGGGATGGAAGATTCTCCCAAGGAACCTAAGGCTTGTATATAATGATAGGAAAGTATATGAGGATGAATTAATAAGATTAATCTAAGAAAATAAATTAAAACTAGGAATACCATTGGTTTCACATTGTGTAACCTTTACACAACATGCAATCCTTGGGTTTTTAAAAACATCCAACTTTTGTTGAAAATTTAGTTACCATGCAATTTACATATTACATTTCATGAATTGAATTTAAATGAGATATATATTTTTTTCATGGATTACTATTAGATTATTTACAAGCTATAAATTATCCATATGTACAAGTTCTGAACCACATTTACACATTGTGTAAACATTAATTGACATGAATTATTTACTGAAGAACCCCTACTTCTCCAGCCTCCATAGATCCTCCTCATGCCTCCTCTGAAACACCTCTAACAACCAAAACATAGATTATAATGAATTGGTAAGGAATAAAAAATTACGTCATATACCTATGAAATGATTATTTCCCTTGATATCCAAAACCAATCCCTAATGAAAAGGTTTCCAAAAAACACCTAGGAAGGTAGCTATCAAGGATATCGTCATACCTAAAATGCTACCAATAACCAAATGAACAAAACCAAATGGCCACAAAACATCTCGCACAACATCATAACTATAAATAAAAATCCCCAAAACCATAAAACCACCACAGAGTCCAAACTTACAACCATTGAAACCAACAAACCTAACTACCCCAAACATAAGAATTAAGGAATTTCATACTCCATGGAATGATACTATCTACTATGGGTGATACTGACTCACCTGCATGGTTTTAATCACATCGTAGTATAATTCCTCTCAATTAATAATCATTTCATTACCTTCTCATATTTCAAAACTTTTTTACACATCTAATATTAAATAAAATACCACATCTCATAAAATATATGGATTAGAACATCACATCTCAAAGAAACATAGAGCAAATAAAATATCAAAAGAACTTCAAGTACTGGGCACAAATCTATGTCTCTTTATCCCAAGTACTCACCTATAGAAAATCATGCCTCAAAAAAAAGACAAACCAATGGAATGGTTCATCCACATAGAAATTTATTTAGAAAATACTAGATCTCTACAGACCACT
Organism: Viscum album; assembly: GCA_963277665.1. Taxonomy (NCBI): domain Eukaryota; kingdom Viridiplantae; phylum Streptophyta; class Magnoliopsida; order Santalales; family Viscaceae; genus Viscum; species Viscum album. The sequence continues at coordinate 1,752,234,938 of OY728155.1, read as the reverse complement.
CTATGAACATCACATCATCCTTGATAACTAACTCTCCCCAATCAAGGACATAAGAGTCATCATGAAGATACATATGAAGATGAGAGATGTGGAAGATGTATTAGATCCTCCCCATACATGGTGCAAATTCAAATCAATACACCACCTCACCAACTCTCCCCAACACCTCAAAGGAAAAAATGAGATAAAGATTATTCCATCTACCAAACCATCACTTCCAACATTGAGGGGAAACCTTCCAGAATACATGGTCCCCAAACTCAATCTCCAAGGGTCTTCTTCTATGATCAGCATAAGAATTCTACTAATCCTACACTACATTAAACCTCTCACTAAAAAGATGAACCTTCTATTTGTTCTCTACACCACATCAGGAATAAGAACTGATACCTCTCCATCATTCATCTACCATAATAGAGAATGAAAAATTCACCCATAAAAATATTCAAACAAGGCCATAAAAATGGTTGAGTGATAGTTATTTTTTTATGAAAACTCGATCAAAAGATGATTTAATAACCATGATAAAAAAATTTAATGATTCATGCCTGTAATGTATCCTATAATGTTCAGAGAGTTTGATCCATATATCTATCTTTCTGAGGGTGGAAAGTAGTGATGAGGTGTAACTGAGTCTAAAAACATGATGTAATCCCCTATAGACTCATGAGGTAAAATTCATATTCCGAGTCAAGAATATAGAAATTTTAACTTGATGAAACGATACCACATAATCCAAATAATTCTTATCCAAATATTCCTCTATGCCTGATTCCTTTATGACTAAGACATTTAGTTGATTTCATCAACTGATCCTTGATCACCTAGACAACATCACAACCTCTCTGGCCTTGGGGTAACCCTATGATGTATTCCATCGATATTTCATCCCATTTTTACTTGGGAACATCCAAATTCCTCAAAAAAAATCCAAGAACATGATGGTCAACCTTTACCTACTGGAAAACCAAGAACATCACCACAAAATATACCACCACCCATTTCATCCTGATCCACCAAAACTACATCCTCAAAACACATTACATCTTGGATACTCTTAGGTGTATCTATAAATGTGATATATGAAACTCATGAAGAAATACCTCAAAAATTACTACTAGAAAAGATAACCTCCCATGAAACAAAATTTTATTCTGAAAATCCTCTGGTTATCCCTCTAGAGCATCACCATAGCCAAAAAGATCACACATCACCTCCGCCTATGATTCTCCCCAATGAAACTCTTCCACCAACCACATCATAGAAGACTACACCTTCATCTGAAAAAAATACTCTACCTTCATCCAATTTTTCATTTAAGTGAAAGGCTTCCAAATCATCCATTTTGATCCATGAATCCCTATACTTTTGAACATCATCTTTCCCGAACATCCTTCTCAATGTATCAGTCACAACATTCCCTTTTTTAAGGTGTTAGAAATTTCAAAATCATAATCATGAAGACACTCCATATACCTCCACTATCACAAATTACAATCATGTTATGAAAATATATACATCAAAATATTGTGATCATTAAAGACCAAAAATCCCACACTATTGAGGTACTTCTACCAAAACATCAATGAAAACACCACCACCACCAACTTTGGGTAATGGGTGGAATAGTTACACATGTTAGAATGTAAATACATATAACCTTAAACAATCACTGATCACTAAATCGTCAAAAAAACATCCTAATCACATATTGGAATCATTAAAAAACACCTCAATATTTACACCCTTCTCAAGAAACTGAAGAACTGGAGCACAGACCAACTACCCACTTTGGCAATCGAACAACACCTAGAAATGAGTAGTCCACACAAAATCATAATGTATCATGTTCAATGCATTAAATGGTGATACAACACAAGATAAATTAAGAAAAAACTCTGATAATAGCCTATAACAAAAAGAAAACTACAAACCAATTCCATGTTCTTTGATGATTCTCGTGAAACAACAGCCTTATCATTCTAAAGGTCTATTGCCACACCCAGAAGAGACAATACATGCCTAAATAAACACACCTCTCAAATCCAAAACTCACACATAAAAAAATTACTATTGATCTATTGGTGTCAAATAACCCAAAATAAGCTCTGAGATGATTGGCATGCTCCTCCTCTGACATAGATTAGATCAATATGTCATCGATGAACATGACTATGAACTAGCCTAATAAGGATCCATAAAAATCAATGAAGCACAAGGTTTCATGTCTATCCTAAATAAAAAATTACACTGAGGGGGTATCATCACATCCTTGTCTAGGAAAACACCCATAAACTCCTCCATAGGCATGGGGACCTCCACTATCCTAGTTTCCACTAATTTTACCAAAAAATAATCCATTAAAGAAGGAAGGATCTCTACACTCCTACTTCCCACATGCTAACCCTGCTCTATAACAAAAACCACACACTGTTAATCCACATTTTAGAACATGACTCTCCCCTTGAAGTTATTGATATCAAAACATACATAATAAAACCCATCAATGCCTAGGATGACATCATATGTATGTATATTTCATAAGAAAAGATCCCCATGGGACAAATTTTTCCCCATCACCAGTATACACCCCTAACACACATCAAACAAGTTGATATAGCCTCCTAATGGAATAGTCAACACTAGAGGCATGATAGTCCTCTCTTTTTCTAGTCTCATAGCATATACTAGATTAGGTGGAAAAAGGAGAAAAAATCTCCTAAACCAAAAAAGTCAAAAACAAGGGAACTATAAAAACCAATAATACCTCTAACGTTATATGGCCCCTCAATCATGGAGAACTCCACTGTGAGAAATTGACTGTGACTATATTTTCTACCTCTCATCCTATATCCACCTCCTTGACCACACTTGAATCTTAGTCCCTAAACAAGTGGAATATCCATAGGTCAGCCAATACCTTCTCTTTCTCCCCTAGGAAGATCATAAACCTACTACCCCTACTATTGAAAAGGTATAACTAGAAATTTATACTGAGGATTGTGTATAACCAATCCTCCTCTATAGAATTATACTCAAGAAACCATTGGGCACTGGTTCTAGAGATGGCTATAAACCACACAACCAAAACACGTTTTCCTAATATCTCAATGAAAATAACAAAACCTACTATCCCTAAAAAGCTAAAAGGGAAACTGTTAAGGTAAAATCACCATCGTTTGAATCCTAAAAGATCCTGGTGCTTGAGACATTCCACTGAAATCTTTACTACTAAATTAACCCTATAGATTACCCTCTCATGATAAAACTTCTCATTCATGCATCTTCACAATCACCTTTTCCTTATTATTAACATCCAAATACATTGGAAACATAAAATGAGTAACAACATACTAGATAGGAAGATATAGTGCCTCCTTAAGACTTCTCACATGAGACATATCATCTATAAAAATATTATGGGAAAAGAATATATGTTCCTTTAACTTGATTCTCAAATTCTCCACTGATATACTCCCCTACTGAAGATAAATATTATTTTTCCTATTTACTACCATCATAGTCTAATAAATGAACAATGCCCAGTACTCTTTCTAAAATTCAACCCATGATACATATTCCTACTTCCTCTCACCCAAATATAGCATCTTGAACTTCTATGAAACTCCTCACATCTGAAAAACTACTAAAGGATCTCAGTACTTCATTGAGGCCCTAATCAAACTAAAAGTGATCCAGAGCTCCACCAGCCTAATCTCTATATCCTCATTTTAAACACTATCATTTTACTTCCCCAAAGTATTTTGATGAAAAGTGCATAATGACCTCTATTAAGCCTCATCATCCTATAACAGATCTACCATACAGTGATTAACTAGATCATCACGATGGACCTCAACTGCCTAAGTCACAGGTGAATTAAAAACATGATCCATAACTAAAAATAAAAGAAAATATTCCTAAGACATTATATTATGATTTTTTACTTAGATTCATTTTAATTCAGTTTACTCATTTTTAACCTTCCTAGACAACCCAATTCAAATAAAAACACAAATCATCATGATGCATGTAACACACCTAAGTCTCTACCCTACAAACAGGTCCACCTCACTCGGTCATTCAATACTCTTAGTGTATATCCCCTAGATCATTGGGGGGTGGTGGGTAAAATACTATATCCTAGCCAGTCTTCCCTAAACTATATCAAACACCAAGTTCAACAGATGTCATTTCCCTATAAACTAATTTAATCCTCACAATACCTAATTCTGAAATCCATCATATCCTTAACCAAAACTTTTGGTACCTATCTACCATGACACCCTCCCACAAAATATACTTCAATTAAGGGAGATAGATAATGACCCCTGAGTACCCCCTCTAGTAGGCCCCGGGTAGGCAATGAGTACTGAGGGTTTAAAAATCTCATAAAATGGGAGGCATTACCCTATATAATAATATAATATTGGGATAAGATGAGTCATCTAAAAGAAACACCATGAATTAATAGAAAAAGAAAAAAACCATCCCATGTGATTGTATAAATAAAACTAATAAAATTAAAATTAAAAAAATTAAATACACAAATTTAATGCTAATGTAGTGACACAATAGCTACGCAAGGATCCGAGATAGTAATATCCATCAAGGTCCACATATTATTCCTAGAAACCTGAAAATATTTTATATAAATAGGGTGATAATACATGTATACTCAGTAAAAAATCCAATGTCTCTCATGAACTTATAAAAGTAGCATATTATTGCCCTCGTGAGAAAATAGGAGAACCAACAATGCCTAAACAGGTCAACTATCCATCACAACCTCACTAAGGAACGCTCACCAAATCATGATGTCCAATTATAATAACATAATACAAATCATATTGATAAATGTTACCCCAAAATAATTCCCTCTTATTTTCCACTCTCACATCCAAATATCATAAGGAATAGAACTCTTATATGAGAGATACACCATTTTAATAACTGTAGACAATGTTACCCAATATTTTAGATCATACTAGGTGACATGAGAACCTGATGGTTGTGTCATTGATTCCTCCATATAAAAAATTTCTTAGTGATTGGTCACTTATGATTTCATTTCAATTATTTGTGTTTTCCTCATATTGAACCTATTTACCCGATTTTTCACTTAACTCCAAATTTGAGGGACAACCACCACTTTTAACCATACTGAGATATTCAGGTTTTTTATCTATATGCTAATTCTTCTTATTGATTTTAAATGAATTAAAAATTGTTGACATGAGGTTTCATGTCAATCAGAGCTCATTTATCCAGTTTGACCTCTACACATCAAATTTTTCCATAATAACAAAAGTGATAATAAATGTGGAAATGAAATTTTAATTGTATTGACCAATATAGAAATTTTATTGATGCATGGTTTATTCCAATAGATAAAATATTATTTAAAGAATTTTTTCTTAGAATTTAACATCAATCAGAAGTGGGTGCCTCATTTTTCACCCTATGATACAAGATATGTCTGTTTAATAACACTAGGAAAAGTTAACCATCATTTTATATCATACCAGTTTAATAATGTGTCTAATTTGAGATAGTGAGTACAATAAAGGGGGGGAGTCTTATAATGGGTGGGAGAGGTTAGAAAAAGTTAGAACAACTCTACCCTCAACAGCTAACCAAAATTCCATAGAATACTAGAGTTGATCATATACTATGAGGATGTGAGGATGAAATTTGTAAATTCCTCATAGGATATTCCATTAGTGCCTACCTTGGTTACTTTTATTTAATAGAATTACTAAAAATTCATTGATTAATGTTTAATAAAATGTTTCTTTCAGTAGGTTCTCATAAAGTATAATCACTGAAACTACATAATATAGAAGAAAAAAATATTGGAAGTGGGAAAACATATAGTTGAAGAGAAGTAGAAGTAACTACATATGTTCATATGAATATAATAATAAAATTATGTTCAGATATATATGTTTGGATGATACTTCCATGAGATGAAGAACTATTATAGCTATCATGAATTTAGGATTTGAATATTTCTAGAAGAAGTATGAAATCTCTATAAGAAGTAGATAATGAATAGTGAATGTAATGTTACCAAATAAAATGTAATTCATAAGTAATTGAAGTATTAGACAATGATACCATATAATACAAACATTATATGAAGGTTTATGTCTCTACCATAAAGAGAATGAGCTAAGTATATGATTTGAAATATAGAGGTTGACTTGTGACCAGAAGATGTTGATGTTATCAGAAAGGAAAAATAACTATAGTAGTATGTGATTTCCTTGGAAGGAGATTGTAATTTTGAACATACCCTACCATAAAAATTCCTAGGTGATGTTTTCATGAGAATCATATTGTGGAAAGTAACATGGAACCTAGTGTGAAGATTATATGATTCAAATAGTTATTAAAAGAAGGATAACCCGAAGGTGATTTTAGTTTTTTGAGAAGATAATGGTTTTAAATGATGATATAGAAGTGGAAAAAAATATATTATATCAAATCATTCTACATTAAAATTATAATTTGAAGTGTTCATGATCAGTTATTGAATTAATCATTAGAAAAAGTGCATCTGTGAAATGTAAGAATAATCTGTGTACATTGGAAGAGAGTATAATAAAAATGTGTGAATGATGTTTTATTTCATATTATACATTATTTATAAATTTATATGCAACAAAGGTATGTGTAAAGAGAATATAAGTAAACAAATTCTACATGAGGGTTTATAGTTAGATTCTAAAGGTGTGCTACAACTACAAGTATATTTACGAACAATAGTAAATGAAAATATAGAAGTTTGTGGTTCTAAAAAATGGAACATGAAGGGTAGAGTTTACTAGTTCACATTAATCCAAAATACAAAAATAAGGAGTTTAAATTCAAAAAACATTTATTCTTCAATGTTCGTTCGACACACATTATTTATATGAAATCATCTTCCATTAAATATGATACTATAAGACCGAAGAATAAGATGAGAATGAAGGAATTGTATAATGGGTTTGATCTCATAATATCAATTCATTCTAAGTTTTAAAAAAGATATGAAATGATACATGTTTAATAGTGTGGTGTGGATGATGAATGAATGGTTTTTATGATTATAGGAAGATAAATGTTGAAGGTAATGCATATAAAAACATCTATTCATGAGTATGTTGAAACTATAGAGAATTATTATAAGGAACATCACTTTCTACAATAACCCATACCTCTTTAATTATACAATCACAATTCCCTCTATAAGAATAATATTCAAATAATAGTCTATAACATAAGTAACCTATAAAATATAATTGGGGCCATAAATTATTTCAATGATAGATAATTATTCTTTGAAGATATAACCAAATTGACATGATGGCTTGGCCAAGTTGATAACCCACAATCAGATATCACAATATCATGGATGTGACATATCAAACAAAAGGTAGCACATCTGAGTAAATAAATATTCTTCCATAATGAGATAGAATCCCTCACCCACACAAAATCATGGTCTAAAAAATATAATGATTGGTCAATATAAATGTAAATACTATCTTAAATGGTGGACATCATAGAGAGTGTTATAGATTTAGTGAAAAGTAAACTCCCAATGGTGTATCTGATATCCTCTAATATTGATGTGTTTTGAAAAGATATTGGATAAACTATAAGATCAAATCATGTATAATCCATCTTGTTTCCTATTTTACTAACTAGATCAATCAACCAATGGATTAAGATAATTATTTTCTGATTATAAATTTGAGATACATTTCTTCATATAGTCACAAGGATGATTTTGAATAGAAGTGCATGAATAAGGATCCCCCTATTATGGATTGAAAAGGTCATTTGGACATGATGAATCTAGGTGGATATATCAAATTTCATAGAGACAACAACCCAGGTTTGATACATTCTGAATTTTGAAACAGGGTTCATAGAGTTATTTATTTTTCTAATTTAAATCCTCAAATTAGCGAGAATAAACTAATTTTGTTTCAACCAATTTTAGACTCTAAGCATCTATTGATTTTATAGCCTTCATCCAATTTTTTACTCTTAGAAGCTATTGAAATTGATAATTTATAAATGTAATATTAATTTATATAAAATAGACATGGATCTAATTTTCATACTTTTATTTTTAATAAGAGGTTTATATAACTCATAACATTACATCCTTAAATAGATTAAAAGAGGGAATTCATAAAGAGACTTTTAGAAAATAAATTCTCTAAAAGGTGATATGAATACTTCCTTTTAAAAAATATATAAAATCCTACTATAATTTAAACTGTGTTCACTTATTTTAATATTTTTCTAGATATATTAGAAAAAAATAGATTATATCATGGATCGTATTAGTTGGTATTATAAAAAATAGATTAATAGAAATTCAATTAATATTAGAAACATGATTTATATGATTCCAAATATGAATAATATGGATGTTAATGGTATACATCCAATGATACCATACATGTAGGAGGATTAAATAGATGATGTATCTCCCAGTCATAGCAGTCCTCCTAGCTGAGACTGATTTTCCAACTTTTTTTATGAATAATCGGATATTGTGAACTGTGATTTATTGAATATATTATAAAACATTTTCAGAAATAGTATCCTTCTAGCTAGAATCAATTCCCAATTTATGGTTATTTTTTCAAAAGTAAATCATATTGATCCATTGGATATTATTAGTCATATTCTTATGAATATTTATGTTTAAATAATTCTTATAATATATTTCTAATATACATATTCAAGTTATTTGATATTTTATCTTATATAAAAAGTTACTTTTTGGAGGTTATATGAATCTTACCTCTAGAAAATTACATAATAAATCTTTCCAAACTCATTGAGAACTTGAGAAGGGTCATTGGGTGTGGTGATTTTTTATTATGGGAAGAACACTAGCCTAGTGAACATTGGTTCCCTAAAAATTAGGACTTTTGTCTTCATTGAGGAGTTAATTTCACCGTGTAAAAGAATTTCTCTAAGTGTTAACTTTTTGTATTCTCTACATGTGATGTGTGGTTGAAATATAAAGATAAAAAATAACTTACTCATTATTTTCCTAATTTTTCTCTTCAAAATAAATGTATTTAGTTGTTTTTGAATCCCTACATGGGTAGATTTCATTTTAATGAAAATGTAAATGTGGGTTGTGACATTACTAATAACAAAAAAAATATTAGAGTCAATTTGAATGGGAAACAAGAAAGATAAAAAAACACACCTATAGAATCATATGTATCAGAAGGACTATGGATACCACCTATGTATGATGTGATAGGGTCCTAGAACAAATAAAAATTATGAAAATAATAATAATTAATGTCATAAAAAAATAACTAAATTCAGAATAAAAATGAATCATAGGATCCCCTACACCATCACCCTTGAAAATATAATCCCATAGTGCTCTGACATTATTCAATAGGTATTCATTTACCTCTTCGTAAGAATGAATACATGCCTCCAAATCTGTCACATGCTATGCTATCCCAGCAATAAGAAGAGGCACATTCTAATTGTGTGGAACTACATAATCGGTAATCCTCATGCCATATGTCAAGTTGTATCCATGTCCATCATGACAAATAATATGATGAAATATCTAATCCCTTAACTCAACATCAAATGGATCATATGTAAAATATAAATATATATGTATATGCATATGCATATGAGTGTATGTATTATTAATGAGTAAAGACACATACTATAATGGATGCATCCTCCGGATGATTTTGATAATGATTCATCATCCAAAATAACATTTTGTTAGTTGGTTCACATTTATCTCGTAACTTTATACCAATATTATATAAATATAATAAAAAACCATAAAAAATAATAAATTTAAAAAGTGAATAGTAAATTCTAGTACCCAACCTATGCATTTTCCTAACATGATCATTTAATTTGATAATCATTTGAACATAGTTTTTATTTGTTATAATATGAATTTCTAGAAAATAAGTGCATACATTAATGCAATTATATTCTATATTAGTGCATATTGGTAATTCATAGTGTAAAAATAGTGCATATTGTAGTCATGTCACACTTATTTTCTATATAACTGCAAAATATTAATGCATACTAGAAAATAAGCACATATATGAATATGTATACTAGAAAATAAATAAAAATATGAAGATATATAGAGAATAATAGGTGATTCCATATATAAAGATAATGTACAACCTTTAGTAATATAACTCAAAAATTCACTAATAGAAACTACATACAAAGACTCATGAATGAACTTATGTTTTTATGTTACTTTTGTGTGATTGTTTCATCATCAATAATTCAATGATGCTATGCTTCTATCTCTAATTTGGGCACCATGGTTATGCATTGATTGGTAACTCCACACTAGGGAACCTCTTGATAGGGTTTGGATTCTATTATCCTGATTGGCTTGTCAAATTTTCCAATTCCTACATCATGATCCACCTAGTAGAGGGCTATCATGTGTATAGCCAACCACAGTTTGTTGTTGTGGAAGAATGGTCTTCTTGGAAACTACATATTAACATATTTTAGGGGAAATTATGATATGAATCTCCCTTGGATTATAGCTTTGAATCTACATCCCTTCCCGGTCTATGTCTGAATCATCAATGTTGTAGTGATGACTGTAGTGGGAGTGATGTTACCTTACATCAACCAAGTCCTATGGGTGATGGGAGCCATGATTTTCTAAACCATGAGCATATACATTCCTTTTGAGATTTACTTGGAACAATACAAAATTGGATCTTGGGCAGGAAAATTGGTTTTGTGGCATGTCGTGAGAGGCTTTAGGTTGCATGTCACTTCCAGTGCACTTATCAGGTCCAATGAAGGTAGGGTAACTCCAAAATCATAGAGTTTAGAATAAAATCAGCCAATGCATAAATCATGATCAAAAGAAATATAAACTAAAATTTTATAGATATAGATATCATATGGTGGATTTTTTTCTTCATTTATAGGATTTATAGAGATCTTGATTTCATTATAAGTAATATTATTGATGGTATGTAGTACACCCTTCAAAAAAATTATTCAACAACCAGAAAATGAGCTATCATGATCTAGACATAATTTACAATATCAATAGATAATATCATATAATTAATGAAATAAATTTTTATACAATAATAAACCAAAAAAACACAATTGAAGTGATTAGTTTTATTAAAACGAAATCATAGATTAGGTATATTATATTTTAAATAGGGCGATTTGAAAATAAAATTGAATCACCTTGAAAAAGGTATTATCTCTGGAAATGTTTATGGAATAGAATAAATAGAAATGGAAAATATAAAATCCATTATATTAAATAATATAATATTTTAATATTTATGATCAACACTGGTATATATGTTGGCTATGTTATAGGATGTACAAGTTGTAGTGTTGGTGTAATCACTATGATAGCACTTCTATGACTGAGCAGCATCCTGTGAGGAGGTTGATGATTCACCTCCCAACATCAGCATAGGTTGAACTTCCAATGATGAATGAAGATGATGAGAGAAAATCTAAAAGAACCCCTTTATTTTTCTCTCTTATCAACTCTTCCATCCTTCTCCCCATTAATGAAGTCATCTAGGCATTGAATTGTTCCATATGAAGGATGGGATCATTCAACACAAAGATGTTTAAGACCTCCCCACAAAGAATATATAAACAATTTTGTGAGGAAATATTCATTATAGAAAAATAATTTTATTTTAAATAATTATCAATGTTTATAAAAAGAAATATAAATTTGTAATATTATTCTATACATAAACAATATTAAATTTAAAACAATCATAATATTTCAAAAGAGGGTATGGGAATGTATATAAATAAGTGGTGTAAACAGATTTGAAGGTGAACATGTTTGTTTTCATTTGTGTTTTCTCAAAGGTTTTCAATATAATTCAGTTGAAAATTTTGAAAAAATAACTAAAACAGTAACCAAAAGGTTCATTAAAGCACAGAAAAAAGTATTTTCTGAAAAAAATTAAAGTTCACATGAATGTTTTTCAATTATATTCTAAAAAATTTTCAACCAAACTTTATAATATCATGCACACATTACCTTAAATCCATAAAAAGAATCAATTTTGTTAAATTATTGATAGTTTATATGATAACATTTTCATATAACTCATTAAATAATCCAAATTTATTATAAAACATTGAGTTTATAAAACATAACAAACATTATAGTTCAAGAAATGGTTGAATATATCATATAATGGTTAGTTAGTATTTTTATACATTATTTTGATCTTACATCGATCTATAGTTGTATGTTTTTCAATCTACTCTATTGTTGAAGTGGATCCATCGAAATCATTTACGATTTCTATTTCTTTGAAACCTTATTCATAAAAATCATTTACTATAGATGGAAAGAATAAGTTATTAGTGAAAGTAGAGAGTAAAATAAGTTAAATAATATAATAAGAACTACCAATATATAAACATAGTTAAGACTCACTCATACTCTAATCGAATTGCATGATATGTAGTATGTTGTGGGGGCAGTCCCATTGGTTAATCAAGTGTATTTATACTCTTCTTGTCGCCACTACAAATTTTTTTTTAAAATCCTGATCTAAATATAAAAAATATATCATGAACTACATATATATGAAATTTGTGATATCTCACCCATAATGAAACTGAATTGCATGATCTGTAGTATGTTTTAGCAGAAGTCCCTTCTACTAATCATGTTGCTTTATACTGTTCTTACAGCCACTACAAACATAATTCAAACTTCATATCTAAATTTGGGATGTGTGTCATGATTTTGAGTCCCTGAGTGTGTTTCTTCCTTGAGTGTGTTTAATGAAATAAGTTTTAATAAACATATACATATCATGTATACATAATAATTCACATTATAGAAAAATAAATTACTGAAGTCTAGAAATCATCTGATAGAGTTTGTTGATGCAGTAGATGGTTGAACCTTTTTTATTAAAATACTCCAACCCTCTTGCAGTATCAATATCAATTCTCACCTACTACATCCATACAAGAATAGGTATAGGATATGCACTGTGAACCCTCTTCTAACAATGAAGGATGTCCTACAGTGACCCTGTGGATGAAAATTCATAATTCAACACATAAATATTCCCCCTTTACACACAACAATTGGTTTAAAAATGTATTTAAACCAGACTTAATAACAATAATAAAAATGTAATAAAAAAACTTTTAATAAACTAACTATACTATAATCATAGACAGAAAAGATAGTGGGTTGGTTAAAATTGAAAGGTTCAAACATTTTAAATGAATTAAAACTCATGTTCAAAATTCATGTATTCTTCCATGGAATATCAAATACACCTACATTATGAAAATATGTGCACAAATAAGATTAAATTTGGATGGTAAATTATAAAATCTAAATAAAATAGTGTACAATTAATAGAATATTTCAATGACTTGGAACACCTTTTCATTCTTCAATGAAAAACATTATCCAAATGAATCATGGGAGTTATAATAACATGTTTCACAATCTAAAGAGATTAAGAGGTTAATGTTCTTGTATATGGATAAAAAATTGTCATTTTATTGGAGTATTGCACCACACTAATAATGTGAGAGTACAAATCATGAGATACATAATTTTAAATGATGAAGAAACCACATATACAGATGGATACATGTATATAGTTAATATAAATAGGGTTCTATTTGGAGACATATATATAGTTAAAAACACATATATAATGTCTTATCACATAATTGGGAAGACATATAATTCACATACCCATCAATAATCGGTTCAATATAATGAAAGTGAATAGAAACACAAAATATACAAGATAAGATTATGTTAATCATGTTTCTGTAACTGTGATTTCAAGACGGTAAGACTGAAAAATGGTGCATAAATTGACCGTGAAAATGGATTCAAACACATATATATATTGAATACAATATAATAAACATATAAAATTATTATATGGGTTTTTATTAACACATATATAGATGGTGAATAAAATGTATTATACCATATATGTATGGTATTATACCATACAATTAACAAGAATGTGATGATCAAATAAATATGCAGTATATCATGTAATCTATAGGGGAATGACATAATTAAAACCCAATAAAGAGGTATTATAACATTATAAGTCATACTAACAATGGTATAATGACTCTTTATTGATTTTTTCAAAGATCCCAAAAATGGAAAAATAATTTAACATAATGCAGGGGTGCGATTTTAGTGAGAAAAAAGAATGGACACATACTGAGTTATCTAAAAATGACATAATCTTTGAATACCTTTGATAGACACTGATGTCAAAGTAATAATTTCAATTAATTGGGTTATTAGGACTTGTTCGTTGAATATACGAAACTAATATTATAAATAATTGTTTACCATACCTTGGAAATACAACAGTCAGTCAATGATGATTTAGAGAAAGCCCTCATGTAGCTGAAATAATTATTAAAAAAATCCATAGAAATACATCATTGGTGGATGATTCTTCATAGAAAATTTGTTTTTAGGATTAAATATATATTTATCTAAATTGGTATGAGAATTATGAGGTTTAATTCCAGATGAACAGAAAATTTTGTATATCTAATATTGCATCTAAAAGGAAAATTTTTTATATGAGTGTGCATGACTCTAAAAAATGATTGTATATAAAAGAAATGTGATTTACTTAATACATGTGAATGATGATCCTATATTGAATTGTGATTTGATATAAAAAACTTATACAAGGACCACATTTGTAAAGTAAACATGAAAACATTAAGAATAATTTTTTTTAATAATATATTTCAACAGATTAATTTGAGTTAATATTTAGAAAAGACCAAAGATTTCTTGGTAGAGAATAGGATCATAGAGACTAATAATAAAAATCTATTTATAAGTAAACTGAAAATAGATCATATTGGAAATAACACATTTATATGGGTAGTTTTTTTATAGGAAGAGCATTCCGATAAAAACTGATGTGATATGGATTTTCAAGAACTGTGAGGAAAAGGGAAATTAGAAAATATAGATTACATGAAATACGCATTAAAAATAAATAAAAATTTGATACATATGAACATGAAAATTATTCATGGGGAATAAATAAGAAAAATATATGATGAAAAGGGATAATTACATATTGAGTAAACAAATTCAAGAAAAAAATAAAAAATAATAATGAATTTATATGAAAAAATAATCTCCAATTTCAAACAACTTTTTATAAAAAAAACTTCATTGGAAAGAGTAAATACATAGAAGTAAATTGAGCTTGAGATCCATATTTAAAAACCAAATATTTGTACTTTCCCCTTATCAAACTCAAAGACCATTTAAAAAATAATTTCATGTTAGTGGATCATTGAAACTGAAAACCATTGATGTTTTCCATGGTCTATTAGAACTATGGATATTGTAGATCGATACTTGAAATCATTTTTTTACTCATGTAGGTAACAAAAGGATAGAGAAATATCAAAACATTAAGGAACCAAAGCATTAAATTATTTTTTTTAATAAAATTAAATTAAAAATCTCAAAGTAAAAGGAACCCCATCATGAATTTCAAAAACAAAATTATACATGATTTACAAAAAAACAACTATAAAATATAAAAAAACGAATCACCAAAGAATTAATAATGGTAATAACCCACTAAATTTATACATCTTTATAAAATAACTAGGAAACATAAAGCCTGTGATGACCTATATGTTATTCCTAATTAGTAAATCTAACCCACTGTCATTGGTTAATAAATAATCTAGGGATAAAGATGAAAAATAATCAGTATCTGAAATGTAGGTGCAGTGATTCTATAATAAAGTGTCTCAAAATTTAGATAATCTAAATAATTCTTCACTAAAATTAGATATTATCTTAATAATAATAAAAAAATTAGAAATAGGTTTAATCTAACATCATTTATAATAAAATGTATAATAAAAGAAACATAAAATCAAAAAAATCAAAAAAAAATGGAATGGGAAATACTGACAGGTGATCGGTAAATGAAACTATCGTCGTATGGATAATGAGTGCTATATTCAATAAAAGAATTCTAGATTCGTGAAAATTGTGAATTGTGGTTTTGTGATGATAAAAGTGGGAGACCAAATAGAAAAATAGAAAATCTAAAGATTCATCAAACTCCTGAGAAAAAATATCATGCACTGGCTTTTAATCGTGAACCTTAAAAACCTTTATAGAAACAAAATTCAATGGGAAATCAGAAACAATATGCATTCCAATAATTGGTCGAAGTTGATTTTGAGAAAAGATTCATTGTGAAGTTAGGTTACATAGTTGGAATCGGTATTGGAGAAATACATTGTAAATATTGCGGTCGGTGGAGGATTCTTCATTGACAATGCGTATTGCAGGATGATGAGGTTATGTTCTAGTAGTTTGTTAATGTGTCTTGTAAGATGCATTTGATATTTAGCTGGAACCAAAATGAGAATGATGAGGTCGATTTGTGGAGGAAAGGAGATAAATAGTTGATGAGGTAGATTAGATTACATGAAGCCCTATCATAATTGATGAAGAAGAGCATATTTTGGGAGAGGAAATTAGATAATAGAGATTATAAGATCAAGGGAGATGAGATTTCATGGAGACCTATCATTGAAGAGGGGTAGAAAATTTCAAGATATTAAATTATATATCAGAGGATTCGGTTTTTGGAGAGATGGTATGGGTATTGATTTTGACGAAGAGTTTGACACGATTGAAAATTAGGCATAGAATGAAGGCGGGAGAGACATGTGGAGGGGGAGGGTATAATATATAGTATAGATAATAAATATAATGTAGAATATGGGGCATGTTTTGATTCCCAAGCTGGTGAGGTGGCCCCTGTAATGCACGATTCTCAAAATAAATCACTCTCACCTCTTATATACAGTTTATTTAAATTTAAAACATTTAAAATGGTAATAATTCATTAAAATATATAAACCAAAATAATTAGACACATCATTGTACTATAAAGACTTATATGCATCTAAAGTGAGCCAATAATATGGGGGAAATCCTCTCGAGACTCTGTCTATAATGTATGGGGCACCCACATTTGTTACACAATGCTCCCACATGACTCTCCATGTAGATGTAGATTCCTCTACAAAATTATAAAGATCTAGTTCTAGTTCCCCTGACATGTCTTCAGTCATAAAAATCATTATTAAGGAAAGGATTCATTACCTTTTACATTTATATATATTATTAACTAAAAAATACTCATTAAATTTATATTTATTTCACACATATTTTAGGAAATATAATGGAGTGGGTGGATCAAAAAAATATGACTAGAAAAGGTATGTTATTTCCTTGTTGTGTAACCTTGATATCCCATAGAAAGGCTAAAGATTCAGTAACCATTCATTCTATTCATCAATAATGAGAAAATCATAAAGTTTGAGTTTATAAACACTATGACATAAATGTTGTTGAATTTATATTTTCACTTCCAACAATTAAATTTCATCCCTATTATATACTATAAAAGTGGAATATAAATGCATGAAAATAAAATATGATTTCATATTTCATAAATAGAGGAATAAAAATTGTACAAAACCAAGCATTATTACTTTTCATTATTTTTATATAAGTAAATCAATGATCTAATAAATATATTATCCTCGTATATATGGTATGGTCCTTACCCATTATTTTGAAAGTAATACCTTATTCACTATTAGGTGTGGTGTAGTTTACATTTACATAAACATTTCAACAAAAAACAATTGTACTATATGTAGGGATATGGTGTTAAAAATAGTTGCAAAGAAATATTTTAATGAAACAATGGAAGAAAAGTGGTGTAGTTACTAGGGGATCATTTTTTATAGTTTATATAATTACATAACCTTTGGATTCTAGAATTACCTTCATATTATTATATAAAATAAAATAAATACATGGGGATTTATGAGAAACATCCTAAGAGAAGTTATCCATTTTTAGTGTACATAATTTTTTGTAGAGGGATCATCATGAATAATCATAGAGGTATAAATAAAAAATAAATCAAGCTATAATTTTGGTATTTCAAGGGAAATTCAAATAATGATATCAAATTGTATTATAATATGGTATTCATGTGTAGAAAACACCCATTATCCATATAGAAGAAAAAAACTATTATAATTTTTGATCATTTTTTCATAAAATTCCATCTAAATTATCAGGGAATGAAAAATAAATATAATTATTCATTAAAATAAATAAATCACACATCTAGTTCACTCAAGGAAAATTAACTTGAATAGAAAAATTTATTGGCCAATTTTCTCAAAAATACCCATGAATGTATCGCAGTAATTAATATCCAAGAAGATAATATGACTAGATAAAATAGTGTGAGGGATAAAGGTAGAATTATAATTAGTGATAAATTTAAATCATTATAGGTTTTTATAGAAATTACTACATGTAATATTAGTGATACAGAGGAATAATGTCCAAAAAAATTAAACAATGAGTTAATGAATGATAAAGAACATACAATTCAATTTAAGAAATGAGAAAACCATGTTTGGGAAGAGAATTTAAGTAAGACAACAAGTAATAAAGTGAAGTAAAAATGTTGAATGAATTTTGAAATATTTATTGATGATTGGATAGAGAAATATAGAAATCCAGTACCACTCAAAACGTTAGAAATGAAAATAAATTATTGAGGGAATATAATCATAAAATAAAAAAATATTTTATATAAGAAATTGGTAATTTAAATTTAAAATGGTAGAGGATTGAAAATATACTTTTTTTCAAGGGGAAAAGTAATGGAAAATAGAACAATACCACATGGTTGGCATCATAATATAGTACAAAATTTTTGTATAATATAAAATATTCAAGATGGATTTTTTATGAAAAGAAGATTTTGATTTTGAAAGCATATAAAATAAGTGTAAAAATTGCATAAATGATGGGATATTGTATGAAAAAAATATAAATAAATATTTGATTGATTTGGACCAAAAGGTTGTATAAGGAAAATCATTTTTTGAAAAGCCACTTGGGTTCCCACAAATGAAGTTCCGACAACCCATGGACTATGTATGACCATACGAACAATGAATTTAGGATGAGAAATCTAAAACAAGCATCCTTGGGTGGAAAACCAATAATTTTAATTTTACTATATTATATTAATTATTTTTCTCAATTAAATGATCATTCATTACATAAAGTTTGTTACATTATTTATAATGGAGGCTCACTAAAAAATAAAACATAGAAGAAATACACACATCACATGGATACACCACAATGGAATGGGTTTATTCTAACCAACCATTATATAACATCTCTTAACACATTTATTCATTTCTAAATAATTAAATATATGACACTTGTAGTAGTCACAAAAAGTGTAACTTTTAATAAATTCATATCTAAATTAATTATGTCACTCTCATAAGTACAATACTTTTCCTCAACCATTATTTATAATAAAAAATCTATGATGGATAGGAGATTAAAATGAATCTCCAAGATCTTCTAATCATGTGAGGGTTTCTTAATTTCTCACTATAACCTATAAATTTTTTTTATAAAAATGATTCACTTTTAAGAAAGGTTCTCCAGTAAATAATTGTTATTATTAAAAAAATATCAATGAGGAAAAAGGTAATACACTAACTCGTCTAAGAAAAACAAAAAAATAAGACATGAAAAAGAAATTGGGGGATAATAATTTCATGTAGCTTCTCATGGTCATTCACAAAGGAATGCTCATTCATCAAACCCTATAAAAATATAATGGTGAAATATTTTTATATAGTTTTTTTGGATATATTTTCACTCACAAGTGTGGAATTTCTGTAAACACTAATCTACCCAACATCATAAAAAAGTAAACAAAAATTTTCAAATTATATCTATCCTAAAAAATTTAGATAGATGACACGACTGACTGCTCAACAGTAAAATCCCCATATACCATTTATATTTGAAAATTTCTTAACTATACTTTCATATTTAAGCATAAAATTTTTAAACTTATTATAATGATAAAAATAAACACATATACATATATGTATCATTTTTTTATTCAACCAATATTTAACAACACTTATTTAAAAATTTGGATAACAATTGTTATTTATTAGGGTGCATGATGGGGAGGGAGATGGAGGGGAGCGGTGGTAGTGAGGGAGGATGGGATGTGATGGTGATGGATGGGGAAAGTGTAGGTAAGGGATATAGATATTGTGATGTGGAGACAACAGTAGTGGTGAGGTGAGGGTGTATTAGGGAGAGGGTAGTGGTGATGGGAAAGGTTTGGCACATGGAGGTGGTGAAAGGCGAGGTGAGGGTAGGTGAGGGGGAGGGTAGAACTGACACAAATTTGGTGGGGATGAGGTGAGGGTGTGTGAGGGGGAGGGTGGATCCTTTTATATTCTTCTTAATACCTAGTAAACCCTCTTGATACATGGAATTGACACCCAAGTTAGGTATTATAGTAGGTTCTACAAATGGAACAACAAACTGGTTAGGTCCCACCACATCAGGAGAATTTTCATCATCATATTCCTAGAACTCGACCTAAGGCCTTCATGGAGGCATATACCTAGAATTTCCTAGTATATTCCTCCGAAGATGATAATAAGTGAAAATAAGTTCTCATAAATAAAGTATAATGATAAGGTTTCATTACCTTAAACATAATAACCAAACTATCTAAGATCTATGAACAGGTTATTGATTATATAACATGTTTGAATAATAAGGGTTCTAGTATATGAAGTGTAAATTAAAAGATACAGAGAAGAATACCCTTTATGTTGTAATTAGAATGGAAACCAATTCTATATAAATTTATAACTCAATAGTTCATAAGGGTTTCTATGTGTCCATATATATACATAAACAAATGTCTAGTTAGTTGTGTCTATCATTCCAAAGTTATAAAGTTATATGATTTATCAGTTTTAATTGGTGGTACATGTAACTATGACCAGGATTTTACAATGATTTAATTAAATAGTTAACAATTCCAAATTTATAGAGCGGCACACACTATTTAAATTACAATTGGAATACATGTAATTGTTACCAATCAACATTTCCACCCATGTGACCAATGACCTATTGTTTAAACACACTATAATTGGATAATTAATCTTCCACCGTTATGTTATATTTACAAACACTATTTATGATAATAAAGACACATTAATTTATACAATTATTTTAACCCTACAAGAAATGTTATCACTTCTCAAATATAATTGTCAAGGCACGAGGAATATGTAGCAAGAAATTCATATAGTAAATAAAAAATGAGTGACATAATGAATTATATTTCAATACTAGAGGTCCTATAATGATGCATGTGTTGATTACTTTCTTACTTATTAATCCACATATAATGATAAAATCCACAACATTAAGAAAATAAAAAATTAAAGTGTGTCACCCAATGGTGAAATCAATACAAACATAACAGTAATAATACAAAACATTAAAACACTATCCCATGAATTTTTTATTTTTTCCTTACATTGGTTAACTACTCCCAGGAACATACTCATTACCAAATTCCAACACTTTCCTAGCCTCCTGTCTACCAACATGAAATGGTATGGCAAAATGGAAAAAAGGCTCTTATACCACTTTTTAACATCTCAAACCCGATTCACTCATAAGTAACTCAATCCTATTATCCATATGAACTCAAGTGCACCTCTCTATATGCTAGAGGATATCACCAAGCAGTGAGGGCCTAGGGTGTGTCTGTGGGGAGAATATTCATTCTCTACAGAGTGGAACATAGTATAAGGACTCAACCTTAAACATTACAAAATATTTTTAATTAAAATATAATTCAAATTATTACATTCCCAAATATATTTTAAATTTAGAGTTTTAGAGAATTAGGGCATAATTCATACATACCAACCAAAAACATTGTGAAAAACATTTAGAAACTTGGTATGAGCAGAAAAAATCATAGCAAGGGACATAAAATATAAAGAAACCATTAGTCCATAAATAATTATAAACATATGAAATAATTTTAAAAATATTTACTTCTCACTGTTAAAGTATCATATACATACTTTCTGAAGACATTAGATTTCCATAAAAAATATTAAACATAAATAAAAACATATAGGTAACTTGGGGAATTACTTATATAATATTGTAACCATCAGAGCTATCATATGATTTGTAACCATCACAGTTACATTACAATGTAACCCCCATGACAACCTTATGGTGTAACCATTTTAGTTACACATGGAATAAAAGTTTTGGTTAACTTAAAACATAAACATACCAAACTCTTTCGAGGGAGTTATAGGTACCACCCATCATTATGAACAATGGTCAAGAACCAGAACCTAATCAAAAAACATGAACCCTTTTATCATGAAAACAATTCCTTTAGGGAAATCACTTAATTAAAAGGAATGGTGCACGCATAAAAAGGAAAAAAATTATTTGAAAATATTTATGTAATATTGTATAAAAGTGTTCAAAACAATAAGGATTCCTGAAAGTTGTAAAATACATTCATGTTGTATAAGTAAAAAAACATTATTTTTGAAATTTTTTAAAAAAAAGAGGATTTTAAATGAAAAATCCCATACCTTAGGTTCATAATCCTTAAAAAAAATTCAAACATCATGCATAATGGTTTAAAGACTGTCAATAATTTTTTTTACCAAAAAGGTTGGGGTCTAGACCCTTTATTAAGAGAAAAAGAAAAGAGGTACCCTTTTGAAGTGGGCAAGGATGAACTCATGGCAAGCCCAAATCATAGGCCTAGAGGCATATAACCTTAAAAATGAGTAGCCCAAAAGAAAAGTGGAAAATTCCCATTACAAAACCAAGACCTAAAAATCAAAATCACATAGCCAAGATTAAAAATATCAGTTTAGAAACCTGATTCTCTAATAACAGAATAGACCCGAGTATCATCATGCCACCAACCTTCCTGACTTCTTGTTGAAGAACTCATCAGAAGACCCCAACCACTACACTGGAGCACCACCACACCGCCGTTACCCCCAAATAGATTTGTTTCCTATGCCCAAAACCCCCTCCACACAGTCTTCCATTGGGACCGATGCATGACATCATCATCATCCATAACACCCTTCACTCGTGCCTTGCTCTGTCGCAACACCAAAAAAACCAGATCTAGTCTGAACCAGATCTAAACACATCACGAAGATCCATCATTGAAAATCACACCATTGATAAAAAAATCTCACCTCTATTGAGGACCTTCCAACAATGGCTCCTCATTGACACTGAAGACCACTAGAGCCCCCACCCTACACACACATCCACTCGATTAGACACCACTAAAGAAACCTCGCCATCCAGACCATCCCAGGAGATGAAACCACCAAAGATCCCACCCAAACCTCATAGATCTGATATAGATATATGCATGACACTAAGTCTAGATCTAGGGATAATATTGGCTAAAGAAGCCTCTAGCGAGGAAAAATCTACTAGGGGAAAGATTCTTTCGAAGAAGCTACTAAAGAAGTCACCATGCATGAAACCCTAAAGAGACAATCTCATGGCCAAAGATGAGATCCCCATGTTATTAAATTATTAAAGAACAATATTCATATTTAAAATACCTTATATTATATCATTATAACACCTTTCCACCCATTTATTAATATTACATTGTTATTTTCAATGATTCGGGTGCATTTATATATTGGTTCCTATGGTTGGATCATTAAGGATTTTCTTGACAAATGGAAGAAAAACTCCAGAAGTGGAATCAAATGGTATTAATTTGTTTCAAAAATTATAAATGATACCATATATTATCTTATTTCCTAATATAAGAATTATCATTAGTTTAAACCTTAATTAAAATGATTTAATTTATTTTTTGGTTTTCAAAAGCATCATAAACTTATATCATTTTATTTAATATCCTGTTTATATTTTCGTTCTATAAAATTATACAACTTATAATATGTATAATAAAATTTTATTTTAAAATAATATTTGCTTTATGGACAGCCTTGAAATATCCCAAAAAAGTCACCCTAACAATTTCTTGATGTGTAGAATTAAAAAATGAACTCCATTTTAAAAAATAATTTTTTATATATTAGATATTTTAATTTTTAATTCAAATCACAATTTATTCTAAAAATACCAATTTTAAATTATAACTGATTTTATAAAACTTTTAAAATTTAATTATAGTCTCATAAAATTATCTTATAATCATAAGAAAAAAAATAGTAATTTATGAATCAATTTAAGAAAGATAAATTTTATTTTAAATCGTTATATTAACTAAAAAATTGTAAATAAAATTTTATCTATCAAAAAAATACCAACAGTTAATTTATCATTTTTAAAAAAATTATTTACTTATGAATGATATAAATATATCATATTTTCAGTTATAATCTAGATAAATTTTATTTATACATTAATAGTGTCAGTTTGTATTCTATTAGTATAGATTCCTTAATTTTTATAAATACCAATTTTTTCATTATACATTTATAAGAAATTGAAAATTTTAATTCCCAATGAAAACAAATTATTTTATAAGTACCTGGGTTTTTATATACCCCCCCCCTTCTGAAAATTTCATCCTCGCAATTTTTATTCTCTTATTAAACAAGTGAGGATACCTTTCTATAATAATGTTTTATGATTACCATGTTAATTCTTCAACCATTTGGTTTCTCGAAAAAACCTTAACCTGGTGAATTACCATATTCTGCCATACTTTCTCTCTATGATCAAGAAAATGAAAAGGATTTACCTCATATGGATTGTTTTCTTCCAATTGAACTACTTTTGGGATGAAAACATTAAATGGATCTGGCACATATTTTCATAACATTGAAACATGAAAAACACTTTGTACATGAGTTAAACTCACAGGCAATGCTACTCGTTAGGAAATCGGTACAAATTTCACCTAGATTTCAAAAGGTCCAATGTACCATAGACATAGATATCCATTCTTACCAAAACACATAACACCATTCCATGAAGATATTTTAATGAAAACATGATCACCTACCTTCAAAGAAAATTCTTTCCTCCTATTATATACATAGATTGTCTTCCTAGTATGAGTTGTCTTCATGTGTTTCTAGATAATTATACCTTTCCCAAATACATCCCCTTCTAATTATGTTCCCATAAAAATCATTTCACTGACATTGTCCCAAAATTTTGCAGTCTAACACCACTTACCATATAATTCTTCAAAATGTACCATTTGTATACTATAATGAATACTATAATTATAAGAATAATAATCTAAAGAATAATGATGATTCTAAAATATTTAATAATTCATTGAACAAACTCAAATCATGTACTCAGATGTATAAATAGTTTTATTTTGTTTTCCATTAGATTAAGGATGAAAGTCTGTTCTAAAATTTAATTCAGTTCCTAATGACTTCTGAAGTTCTATCCAAAAGCTATATGTGAACCTAAGATCATGGTTAGATACAATGAAGAGGGTAAATCCATGTAACCTGAAAATATCGTTGAGGTACAATTTAGAAATATAATCTTAAAACATAGTATCTATAATAAGAATAAAATGTATAGATTTAGTCTATCTATCAATAATAACCAAAATCACATTATTACCATCATAAATCTTTGGTAGTCCTACCATTAAGACCATGGATATATTTTCTAATTTCAACTTTGATACTGGAAAAGGATAAAGCATACCCTATGGTAGTTTTCTCTCTTATTTAACATATTTAAAATTCAAACATTTCATAGTAAAATTAGAAATATATATTTTCATTCCATCCAACAAATAATACTTTTGAAGGTCTCTATACATCTTAGTGCTGCTAGGATGAACTGAAAAAGGAGAACTATGATCTTCAATAAAAAAATTATTCAGCTAATAATCACAAGGAACACATAATGTATTTCCAAATATCAAGACACAATATTTATTGACATTAAATTCATGAAAATTACCTTTATTAACCAATTCTTCCTGTTTTTGTAACTCACGGTATTCTCTCTATTCTTGCATAATTCTATATGATAGAGACAAATTCACTAACACGTGAAATAAAATAGAACAATTTCCTACACCAACAACTTCCAATAAAAAATATATCAAATCATAAACTAGGGGGTCATGTTCCAAATGTGACATGGTTAATGATTCATAATGTTTTCGACTCAAGGAATTCACCAAATTTTTCTTCTTCTCTAGGATGGTAATTGATCATGTAATATAATTCATTATTAGTTCTAGCCATCTTCTATTCCTCATGTTCAATACCATTGGAATAAATATATGCTTTGAACCTTTATGGTAAGTATATATTTCACATTTGGATCCAAATAATTTATGCCTCCAAATTTCTAAATTGAAAACCACAACTGCTAATTCCAAATCAGGTGTTGGATAATTTAACTGATGATGTTTCAGTTTTCTTAATGCAAAAGTAATTAACATATTAATTTATATCAGAACAAACAGAAGTTCCTTCAATGAATAATCACTATAAATGAAAACATAAACATTTTTGGAAGGCAGTCCCAATATTGGATCATTCAAAAATATTTTTTTAGTTCCTAAAAACAAACATCACAATCATATTTCCAAATAAAATTAACCCCTTTTTCTTGTTAACTTAGTTAGTGCGATATATAATTGTGAAAAGATTTTAAAATACTATGATTAATATCCTTCTAATATAAGAAAACTATAAATATAATTATCATTTTTAGGACTTATCCATTCATCAACTACTTTAGTTTTGGAAGGAACAACTGTTATGCCATCCTTATCTACAACGTGGATAAAAAATAAATCTATTGCAAACAAAAATCACATTTTCTAAATTTTACATATAGATTATTTTCATTGAGAGTTTATAGTAAAATACTTAAATGTTTTTCATGATCTTCATAAAGTTTTAAAACACCAAAATATCATTAATAAAAATAACAACAAACTTATCCAAATATTCATGAATTATTCGATTCATAAGATCCTTAAGTAAAGCATGTTCCTTTTTCAAAAAAACCTGAAAAAAACCCATAATGCCCATATCTAGTTTGGAATTATATTTTTGGAATGTCATCCTCTTTTAACTTAAGTTGATGGCACCTGGATCTCAAGTCAATCTTGTAAAAATGTTGAGCTCCATGGATTTGATCAAACAAGTCATCGATATGAGGGAATGAATACTTAATCTTAAAAATAATTTTATTTAAATATATATATTCAATTAAATATATCAATGAACAATATTTATTTTTAAGTTATAAAATATTAGAACCCTATGGTGAATTTCTTAGATGAATGAATCTTTTATCAAGAAACTCCTACAACTAATTTTTCTATTCTGGAAGTTCCACATGAGCCATTCGATAAGGGGGCTATGAAATTATCTTGTCACTAGGAACCAATTCAATGGTGAATTAGACTTCCTAATTTGGTATAAAATAGGGAAAATCATAAGGAAAAAACTAAGGTATTCATTTACCATTGGTACGTCATTACTTTAAATAGTTTATTTGTTTTCAACAATATGTGAAAGATAACTTTCATTTCCAAATTTTCATAGTTTTTATGATTCCTCATATGTTATCAATTTTATGGTTTTATTTTTTTATACAAATTGAAACACTCTCTAAAAAACAACTTCTTTATATATAAAATCAATCTTATCATGGTAAAAAGAAATCCAATCCAAACTAAAAATAAAATCAAAATATTCTAAGGAAAAAACAACAAGGATTTTAGGTAGTTTGTTCCATATAAAAAATAGGAAGATTAATATAAATCCATTTTTCCTTAATATTTTCCCATATTGTTTTTACCATAAGTTCTGATTTCATTTCATGAGGTCAAATTTCAAATTTTCTAGAAAATTATTCAGAAATAAAGGAATGTGTAGACCCCATATAGAACAAGACCTTATAGAAATCTAAGTAAACAAAAAATGTACCTCATACCACTTAATTTGATAGACCAACATCTATTTTACTAGTCAAAAATTATATTTCTAAATCTTTCTTATTATAGTATGGATGCTTTCTATCATTCCACTCTTTCTTTGGGAAGGTATTTTCATAATCCACGATCTCACAACATTTGAAACAGACACAATTTTCTTATCCGAATAAAAATTAAAATCATTTTTATTCTAATCTCAAGACATATATCCAAACTTAACGCATCGAAAACACTTCCTAGATTTCTTAAATCATTTCCCAAAGTACTTTTTAATACACTTTTCACAATCTTGAAGCATGATTTTCTTACCTTCATATTTCTTTGATTGACTCTTACCCATTCCTTTCCATATGGACCTCTTATTTTGCTTATTTTCAAAGTACATGTGATCATAAGAAAACTCTATTTCTACCCTCTAATTACATTGGAAAAGTTTCTCATAAATTTTGAATTCATGGGAATCCAATTTCCTTTGATATCTTGGCTTCAATCCCGAGTAAAAATGACTTATTTTAATACCAAGATATAAAATAATATTTTGAGCATAAATTTAAAATTAAGTGAAGTTTGCTTCAAACACATCTACTGAATCTTCCCCATTTTGTTTTAATTCAATGAATTTCTCTTCAATACAAATTCTAATCACATTGGTAAAATATTTTTCAAGGAAAATATTCTTAAAATCATACCATTCCAAGGAATCAATCTCCTCATTATCCAGGATATTATTGATCATTGACCACCACTAGTCAGTTTCACCATCAAAACGATAAATAGAAATACTATCCTTTTGATTATATAAACCCACATGATGTAGAATATCATTTCAAGGGATTTAATTCACCCTTCATCCACCACTGGATTAGAAGATCCACTTAAAGAAGGAGGGTGTTGCCTCATAAAATGTTCCACTATCATCATGTTCCATTGTGGTAGATCTGGTTATTCTTTTTCATGGATTTCATCTCCATTTATAGACTATGTCAAGTAATCCATTATTTTCCCAAACTTCTCCGTTCTAATTCCCACCATTCTAGGTTACGGATTTAGAAATATTTCATCACATCGATGCCTTCCTACTTTAGCTTCCCTATTTATTTTGTGGAAAGCAATCCTAAACAGACATATCTGGGATGAATAAACATGGTAATAATTTAAATTTATATCATTTATATATAAAAATAATGTAAAAAATAATATATGGGTATTCTATTAACATCATACCAACCCATAAATTTATCTAAACCATGATCTGATACCAACTATAAGGACCTAGCCCTAAACAATACATAAAATTATTAATTAAACTAGAATTGAATTTATTACATTCCAAAAGATCATTTTAGTTTATAGTTTTATATAATTAATACCTAATTAATATATAGAAACCCATAAGCGTATAAGGTGGATACTATTAAAATATTATCCATTTCTTACGTAATACAAAAGTTCTTAATAAAACATGAGTTAATTCCATGAAAATTTTTCATGACATTCACCTTTAATTATTCTTTTCTCTTACCAATACTTAAACTCAGTGAAAGATTTTAGAAACATTGTATGAGCATAAAAAATCCCATTAAGGTTCATCAAAGATAAAGGAAGAATTAGTCCATGAATACTTATAAACATATGTAATCATTTTCATAAGATATAATTCTCACAAATAAATCCTTCTGAATTTTGGATACTATGTGATCAAATCCTTCTGAATTTTGGGTTTCAATCTTAGTTGGATTATTTTGAAGAGTTTTTTTAAGGAAATTTTTTTATTTAATGGTCTTTGTTGATACTTTGGGTACTATTTGTTGAATTTTGGAAATTAAGAGTATTATTTATTTTTATAAAGGATTATCCTTTTTGGAGATTATCTGATCTTGTACTAACCATTTTGGTTTTGGATGATGTTTAAAGATAAAGGAAATATATAGTTCATCTTTTGTAGATTATGTTATACTCTATAAGTTGATTTTAGCACTTTATGTGTGACCAAGTCATCTTGAATACTTACCGTTTGGAGAAAAGAAGATTTTGTGGTAGAATTTTATTAGAGGATGACACTCTACATGATAGGTAAGTATATTTCCTTATGATCTTATTCTATATTGTAAAGACCATTAAATTTCAAGGAAATTTTTTTTCTTAAATTCTTTGGGATTTTACGAGTACGCAGTTTCTGACGGTGCCTGATTCTGAGGCCCAGTGTGCCCGAAAACAATTTCTGAAGTTTAGCTCAGGTACGTTCAGTGAACAAACAAGAGGGTTTTTATAACTTTTGAACCGGTGCTCAGAATCAAAATCAAAGGGAACCGATGAAACCGAAGCACCGGTTATTTCTTAAGAAGACCTTTTTTGGAGTTGCGTTTGCTCGAGAGGTGTTGTTAAATAAATGGATTAATTGAAGAGTGAAATAAAATATGTGTTACGATTTTATTTCTACTCTAAGTAATTATAATCTATGTGTGGAAGTTGGGGTGGGACCCACTACACCGTAACTCCACTTGATAGGATATTAGTGAGGTGGGGCCCACACGAGCCCCACCCCTTCAATTTCCCTAACTCCTCTAAACCTTACTTCTTAAATTATGTGATTCTCCCTCACATTAATGTTTCCAACTTAGCACACCATTAATTTTGACAACTCAAAATTAATTAGGTGAATTCAACTTTTGAAGTTTTGAATTGTTGGCATAAGTAAATAAAATAAGGCAAAACCTTATTTATTTATTTTTTTGTTTGGCTTTTTCTGTGAAAAGAAAAGGAGAGAGCCATTGTGTTGTTCCTTAGAAGAGCTTAAACCTTCCGTGAAGAACAACACTCTTCGTCGAAGAATGCCGACACTGCAAGAAGAGATCGACGCGTCGTTCCTTCTCCTCTCCGCAGCTGGTGTGAGACATCATTTCCTCCTCGTACGTCCTTCGTCGACGTATACGGAGCCACACCCCGTGACACCGTTTTCCGCGATGCTAGTTTCCGTGAACTACTTTGAAGTAGGGGTTGTTTCATCATTCAAGGATTATTATTTTGACGTTCTTCATTATTTCTTGGATGGTTGTTATCAATATAATGGGAGGAGGTCAGATCGCACGAACACGGCCGACCCTCCTCTCCCTTTGTTGTTAGTCTTCTTTGTGGTTTGGAACGGAGGTGATGTAGTGTCGTCGCATCGCGTGGGAACGAGGGAACCGCGGCCGGAGCGGGCCGCGGCGAAGGAGCGCAGCGCTGTCGTGCTACGCAGGTCAAGCTGAAGGTGGTCGTGGCCAAGTGCGGGCCGCGGCGGAGGGGAATGGCGCCATCGTGCCGCGCCGGTTGGACAAGGGTCGCGGCAGTGCAGTGGAGGCGTCCGGACTTAGTCGGTCGTCGGCGCGTCGGAAGGCAGGACCCGCGGGGGGTCCCGGGGCAGTTCACCGGCCGGCCAAAACGGTCGGCCGTTACCAAGAAGACCGGGGGTTTGAAACCCCCAGCGGTCAGTTAAGGGGGACCCCATAGGGGTCTGCCATTTCGGGAAAACAGGGGGCAGCCCCCCCCCCCCCCCCCCCGTCCAGCTCGGCCTCGAGCCGAGCCGCGGCCCACGCTGGGTCGGACCGCCCGCGCTAGTCTGGGTCACCACACTGGGTCGGTTCGTGCCAACTACACCGTGCCCCTCCCTAACAGGCTGGACTCGTACTTGAGTCGGGGCGACCCGGTTCGGGCCGACCCAGGGGGTATTGGGCAGGGTCGGACCGGGCCCAAACCCCCTATTTTCGGACAGATCCATTCAAACGCCCATAACTTGGGATACGGACCTCTGATCGACACACCATCAGTTGCGTAGTGATCCTTGGATCGAGACAGTCATTTCGGTATATTACACTAAAGGTTTCAGAGAACTTTGATTATGGCCGGGTTGGTTCGAACACGAAACCAACCTGGCCCTCGGAGCAGAAACGCTTATAACTTGAGCTCCGGACGTCTGATTCACATTCTGTCGACTTTGTTGGATTACTCTTAGTGATACGGTTCTTTTTTATTACTCCGCTCGAGGTTTGGATGCAGATGGAGTATCGTCGGGTTGGTCTTAGCTTAAAAACTAATCGGGCCCCTAGGACGAATAAGCCAATAACTCTCAGACCGGGCGTCTGATTGACACGCCGTCAGTCGCGTTGAGTTCCTTTCGATGAGGTGGAACTTTGTGATACATCAAATATGGACTTCGCGACATTTGATGTATCGACCCCTTGGCTTGTGGATCGGACCCTCCTGGAATCGAGCGTGGTGTGTGCGGGAACCCTAGAGCTGGCTGCGACTGCGACGACGATGACGACTGTACTGGGATCCTCCGTGGGTTCAGCAGCGACGACGACCATACTGGAATCCTCCGTGGGTTCAATGGTGATGAATAATGTTCTTGTATCCTATGTGGGTCCGGCATTATTTGACTACTGTTCTTGTATCCTATGTGGGTCCGGCAGTATTTGACTTTGTACTTGTATCCAATGTGGGTCTGCAAGAGTAGCTGGTCTTGTATCCTTTATGGGTCCGACAGCTTATCTAGTCTTGTATCCTATGTGGGTATGACAGCTTAGATGAATCAATGGCTACATCTGATCATCTCTATCGTCTTACAAAGTGTATACCTGTTTGAGCTGAGTCTTAACTTACAATCATTATCATCGATATGATTGATGTGCTTTCCTGTGTGGATTGGGTTGTTCTTTCCTATGTGGATTGAGTTGTGAATTCCTCTGTGGAATGGGTTATGTTTTCCTATGTGGACTGGGTTGTATTTGGGCTCGTGTTCTGGAGCCGAGCTGGAATAGATGACTTAGGTATATGTATGGGCATATACCTAAGTAGAGTTGGTTGTTACTTCGTGATTGTATCTTTCCTTTGTGGTTTATCCTTCATGGATTCTGGGAGACCTTCGGGGGTCTCGGGGTCCCTACTGAGTAGCATATACTCACCCCTGCACGGGTTATGCCCGCACTACATTGTGTTGGATGCAGATGATAGACAGCGCTGATCGAGGTGGGATCTCGTGGAACTGGACGGTACCTGGAGGTGGATCACTGGATGGGACATACACGAAGCGCACATCCGGAGCCAAGGAGCAGAGGAGACTATCTGTACCCACCCTTCAGGTGGGATTTCCAGAGGACAGCTCGGACTGGCTGCTTTACTTTTCAGTTGTTGTACTTTCATTTCAGTTGTACTTTACTTTCAGTTGGGTTTGTATTCTGGCCCATTTACTTTTCAGCACTTACTTTTGTACTCAGTTTACTTAGCGTTTACTCAGATTGCGTACTCTGTGGTGTTTGTTTACTTTATAAAGGAAATTCCTTCCCTTTTTATCAAGATTTACGCCTTTGGTGCTAGTCGCTAGCCCCTGGCCTAAGTAAGGTGGGCTTGGGGTAGTCACGGCACGGGCCCCGAGGACGGGTTGTGACAAATTGGTATCAGAGGAGTTCGGTTCTACCACAGAACTCAGGACTCTGATCTTTCTTCTATGTGAATCAATAGTGTTAAGGGTATTGAGTGTGGTTATCAGTCCAGGGAGTCCAGTGTTGGTGCGGCGGCCGACGTATCCATACACCAGGACCCTGACTTCTAATTTCTGACTCAATGCATGAAAACATTGATTTCATGTGTGTTTCAAAAGTTTTCTTTGTTATTACTTTGTGTCATCTCACCAGGTATACTGTATTAACCGTGGAACACCTGTTTCCTTTTAGGATGGCCCCATAACGGCAGCCATCTAGGGTTCCGAGCTTTGTGCGAGACGGCAGCCCACCGAGTGACGAGGCTTCGGTGCAGGGCCCCATTACAGCGGAGGCACCGGCGGTACCTCTACCCGCTGAGCCACCGATGACACCAACCCCAGCAACTGAGAGTGCACATCGCCTTAGTGCACTGCACGAGTTTCAGCGTCAGAGACCACCCAGGTTCTGTGGGGAGATGGACCCTCAGGCAGTCGTGGATTGGCTGGAGGCTGTTGTTCGAGTTTTCAGATTAGTAGGGACACCAGCTGACCTCATGGTGATCCTTGCAGCGGAGTCTTCTGAAGCTGGAAGTCGATGGATGTCACAGGGTTCCAAGCAGACCAGACCATCAGGCGGACAACCTCAGGATACTGGCTCGGAGGTGCAGGGCGCACGCAGTAGAGCCAGCCTTACGAGGAGCAGACAGTTCTATGCATGCGGCAGGCAGGGTCACATGGCGCGTGACTGCCCGACCCGCCATGCACAGGAGCAGCAAATGGTTGAGGGACCACCCAGGCAGAGGCAGAGGTTCAACCATGGTGGTCCGCAAGGAGCAGGCGGACGAGGCAAAGGAACTGGCTGAGCGGCAGGTGGTGGACAATGTTTTGAGGCTCAACCACCACCACTACCAGGAGGTCCACCCCGACCACAGGGAGCTGGAAGACAGAGATAGGACCAGCTCCAAGCAGTGGAGGCCTACGACCACGAAGCACCAGAGATGATTCGAGGAACTATATGTGTCTAATCCACCCTTGATTCAGTTCTTATAGACACAGTAGTGAGTCATTCTTTCATTGTTGCTGCCCTTGTTCAGAGCTCGGAGATTCCGACGGAGCCGTTGGCTCGATCCTTAGGGCTAGAGACTCCTACGGGAGCAGACACGACGATTACACACTGGTACCCGGCAGTGTGAGATTACTCTAGGAGGCGAGAGCTTCGGCTGGGATCTTCTTGTAGAGGCGTCAAGGCCTTACGACATCATCTTGGGCATGGATTGGTTATCTACGATCCATGCTCAGATCGACTATATTAGGCGCAAGGTGCGGTGTGTCCGCACCGATGGGAGCAGGTTCACCTTCACCGGTGAGAAGGGATCCTTTGTAGTGTAGGATGGACTCACGCAGAGGAGAGGACAGCCGATCACTCATTAGTTGGCTATCCTCACCCTAGGGGAAGTGGATGTGTGGAGTCCGAGTTTTCCTGTAGTGGTGGATCAGTATGTGGACGTCTTTCCTGACGACGTTCCAAGACTACCTCCTCGCAGATAGGTAGACTTCTATATTGACTTTTACCCCTGGACAGCCCCAATATCTACACCAGCATATCGGATGGCTCCTGGTGAGCTTCGTGAGCTACGGGTACAGCTGGAGGACTTGCAGAGGAAGGGATTCATCTGACCCGGTGTTTCACCCAAGGCTTCACCGATTTTGTTCACCAAGAAGGAGGACGGGAGATTGTGACTGTGTGTCGATTACCATCGTCTGAATCAGGTGACCATGAAGAACAAGTATCCGCTTCCGAGGATTGAAGACCTCTTTGATCAGCTCAAGGGAGCACGGTGTTTCTCGAAGATAGACCTCAGGTCAGACTATCACCAGCTCAGAGTTCGAGACGAGGATGTGCATAAGACGGCTTTCAAGTGTCGGTATGGACACTATGAGTTCTTGGTTATGCCTTTCAGCATAACCAACACTCCAAAAGTGTTCATGAGTCTCATGAACAGGATCTTCCAGCCTTACCTCGATCAATTTGTCATAGTATTCATCGACGATATATTGATTTACTCGACTGCTGAGGAGGAGCACGCCTACCACTTACGGGTTGTACTGGACACACTCTGAGAGAACCAACTTTATGGTAAGCTCTTGAAGTGTCATTTCTGGATACATGAGGTCCAATTCTTGGGGCACGTCATCTCTGAGGTGGGAGTTGTGGTGGATCCTACGAAGATCGAGGCAGTGCTAGATTGGGAGCCACCCAGGAGCGTGACAGAGGTGCGGAGTTTCCTAGGTCTGGCTGGGTATTGTCGGAGATTTGTGCCAGACTTCTCCAGAGTTTCGGCATTGCTTTCATCTTTGAAAAATAAGGGGAAACCCTTCGTATGGTTAGATAGATGTCAGCAGAGCTTCCAGGAGCTGAGACAGAGATTTACCAGTGCACCCATCTTAAGGCTACCGGATGAGGGAGTAGGGTACGTAGTCTACTATGATGCATCAGGGACTGGACTCGGGTGTGTCCTGATGCAGGAGTGGGCAGTGATCACCTATGGATCATGACAGTTGAGGCAGCACGAGCAGAACTACGCTACCCATGACCTGGAGTTAGCAGCAGTGGTCTTCGCTCTGAAGATGTGGTGGCACTATCTAATGGGCGAGCGCTTTATAGTCTATTCTGACCACCAGAGTCTCAAGTACATCTTCTCGTAGAAGGACCTGAACTTGAGATAGTGGGTATGGCTCGAGTTCCTCCAGGACTATTACTTTGAGATAGTCTATACTCCTAGGAAGGGAAATGTAGTAGCTGATGCTCTCAGCAGGAAGTTGGGCATCCAGCTACTTGGATAGGCAACAGAGCAGTTAGTCGCTTTATAGATATCCTTCGTGGATAGAGATGGGGCAACCTTTCTTTAGTCTCTCATAGTCACTCCTTCACTTCTTCAGCGGGTCAGAGAGGCACAGTGAGGGGACTTTGACTGTGATACTCGGCGTGCATAGATTTCCACAGGACAGGCACCTGATGGTTTTTCTATAGGAGGAGAGCACGTCATCTTTTTCAGAGGACGTACTATAGTACCATCTGCTTTATAGGAGGAGGTGTTGAGAAAGTTTC
Source organism: Viscum album (assembly GCA_963277665.1). Taxonomy (NCBI): domain Eukaryota; kingdom Viridiplantae; phylum Streptophyta; class Magnoliopsida; order Santalales; family Viscaceae; genus Viscum; species Viscum album. Next base: position 1,752,198,373 of record OY728155.1, on the reverse strand, counting down.
ACACTTCACCTTTAGCGGTACATCTAGGAGTAGCAAATATGTACTAGGATCTCAAACAATAGCACTGGTGGCTGGGTATGAAGAAGGTTATGGCAGAGTTTGTTTCTCGATGCCTCACCTTCCAGTAGGTGAAGGCGGAGCACCAGGTACCAGCAGGCTTGGTACAGCCCTTGGAGGTCCCTAAGTGGAAGTGGGATGGGATATCTATGGATTTCGTGACTGGACTTCCACGTAATTCTAGAGGTCACGACTCCATTTGGGTGATTGTCGACCGACTCACCAAGTCGGCCTACTTCTTACCCATCAAAGAGCAGGGCTCAGTGGAGAGCTTGGGATGCCTATACGTTCAGGAGATCGTACGGCTTCATGGTGTGCCATCATCTATCATCTCCGATCGAGATGCTCACTTTACTTCCCGGATTTGGAAGGGGTTATAGGAGGCATTCGGGATGCAGTTACGCCTGAGCACCGCCTTTCACCCTCATACGGATGGCCAGATAGAGAGGACCATTTAGACTCTCGAGGACATGCTCCGTACATGTGTTCTCGACTTTGGTCGCAGCTGGGAGGATCACCTACCTTTGGTAGAGTTTGCTTACAACAACATCTACCACACCACCATCGGGATGGCACCATATGAGGCATTGTACGGATGACCTTGCAGATCACCTCTGTGCTGGACAGACCCTAGGGAGTCAGCACTTGTAGGACCAGAGATGGTCCAGGCCACGACGAAGAAGGTGCAGGTCATCCAGGAGCGGATGAGGATAGCTCAGAGCCAATAGAATTCTTATGCTGACAGGAGGCGGAGACCACTAGAGTTCGAGGATGGAGACCACGTTTTCTTACGGTTCTCACCTCAATGTGGATTACAAAGATTTGGTCGGGGTGGCAAGTTATCTCCGCGCTTCATCGGACCATTCTAGGTTCTCAGCAAGATAGGCGAGGTGGCTTATTACCTGGCTCTTCCACCTCAGTTGCATCGGGTACACGATGTCTTCCACGTATCTCAGCTGAGGAGATACGTGCACAACCTGATGCATATCATCGACCATGGGGAGTTATACATCAATGACGAGGTGACTTTTGCGGAGGTCCCAGTGGAGATCGAGGATCGACAGGACCGGGTCCTATTTGGATGTTCGATTCCTCTAGTGCGCATCAGGTGGCAGTACGGGAACCTCCAGGAGAGCACCTAGGAGCGAGAGGCTCATATGCATGCACAATATCCCCATTTGTTTCCCTAGTTTGTGATGTATCTTTACGGGGACGTAAAGCCCTGAGGTGGGAGTAATGTAAAGACCCATAAATTTCAAGGAAAATTTTTTTCTTAAATTCTTTGGAATTTTACGAGTACGCAGTTTCTGACGGTGCCTGATTCTGAGGCCCAGTGTGCCCAAAAAAAATTTCTGAAGTTTAGCTCGGGTACGTTCAGTGAACAAACAAGCGAGTTTTTCTAACTTTTGAACTGGTGCTTGGAATTGAAATCTGAGGGCACCGATGAAACTGCAGTGCTGGTTATTACTTAAGAAGACCTTTTTTGGAGTTGCGTTTTCTTAGGAGGTGTTGTTAAATAAATGGATTAATTGAAGAGTGAAATAAAATATGTGTTACAATTTTATTTCTACTCTAAGTAATTATAACTTGTGTGTGGAAGTTGGGTTGGGACCCACTACACCCTAACTCCACTTGATAGGATATTAGTGAGGTGGGGGCCACACGAGCCCCACCCCTTCAATTTCCCTAACTCCTCTAAACCTCCCCTCTTAAATTATTTGATTTTTCCTCATATTAATGTTGCCAACTTAGCACACCATTAATTTTGACAATTCAAAATTAATTAGGTGAATTCAACTTTTGATGTTTTGAATTGTTGGCATAAGTAAATAAAATAAGGCAAAGCCTTATTTTATTTTTGTTTGGCTTTTGTTGTGCAAAGAAAAGGAGAGAGCCCTTGTGTTATTACTTGGAAGAGATTCAACCTTCCGTGAAGAACAACACTCTTCGTCGAAGAACGCCGACACCGCAAGAAGAGATCGACGCGTCGTTCCTTCTCCTCTCCGCAGCCGGTGTGAGACATCATTTCCTCCTTGGACGTCCTCCGTCGACGTATACGGAGCCACACCCCGTGACTCCGTTTTCCGCGATGCTAGCTTCTGTGAACTACTTTGAGGTAGGGTTTGTTTCATCGTTCAAGGATTATTATTTTGATGTTCTTCATTATTTCTTGGAAGCTTGTTATCAATATAACGGGAGGAGGTTGGACCGCAGGAACACGGATGACCCTCCTCCCCCTTTGTTGTTGGTCTTTATTGTGGTTTGGAATGGAGGCGACGTGGTGCCATCGCACTGCGCGTGAATGAGGGAATTGTGGCCGAAGCGGGCTGCGACGAAGGAGCGCGGTGCCGTCGCGCCGCGCCGGTGAAGCCGAAGGTGGTCGCGGCCAAGTACGGGCCACGGCGGAGGGGCGCAACGCCGTCGCGCCGCACCGGTTGGACAGGGGTCACGGCCTAAGGCCGCGGTGGTGCAGTGGAGGTGACCAGACTCAGCCGGCCACCGGCACGTCGAAAGGCGGGACACGCGGGTGGTCTCACAGCAGCCCACCGGCCGGCCAAAACGCTCGGCCGTTACCAAGAAGACCGGGGGTTCGAAACCCCCGGCGGTCAGCTAGGGCGGACCCCATAGGGGTCCTCCATTTTGGGAAAACAGGGGGGCAGCGCCCCCCCCCCCCCCCCCCCTCGCGTCCAGCTCGGCCTCGAGCCGAGTCGCGGCCCGCGCTGGGCCGGACCGCCCGCGCCGGGCCGGACCGCCCGCGCCGGGCCGGACCGCCCGCGCCGGGCCGGACCGCCCGCGCTGGGCCGGGTCACCGCGTTGGGCTGGGCCGCGCCAGCCGTTCCGGGTCGCGCCCTAACAGACCGGACCCGGACCCAGGTCAGGTCGACCCGGTTCGGGCCGACCCAGGGGGTATTGGGCCGGGTCGGACCGGGCCCAAACCCCCTGTTTTCGGATAGATCCGTTCAAATGACCATAACTTGGGTTATGGACCTCTGATCGACGTACCGTTAGTCGCGTAGTGATCCTTGGATTGAGAAGGTCGTTTCGGTATTTTACACTCATGATTTCAGAGAACTTTGGGTATGGCTGGGTTGGTTTGAACACAAAATCAACCCGGCCCTCGGAGCAGAAACACTTATAACTTGAGCTCCGGACGTCCGATTGACGTTCCGTCGACTTTGTTGGATTCCTCTTAGTGAGAAGGTTCTTTTGGCTTACTCCGCTGGAGGTTTGGACATAGCTAGAGTATGGTCGGGTTGGTTTTAGCTTAAAACCCAACTTAGCCCCTGGGACGAATAAGCCAATAACTCTCAGACCGGGCGTCTGATTGACGCGCCGTCTGTCGCATTGAGTTATTTTAGATGAGGCGGAACTTTTTGATACATCAACTCTGTACTTCGTGATAGTTGATGTATCGACCCCTTGGCTCATGGACTAGACCCTCCTTGAATCGAGCGTGCTGTGTGCGGGAACCCTAGAGCTGCCTGCGACTACGACGACGATAACGACTGTACTAGGATCCTTCGTGGGTTCGGCAGCGACGACGACCGTACTGGAATCCTCCGTGGGTTCGACGGCGATGACTACTATTCTTGTATCCTATGTGGGTCCGATAGTATTTGACTACTGTTCTTGTATCCTATGTGGGTCCGATAGTATTTGACTCTGTACTTGTATCCTATGTGGGTCCGGTAGAGTAGTTGGTCTTGTATCCTTTGTGGGTCTGACGGTTTAGCTGGTCTTGTATCCTATGTGGGTTCGACAGCTTAGATGAATCAGTGGCTACATCTGATCATCTCTATCATCTTAAGAAGTGTATACCTGTGTGAGCTGATTCTTAACTTACAATCATTATAATCGATATGATTGTTGTGCTTTCCTGTGTGGATTGGGTTGTGCTTTCCTGTGTGGATTGGGTTGTGAATTCCTATGTGGAATGGGTTATGTTTTCCTTTGTGAACTGGGTTGTATTTGGGCTCGTGTGCTGGAGCTGAGCTGGAATAGATGACTTAGGTATATGTATGGGCATATACCTAAGTAGAGTTGGTTGTTACTTCGTGATTGTTTCTTTCCTTTTTGGTTTATCCTTCGTGGATTCTGGGAGACCTTCAGGGGTCTCGGGGTCCCTACTGAGTAGCGTATACTCACCCCTGCATGGGTTATGCCCGCACTACGTTGTGTTGGATGTAGAATATGGACAGTGTTGATCGAGGTGGGAGCTCGTGGAGTTGGACAGTACCTAGAGGTGGATCACTGGACGGGACGTACATGGAGCGGACAGCCGGAGCCGAAGAGCAGAGGAGACTATCTGTACCCACCCTTCAAGTGGGATTTCTAGAGGACGGCTCAGACTCGCTGCTTTACTTTGCAGTTGATGTACTTTCATTTCAGTTGTACTTTACATTTAGTTGGGTTTGTATTCTGGCCCATTTACTTTTCAGTACTTACTTTTGTACTCAGTTTACTTAGTGTTTTCTCAGCTTGCGTACTCTATGGTGTTTGTTTACTTTATAAAGGAAATGCCTTCCCTTTTTATCGAGATTTATGCCTTTGGTGCTAGTCGCCAGCCCCTGGCCTAAGGAAGGCGGGCTTGGGGTAGTCACGGCTTGGGCCCCGAGGACGGGTTGTGACATAGATATTAATAAAATTATTCAACTCTATGAAAATGATCATGAATCAAAAAATTTATAATCTCTCTTTTATCATCAGACTTTTACCCAACCACAAATTTATGGTATCGTGGTGGTTATCTCATTGTGATCAAGTTCCCTATCACTCTCTATTAATCTATGAGAGTTAGTTTCTCTTCCATATCCATATTTTCCTACATGGAATCCTAGTATGGGTCATCTCGGGTGACCTTTGTACTTCTCTTTCTTTATTTTAATGTGATAGTTTTATTAGCTCTTTCTCTGATTTTAGACATTTAATGATGTTTTCGAGACCAATTTTAAAATTACGAGGACTCAATTCCCAAAAGGGGGGGAGGGTGTAACATACTAGGTAAATAAAGAATATAACATTTTCATACTTGTAAATATTTGTGAATTAAATATTTTTACTTTAAAGTGGATTCTAGGTTCGATGGTGTACCCGATATGCAACAACGGGTTTCTTTAAAATCTCACGTTGCACACAACGTTGAGTTATACTGAAAAATAATAATATATTATTATTATTTTAAATGATAGTCAACGCATAGCCATTATATTGGTAGAAATAAACATAACTAACTATAATATGATTACACATATCTTTTAAATGTTTTTACATTTATCAAATAAAATTTAGAGGCTTAAAATGTGAATGAATATAATTTTAAGCATAAATACTCTAATATTCTTTAAAAGGTCGATTTACCGCCTTTTGATGGTAAAATATCTTTAAATATATTTTTTTCACTTTTATATGTTATATTTGACAAAATAAAATTCTTCTTTATAATCGGGACATCAACATTTACTTTGGGTAAATTTTTTGGTATTTTTCTGATAAAATTCATTTTTTAATGAATAGTGAAAAACACTGTATTTTAATTCAAAGCTGCCTTTTAATCTAATTTATTTATAGGGTTATATTGTCTTTTTAATTGGTTTTAAATTGTAATTAGATTATATTTTTACCATTTAATCCAATTTTTTCCATTGGAATTAATTTCACTTTGAAATTGGACATAAACAAGTGTCAATCTTTTAATAGTTATTATTTCTTAAAAACACGCTTTTTGTTTGGACAACAGAAATTAAATTTAAATTAATTAATGAAACTTCTATGTTTTTTATTTGGTAAAATATACATCATTTTTTAATTTGGAATATCAAATATATCATAGGCTGAATTTTTTGTATTTTTCTGAAAACCTTCAATTTTTGATGAACAGTGAAAACACTAAGTAGTAGTTAAAAAAACCGACTTTTTCCATTTAAATAAAATTTTACTGCTTCTGTGAATTGAATTTTTATAATCTGACATACATGGTTATTATCAGTACGTAAAATTTGGTTCAATAAGATGAAAATAATATTTTTTGAATAGTAACTTTTGACTTATTTACTACGGTTAAAGGTAAATAGGGTAATTCAAGGTAAAAATAATGTTATAATAATATAAAATTACCTTAACACTTGTCCTAACCTTATTATATGTGTCATTTCCAACAAATACAATCCTTGGGTGATATTTTTTGGCCTTTGAAAGCCATTTGGGTAAGATAATGACATTAATAACTTTTTATTTAAAGTAAAAATAAAAATATCATAAACATGTATTGTTTTTCTAAAACAATTTTAATGTGGGGTTATATAATTGATATATTTGACTATAAATATTCATTATAAATCTAAAACTATTTTCTACATCATGGTATTTTATTTATAATTTTTAGACATCAAATAAATAAAATTATTTATGACACAATAATGATGCAGTGTTTACCTCAATAATTAATGATTTAAATAAATAAGATTATAAAAATTAAAACAATATCCAAAACATGACCAATTCTTATTGGATGATTTTATTTTTAACAAGAGTCGTCTTATATTAGACTTTAATAAGTTTTTGACCTTTAGAAACCTAAAATCATTATATAATAAAATAATATTTTCAAACATTCCTAAAGAGCCCCTCCTCCCCCTTATAAAAAGACCTCACCTCTAACCCATTACGCACACCTCTCAAGCCCATTGTCTCATCCAACCTCTGCCCAAATAAGATCTCAAGATCCTTATCTTTCACCTATAATCCTTACATTAGGTATAAGGCACTTCAAGAAATCCTTTTGGTTCAAACCAAAGGGAGTTACCCGAATTAAAGGTAACATCTTCTCTTAAGTTCTTTTATTTTATTTTACTTCTCCAACCCCATAAACTCTTTTTATTACTTTATTTTATAAAAAAAAGTATCCTAGATATACTATTTTTTTTATATGAGAATAATTCTAACTACACTTACACACACCTCCGTCTAATGGGTAAAGAATATACTGTTTCTGTGGACGGTGAACTACTGGCTCACGAAACGATGACTGTTCAATCTTCTCTTACCACCTCTTTTTGTGGAAATTAAGATGGAAATGTATTTACATGTGATATATATTATATTTATATTGTCTCTATACTTATTTATTTTTCATTTATATCATACATTTATGGTTTCCATAATGGGTAAATAGGATAATTTCATTTGAGGAAGTTCGGACTACCGCCCTCTCAAAGTGATATGACTCATTCATGCTATGCGTGGAACATATAAATGATGGAATTAATGAAATTATATACGATATTATACTGGAATTATAATATACCTATGTATCATTAAGTTTTCATTACATTAAATATTAAATAGAAATGAAAGTGGTGTTCATGCGTACGTATGGCTTACCATCTCCATGAACGGTGCATTTCATTTCCTACCTCCAAATGTTATGTACTATTATAAATACATATATATACTGGATATATATGATATATATGATATATAAATCATGAATATAATTCTATATATAATGTACTTTTGACCACATGAACAATTTTTAATTATAAGAAGTTCATTTTTGACTCAGGTACCAAATATCGACAAAACGGCCATTATTAACTTAAATGATTACATAATGTTTATAACATGGTAACACGTGATATAAAAGGATAATAAACTTGAAAAATTTTCTTAAGAAATTAGAAATTATCTTTAGTTTGTTATTCATGAGATTAAATAATGAACGGGTCAAGTCGGACATGAGGTAAGGGGTTTTCATCTCACTTTTTATTCCCGTGAGTTTCATGATATATTTTCCATTATTTTCTTTTGTGTGGTGTATGTATTTCCCATGATTGTATTATTTTTTGTAATATAAATTAATTTATGGTTATTTACATCTTTATTATATGATCCTTCTTTCATGGGGTGTATGTTTTGTAAGTTAGCAAATCAGTAAGGAAACTTTTTAATCCAATTTCCATTCTTTGGGTTAATATTCTAATTCTTAATTATTTCATGATATAATTATTTTTGTAATCACTATTTATTTATTTATTTTGTAATTTCCACTTCCCTTTTGTGTGGATATAAGTTTTATACACATAATCTCCCAATTGATAAATTCTAATTTCATTTATACGATCTTTGTAAGGGAACTTTTCACCCTTCTCTTTTAGTCAAATACTTATTTTTTGATATGTCTTTTAATTTCCTTTTTCATATGTTGGTATATGTTCTTATATATCCTTATTGTTTTACATTTTATTTCCATGTGATGAGAGACCCTTTTTCTCTCATCAACTCATTTTATGAATTTCAAAGCAACATCGTTAGGCTGTCAAATTTCTGTAAGAGAACTTCTTAACCCAATTTAAATTCATTGGGTTAAACTTCTACTTCTTGATTATGTCATGCTTTGAATATGTGTCAATGAACTCTGATTTTTTTAAAATTAATATGCAATTATATTGGGTGTATTCTTATCTGTCACACATAATTATGTCATTGATTTATCCTTAATCTAAGGATACGATCTTTGTAAGGGACTTTCTCTCAATTTACATTCCATTGAGAATTATTTGTTGTTAAACACCAATTCACTTTTATATAGTGTATATACTTCCCTTTGACATATTATATCATGAATATCATTATTCTCATGATATTGTATGCTCTGTTTAATGTTATTCTATAATTATTTTTATTCAAGTATTTTCTCAAGTGGTAAGGGGATCTTTAACTAAAACTTTGTTTTAAATGTTTTAAAGATTTTTTCTAATAAATATTTCATATTAATGGCCATTTTTTAAAAATGTTTTTAAAGATTTATTTATATATACATTAATATTTTAAAATTTTAATTCCTTTAAAAGATTCAACGTGGTATAGGAAACTTTGATTCAAAAATATATTTATTAAATGTTTTAAATTATTTTGAAAATGGTTTGATAAAGCATTGATTTTTTCAATATCTTGAAATGATATATTGTGATTGCAATGTGGAAATGTTATCTTTCCTTTATGCTTGTTTTATGTGTTATGATTATGTTATGGTTATTGGGCATTATTTATATATACGGGTTGTTCTGTGATAAACCTAGGGTGGGTGAGCCCGAGATAACTCACCAATGCATTAGGTAACATAATAGAGGTAAACATTAAAGTTTCTCCTATGAGATTTAGGGAATATATTGTGATGGGTATTCCAAGTGTAACTCCCTATGTAGCTATGAAATATATAATGTAAGTATGATATGGATGGCATAAGTTACCTTTATGATTTATGATTTCTATGTGTTATTCATAAATCTTATAATTTCATAAGGTATGAGCTTATTCTTGGAATGCATTGATGGAATAATGTTTTCTTTATTTATTTTATAATCCTTATTGAGATTTTTATGTTCATCCAAAGTTTTCAAATGTTTTTCACAGGACATAAATATGAATAGGGTCAAGGATGGGATCAAGAAAAAGTTATGTTGTCTAAAACATGGAACTAGACATGAATCTTTTTTTTCAAGAGTTTTTATTTTATGAAAAAAATGGATACTGAGTAGAAGTGTCTAATTTGTAATTTTTAAGATGTAATGTAATATTTATGTCTTAATTCTCTAAAAATCTAAACCTTAAAAGATCCATAATGTGAATTATTCATTTAATTCAAGATTATGTAATTTTTTAAGGATGGGTCCTTATAATAGGTATACTCTATATATAAGGGTCTAAATAGTCATGTTAGGTTTGATTTTATAGCTCCTTGAGATGAAGTTTTCTTCTATACAAAATGTCATGATTGTTTGAAGAAGTAATTTTATAATGTAGTTCACGCAATCCTAAAGGGTAAATTTGATATAATAAATCATATAACAAACCTATTTACATGAAAATTTATCACCCTAGTGATCTCAAAGTATATTATCTACTCAAACTAGAGTGCATTCCCAAAGTTGGGTTTTTAACACCCACCTTTTTTTAAAAAATCACCCATGTTGTGATGGGAATTTTATGAATGAGGAAAGTTTTTTTTTAAATACCCTTAATGTTTTAAATTTAAAATATATTTGAAATAAATTATGTAAAGAAAATAGATATATAGAAACACTTATCCTAGCATTCCCTTGCTCCATAAACACCCATAAGTGATTTTCAAATAAAAACCTGATTATAAGAGTTAACAAATGGGTGAACTTGAGCGATCTGAAATATTTAGGTATTATAAATTCATGTGATATATTTTTTATCATTTCATAAACATATAAATGGGTGATGTAAAACCAATTATGAATATCTTTAGTTTGACTAGGATAAAGACTATAGTTACATGACATATCTCGAAAAATTATTTCTGACTTGACCATAATGAACTTCTATAGGTTCGACCGACACCTATGAATCTTACCTTCATAAATCCCTGACCTTTCACCTAGGTGGCCCCTTGATGTTATGTATTTATTTCTCCCAATTAAATCATTGAAGAAGTTGGTTATAAAAATCATTCCATTCATCTAAATCGATACTCCCATAATATTTCTATTTTTAAAATTCATGTGGAAAAAATTATCATGTATTTCTTAGATACTGAGAATCATATACCATGTAATACATCTCCCACATGGTGATCCAATTACTAAAATTAAACTATATCAGGTGTTAAATAATTTTCCCATTTGATAATGAGGATCCATAATTTTTAAGAACTGATGTCACCCCCTTTCCATAAACCCCATCCTGGCTATTGAGTTAGAAAACATGATTCCATGGATTACATTCTGTTAAATCCCCCATACATTTTTAGCATCTCCATGTCACTCTAACTAATATAAATACGTTTATAAGGAATTTTTATATGGGAAAATTCCACACAAGAAATTGAACCTATGACCATGTCCTAAAAATACCTTAATCTTTTGGTTTTTTCCATAATACCTTAAACTTATAGTTGTGTACCCACATGACCATATACCTATTGTTATGTACTCTCAAGTCTATAAACATGTGAACATATACCAATAAGTCCCTAAACCAATGCCTCACCTGATTTATAAGAATCAATACCTCATGTGATAAACATGGGACTCACAAAGAAAAATTTCCCATATGCCTTATGACCCTATCTCAAGTTTCCTCGTGATTCCACGACATGCCTTGGGTTCCACGCCTAAGGTGCCTCATATATAAAATACCCTTGAATTGAAATGAATAATAAGTGGCATAATTAATAGGTTTCCACTTTGAGGTTGTATAAGGAATAAGATTCATGAACATGAATAAATCTATAAGGGAAACCTAGAATAGAAAATTAGATCCATGGAGGAATCCATAGATGGGGGAACCAAAATCTTATCTTCTCATTCCCATCAAGGAGATGACATCATCAATTGTGGTGTAAGAGTTTTTCTAACATTAGAAAGATTTATTATTGGGAAACCACCCTAGAGGTGGAATGACCAGGCAAAGGATGATTACTAATATAGAAAAGGAAATGAAAATAACATCACCACTCTGATGTGTTCTCTGGTAGAAAAGTGTCAAAAAACAAACTAGTGAACCTGATGTGAAACTCTTGTCCTTTAGCAGTGAGCAGATGAGTAACACTAGCCACCATTATATTTGTAAATCAAAAGATCTAAACATTTGACATCAGGTTTTATCAAAAAAAATAGAGGTTTTTTCATGGATCTCTACTCTAGTATCTAGGGGAAATGAATAACATTAGGCATCCTTATTCTGAGGCATCATCGGCATGGATCCTTCATCCACCATTAAGAGAATGAATAACATTGGCACATTGGGAATCACCTTCATCAAACTTTTTCAGACTTTTGACTTCATGTATCCTATAGGTCCCTCACAATAAATTCTTGATGACCCACAACCAATATCCGTAGAGGTAGGATAACCAATGGTGTGGTGTTCCAAAACTACTTTCATCTTTCTACACCATCCACCACTCCCCCAGCTACTGGGAACCCTCACCTCATATCCCCCTCATACTTCATATAAAGGAAGGTCATCAACACCATAGTTTATCATTAAAAATTGTAATAGTTCATCCCAAATAAGGACATGGCCCAACAATATCTATAAGAATTGACACTATGCAGTTTTTTAAACCTTCAAGCGACATGCATGGGGTAATACCCCCTATCACTATGAAGGAAAATTCACGGAGCCTCTCCTCAAAACGTTCTAATGGATCACTCCTATATTTTAATTTTTTAGGGGATGTATGGGTCACACCTTCAATTAAATCAACCCAAGAGATTCTTAGGGTTGCACCCACTCGTCCGTGTTGATAATGTTGACTAGCTCCATAAGCTAACGAGTAGGTTAACCATATCCCTCCTCTGTTGGACCTAGTCTAGAATACTCGAAACTAATGTTGGGTTAATGTCACTAACACTTCCTAATATTAGTCCTCTCTATTAGATCAAGTGGCCCATGCCTCTATTTGAAAACCTCACCCTACCATCAAAACCACAATGTTGGGGGCTTCTTCATCTGATTGGGATTGAGGCCCCTTCTTCCTATAATGCAATTCGGGTTTACTCTTCCCATCATGGTCACTAACAAAATACATCATGGTTCATACCATGATGATGAATTACACCACATAGGTATTCCTCATAGCACAATAAACTAACACTGAGGTCCCCCATATGCCAAAAAAATTCCTACCCCGCAGATACATCCTAGGGTAGGAGAAAAAAACCACAATGGGGGCCATTCATATAGAACCATCTGCAAAACATGTGGAATAAATCTCTATGACCCCCATAGGCTCTAACCTGAGGGATTACCATGTTGGATAAAATAGTAATTAGGGAAATATAATATCACTATTTACCTCTCAGAACTCATAGCAATAGATGACATGATGGAACCACCCCAACAAATGCCCCCATAGTTGGTGGAAGGAACCCATTGGTTGTGACTTACCAAGATTATTGTTGACGCCCATAAGGTCCCATGATCCCTAAATAGATATGTACATGTGTAGGAAATCCTATTTTCCCTCTAGTGACTCTATTTGAAAGAATATCTACCTCTATAATCTTCTCTCATTTTTATATGTACCTTGGTAGTATGGGAGATACTAGGGTCTAGGTTAGTTCCATATAAAAATGGGGAGAATTATACTAAGACAAAGAGGCATGATTACCTTCCTTATCATCAAGAGTCTATGGATATCCTATCCTATTTGGATATGCTCATGTTGTTGGTCTCTCCTCTATAAGACAATCAAACCTTCCATGTATGGTTGTCCCATGTAACACCATCTCTACAAGAAAATTAGTAATTGAGCAGGTCTTCTTCCCTCAAACCTCTTGTTTCTAGACCAAATCTGATCGGTGAATGGGGTAATTCGAAATAGGATTACCCTCTAGGAAATGAGTGGGTGGGTTTCTTATGGGTGATCAAGACCAGAAACTAGCTATAGCTTGTGTTCTGGCCACTAGCTAATTTGTAATTTTCTATTCCAGAGCCCTTCACTAAGGACCATGTGTTCAAAATTCAATAGAATATATGAGAGAAATTAAACTACCTTTGAGACCACCATATTACCTTCCTAGTAATACAATAGAATATCTAGGATATCATTTATTAGTTCTATAAGTTTGATTTCATTGCACTCTCGGAGGCCAGCTCGACTCGACTTATATGTGTATTTCTATAGTTTTCAGAAAACCTGCATCAAAAGACTCACTATTCATATGTGGGTTACGTAAGATTAATTTAACCATTTCCAAATTAGAGGATAGGGGTAGTACACTACCCTCTATTTTATTCTCCTTCCATAGAGACAATGGGATCAGCAGGCTTGCCTGCCCACTAAAAGTTAAAGTTCTACTCTAACCATTTCCATCATGAATGTTTTCATGATCAATATCCTGGATGATTAGAGAAACTGGGATAAAATTATTGAATATGATGGAGGTAACATACATTGATGGGAGACACAATATCATTTAGATCATCTTATATTCTCCTCCACTCATTAGCAGAGACATCCATTGGGCATCCTATGTACTCCCACTAAGGGACTACCTCCTACTCATAGATATCCTGAATAAGAAAAGGTGATTTATAAACCCATCATACCATATAAAATTGATCTAGATATTGGGTTAGATACCATAATGGTTGTATTGCAATAGGAGATTAATTTATACTAGAGTATCACCTCCTAGTTTATCCCCAAACAATGCCTAGAGTGAGAAAATATTCCAGGGGACAATTTCCCTCCTTCAGTAGAGCATCCAGTCCTTCTTGATTGGGAAAAAGGGTTAGGGAATGCAGTGATACATACCTAATCAGATTAGAGGCTAGTGGATCTGTCATGTAGCCAATATATGACCCCACCTACCCTACCATAGTAGTGTGACTTCTCACATCGAGATCATGACTTCTTCACCTCTCAGTATAGTTGGCCGATAAAAGTATTTATTACCATAAAACCTCACCAAGGTGATGTGATATCCATTGTCATCACCAATCTTGAGGCTTCAGAGACATAATAGGTTTCTATACCTCATTATAGAAAGTCATATCTAGCATAGATAGACCACATCCATCAACCCAAATACTTTTTTAATCTAAGATTTACCTCATTCAATGGGATGGGTGATCCGATTTCACATCAAGACCATTTCATCTCACTGTGTAACCTAATTATAGGGACTACAAAATAGTATGATATAAAAAAGATTCAATGTTTCATCCATACAATGGAATGGAAAAACATTCTTTTACAATCAATTATCCTTAGGATCTATTTCCAGTTGGGAGGATTTATGTAGGTTTCTCCTTTACCAGTTCAACTCTAAATTGAACAAGACTGGCATATCCAACCTTTCCAAATGACAGAATTTGTCATACAAGCATGTTACTGACTTCATGAACCAATGAAAGTGTCTCACATACTTCGTCAATGTAAAACTTCCTCAGGAATGGTTATTAGGGATGTGTGTAGAGAATTTATAGGATGAGATGGTCCCTCTCTAAGATACCCATTTGGATTTAAATTTTTCTCTAAATGATATTAGCATCTAGAATAAGACTATAAATGGACCATATTGCGGTCCTTCCCATTACCCCTTCCAGTCCTAGTATGGAGGCCTATGACGGAAAAATCAACAACATCTATACAAACTTAGCCCCCATATCTGGTCCATCTTCAGTAACCTCTTCCATGTAAGCCTCACCAAGAACATCCTCATCAAGTAAAACCTCTTAATGATAATTTTTCAAAATAATTATTTCAAGTGAAAGACCAAAAAATTCCCTTGGATTATTGGAATAATAATAACTACTATTTAAATGATGAAATGGTTCTAGGGTGCTTCATATTTTCCCTAAAAAAGAACATCTTAAAGTTCATAGAATGTATAATGCTCTAAGAGGTTGAACTACCTAATAAATCCAACCACTAAACATACCACATATTCCTTAGACACAACCTCAAAGTGTTCTTCAATCTCATATATTGGCTCCGGAACCAAGTGCAATGTGGCCGAATCAATATGGGTGAAATCATGATATATGTGGTATATATCACTACCATCCTTGATAGTGATGATAAATACTCCAAATAATGTCAGTAGGATCCAATCTAAAGTATGAGTAAGTATAAATACTAGTTATATTGTAAGATAATCTCTCCTTACCATGATATTATATTTGAATTTTTGAGTAGATCAGAACCACCTGTAGTTTTTTCAACTCCTCCATCCAACAAATTTGTTTCATAGGCATAATTGTATTTGAATAATAGTTGTTGATGATTCCACGATATCAAAAGTACCCTAATTTTTCTGAAATATATTAGAACGAAGCATGTTCTTTGCTGGTAATAGATTCTAGTTTGTTTTTTCTTATAAATCCACACTAGGTAGACAAGTTGTTTAGAAGATAAGTGTTTTTCTAGTGTAGATGAATAAATTCATGAAAGTAGTTCTATTTCCTAGTGTTTTTGAATTTTTTGGGTCCAAATTTGGGGAATTAAGAAAGGTGTTTTTGGAAAAAGAAGTTTTGCCCAAGGCTGCAGGTGAATCTATATGTTGCATGAAAGGTATGTTTTAGGATGGTCTCATAAAAATATAAAAATAGAATGAACTGCATGAAATATTATTTTTTAATGAAAGAACCTTACGTGCAAAATATGATGTCAAATTGGTCTTCCATGAAAGTGGAGATTTGAGTTCGTCAATTCAAAATATGGAAAAGGCATGAGATGCAGACAAAAGATGAAATTGTGATAAAGGATCTTACACACAAAATGATACGACAATTTTAATCATAACACATGGAGTTTGATGAGAAAGGAACTTACTCATAGGGTCATCCATTTTTATAAATATTCTTCTACCCCCATTAAAGACCTAGAACATTTTCCAACAATGATTTGTTGTATCTACCACATGAAATTATTGCATGCTGAAGACTTATGCACTATAAATTTTACACATAGAATATTACTTGATTCTAGAAAGACCAAGTGAATCTCATGGTGTGGTTGAGCCAAAGATATAGGTTGCATGAAAGAAATATTATGCCACTATCCCAAAATTTGTGCAAAAGTACAGGTGTTATGCGAAAGTGTTGTGTTGAGATGTAATCATTTTTTGTGAATAAAATTTGTTTGATAATTGATTTCATGTCCATAAATTCATATATACGGTGAAAAAAGTCTCATTCTAGTTAGAGAAAATGAATTATATTCCAATCTACTAAAGCAGACATCAATTCGATAAACTGAGTAAGGTTTCTCATAGAGCAGTGGGCTAAAGGGAGTAAATGAATGTGTTCTGATGGATGTTGTGTGAAATCCATAAAATCTTGTAATGTTAGTGTTCCTAACATTGAGCGACTATTTCTAAACTTATGTATTCCTCAACTAGTGATGATTAGAAGATTTTTGTACGACCGACACACTGTCGGTGTATGCTCCTTGGACTAGCCCTTTGTGGTGAACCAAGTAAAACTATTGTGTTCTATCTCTTCATGGGAATGTTAAATAACTACACAAATCCATCATATAGGTTTTATAGGTTCCTACCAACAAGGGAACAAGATTAAGTATTTTAAAAGAAAAAGTTGATACCCTAATTCACCCCTCCACTCTCAGGGTTCTCCAGTGTCTTATAAGTGGTACATAGAAAAGGATCACCTATGTTGGATTCTATATAGTAAACCTATTCTTTATTGATGGGTTGTGTTTCTTTCTTGAGTAAATATTGAAGTGTAGTTATGGCATCCCGCCTTTTATTACATAAATTTTCATTACATTTTACATATAGAGGATCTTTAAAGTCTGGTGTCTTGGAAATCAGGAACATAATACATGAAAACAAAATAAAACATCCTTCTAATACACTTGTAAGGATTCATCATAGGTTCATCCTATGTAAAATTACTGCATCTTATAACCTGGAGACATACATCAAAGGAAAGGGTGAGAAAAAGGCTTAGTAAGGAAAACAAGTGAAACAATTGACATGTGATCTTGAGCAATATTAATAAGAACATTATATAAATCATAAAAGGCATGAGCAATGGAAGAATAGGAATATCATAATAAAAATAACTTGAATCATAACTTTAATATGTGGATAAAACATTTCATTTAGATATTTATGAACATATCACCAAGTTTTATCCCTGAGGTGTCATAAAAATTACCAAGGTTATTCACCAAGGTATCGTGAAACTTGTCATCTCTAGAGATTAATTATTTACCCAATGCATTAGATCAATATCAGGTCACACCCTTAATATGTATTTACTTTCATGTGATCCACATATAACATAATCAAACATTTCATAAATAACCCATAGAGAATAAAAGAAATGGGTTTCATTTCAAAATTGTGACATTTTAAAAGTTCTAAAAAAAGATCATTATGTCAATTATAACCCATGGAAAGTGAGTGAGGGTTATATGTATGTCAATTCCAGAATAAAATATATCATTTTTTTGTATTTATGAACACCCATATAAACGAAATATTTTTTGTTATTCACATAAATAAACAAGATAATTTCAAGAGAGAAACAGAGAGAAATTTTGAGATGAAATTTCTGTAGCATAACAGCTACATAACATTCTTTTAGAAAACATTAAAAAGAGTGTAAAGGGTAAACCGCTCATAAATAATTCATAATACATTATAAAGGAAGAATAACATGGATATAAGAACATGGTATGGATATTTTAATGTCATACCACATGAAAAGGAAACTTGAAAGGAAAGAGAAGATGTGATTTCTTTTACAAAAAAAATCGGCAGTCTAACGGTGTCGCTTAAAATTTCAGAAAAATAAATTGATGAGAGAGGAAAGGGTCTATAATCATTTGGAAATGAAATGGACAGTAGTAAAGATATATAATAATAATCACACACCTAATAAAATGGAACTATAAGACATAACATAAAGGAAGTCATGACTTAAAAGATGAGGGTGAAAGGTTCCCTTCTCTTGAAGAGTAACTTCAAAAGATTGAAGGTTGGAACCTTGGGAGGGTTGAGGACACCTTGGGAGTACTCCTTGAGATGTAAGTAGACCAGAAATTCATTGAGGAGTATTTTAGAATGAAATGAATGAGGGAAATGGTTTGGTATTTATAGGAAAAGTGAGGGAATAAATTATTAATTTCCAAGGGACACCTCATCGGTGGTATTTACAAAACCATAGGCTTGCCCATGGTATTTTCCCATGGTATTGGCCACTTGGGACACTTCATAGCATATCTCACTATTCATAAGTCGACCAGAAATCTTGCATCGTTATTACATCATTAATTATGTCATTAAACACCCGAAACTCAAAACTGTATTTTTACTATTCACTGAAAATTAAATTGTTTCAGAAAAATCCCAAAAATTCACTCTAACCTAATATCAATGCTATGAATTTAAAAATGAACTCAATTTTATGAAAATAATTTTCTAAATATTTTTAATTTAATTTTTAAATAAAATAATTATTTATTCCGAAAATACAACTTTAAACTATAACTCATTTTGTAACACCTTAAAAATGTAATCAAGGTCCCATAAAATTATCGTATAACCATAATATAATAAAGTAACAATTTATGATTACATTTTATGAAAATATATTTCCATTTTAAATTATTAAATTAATTATAAAATTGTAAATAAAATATTTATGACATACAAAAATACCAAAACTTATACTATGATTGTTTTTTCACTTTTAATATGTTTAAATTGTATTTATACATTCATGGGTGAAGTTTCTATTTTTTTAGCCAATTTACTATTCATTACTATTCATACGGGTATATTACTATTCATACTTTACTATTCACTAAAAATCAAGTTGATCTTATTAGACTCTAAATTTCTCACTTATCACAATTGTAGAAGACCATTTTTTGAAAATCATTTCACATTATTAATTATTTAATGTTTACATAAATATTTTAAAATACCATTTTTTCCAAAATTCATCAATAATACACCTCCTATATTTATCCGAATATTTTAAATTCACAAACATTTCCATAATAAAAATTTTATTTATATAAAAGGATTACATAAAGTAGCTATGGTCTCATTACATAGCCCCTTATTACACCAGCATAAGACCTAAGTTTAAGGTGTGTTATGGTGATAGAATCTTGGGGTAGCTCAGACAATATTGTTCGAGTGGTGATTTCTATCAGCTTGAACTTCTCCCATAGGTGATTCTGTTCAAGATTCACACGTTGATGTTTGGCTTGGGCTTGGTCCAGATCAAAGCCCAATGATGTTACCTCCTTCCCAAGCTCTGACAGATGGGCTTCATATGGCCCGAGTGTAGAGACCCAAAGCTTGACGTACATGGACATTACATTACTTTTGCAGAATATTTAATACATGACAAAAATATACACCCAAAGATCGTATTAGTTTAGTGTCTTTGGAAACTTGAAACATAATCTTCTAATCATGGTGAAAGATCTTCAACATCTCCCATAAAGATCTTCCCCTTTTGGCTTTCTTACCTAAAAACTTTCTTTATATCCTGGGGGAAATAAAACATAAAAAGGGTGAGCTCAAATGCTCAGTAAGGGTAAACATAGAGAACATAAAACAATCTATAAACATTTGAATACAAAAACTTGAACATAAAATCTAAAAATCAAAATCTTGAGCAAAGACATAAATCTTGGAAGTACGTAAGGAATATATCATAATGGATCATCAATCATGATAAAATAGCATGGGAATAAAGCATGTAATTGTGGAAACCATTAACCACATGTTATGATTTCCATAGTAGCTAAGGCATTACTGTCATGACCATCTTAGTGGACAAAGTCTCTTTCTGAATCGAGTTTACTCCTCGTTTCAGTCCTGTAACACTGAACCGGGTTAACTTACCGTTTTAGCCATGTCTATCTCATGAGATATAAATCTTTACCCAATGCATTGGAGGGAGATATAGGTCTCACCTGTCTCATAATAAAATCATTCTTATGTGTTTCACAACATAAACATAAATCATTCATCATAACCCAAAGAATAAAATGGTTTTTATAAACATCATCTCATCATCACATAATCCATATAAAATAAATGGATATCATTTCATCATAAAAAACATCAAAACATGTACTTGAATCATACCCATATTAAATAATGTCATCTTTTATGGAAAATAGGTTTGATAAAACACTTGAAATGAATTCTTGGGGAAAATATCCTTCTTAAAAATCATTTTCTTTTCTAAAAATGACTTGAAAATTTTAAAAGAAAAGGATTTTTTTGAAAATAATCATGAAAACTTGTAGAGGAAACTTCATAAAAATTAAGTGTTATGAAACTGTAAAAATTAGTTCATTCTATATAATTTAAAAAAAAATTCTCCTCATACTTTTGTCGGAAAAGTCAAAAAGTACCTTGTATGGTAAACAAAAGAAAGATTCCTTCCATACGATGTGGTAAAAGTAAAAAGGGTAAAAATGAATTTAAACATACATGGAATAAAATTAAAAAATTTATGAAAACATTTTGAGAACATAAGGATATGGATAATAAACATAACCCTAGTAAATACTTACAAATAATCAATCTTGGATAAGAATGAGATTGGAATAATTATCCCTTACCTTAGGTTCGATATGCTTAGTACGTATCCGAACCTCCTGTATAATGATTTAAATAATGTCATTGACTTATTATAGAATCATATTCATTGTTATTATATCATATATGGTTCACTTATGACTTTATATTATCCGTTTTTTGTAAATTCCATGTTAAAGCAGTGTTTTGAGTAAAATCATTTCATTTATCGTACGTGTTTTGACTTGTTGTTCTTGATATTATTACTTATATCCTGATTTAATTAATTCCAAAATGTAAAACATGATTTATATATAATATATATTCAGTATATAAATATATTTGATAGATCGATAAATGAAATACATCGTTCATGGAGACGGTAGGCCGTGCGTACGCATGAACGCTGTTTTCGTTTCCTTATTGAATTGAATGGAATTAAGTAGATGATATAAATATATATATACATAAATCCAGTATCATTATTATTTCATATATTTCATTATTATTCATTATATATACTTTATAATAATTCATGAATGGTTATCATGGAGAATGAATCTCATCGCGTCGTGGAGATGGTAGTCCGTACGTACGCACAAGCGATGATATCATTCTCATGATCGTAGAATTGTATTGAAGTGTATGTATAATATTTCAGAATAAATATAACTTTAAAATAATCATATATAGTTATTTATTTACACCATTATACCCATCCAAGTAAGGTGGTGGTCGAAAACAGATTACACCACGGCGTGGAGACGGTATTTCGTACGTAAGCACGTGCAGTGATTTCGTTTTCCGTAGGATGGATAGAAGGTGGAATAGGGTTGTTTCATATTTATAATAACATATCAGTATATAAGTAATACTTATGTTATTAATTTATAATGAGACAACTAAATAAGAATAATTAGAAGAAGAAAGAAACTTGAGAGAATCAGAAGAAGTGATTACCTCTTCTTCGACGCACCTCCTTTAATCTTCCTCTTAAGGAAGTAGAGTTGGTCTTTTGAGAAGACCAGAACCTCCATAATGTTTCTAGGGAAGTGGAGAAGAGAAATGGTTAGGGGTTTTCTGAGCTTCAAGGCTCAAAAGGGTGTGAAGAGAAGAGGGAAGGGGTGTCCTTTTTATAAGGGAGGAGAGGGGCACCTTTGGAAAAACATAAAATATTATTTTATAATAAAGTCATATTTGGTTTATAATAGCTCCAAATTGATTTATTTCGAATATAAAGTGAGTATGGGTCGAAATTCTCTCAACCAATAGGTTTTATACAAGTTTAGGTTACTAGTTTAACCTTATCTTTTAGATTTAACTCTAAGTTAAATAATTTAACTTTTACCGTGTCTTCTTGTTTTCTTACACTATATGGTTAATAAACTTACTATAACCCGCAAAAAGAACCCCAAGTGGTTCATTATTAATATATATAACCTTATCTAAGTCATTTGTCCTAACCTTATATTTTTTGGAAAATAATAACAATTAATAATATAATATTTGTTTTAAAAACAATTTTATGTCAATTTTGACACTATTTGGTAATTGATTTTTGTGAAAATTATAACAGCATGATTAGTTCTAACAAAGTTAATTAAATCAATACTAACATGTCATATTAACCTATAAAATTATTGTAATTCATAAAAAGTTTCAAATTACATTTATTTGGGTATTTATAATATCAATTATTTTAATATTTCACTATTTAGGTAATTACTGCATCACCATTGTGTCATAAATAACTTAAATTATTTAATGTTTAAAAATTATAAATAAAATACCATTAGGTAAGAAATAATTTTATATTTCTAATGAATATTTATAGTCGAATTTATCTTATTTATAACTCTATATTAAAAATGTTTTAGTTATTAAACTTTGATTTTAACTATTTTAACTCTTCTTTAAATAAAATAATATTAAATTTCCTAATCTAATCCAAGTGGACCTAAATGGTCATATTTTATTCCTAAGTTTGTTTTTGGTCGAATTAAACTTATCCAATAGAATTAGTACATGTGTTAGGGTAATAATAATATCATTTTTACCCTTAATTCCCCTATTTACTTTTAACCGTGGTAAATAAAAGTAAAAAGCTACTATTCACCAAAAATTATTTTTATCTTATTGAACCAAATTTTACTCCTTGATATTAACCATGTCTCTCGGATTTTCAAAATTCCACTCACAGAAGCGGTAAAATTAAGTTTTATGTAAATTCTCAAATTCTCCTAGGAGGTGGGTAAAAGACGGTGAAAAGTTCAATAAAATTTTAATATATCTAAAATTATTATAAAATGGCTCAAATTAATTACATTGAACTTATATAGGTATTATGTATCAATTTTGACCTAAAATAAATTTAAATAAAATAAATAATTATTTAAATAAAAAGTCGGTTTTTAAATAGTAACCCAGTGTTTTCACTATTCATCAAAAATTGAATGTTTTCAGAAAAATACCAAAAATTCACCCTAGGATAATTTCGATATTCCGAATCCAAAAATGAAGTCCATTTTGAAAGATAAAATTTATAAAATTTCAAAAAGTGGGTATTACTATTCATAACGACTAGTTCATAATAATATTATAATAATATCTCATTTAGTGAAACTTGGTATTGCGTATAACAAACTCTATCGTGGAAGGTCGTGGTTGCGTGTAATAAAAGCCAAGTTAGGGTTGTGTGTAGTGCAATATTCATTTGTTGTTGTGTATAATAGAATCCAACCATATTTCATTTATACATTGAATATATATATATATATACACTCAATGTTGCGTAAAATAACTTCTATCAAAGGAACTTGAAATTGTGTGTAACATGATCCAAGATTAGTGTTGTGTATACTGCAAGCTAATACAGTGTTGCATATAGAGCAAGATAATTTTGGTGTCGCGTACTACACAAGACATCAATGAAATTAAAAAATAATAATTCTCATAAAATCTCGGGTTGTTACACCGAGTCTACGGGATGAGGCCATTCAATCTTATTTCTGTATTAATTAACCATGATAACTAAATTTATAAAAACACAAAATTAAGATTATAGTTTCCAATGGTCATATTGACCAACGGTCATATTGACCAACGGTCATACAATAGTCGAAACCCAATGGTCTCATTTCAATTATACCTACTTCATTAATTAAAGGATATAGTTTTTTTGAGTATAAAAATAAAATAACACACAAATTTAGGAAACAAATATAATTAAAAAGTTCGGGTCATTACATTCTTCCCCCTTAATAAATTTCATCCCCGAAATTTTAACTCATACCCTACGAAGAGAAAATGTGTGGGTAATTCTACCTCATAGACTCCTATGGTTCCCACGTGGCTTCCTCACATTTGTGGTTCCTCCACAACACCTTAACAAGGAGAGTAGTCTTGTTGCGTAGAACCTTGTCCCTACAATCCAAGATCTCTACCGGATGCTCCTCATAAGAGAGGTCATGTTCCAATTATACCACCTCTAGGTTTAGTACATGTGAAGGGTCAGGTATGTACTTCCTCTAGAGGGATACATGGAATACATCATGAACTTGTGATAGATTTAGAGGAAGTGCAAGTCGATAGGCCACTGTTCCCATGCGATCAAGGATTTCATAGGGGGAAATTTACCTAGGGCTGAGCTTCCCTTTCTTCCCAAAACTCATGACTCTCTTCCAAGGTGATATTTGAAGAAAGTCTTTGTCACCAACATCAAACTCCAAGTCCCTTCGATAGTTGTCGGCATAACTCTCCTACTGACTCTAAGTAGCCTTAATGTGTTGCTGGATGGCATGGACTTTTTCTGTCATCTCTTGCACAAGATCAGGCCTAAGAAGCTTTCTCTCACCAGCTTCATCCCCACAAGTAGGAGTTCTACATCACTTCCCATATAGAGCTTCATAGGGTGCCATTTGAATGCTTGAGTGGAAGTTGTTTTTGTAAGAGAACTCAACTAAATGGAGATGTTGATCCCATTCACCTTTAAATTCCATTGAGCATGTTCACAGCATATCCTCGAGTGTTTGAATAGTCCTTTTAGATTGTCCGTAAGTTTGGGGGTGATAGGTCGTACTGAAATTCAATGTTGAAGACTTCTCCAGAATTTTGATGTGAACCTTGGGTCATGATCAGATATGATGGAAAGTGGAACTCCATGCAGCCTTACCACTTCCTTCACGTAAATTCTGGCAAGTTGATCAAGAGAGAAATCTTCCCTAATGGAGATAAAATGGGCAGTATTGCTTAGATGGTCCACAATAACACATATCGCATTATTTCCTTTGGAAGTTCTCAGGAGACCAGTGACAAAGCCCATAGTGATATTGTCCCACTTCCATACTGGTATGGGTAGTGGTTGCAATACCCCATTAGGAAGGTGTCACTCTTCCTTCACTTGCTGACATACCAGGCACCTTAAAGTGTATTGAGAAATCTCCCTTTTCATATTATCCCACCAATAATGATCACGAAGGTCCCTATATATTTTTGTGCTACCAGGATATATAGAGAAAGTAGAGCTATGAGATTCATCCATCAGCTCCTTCTTTATTTCCAGAATAGATGGAACACATAGTCTTGTATGAAATTTCAGTACACCTTCTTGATCAGTATTGAACTCAGGAAACTTCTCATCCTTCACAGTCTCAAACTTCTTCTGTAACAAAAGATCTTCTTTCTAATCTTTCTTGATCTTCTATATTAATGATGGTTGAGAAATCATTTGGGTTAGGGTTGATGATTTCCCTTCCTTTATAATTCCCATGTCCAGTTTTACTAGTTCATTGATCAAAGGATCTCTTTGAATCCTTATAATGGACAGAACAACTGGGTCATTCCTACTTAATGCATTTGAGACTTTGTTTGCTCTTCCGAGATGATAATTAATTAAAAAATCATAGTCTTTAAGAAGTTCCAACCATCTTCTTTGTCTCATGTTCAATTCCTTTTGTGTGAAAATATACTTCAAAATTTGATGGTCTATGTATATATCACATTTTTCCCCATAAAGTTAGTGCCTCCATATCTTCAGAGAAAAAATGACTGCAACTAGCTCCAGATCATGTGTAGGATAGTTTTGCTCATGAGTCTTCAACTGTCGAGATGCATAAGCAATGACTTTTTCATTTTTCATAAGGATGCACCCAAGTCATTTTAGAAATGCATCGCTAAAAATAACGAATCCTTCTCCACTTGAGGACAGAGTTAACATGGGTGCAGTAACCAATCTCTTCTTCAGCTCTTGGAAACTTTCCTTACTCTCTTTTGTCTAGATGAACTTGACTCCCTTTTGAGTAAACTTGGTTAATGGGTTAGAAATTCGTGAAAAGTTTTTCACAAACCTTCTATAATATCCCACTAAACTAAGGAAACTACGAATCTCATTTATTATTGTAGGCTGAGGCCACTCCTCTACAGATTTTATCTTTATAGGGTAAACTGTGATTCTTTCATTGGTTACAATGTTCCCCAAGAAAGCAACTTGTTGTAACCAGAATTCACATTTACTGAACTTTCCAAAAAGCCTCTCCTTCTATAGAGTTTTCAAAATAACCCTTAGATGATCCTCATGCTCCTCACAACTTTTGGAATATACCAGAATATCATTGATAAAAACTATCACAAAGTTATCAAGGTAGTCCTTAAAGACTCTATTCATCAAATCCATAAAAATAGCAGGTGAATTATTCATTGCAAAAGGCATAACAACAAACTCATAATGCCTATATATTGGTCAGAATGTAGTTTTTGGAATATCTTCTTTCTTCACCCTCAATTGATGATAACCATATCAAAGATCAATCTTAGAGAAGAATTGAGCCCCAAAAAGTTGGTCAAATAAGTCATCAATTCTTGGAAGAGGGTATTTGTTATTCATTGTGATCTCATTCAGTTCTCTATAATTAATGCATAGCCATATTGATTCATCCTTCTTCTTCACAAAGAGAATATGTGATCCCCAAGGAGACACACTCGGTCGGATAAACCCCTTATCCAAAAGATCTTGGAGTTTATTCTTTAATTCTTCCAGCTCCACATTTTTCATCCTATACAGGTTCTTTGATATTGGATGATATCTAGGTATGAGTTCAATAGAGAACTCTACCTATCTTTCTGGGGGAGGTCTAGGAAACTCCTTAGGAAATACGTCAATGTATTCCTGGATGATGGGGACATTTTCTATCCTCAAACTCTCATTTCCTTCTTATTATTCACCGATCAACTCCATAAAGAATTATATAGGAGGTTCTTCTAGACAAAGATCAGGTTGAGATATCTCTCCTTGGAAGATAACTGTAGGTTCTCCATTCAAGACTACTGAGATTTCCTTATTTCTGCATTTATTATACTTTAAGAGCCAGTCCATCCCTAGTATAATGTTGAATTCCAGCATGGGAGTGAAACTAGATTTGCGATAATATTTTTCTCACTAAAGTAAATACTGGAGTTTCTAAACACTGATGATGCTTGGATAATCCCACCAGGAGTCTTGACTGATAACTCTACTTTTAGAAAATTGGGAGTTGATTCTGAATTCTTTGCAAACTTGGAGGAAATAAAAGAATGCGTAGAACTCGAATCAAACAAAGTACTTTCTATCTTTGAGAGAACAACAAGAGTACCTGCTACCACATCATTCGGAGCTTCAACTTCAGCTGTCGTGACTAAAAAAGCACAATCTTGCTCCCTTTTCCTTTGTTGAGAATGGTGGCGGTTCCCCTCCACTGCCCTTGGATTTGGAAAATGATTGGCAAAGTGACCAAGTTGTTTACACTTAAAGCACTAGACATCAGGTAGGGACTACACCATCTTCACCTTATCGTTAGTGTTTGGAAGTTGAGGTTTCACCTCACTATGACAATTCCTCGCAATATGGACTTCCCTTCCACACTTGTAGAATTTCCCTCTCCCAATAAGGCAGTTCCCTAAATGATTCTTCTCACATTTATTAAACATGGGACATTGCACTTTCTTGCCTCCTCTTCCCTGATCAAAGGTCTTCCCTAAGCTGGGATCCATCGATCTCTTCTTGTCGTTAGATTTATGAGACCACTGTGTCTCACCAAACTCCAGCTCGACTTTCATTGCACTCCAAACGATCTCCTCATAGCTATCATAGTCTCAGTTGGCTAGATTATTCTATAGATGAGGTCTCAGTCCACCGAAGAATCTATCGACCTTTCCATTTGGATCTGTGACAAAGCTAGAGGAGTAACGCGAAATCCTTATGAAGTTCATCTCATAGCTTCCCACAAATTCATTCTCCTTCTGCTTCAGCTCGAGAAACTCTTGTTCTCATCGATCGAGGGAAATACTTATTGAAGAATATCCCTCTAAACTCTTCCAACTCCATAGCTTCAACTTCCACTCTTGGACTTGTGTTTTTAATTAGTTTCCACCACTAATCAGCTTCTCCCTCTAAGTTATAGACATCCAGGGTGACCTTCTCTTGCTCTGAATAGCGGAGCACAAAAAAGATCTTCTCTATAGAGCTGATCCACTGTTCAGTAATCAATGGGTTGGTCGATCCACTGAAGGTTGATGGTTGTTGATGCATAAAGGACTCAACAGAATGTTGTTCCCTTCATGGTGAGATTGGTCTCTCTGCTTGATTTAAGTTATTTCCCATAACTTGAGTTAGTTGGTTCATCGTTCTCATGAATGTTTCCATTCTGACTTCTATCAGAGTTCCGTCAGCGCATAGTCCATTGTGGTCACCATTTTCACGGTTCCTCCTATTTCCTGCCATTTCTAAAATAATAAAACCCTAGTGAGAAACTTATTTCATTTACAAATCTTTTAACAATAAAGGATTTTATGTCTTAAAACTTCTTTAAACAATTACATTTCTCTATAAATCCTTCATAATGATTCATAAAAATATTATGATTAACCAAATATATCCCCCGGGAGTTTCATAACTAAGAGTGAAGAAATGAAGATTGTCATGTACCAGGATACCCCGGGTCAAGCCTAAAACTCCTTGTCGGATTTTTCACTCCTAGGTACATTTGTGCTAGAGTCGCCTATACCTGCTCGTATCCAGACAGGGATGTATTTTCTTGATAAACCACTTACTCAATACTCACCAAAATACCAGGAATTTTTCCTATATTTAAACTTTTATATAGAATTATTCCTAAAATTTTCATATCCCAATTTTCATAAATAACTAAACTATCCTTTGATACTAACTATGGAATCCCGCCTTTTTATTACAGAACTTTTCATTACATTTTACATACAGAGGATCTTTAAAGTCTAGTGTCTTGGAAATCAGAAACATAATACATGAAAACAATATAAAACATCCTTCTAATACACTTTTAAGGATTCATAATAGGTTTATCCTATGTACAATTACTTTATCTCATAACTTGGAGACATACATCAAAGGAAAGGGTGAGCAGAAGGCTCAGTAAGGGAAACAAGTGAAACAGTTGACATGTGATCTTGAGCAATATTAATAAGAACATGATATAAATCATAAAGGCATGAGCAATGGAAGAATAGGAATATAATAAAAAAAACTTGAATCATAACTTGAATATGTGGCTAAAACATTTCATTTATACATTCATGAACATATCACCAAGGTTTATCCCCAAGGTGTCATAAAAATTACCAAGGTTATTCACCAAGGTATCGTGAAACTTGTCATCTCTAGAGATTAATTATTTACCCAATGCATTAGAGCGATATCAAGGCGCACCCTTAATATATCTTTACTTTCATGTGATACACATATAAAATAATCAAAAATTTCATAAATAACACATAGAGAACAAAAGAAATGGGTTTTATTTCAAAATTGTGACGTTTTAAAAGTTCTAAAAAAATAAGATCATTATGTCAGTTATAACCCATGGAAAGCGAGTGAGAGTTATATGTATGTCAATTCCAGAATCAAATATATCATTTTTTTATATTTATGAACACCCATATAAACGAAATAGGTCTGGGAATTCACATAAATAAACAAGATAATTTCAAGAGAGAGAGAAATTTTGAGATGAAAATTCTGCAGCATAACAGCTACATAACATCATTTTAGAAAACATTAAAAAGAGATGGTACAAGGGTAACACACTCATAAATAATTCATAATACAGTATAAAGAAAGAATAACATGGAGATAATAACATGGTATGGATATTTTAATGTCATACCACATGAAAAGGAAACTTGAAAGGAAAGAGAAGATGCGATTTCTTTTACAAAAAAAATCGGCAGCCTAACGACGTCACTTAAAAATTCAAAAAAATCAATTGATGAGTGAAGAAAGGATATATAATAATTTGGAAATGAAATGTAAATTAGTAAAGATATATAATAACAATCCCCCACATAATAAAATGGAACTATAAGACATAACATAAAGGAAGTCATGACTTAAAAGAGGAGGGTGAAAAGTTCCCTTACCTTGAAGATTAACTTCAAAAGCTTGAAGGTCGGGACCTTGGGAGGCTTGAGGGAACCTTGGGAGGACTACTTGGGAGGTAAGGAGACTAGAGATTCATTGAAGAGGATTTTGGAATGAAATAAATGGGGTAAATGGCTTGGTATTTATAGGAAAAGTGAGGGAATAAATTATTAATTTCAAAGGGACACCTCATCGGTGGTATTTGCAAAACCATGGGCTTGCCCATGGTATTGGCCACTTGGGACACCTCATAGAAAATCTCACTATTCATAATTCAACCAGAAATATTACATCATTATTACATCATTAATGATGTCATTAAACACCTGAAACTCAAAACTGTATTTTTACTATTCACTGAAAATTCAATTGTTTCAGAAAAATCCAAAAAATTCACTCTAACCTAATATTGATGCTCTGAATTCAAAAATGAACTCCATTTTATGAAAATAATTTTCTAAATAATTTTAATTTAATTTTTAAATAAAATCATTATTTATTCCAAAAATACAACTTTAAAACTATAACTCATTTTGTAGCACCTTAAAAAAGTAATCAAGGTCCCATAAAATTATTGTATAACCATAGTACAATAAAGTAACAATTTATGATTACATTTTATGAAAAAAAAATTCCATTTTAAATTATTAAATTAATTATAAAATTGTAAATAAAATATTTATGACATACAAAAATACCAAAACTTAAACTATGATTATTTTTTCACTTTTAAGATGTTTAAATTGTATTTATACCTTCATGGGTAAAGTTTCTATTTTTTTGGCCAATTTACTATTCATTACTATTCATACGAGTATGTTACTATTCATACTTTAGTATTCACTAAAAATCAAGTTGATCTTATTAGATTCTAAATTTCTCACTAATCATAACTGTAGAAGACCATTTTTTAAAAACCATTTCACATTATTAATTATTTAAAGTTTACATAAATATTTTAAAATACCCTTTTTCAAAATTCATCAATAATAAACATCCTATATTTATCCAGATATTTAAAATTCACAAAATTTTCCATAATAACAATTTTATTTATATAAAAGGATTATACAAATTAGATAAGGTTTCGTTACAGAGCCCCTTATTACACCAGCATAGGACCTAAGTGTAAGGTGTGTTATGGTGATAGAATATTGGGGTGGCTCGGACAACACTACCTGAGTGGTGATTTCTATAAGCTTGAACTTATCCCGTAGGCGATTCCGTTCAAGCTTCACATGTTGAAGTTCGGCTTGGGCTTGGTCCAGAGCAAAGCCCAGTGATGCTACCTCTTTCCCAAGCTCTGATAGATGGGCTTCATATGGTCCGAGTCTACTAGATGGGGCCATTCAATCTTCTTTCTGTATTAATTAACCAAGATAAATGTATTTATAAAAACACAACGTTAAGATTATAGTTTCCAATGGTCATATTGACCAATGGTCATATTGACCAATGGTCATATAACAGTCAAAACTCAATGGTCTCATTTTAATTATACCCACTTCATTAATTAAAGGATATAGTTTTGTTGAGTATAAAAATAAAATAACACACAAATTTAGGAAACAAATATAATTAAAATGTTCAGGTCATTACAGTAGTTTTGATTAAGATTCAGTAATATCTAAGTAGATGTATATATCCACCATGAGAAGAATGAATAGAAAATTTAAAGAGAAGATATAATTGAAGAAGTCCTTATTATCTAAATAAGAGATTTCCATGAAATAGAAGGACAGCCCTTCTACCTCATGTAAATCTAAATATTAATTTTAGTATGAGATATGTGTTAACACATTTGAATTATTTCTTCCAAATATGGATCCTAGCACAAGTGGTGGTGATGATCAATCCACAACTTCACAAGAATTTTGAGTTGATAGATTATGAAATTTTCTATATGATATTTCTAAATAAATATCCCCCTTGTTTTTTCGGCCTTTCAATGTATGTAGGTAGAGATCACATAGCTATAAGAAGAATTTGATGCTTTGGAAAAGGTATTGCAAGGAATAATTCTTGAATTTTTATAGCTCTCTAGACAAGTTGGAATAATTGATGAAAAAATAGGTAACTTGAAATAATTTCCTCAAAATACTTCAAAGAAGTTGAAGGGACAAGGGGAGTGAAAAATACTCTTAAAGAAAAGATCCAGGCACTTGAAGTGAAATAGAAAAATAGAACTGATATCAAGGGTTTTTCAATTGGATTAAATATCCAATAATATCATGGAACATGGTTTTTCATTTAGAATAAAGTTAATATTCATAAATAATAAGTTGTTAGAATAAATAAAGCTTGGGATGAAATGATTATTATGATTGAAGATCTAAAATTCATCCCCAATTTTAAATGTCTAGATATGGAAGATCAGTTGGAAAATCTTGATAAGACATATATTGATACTTTACATAAGAAGGAAACAGTTTATGTAGCTACTAAATGTTCACTGAAGGATTCTAAATTTGAAATACCTCAAAAATGTGATAAGAAGATCATGACATCTTTTGGTGATCTATCTAAAATAGCTGAGAAGAAATAGGTACCATCCATACCTACTTGTGTTAATGCTTCTAAACCTATTTTCATGAATATTGAATGTTTTAAGAAAAATACTAAACAAGTATGGATGAAGAATAGTGAAAAGAAACCTACATCCAGGAATAGGGTGGATTAGAAAAAGATTATGGAATCTACTTTCCTAAAAAGTGAACAACAAATTATGAAGAAGATCTAACAAACTTATACATAAGATATAATAAGATCAAGGTTTGTTGGTCAATGTTTGTGTTGCAACATATTTGGGTATTGTGAATTTAATTTTTGGTACAATACTCTAAATTAAAAATCACAAAGGAAGCTTAATGCATGGGGGAGAAATCTAGAGAATAAGAAGAAACATCCACAGGTCTATAAATATATGTATACTAAAAACAGATTTGGGAATCTTGATAATATCTATGATGTATGAAATGGTAGTGGTCATAAGTTTGGTACATGATTATCTCAACATTCAATCATTATTGATGATAAAAGAAGACCCTAATAGTTGATTATGTATGAAGAATCTACTTTGGGGTGAAATCAGAAGAATATTTTGAACATAAAATCTACCAAGAACATCACATGTATGGAAGCTGAGAATACCCTAAATTCTAAATCCATGAATATGAAGGGTAGTTAATCCAAAATAACTACAAGTAGGGATTACACTCATAAGAACCCATGTGGGAGATCAAAACTTACGACAAAAGTTCCAAATGACATGTTAGTTATTTGGCCATATGATTTGAAAAGAATGAGGAAATATAAAGATAAATAGGCTAAGGATGGTAAAAAAGTAAATAAAAAGATTCCAAAATATGGGGGAAAAGTGCATGAGAGTTTTCAAACAAAATGAATATCTTGGGTTAGAGAAGTTATATGTGAGATATGAAAGAAATATGTTCACATTGCAATATGTTTTTTAAACTTACTAAAAAAAGAAGAAGCCCTTAAGATGAGTAATAATGCCTCGTCCATGAAGGTTGTTAAGAAGAGAAATTATATACACAAAGAAGAAGATAATTCTAAGAGATAAATGATGCCACAATATAAATCGGAATGTATGTTCAAATATGAAAGCATTAATACTAGAGAAAATGGAGCAACTTGGTTGATAATATCATCTCAATAGTTTTTTTTCACATTGATAAATAACGGAAGATCAATCTAATACCCTTCATGGTTGTCTCATAGGATACTAAATACAACACCCTATTGGGAATACCCTATATCCCTTATCATTTAGTAGTCCCCTATTCATTCTATCATTGCCTCAAATACTCCAACAATGGTTGAGTAGGGGTACTCTAGGCTGATGATGCTCCCTTGAACTCTTATGAAGCCCACTACCTTGATGTTGGGTACTAAAAAATGAAGGAAAATAACTCCAAAACCATGTGGTTGAGTATATAAGTAGGAAAAAAAATTACAACAAACTTAGCAGATCCATCAGAGGATTTGAAAGGAAAATTCATATTGAGAATCCACATGTTGGAAACAATAACACAAGATCTTGTATTTTACTTCATAGCCCCCAAGAAGAACTAGTGATTTTATATTACCTCTTACTCCTACATGATATAGACTAATTCAATTCTATAAAACTCTATTCCTATTTCATACTAATATCTATGCTCCTTGGCCATAGATTTGTGACACCAGTGTATGTTCCATAAAGAAGGCCTAACTCGATAGACTCCATAGATTAGGACTCTATCATTAAGGGTTTATCTCTCACCAATGTAGATGACAGTACTGCTCTATGGCCTCCGGATCTAGTGGAGTTTTTTCCATCCCCTGATCCTTATTATTCAGATAAGGAAGAGGATTTGGATGACACACCTCATACCATTGGAGATGGAACATTCAACATTGTTTATCTTAGGTGGATATTGACACTAAGGAAGACCCATGGACAACACTGATCAACATTGTATTATCTCTGGAGGTGGTGGAGTAGTATGTTTATTTCTTAAAATAGAACCCTAATGCATTCTCTAATAGCTACAAGGAAATATAAGGGTTGAATCCCTAGGTTTTCATTCAACGTTATCGAATTCCAGTGGGCCACCATGGGTTTAAACAACCTCCCTAAAAGATGAGCCCTTTCCACAGTACCATGTCTAGGGCTAAAGTTGACAATCGTATCATGGTTAACTTCCTTAGGTAAGTACAATATTCTATGTGCCTAACCAATATCATCCCAACTAGGAAGAAAAATGAGTATATCAGAGTCTAGATCAACATCGAGGACTTCAACCACCACTATTTGAAGGTTGATTTTCTTTTTCCAATAATAGAGTTAATAATTGATACAATTTGTGGTTTCCAAGCCATTTACTTCATAGATGGGTACTCTCGGTATAATCAGGTCTAGATATACCATGAGGATGAAGAATTCCCTATGTTTAGAGTACCTTAGAGTACCTTATTCTACATAGTGATTCCATTCAGGTTGAATAATTTTTGTGTTACCTACCAGTGTTCTGGGACCCAATCATTGAGATTCTCCTTAGAATGCTGGTGTAATTATATGTGAATTATTTTGTTGTCAAATAAATCCAATACTAGGACCATCTCAAAGATCATGAGAATGTTATTAACATCCATTGATTTCATCACCTAAAGGTAAACCCTCTAAAATTTACATTCATTGTCACCTATAGAATGTTACCCATCTCTGTCATCAAATGCAGAGGTATTGATATTAATATAGAGGTGATCAAAGCTATCAGCTATATTAATCATCTATCTAACATTGTGGAGCTACAAGGCCTCCAAGTCCACTTAGTATATATCCTAGTATTTATTATCAATTTATCTTGAAAATGTATATCCTTTTTTAGGCTTATGAAGAATGACACCATCTACGAATAGGATTAAGATATACATACCACATTTGAGGACATCAAGTAGTATCTTCTACATCATATGATTCTAATTCCATTAACCCTAAGAAATACTTTGGTCCTTTATGTGACCACCATAGAATAGTTCCTTGGTTCCCTTATATCTTATAAGAATAATGTGGAAAGGTAAAACATTCTATATCATCTCAATCACATGCTCCTTGATACGGAGACTAGATATTCTCCCATTGAAAAGTGATGATGATACTTAGTCTTTATAGTTCAACAGTTATGGAATAACTTTCAAAACCATGATAAATAGATAGTATCCCAATTCGATCAGCTAAACTAGTCCCTCAACCACACCATGTTGACAGGGTGTTTGGTGCATTGGTTAGTAATTCACAAGTAGGTTTATATTAGTTTATACATCTAGAAGGATGTCAAGGGAAAAGAACTAGAAGTATTTTTTTCCATAAATCTGGTCCCAGAGGAATTTCCTTCCAATTTTTTACTTCCCATATGAGGCTATCTTCTCCATGGATCAAGATGATTCACATTGGAAGATGCACTTAAATGTTTCCACCCAAATACTATCCAAGATAAGGATCAAAAACCCTAAACTCAATAGAGAGGTCCATGTTATTATCTTCATCAATCCTACACAATCCAATATTCCACAATCATTTCCAATGTTAGAAGACTAGACCAACTATAAGGCTGGGTATTAGGCTCTTATCAGGAGTCTCATGTTGACCCTCAAGGATTATGACCCCCATTTTCATGTGAATGGTGACTCCATGCTAGTAAAAAAATATATCAATGGAGATTATTTCA
This sequence comes from Viscum album, assembly GCA_963277665.1. Lineage (NCBI taxonomy): Eukaryota > Viridiplantae > Streptophyta > Magnoliopsida > Santalales > Viscaceae > Viscum > Viscum album. Next base: position 1,752,161,600 of record OY728155.1, on the reverse strand, counting down.
TATGGATGTAAGATCTTATCCCCCTACCGAAGTGTACTGAAATGTTTATGGATCAATTCCCTTTCCATACTAAGGTAACTTATATTTTCAAATCATAAAATGACTAAGTTAATTCCTTATAAATCATAGCTGAATCTCTTATAGAGCTCAACCAAGATAAATTCGTCATTCATGTGGTGCATTATAGAGTCATCTCCCCCATCACTTTTGATGTTGTAGAATAATAGGTAAATTAGTTGGCTGCTAAAACATCTACAACATAGCCCTCAAATGGATTAAAAGATGATAAATTGAAAAATTAGATGACTACTTTCATTGAGTATCTAGAACATGGGAGTCTCCCTATAGACCAAGATGAGCATGAGTGAACCTATTGGTGTGTGGTCCAGTTCACACTCTAGGATATCCCATACCAAGAGAGGATCCTCTATAGGTAGGGTTTTGAGGAATCATCCATCATTGAATCTATGTGGAGGAGGATGCTTAGGTAATGCAAGAGATCTGCATTGGGTTATGTGTGGCCTATCAAGTAGGGTTGAATCTATCCCGCCAGATCTGGAGGATGGGTATTTCCATCCCACTATGTTTCATCACTTTATTAAGTTCACCATGAAGTTTCTTACATTCTTGATCCATGTTAACTTCTTGAAACAGCCACCAGAGCTTCTCTATGACACAAAGTAACAATAACCCTTTTCCATATCAGGACTTTATGTTGTGGGACCATACCTCCCAGCAATAGCTCGACATTGTATTTTCATTATATCTATCAAAAACGTCTTCTCGATGTGGTAATAATCCATACCTCTTAATTAAGTGAAGACCCAATACGTGATTGAGTTCATGAAGTCTTGAATTATCCATCGATTTTGGATTCTTGACACTATTTTCATAAAAAAAATGTAATAAATTTAAAGCTATTGAGTATAAGAAGTTGTATACCATGTAAAAATTCTAATAAAACCACACATCCCACATTATTGAAAATTTTATGAGTATATTTAAGAGTTAAATAAAAATCTCACTAACATTTTGGAAAGATGGTGTACCAGAAAAAGAAGTGTTGTCTATATAATCTCTATAATACTCATTGGGACTACTACATGATGAATTGAAATTTCATCAAACCCTATACTCCTTGGTGGATATGTAAGAAATTTTTTTAACCATACAGGTTCAGATGTTATTGCTTTGAACATCCATTCAAGATCAGAAGAGGGAACACAGTATAGAAGAAGTATTTTTGGATGAGAATAAAGTCCTCAATGAAAATAGTATCCAAGTTATTAATAACATGTAATGACACAAAAATCATGTGGATTATGAATTAAAAAAATAATCTTCACCTACACTTCTTCCTTTAGGGTGATAATATATTGGATCTGAGGGAACTGATGAATCCTAGGAAGAAGATGTCAAATTTGGAAACCATATGGGAAAGTCCTTAAATTATTCATAAGGTCTGATCTAATGGTTAATATAGATTGATCATTATGGATGGGGAGTACATCATACCACCCACCAATGTTAGTTTCCCCATGAAGTGCATCACATGAATAGCCACATTTGAGTGGCGTGACATTAAACTACAAACTCCAACATCCTAATAACCTAATGTAAAACTATAAGAAATCAACCTAGTCACACTACATAAAACTATACGATATAAACTCTATTCCATGATGCTAAATTATGGAAAAACAACCTGGTTGCACAAAAGTAAACTGTGTTGCATCCTAGTCAAATCCCCATGAACTTAAACCGTAGTAAACACAAATGTTCACAATATAATGTAAAATTTCATGTTCAAAATCCTTACTATAATATGTTAAGTTGCATGGTCCACATATCTATCACATTATTTGAAATTGAGTGACACTGAAGGATCTTGATAGAGAGGATTCCCCCTTTTCAATGTTGGTCTCAGACCGCATCACACTTTATAACTATGTGAAGCTTGATTTTAAGCTCTATAAGATCTGTAGTGATTCCAAAACACTGTGTTCAAGGCCCATCCCAACCAACAAATTATTTCATGGATTACCCCCTTAGGAAATTTTCCAATCCTCACATACTGATATACCTATAGAGTGTATTTGAGTATATAGAAGAATAGATCTCAGCGTATATATGCAATGTCCCGAAAATTCCATATATTTTTATTAATTATATGGAATTATTTTGAGACCGAGAAAACTGACGGTGCGCGATTCCGAGGCTCAGAGTGCCCGGAATGATTCATTGAAGTCTGGTTAAGTTTTAATTAGCACGCATAAGTAGTTTTTATGATAAAGTGGAAGAAATATTAAATAGTAACTCGGATCAGAAATCTAAGGGCATCGTTGCATTTAGGATGATGGGTTTACCCTAGGCGCAACTTAAGTTTAGTCAGCGCGAGCCTCCTGTGAGAAAACCCAAAAATGGCATAATCGTGAATAAAATAATTAAATAAATTATTTATTTTTCAAATGCTTATAACTCACAAACAGAAACTTGGATTGAATATCTAAGACCACTGTTGAACTCGTGAGGGTATTCTCTCTTTAGGCAGATACTAACATTGGTTGGCATGGGCCACCGGTAAAAGTTAGTTTTTGGCCGTAAATAAAATAATTAAGTGAAAATTATATTATTGTAAAATCCATAACTTTTAAACGGTAACTCAGATTGGAAATCCGAGAGTACCATTGGGTTTTTTGGGGAGTTTTTCACTTAGGAAGAGACTAACCTAGACTGGTGCGAGTTGAGGGTGACTGTAAATAATTTTCCGAACTTTTTTTTCAGGTACGTTCAGTAAACGCGAAAACGGTGTTTTGTAACTTTTGAACCGGTGTTCGGAATTGAAATATGAGGACACCGTTGAACTCATAGTGCTGGTATTCGCTTAAGGAGACATTCAACTCGACCGTAGTAGGTTGAGGGTGGAGGTAAGTTTTTCACTTTTTCATGGAAGAATAGAAAAAATTAAAATACTTAACATTTTTATTTTTCTTGTAACCTCATTTTTTATTTATGGAGGTGGGGACCACAAGAGATTTAATCCTCCCAATTTGTGATTTCATGGTGGTGGGGACCACCTAAAATCGTCTTTAATATGGGGAAGTCCCTTGGAAAACCTCCCATTTAATTGCGCCAACATAAATTAAATGCTAAGTAACAGCGTCGTTGGAATTTAGTAAGGTTCCTATTAAATGAACCTTCATAAATTCCACGATCGTTACTTACCCTCCCCCTCTCCGATTTATATGGATCTTGGGGGGAGGAATTGGAATGGCGTCACTAAGTGATGAAGCTCTGGTGAAGTTTTGCGATAGTCGACACTTGGAAGATGGATCCGGTTCCGGTGGGCGGTGACGAGCGACCCCGAACCATGAATCGAAGAACGAGGAACCAGCCTCGAGCCCAAATCAGAAGCACCTTGCAGAGGTAATGAACGCCGACATTCTTCAACGATGAAGAACCGATATCCATCTTTTCTTTCTCCTCGATGATGTCAACGAACCATCGAGGTAGGGGTGTGATTGCGATTAATCGTCGCTAATTTTTCTTTCATGATGAATCTCCTCCCATGATCTGCTTGCTACCGCTCTAACGCGGAGGGTATGGGCCAAACGAACATGGCCCGACCTCTCTGAAAATCTTTGTGCTTCTTGATGTGTTCTTCATGATAGAGGAGGACGGCAACCGACACCAGTGGGGGCTCGAGAATGGCGGTTGAAACCACGGTCGGCCGCGACGAAGACGACGGTGCGACTGTGCCGCTGGAGAAGGGTCGTGACCCGTTGGCCGCGGCGGAGCAAGGGCAACATCCAGGAAAAGGCTGGCCGCATGATGGGAGGCAGCGTCGCACGTCTACACCACTTGGAAAAGCAAGAGCCGCGACACGAGGCCGCAACAGCGAAGTAGGGCGGCTGGCTTAACCGGCCACCGGAGAAGGCGCGGCGCGCGACCGCACCACACAGAGGAGGGGATTGGCCGACTGGCCAGCCGCGGCGGGCCACCGCACCGCGGGCCACCACACCACGAGCCCCGCGGGCTGCCGCACCACAAGCCCAGCGGGCCGCCGCACCACAATCTAGGCCGGGTCGGACCTAGAGCCAGACCTCGGTTGAACCGGGTCGGGTCGGGACGGACCGGACCCGGACCCACTTCAACCCTTTCGTTCTTTCAACCATATCTTGAACTACGGGCATCCGTTTGATGAACTGTATGCGGCGCTAGAAACCTTGGATAGGGACGGTCCTTTTGGTATACCTCACTTGGTTTTTGGATAAAGTTGGGGTACGGTCGGGTTGGATAGAACATGAATCCAACCGGGGCCTCGGGACTAAAAGGACAATAACTTATAGACTGGGCATATGATTGACGCACCGTCTATTATATTGAGACCCCTTTTACGTGACATTCCTTTGGGATACTTCCTCATGGGAATTCATGGCAGTTTGAGTATCGACCTGTGGCTTGAGGATCGGACCCTCTTGGAATTAAGCGAGCTTAGTGCGGGAACCCTGTAGCTGGATGTAATATGAGAAAGGGATCCTATGTGGGTTTGTGATTTGGGATCCTTCATGGGTTTGTGATTGAGAGTCTCACATGGATCTGCTCTAGGAATCCATGCATGACTACTCTAAGATCCTTCGTAGGTCTATTGTACTAGGATCCTATGTGGGTCTGATGATGTACTAGGATCGTGTGTGGGTCTGATGATGTACTAGGATCCTGTGTCGGTTTCATGATGTATTAGGATCCTGTGTGGGTCTGATGATGTACTAGGATCCTGTGTGGGTCTGATGATGTACTAGGATCTTGTGTGGGTCTAATGATATACTACGATCCTGTGTGGGTCTGATGATGTACTATGATCCTATGTGGGTCTGCTGATTTAGGATCCTATGTGGGTCTGATGATTTAGGATCCTTCATGGGTTTTCCACTTAACAGAGTAATTTGATTTAGTAGTTACATCTAATAATCTTTACTACCGTACCTGAGTTATACCTGGTGTGAGCTGAGTCCTTTCCTTTTTGGTGATACCTTTGTGGTATTCTTTTGTGTGGCATACCTGTGTGGTACTTACCTTCATGGTAATATCTTTGTGGTATTCTTCTGTGTGGCGTATCTGTGCGGTACTTTCCTTCGTGGTGATACCTTGGTGGTATTCTTCTATGTGGCGAACCTGTGTGGTACTTTCCTTCGTGGTGATACCTCTGTGGTATTCTTTTGTGTGGTGTTACCTTTGTTGTATTTACCTTTGTGGTGTTACCTTCGTGATATTATTTCCTTTGTGGAACAGTTGAGCTTTGAGCTAATGAGTTGGGCCATGTGTTTCCTCATGAATGAGATGGGTATACTTGATAACTTAGGTATATGTATGGGCATATACCTAAGTAGGGTTGACAGTTGTTTTCATGCTTTGTGGTTTATCCTTTATGGATTTGGGAGACCTTTGAGGGTCTCTGGGTCCCTACTGAGTATCGTTATACTCACCCCTGCACGGGCTACGCCTGCACCTTGTTGTGTTTGGTGTAGACGATGGACAACGCTGACTGAGGATGAGAGTACTAGGACTGGAGGTAGCTCGGAGGTGGACCTTAGAAAAGGCGTACTGCAGAGACGACCGTTCGAGAGCTATACCTACCCTTCAGGTAGGATCCTTGGCGGGTGTTCACAGGAGCTGTTTTAGTTTACTTGTACTTTCTATTTTTCTTGTACTTTCTAGTTGGGCTTGTATTCTGGCCCCTTTTACTTACTGTACACACTCTTTTTACTATACAGTTTACTTTTGTTCGTATCGTGCTATGTGCTTGGTTGAGTTTGTTTATAGAATATAAAGGCAATGCCTTCCCAGTTTTAAGGAATACACCTTTCGGTGCTAGTCTCCATCCCCTAGCCTATGGAAGGCGGGCTTGGGGTAGTCACGACATGGGCCCCGGGGGACGGGTTGTGACAAATTGGTATCAGAGGAGTCGGTTCTACCGTAGAAATAGGACCCTGATCTTTTCTGTGTGGCAATAGTGTTAAGTGTTATGAGTGTGGTTTTTAGTTTAGGGAATCCAGTGTTGGTGCAGCGGCCGACGTATCCATACACCAGGACCTTGAATTCTGATTTTCGACTCAACACGCGAAAACACTGATTGAGTGTTTTTTGAAAAGTTTTCTTTTCGATTTCTTTGAGTCAGCTCACTAAGTATAACTTAATGACCATGGTACACTTGTTCCTTATCAGGATGATGCTACGTAGACATCCAACTAGGATTCCTGAAAGAGTACACGATGACGGCCCACCGAGCGACGAGGCTCCGGTGCAGGGCCCTCTTACTATATTGGCACCTTCGGGTGGTGTACCAGTAGCACCACCACTCGTTCGGCAGCAGTTACCACCAGCCGCACTGGCGGACGGTGCACGCCGACTGAGCATGTTTCACAGGTTCTAACAGCAGAGGCCTCCAAGTTTTTGAGGCGAAACAATTTCCCACACAGCTGAGTGCTGGCTGGAGGCAGTTGCTAGAGTTTTTTGCCTAGTTGAGACACCAGTAGAGCAGATGGTGATCTTAGCTACTAGTCTTTTTCAGTGAGTGACCATGAGGATGGTCCACATAGTGATGAGGCTTCAGTACGTGGACCATTGCCCGAGATGGTACCTTCGAGTAGTGTGCCAACTATATCATTACCCATTGATCAGCAATTACAATGGATGGTACCGGTAGATGTCACATGTAGGATTAGTGCCTTACATGTGTTTCAGCATCAGATACCCCTCAGGTTTTGAGGTGATCCCGACACATAGGCAGCTGAGGACTGGCTTGAGGAGGTGGTTGAGAGTTCCCTAGAGCTTCTACAACTTTGGCAGGACGACATGTCGGTAGCTGAGTATTCATTAAGGTGTGCCGACCATATCAGGTACTCGATAAATATAGTACGGACAGTGCTTCAGGGATCGGACCATCGAGTGAGGTGTGTTTAAGGACATTCGAGCCAGCATTATTCCTCTATGCATTCCTACTTATGTTAGGGTGCTGAAGATAACCTTTGTGGTTGAATGTTCTTTGGATTAGCGGATGCAGCCAGTGAATGTTAGTAGTGGGAAAACAAGAAACTAATGCCAGTCTCAGAGACTTGGGTGTGTAAAATGTTTCAGGAAGAGTAAGTGTTAAGGACAGATGAATCTACAGGGCTGGAGATGTGGAAGTAGAGCTATGAGAGCAACATGAGGTGGTGTAAATTTGGGCATGTTACAACCACCACTCCTATGTGGTTCCCACCAGGCTCAAGGAGCTAGAGGACAGGGGAAGGGAGTAACTACATGCGGTCAAGGAGTGTGACCCAAGGGTTCTAGGAATGATTCGAGGTACGATCTGTGACTACTACTAGATGTCGTATAAATAGAAATAAGTACCAATCATTCCCTCTTTCCACGAATCATGTTCAAGACCTAGAGTTTCCGGTTAATCCGTTGACTTGACCCTCACATCTAGAGATACCTTTGGGAGGAGACTTGATAATCACACTTACGTCGATGGTGTGATATGACCCTTGAGGTGAGAGTTTTGGTTGGAACCTCTGGGTGGTAGTGTCGAGGCCTTACGACATTAGTTTGGGTATAGACTGGACATCCACAGTTCATACTCAGATTGACTGTATTAGGCAAAAAGGTCGTGGTTTCTCTAAAACATTAGAATGGGGTTTTCCTTGGTTGATGAAAAGGAAACTCAAGCAGCACAGGATAGACTCATGTATAGGAGGGTGAAGCCGATCACTCATGAGTCGGCCAGACATACCCTTGTGGCAGCAGGAGTTTTGAGTTTTCTATTCCAAAAAGGAGTGGCAGAGCATGGGGACATCCTTTAAAAAGATGTTTCCATGATTAACTATCCGTAGGGATAGGGACTTCTAGTTTGTCTGGGTACTACTGGATTTTTGGACCAAACTTCTCCAAGGTAGCAGCACCCTTGTCAGCTTTGATAAAGAAGGAGGATCCTTTCCTGTGGACAAAGAAGTGTCAGCAGAGCTTTCAGAAGTTGAGATAGTGATGATGGATAGAGTTCCTCCAGGACTATGACTTTGAGATAATCATTGCTCCTAGGAAGGGGAACGTGATAGCAGACACACTTAGTAGGAGGTTTGGCCAACAGCTGCTGAGTGAGTCGTCAAAGCAGCTAGTCGTGCTGCAGATATCCTTCGTGGATAGAGATGGAGCAGGTTACCTCTAGTCTATGGCTATCACTCCCCCAATCCTTCAGTGAATTCAGGAAGCACAGCTTGGGGTCATTGACTGTGAGGCTCGACGGGCTCAGATATCCTCAAGGCTGGCACATGATGGATTTTCTGAAGGTGGGGAGCACGTCGTCCTCTTCAGAGAATGTACCATGGTACTGGTGACACTTCGGGAGGAGGTGTTGAGGGAGTTCCATACGTCCCCTCTAGCGGTACATCTAGGAGTGGCGAAGATGTATCAGAACCTCCGGCATAAGCACTGGTGGCCGGGAATGAAGAATGCAGTAGTAGAGTTTGTCTCACGGTGCCTCACTTGTCAGCAAGTGAAGGCAAAGCACCAGGTTCCAACAGACTTAGTTCAGCCTTTAGAGGTCCCAGAGTGGAAGTGGGATGAGATATCCATTGACTTCGTGATAAGACTTTCATGTATCCCAGCTGGGGAGATACGTGCATGACCCATCTCACATCATCGACCACAGCGAGCTGGACATCGAGGATGGGGCGACATTTTCAGAGGTTCCAGTGGATATTGAGGATTGACAGGAGCGGGTCCTTTGTGGGTGGTCGATACCTCTGGTGCGCATACGTTGGTAGCACGAGAACCTCCAAGAGAGCACATGGGAGCGAGAGACTAAGATTCATGCTCAGTACCCTCTTTTGGTTGTTTTTCATTTATTTTAGCTTTCGAGAACGTAAATCCCTATGGTAGGGATAATGTAATGTCCTATAAATTCCATATAATTTTTTTAAGTATATATAATTATTTCGAGACCTTGAAATCTGACGGTGCACGATTCTGGGGCTCAGAGTGTCTGGAATGATCCGTCGAAGTCTGGTTAAGTTTTAATTAGCGTGTGTAAGTAGTTTTCCTAAAAAAGTGGAATAACTCTTAAACGGTAACATGTATCAGAAATTTGAGGGCACCGTTGCGTTCAAGATGATGGGTTTACCCTAGGCACGACCTAATTTTAGTCGGCGTGAGCCTCCTGTGAGAAAACCAAAAAATGGCATAATCGTGAATAAAATAATTAAATAAATTATTTTATTTTTCAAATGCTTATAACTCACAAACGGTAACTCGGATTGAAAATCTGAGACCACCTCTGAACTCATGAGGGTATTCTCTATTTAGGAAGATACTAACATTGGTCAGCACGAGCTACCAGTAAAAGTTAGTTTTGGGCCATAAATAAAATAATTAAGTGACAATTATTTTATTGTAAAATTCATAAATTTTAAACGGTAGCTCGAATTGGAAATCTGATAGTACCATTGGGTTCATTGGAGCGTGTTTCACTTAGGAAGATCCTAACATTGACCGGTGCGGGTCGAGGGTGATTGTAAATAATTTTCTAAACTTTTTTTCGGGTACGTTCAGTAAACGCACAAGCGGCGTTTTGTAACTTTTGAACTGGTGCTCGAAATTGAAATATGATGACACTGTTGAACTCGCAGTGCTAGTATTCACTGAAGGAGACCTTCACCTCAACCGTAGTAGGTCTAGGGTGGAATTTATTTTTTCACTTTTTCGTGGAAGAATAGAAAAGATAAAAATACTTAATATTTTTATTTTTCTTGTAACCTCCTTTTGATTTATGGAGGTGGGGACCACAAGATCTTTAATCCTCCCAATTTGTGAATTCCTGGTGGTGGGTACCACCCGAACTCCTCTTTAATATGGAGAAGTACCTTGGGAAACCTCCGATTTAATTGTGCCAACGTAAATTAAATGCTAAGTAACAACATCGTTGGAATTTAGGAAGGTTCCTATTAAATGAACCTTCATAAATTACACGATCGTTACTTACCCTCCCCCTCTCCTATTTATATGGATCTTGGGGGGAGAAATTGGCATGGATTCACCAAGCGACGAAGCTCTGGTAAACTGCTGTAACACCCAACACTTGGAGGACGGAGTCGGTTCCAGCGGGCGGTGACGAGCGACCCCGAACCACGAATCGAAGAACGAGGAACCAACCCCGAGCCCGGATTAGAAGCACCTTATGTAGGTAACGAACACCGACGTTCTTCAACGACAAAGAACCAACATCCGTCTTTCCTTTCTCCTCACTGACGTCAGCGAACCATCGAGGTAGGGGTGTGATTTCGATTAATCATCATTAATTTTTCTTTCACGTTGAATCTCCTCCCATGAGTCGCTTACTACCACTCTAACGCGGAGGGTACGGGCCAAATGATCATGGCCCGACCACTCCACAAATATTTGTGCTTCTTGACGTGTTCTTCGTGATGGAGGAGGAAAACGACTGACACTGGTGGGGGCTCGGGAATGATGGTCGGCACCATGGTCGACCGCGACGAAGGCGGCGGCGCGACCGCTCCGCCGAAGAAGGGTCGTGGACCGTCGGTCGCGGCGGAGCAAGGGTAGCGGCCGGGTGGAGGGCGGCCGCGCGATGGGAGGCCCGAGGCGGGGGTGCGCGTTTGTGCCACCCGGCTGAGCAAGAACCGTGACACAAGGCCGCGACAGCGAAAAAGGGTGGCGAGCCGAACCGGTCACCGGTGAAGGTACGACACGGGACTGCATCGTGCGGAGGAGCGGGCTGGCCGACCGGCCAGCCGCGGCGGGCCACCACACCGCGAGCCCAATGGGCTGGGACAGACCCAGGGCCAGACCTGGGTCATACCAAGTCAACCCGGACCTAGTCGGGTCGGCCCAAGCCGGGTCGGCCCGACCGAGTCGGACTGGATCCAAACCAACTTCGATCCTTTTCGTTTTTTTGGCCATATCTTGAGCTAAGGGTGTCCGTTTGATAAACCGTCTACGGTGTCAAAAACCTTGTATCGAGACGGTCCTTTTGGTATACCCCACTTGGGTTTTGGATAAAGTTGGGGTATGACAGGATTTGATCGAACACAAATCCAACCGGGCCCTCGGGGCTAAAAGGACAATAACTTATAGACTGGGAATTCGATTGACGCACTGTCTATTGCGTTGAGACCCCTTTTACGTGATGGTACTTTGGGATACTTCCTCATGGGACTTTGTGGCAGTTGGAGTATCGACCTATGGCTTGAGGAGCGGACCCTCCCGGAATCAAGCGAGCTTAGTGCGGGAACCCTGTAGCTGGCTGTAATATGAGAAATGGATCCTATATAGTTCTATGCTTTGGGATCCTTCGTGGGTCTGTGATTGAGGGTCCCACATGGATTCGCCCTAGGAATCCATGCGGGACTACTCTAGGATCCTTCGTAGGTCTGCTGTACTAGGATCCTATGTGGGTCTGATGATGTACTAGGATCCTGTGTGGGTCTGATGATGTACTACGATCCTGTGTGGGTCTGATGATGTACTACGATCCTGTGTCGGTCTGATGATGTACTAGGATCCTATGCGGGTCTGATGATTTAGGATCCTATGTGGGTCTGATGATTTAGGATCCTTCGTGGGTCTGCCTCTTAATAGAGTAAGATGATTTAGTAGTTACATCTAATCATCTTTACTACCGTACCTCAGTTATACCAGGTGTGAGCTGAGTCCTTTCCTTCGTGGTGATACCTTTGTGGTATTTTTCTGTGTGGCGTGCCTGTGTTGTACATACCTTCGTGGCAATACCTTTGTGGTATTCTTCTGTTTGGCGTACCTGTATTGTACTTTCCTTCGTAGTGATACCTTGGTGGTATTCTTCTGTGTGGCGATCTTGTGTGGTACTTTCCTTCATGGTGATACCTCTGTGGTATTCTTCTGTGTGGGTCTGATGATGTAATAGGATCCTGTGTGGGTCTGATGATGTACTAGGATCCTGTGTGGGTCTGATGATGTACTAGGATCCTGTGTGGGTCTGATGATGTATTAGGATCCTATGTGGGTCTGATGATTTAGGATCTTGTGTGGGTCTGATGATTTAGGATCCTTTGTGGGTCTGCCTCTTAATAGAGTAAGATGATTCAGTAGTTACATCTAATCATCTTTACTACCGTACCTAAGTTATACCTAGTGTGAGCTGATTCCTTTCCTTCGTGGTGATACCTTTGTGGTATTTTTCTGTGTGGCGTGCCTGTGTTATACATACCTTCGTGGTAATACCTTTGTGGTATTCTTCTGTGTGGCATACCTGTATTGTACTTTCCTTCGTGGTGATACCTTGGTGGTATTCTTCTGTGTGGCGAACCTGTGTGGTACTTTCCTTCGTGGTGATACCTCTGTGGTATTCTTCTGTGTGGCGTTATCATTGTGGTACTTACCTTTATGGTGTTACCTTCGTTGTATTCTTTCCTTCGTGGAACAATTGAGCTTTGAGCTAAGGATTTGGGCCTTGTGTTTCCTCATGAATGAGATGAGTATACTTGATAACTTAGGTATATGTATGGGCATATACCTAAGTAGGGTTGATAGTTTTTTTCATGCTTTGTGGTTTATCCTTTGTGGATTTTGTGAGACCTTTGAGGGTCTTGGTGTCCCTACTGAGTATCATTATACTCACCCCTGCACGGGCTACGCCCACACCTTGTTGTGTTTGGTGCAGACGATGGACAACGCTGACTGAGAACAAGAGTACCAGGACTGGAGGTAGCTCGGAGGTGGACCTTTGATGAGGCGTACCGCAGAGACGACCGTTTGAGAGTTGTACCTACCCTTTAGGTAGGATCCTTGGCGGGTGTTCATGGGAGCTGTTCCAGTTTACTTGTACTTTCCAGTTTTCTTGTACTTTCTAGTTGGGCTTGTATTCTGACCCTTTTTACTTACTGTACACACTCTTTTTACTATACAGTTTACTTGTGTTCTTATCTTTCTATGTGCTTGCTAGAGTGTGTTTATAGGATATAAAGGCAATGTCTTCCTGGTTTTAGGGAATACGCCTTTCGGTGCTAGTCGTCAACCCCTGACATATGGAAGGCGGGCTTGGGGTAGTAACGACACAGGCCCCGGGGGATGGGTCGTAATAATATAACTCTCCCTAAACAGCCAAACTTGTTCCCATCCACACCTCATGCCTTCCTAGGATTGGATCCTAATTACACTCCTAATCTGAAGATCCCCCCAAACAGTAATAGTTCATAGAAAAACTGGTTCACCTCCCATCCTAGGCACATGCATTGAAGGATCTATGGAAACAGGTGATGGTTCCAACATTTCGTACTTGGTAAATGGTGTATCCATCGTTTTCTTTCTATATCATTGACTAGTGTGATTTTCGGATGTTCGTTTCTAACCTGGTTAATAGACTTTCCATACCCATCGTCCGTTCCCCATTTGATTTCAAGATCACTAAAGTCATGATTTACCTCCTTTACAACTCCTTTTATTATGGTGGATTTTTAAAACCCTTATTGTTATCCGCCCATGTCTTTGAACATGATTACCAAACATGTTAGTGTTGTTGGGTCTTCCCTAATATGGAACATTTTTTCACTATTTTTCTCTTCCATAATTCAAGGGGGACACCCTATTACACATTGTTGATCACACTAAGTTTGGATCATGTGATATTAGGTTTCTTGGTGAGACCATCCGTAGAATGGTTGAGACACACATACATTTAAAGATAGAACATCACCCGAGTGGTCCCAACATCATGATATTGAACTATCTAAAAATTGTCACAAAGAAGTTTTGTGTTTCTCGAGTCTTATTTTCCCTCACTTCATATCAGGTTCCTTTTTCTCTATGGTTCATGAAAATATCCAAAAACACACAACACCTTTTTGTCAGATCTCTTCACCCTTAAAATGGTACAACCATCAGTGATATGAGAACCACAATAGTATGCCTTATGAAACCATTTGGTTACTGATATGTGACTTAAAAATGTTGCACCTAATATCCATGCTCCGGGACATTAAACTGCATGATGTATGGGCCAAGCTGCAATACCTATAACTGCGCAACTAGCATTTTCCTATATAATGTTTTAAATAATAAAATCGTCTTCTCATACTTTCCAGAGAGGATAGACCCCTCTAATTCCAGTGTCACTCTCCTACCACACCGTGTTACAGAACTATGTGTGTCTTGATACCCAACTCGATGAAATACATAGGGATTTCTAGAATTCCTATCTTAGTCATAGCCACAAATACATTCATTATGTGAGACAATTTTCACAAGAATTGAGAATCTTTCCCCTCTGTTTATGATAGCTTTATAAAATAATTTTCTAGTTAAACCATATCGCCACTCACCAATGTTCTTGATCATAACAATAAACTTTGTGCAGCTCACCTAAAAGATGTATGTGTGGCGCAAGACCCCTTAGTCCTCTTTTTAGTGGGTGGGTATTTGGTCCTATACCATACAAATTTCTCTAGAATACACTCTTTAGTCCCATTGTTGTAACCTTGAACTATGTTTTGTTGGTTGCCTATGACGCCCAATCCTCTCATGGTTTTCATCATCTATATTGTTTCAGTAGACGAATTCCCCATTATCATTACATCCTCACTCGAGAGGAAATCACCTACTAGTTCTTGTCTTCTATCACACCACAATATGGAACTTTGTGCGGCTTGATTAACCATTTAGGGTGATACAAAGAGATTCATTTGTCTCTTATCATGGGAACAAGCAAAAATCCTCTCCCCACTCATGACTTATTTTTTCACTCTATGCCATCAAATTATATTAGTGAATTTAGGCATTCTAAGGTAGTCTTACTCATAGATAGAGGTGGTCCAAGCATTATGACCTTAAACTATGTGAAAACAAATGTGTCTCTAATCCTACTTGTCTCTTTCATCACATCAGGTTTAAAACACATCTCCTGCCACACAATAATCGTTAAATGGCTGAGTTCTGCAACCTTAATCTTGTTTCCTAGGTCCAAGAATTATGAACTTAAACTATTTACAACCTCATTCCAAGCATTATAACCATAAACTACTTGTGACATTGGTCCAAGCATCATGGCCTTAATTTGTGTGTAGTCATTCATGCATATGTCCTTAAATGTGTGCCATCTAGTTTGACCGGAATAACCCAATACTGATCAAGGAAAGGGGCCCATTTGTATGTTAGGTTGAAAACACATGGGAAATTTGAGCCAAATTTGGACATTCTCCCACCAAGTTTCCCTTTCTCCTTGGGAAAAATAAAGGTCATAAATATAAAAGGTTTGAAACCCAAAAAGACTCACCAATGGGTCCCGAAAACAACGTGGTTATGCTTGTTGGACCCATGGTTCATGAATAAGTGAGAAGTGAATGATATCATCAAAGATCGGGAGAGGATGGATCATTGTGAGCGTGTGATCAGAGCTCCTCTTCCTTCCGATGGTTCCATTCCTCTTGGTTCTCTTCACGCTCTCGAAGTTCCCTCATCTCCGAGCGGTGTGCATGTATCTGTGAAAGGAAAGGGGGTCCCGTCGTATAATGATGTGCTTTTGGGTTCCTCTGGTTCTGCCTCCAGGGTACATTTGCCCGCTATTCCAGCGATTAGAGTCGCCCCCGGTGCTCTGGTAGGGTTAACAGTTTCCCTTGGACCTTTATGTGGATGAAATTAAAGACGCTATGGAGTATCATATGTTTTCCCTTGGGGTAGGATTTGGGCGTGCGAAACCACCGCTTCAGTTTTTCAGAACATTCGTTGATTCTTGGGGCATTCAGCATCCTTCGGCTGTCTCGACTATATCCAGATCTTCTTTCTCTATTCATCTATTTTCTAAAGAGGATTTCATGAAAGCATGGTCCATCCCAGTCCGGTGGTGCGGTGCATGGCGGTTCTCCCTCTCTAGCTGGTCTTGGGATTCTCATCGCGGGAAGGAGTCGAGCACAGCGCCGAGCTGGGTTAAGCTGTCGGGTTTTCCTCTTCCTCTACAGAATCCGACCAGACTTCAATCTGTGGGAAATGCGCTGGGATACTATCTTTGTTCGGATGAAGATACGCAATGTTTGTAATCTGCAGCTAGCCCGTGCATATGTGTGGAATTGGATCTGGCCTCTTCTCTGCCTTCAAAAGTGTTGATCAGGGCTGGCGAGCATTTCTCTTGGTGGTAGTATTTTTCTTATCAAGCTTTTCCTCTCTTTTGCTCAATACGTCACCTTCAGGGTCACTCAGTGGAGATCTGTAGGAGAAAGAGGATGACGACCATGGTCCAATAGATAGTTAAATACCTGGTTCCCAGTAAGGTTCATGGGGTCGATGGGTAGTCTGAGCATGGAGATGCGGTGCTCTCCCACGGTTCCGAGTGCTACTTCACCGGCAGGCTGTTCTTCACCGGATTCCGGCGGCAATTTCCAAATTAAAGCATGATTTGCAAACATTGAAAAAGCTCTCCATGCTTTTGTCACTATTTTTGACGCCCTTTTCTTGTTATTGTTGAGTTTTGACAATAATATGACCGCCTCATGGTTGGTGGGTGCCGAGAAGACCACAACAGGAGGGTGACCGCCTTTGATGACCAGCTGCTGAAAACCTGCTTTAGGTGTTGGTGGCCATCGACGAAGAAAAATCCCGCAAGAGTTGGTTACCACCCAGAGAAAACTTGCAGCAATCTTTGTTTTCTCCTCTGCATCCGCTGCTATATATGTGTGTTTCTATGAACAAGAGAGAAGAGAGGAGAGATAAGGGGATTTTGTAATACGTGTATCCCCATTTCAAAAATAAAAATCTGTTGCCTTCCTCGTGGATGTAGGTCATACGAACGAACCACGTAAATCGGTCTTTATTTTGTGTTTTGTTTTCTTGTTTGTGTGAGATTATTGAGAGTGTGAGCGCTTCCGTCCCAACAAAGTACCATTAGAGGTTGTGTTTGATTACCTGAGAAAGTTCTCCATCCAACGCTCCATGTTCGCACACCTGAACCCGCTGTTGTTCGTGCATCCTGTTGGAAGCTGTTGTCCGCACTCCGCTTGGGCGAATATGCATCTGTCCACAATGCATCATCTGTTGTCCGCTTCCTGCTCGAAGCGTGTCTGCAAATCTAGATCTGCTCTTCAGGGTGGTTGTCCACACTGGTAAATCCGCTGTTGTTCGGACTCCTGCAACCCTCTGCACATCTCGTTGTGTTCTAGTCTAGGCGCATGTGAAGAAACAAGGAGGGAGAAGTGGAAAATTGATAGAAAGGGAGTGGGGCATGAGAGGGAGGCGTTGAATACATTTTGGAAAGGTGGGAAACCTTTATTTTTTGTCTTTGTGTGCATTTGAAAAGAAAGAGTTTATTTTGATAAGTGGGTGGCGTGGAAAATAAAAAACAATAGAGGGGAGGGGACAAGGGTGTGTGGATGTAAAAAAAAAGTGAAGGAGATTTATTTTTCTTGAGCAAATAAAGGAGGGGCTTTTTGTTTAAAGGATGAGGGGCGTATGAGTTGCCCACGCTCCACATTAAAAAAGGGATTTTTTGATTAAAATTTGAGTTGGCATTTAAGTATTTTTTTTAACAAAAAAATACTTCGATGAAAATTATGTATTCCTCTGGAATCCGATTTGAGAAATTAAATAGTCGACAGCATTTTCGACTATTCCAGATTCATTGATGCTATCTATTTTTTGAAATTCTGACTTGTTTTTGTGATGGAGAATCCTGAAATCGAAAGTAGTTCAGTACCGCCCCAAGAGCTTCAGGAGTATGTTCCAACTACACATGTCGGTACTGCAAATATTTCCGAACATAGAAGTATGGTGTCCAGTACCAAATTTGATGTGGAGAAGTTCGACGGGACAAACAACTTCACCAAGTGGCATTGTAATGTTTTGGATATTCTAACTCAACAGGAGTTAGATATCACCTTGGAAGTCTAGCCAGTCAACATCTCCGATGGTGATTGGAAAAGACTCAACCGTCAAGTTTGCAGTACAATCCAGCTTTGTTTGGCTAAAGATCAGAAATATAGTGTGATGCGGGAAACTTCAGCAAAATGTTTGTGGAGTATTTTGGAGAACTAGTATATTTCAAAAGCATTGAAAATCGGCAATATCTGAAAAAGAAATTATTTAGATTTTAATACAACCAAGGTATGTCTATGATTGAGCAACTTGATTCATTTCATAAAATCCTGGCAGATTTGAAAAGTTTAGAGGTAACAAATAGAGATGAAGATAAGACTTTGTTGCTGTTGAACTCTCTACCAGAGAGTTACGATCACCTTACTACAACGTTGCTGTATGGTAAAGATGAGGTGAAATTTGTTGATATTTCAAATATTTTATTTAACAATGAGTACAGGCGGAAGGACAAGTATGACCATTGGGATACCACATCAGAGAGATTGATGACAACTAGAGGAAGGTCGTTTGACAGTAAATCTGGAAGATTCAGAAGAGATGAATCACGATCGACGTAAAAAGGCGAGTTCAGCTTCAGACGTCCAACAAAAGACGAGTGTGCCTATTGTCATTAAAAAGGGTACTGGAAGAAAGATTATCCAAAAATTGGGAAATCAAAGGCAAATGTTGTATAGAGAATCGATGATATTGAAGATGCTGAAGATACTATCCTCATTTGCTCGACGGTCAACCATTCAGAAGGTTGGATTCTTGATTCATGTTGTTCATTCCATATGTGCCAAAATTGTAACGTCCCCTACCCGGAAGCCACTAAACCGGTGCTCCGAGCCGGGTGGTTACATGACCTTAAGCGCGCCTCCCCGTACCCCAAAGGCTGCCGACTAGCAGCGGGGGTCTATGGGGTCAAGTGGGGAGACTATACCCCCTTTTTATCAGAGTAAGCCATAACAGAATGACCAGATAACGGAAACAACAACAAATAAACAAGGAACATGTAAGGCAACCATTTCCAAAAATAAATATGTCATGTCATACTACAGTACAAGAG
Source organism: Viscum album (assembly GCA_963277665.1). NCBI lineage: Eukaryota > Viridiplantae > Streptophyta > Magnoliopsida > Santalales > Viscaceae > Viscum > Viscum album. The sequence continues at coordinate 1,752,142,660 of OY728155.1, read as the reverse complement.
TGAACAAAAGCCCAAAAATAAAGACAACGACCAAAATCCCAAAATGGCCCTGACTCCAAGTCCGGATCCTCCACCAAGTGCTACCCATGTCCACTCAGCTAATTAGCAAGGACCCTTGCCCTTGTCCTGACCTGCAAACATGAAGTCTGCTCGGGTACCCAACGGCGGCCCGAGCAGGGTGTGAGTAGAACTCAGTAGGCCACCACCAACGGTGTCTACAAAATATCCAGTATAAACAGGTAGTGCATGCAAAGGGAAAATGAATGATAAATGCCAAGTAATTATTTAAATGCCATTAACCGATTTAAGACCCAAGCCATTGCCATTCCATTACCATTCATTCATTACCATTTACCATCACTTACCATTTCATCACATTTCCAAGGGTTAATCACATTCATCATGTTACATGGGTCTAAGGCCAACAATCACATGCAAGAGGGTAAACACATCGTTATCCTATCTCACTAGGACTAACCCCTCATAGTAACCATAACCTCACCTCGAAGCCTCAGTCCGGGTGGATGCAACCGTTAGGAGAATAGACCCTCAGTCCCCTTTCCTAACCCGTGCATTTAGGGTGGAGTTTAGAGCCTCAGTCTTCACTCGACCCGTGGGCGTAGATCCTCATGTCATACCCCACTCTACGAAGCCATGTGCACATGCTTATATATAAGTAACCGTCAACCATCCAAACCATTGCCCTTCGACAACCACTATTCACAACAACCCACATGGGAAACCACATCATGCCTTAACCCATTAACACATTACCAATTCACATCATTTAACCATTCACCCAATTCCCATGTGTTATGCCTATCTCACTAAGCATTCAACATTAAACCCATAATCTATCCCATTATGGTCTTTATTCGGTTTACACATTAACCCATTTAACCCGTTCATCATTCCCATGAATCAACCATTTAACTCATTCCGCTTTAACCCTTAGGTTATTACCAAGTCTAGGTGCATCACCTAACTTCTATTCCAAGTTCAACCAATCATGCCAACATATTTATCAAGGGCTCTACAATTCATTACAACAAGGTCACTTGTTTAATATCAACCCCTGAATCCGGGGAAAGCCGACACATCCCATGGATGGCCCCAATTAGGTCAAGTCCATCCCAACACATCCCACGGGGATCGTGAGGGTTCCCATTTACCATTTTAAGCACCATCATGCCTAGGTTGTTCAAAACATAACCAAGGGAAAAACAAGAACACAAGTAAACATGCACAAAACCCTAAATAACCATGGGATATAACTTGTAGACCACCTACCTCGAAACCGCGGTTGAACGCACCCTCAATCGAGTCCTTACACCTCAATCCAACAAACCTTTGGAGCTTCAACCTAAAACTCACCCAAAAGATAGGGTATTAGGGTTTCGGAACAAGAGAGAGAGAGGGTACTAACCCTAAACCAAAAAGAGAAGCAAGAATGAGGTTAGCCTTACCCGGAGCTTCAATCCGCAACCAACGACACTCCAATTAGAATCGAAGGAGTTTGATCTCTTGAAGTCCTTGGGAGGTTTGGTTCGTGCCTAAGGTGAAGAGAGGAGGAAGAGAGGAAAATCCCGAGTTGGGGTTATAAAGCCCTGAGTGGCAATTTTGTAAATTTTTCAACTTTTAAGTGGCCGCACGGTTTAGCCGCACGGTTTGACAAACCGTGCGCACGCCACTGCCCGGAGGAGGGGGAGTCGCACGATTTAGCCGCACGGTTTGGCAAACCGTGCGCTCGCTTCTGTCCAGAGGAGGGAGGGTCGCACGGCTTAGTCTGGGCAGGCCGCACGGTTTGTCTGACCGTGTGCAGGCCGTGCGCCTTGGTCTGCTTTGCCCAGACTTCCCTACTTTCGTGCCCCGAGCCCCCGGAACACCCCCAAGGCCTCTCACACTTCCAAGAAACCTTTTAAAGCCCCAAAAGCAAAGGGTTCAGCCCAAAACACAACAAAACATACCTTTCCAAAAACCGGGATCTTACAGAAATCGAGATTGGTTTTCAAACCTCAATAAGTCAGATGAAGGTGTGGTGTTTATGGGCAATAACCACCCTTACCATATGAGAGGTATTGGAACAATACGGTTGAAGATGTATGATGGTAAAACTCGATGCCTTACAGATGTGAGATATGTACTAGAATTGGAGAAGAACCTCATATCGCTTGGAGTTTTGGATAAGCTTGGTTACCGGATAATCATTGAAGATGGATTCATGAAAATTATCCATAGTGCACTTCTTGCGATGAATGGTATTTGAAAAGGTACTTTGTATTATTTGAATGCTGAGACTGTTACAGGTGGAGCAGTGATATCAGATAAGAGTATCACCACTGGTAGAACATGAAAGATTATACGAAGACCTTACATGTATGAAAAATCGGTTTGTTATGCTCTTTTTGTGGTTGAAGATGGTATTACAGATTGCTATTGAAATGTTTTGGATAGCAAAGAAATCAACTAGTGGAAGTCTGTTATGGAAGAAGATATGAATTCACTGCATCAGAATATGATATGGGATCTTGTTCCTCCTCCGAAGGACAAGAAAAATGCTACAGGGATCAAGTTCCAACATAGTTTGGACTTTATCAATATGACTCAAACTTGAGATGCCTACGGGCATCGGGAAGACAACATCAGGAAGAAAAATTTGTTTCAACTACAACATGATTTTTTTTTTCCAGTTATATGATGATTTGTTTGAGGGGCAACATGGTGATATTTTTAGTCAAGGTGGAGATTGTTGTGTTTTGACAATAATATCATTGCCTTATGGTTGGTGGATGCCGAAGAAGACTGCAACAGGAGTGGGTGACCTCCTTTGATGACCAGCTGCTGGACACCTGCTTTAGGTGTTGGTGGCCGCCCAGGAAGAAGAATCCCGCAAGAGTTGGTTACCACCTGGAGAAAACTTGCAGCAACCTTTGTTTTCGCCTCTACATCCGCTGCTATATATGTGTGTTGCTGTATGAACAAGAGAGAAGAGAGGAAAGATAAGGGGATTTTGTAATACGTGTATCCCCATTTGAAGAATAAGAATCTGTTGCCTTCCCCATGGATGTAGGCTATACAACCGAACCACGTAAATCTTTGTGTGTCTATTTTGTGTTTTGTTTTCTTGTTTGTGTGAGATTATTGATAGCGTGAGCGCTTCCGTCCCAACTGTTATCGCTTGCGAACATGGTCCCATCGGTTATGGAAGGGTGCTTGGATCCAAAGCCGCTCGTTTCATGGAATTCTCATGATTCATCATTTTCTCTGCTTGCAGGCTAGTCCTACACAAAACCTTTATAGTTGCTTATTTCCATGAAGACCATGCTTCCTTTGATCGGCCCTTACGAACTATTTTGTAGACATAACATGCCAGAGGGGATTCTTAGAGAGATCATATCTTCCCACAATTCCCCTGAAAGACTCATGATGCTTTCAATATTTTCAGAAGGGTTTTCATCGATGCCTCAGGTCTAGATGGGGTCTGGTTTTCATAGTCTCTCAAAGCCTTAGGAAGACGAAGATCCAGTTAGGATTCCAGCTTCTCAAGGTATCAGGTGTGAAAGAAAATAGAAATCTTTCTCTTCACCAGCGTCCTCTGCATGCATCCTAAGATCCATGTCTAGATAATCGTCTATCAACCTGATCTTGAAGAAAGGTTCAACAGGCCACATGGACTATTCTCTCTTATGTTAATGGTTTCAAATATCATCTAAAACATGTGAGGATTAGGAGTGAGTGTGAATACTTCCTTCATTTCTAACGAATCTTGATAGATTCAATCTTATGTTTTAGTGGTGTTAGAACCCAAACAATCTCCTGATTGTATCTCGTCTTTTTATAGAACTACGGGCTTCCCATAATTCATGCATGTAGGTCCTGATAATAGTTACATATGGGTCTTCTGGAAACGGGATGTTTCAGTGGATTTAATTCAGGCTTCACCTTAATATATCACCACACTAGGATTTCGGGGCGAGCCAACGAGTCTGTCTTCTTCTCTTTTGTGTACACAATATGTTATGCTGTTGAAAGGGTCGAGATATGGAAACAATTATCTTTGTTTCAACTAGGGGAATTCCATGGTTCATTGGGGGAGACTTTAACACGATTGCAGTAGCCTCCGAGAAAACGAGAGGTTCCGTGCCATCAAATAATTCAATGCAGGACGTTATGGGTTTCATGGCTGCTAAGGGACTCATTAATATGGGTTTCTCTAGTTGCAAATACACCTGGGGGCACCAATAGAAAATGGATTAGTAAAGTTTTTAGTAGGTTAGATAGGTTACGATCAAACCTTCAAGGTCTGGATTCATTCTCGATGGCCTCAATTACACATCTTACCATATCTATTTCTGATAATACACCTTTACTGGTGTGCTTATAGAAAGAAAATCGAAGGGGAAATCACATACTATATTCCAGTAATTGGAACCAAAGAGATATATGTAGATGGTTCAGAATTCATGGGAAAAGCCAGTGAGCAGTGTTTCTTGGCTAGGGATTATTAAAAAGTTGCAACACTTGAAAAAGGATACCCAAGCATGGTGCAACAGTAGGAATGAAGGGGATTGCAGTTGAGATCATCTCAGAGTGGAAATCGAATGGATGGAGGAGGACCTTCAGATAAGGTGGGATGATGAATTATTTTTTGTTCTTATAGAAAAACAATAGGTGTTAGCTGAAAGGCTTTTTAAGATCAAGAGAATTTGTAAAGACAGGTCAAGAGATGTATGGCTGGGAGAGGGAGACCGAAACACCATGTTTTTTCTGGCCTGCATTATGGAGAGATTAGTGTTCAAAAATATCAACCTATAGTTGGGAGACACATCCTTTACCTCTCATGTGAAACTGGATCAACAGAAATCTCTTGATCATTTTGAGAATCCACTGGCTGGTCCAAAACTGTGCAAGAGAATTGAACTTATCAATTTAGATGTTGATGATATGTTCATGAATTAGATCCTAAGGTTGATTACAGGTTAGGATAATGGTGTTATAAGCCATGTCATAGGATGATGAAATAAAAAAAAACTGTCTTCAGTATGCATCAAGAAAGTGCTCCAGGTTTGGATGGCTTCCCAGGGTATTTTTATATAGCAGCTTGGGATATTGTTAAAACCTAGGTGCGTGAGGCAATTAAAGACTACTTCAGAGGTGGAGGTCTTCCCAAAGCTGTTTGTTCTTCAAGGGTGGTGTTTATCCCCAATGTGAAAGACCCTACAACCCTAAATCAATACATACCAATTTTTCTGTGTAACATTAGCTACAAGATTCTTGCCAACCTGATCAATAGGAGGATCAGTGAGATCATTCCAAGGGTGATATTAGATGAGCAACACAGATTTATGAAGGGGATGAGTATACAAGGGGCCACAAAAATCACTAAAGAAATGGTGGAGGATTTGAATAAAAGGAAAATTGAATCGAATTTCATGATCAAAGTCGACATGGAAAAAACATATGATAGACTGGAATTTAGTTTCATTCTAAGGGTTATACAAAAGTTTGGTTTTAATGTATGGTTCTATGACTTATGTTTTAGATGCTATGGCTCTCACTGGCTGGCGATCTCATTGACGGGAAAGGGTTTTGGGATCATTAAGTCGGTGTGTGGCTTAAGACATGGAGACCCACATTCCCCTAGACTAATTATCTTGGCCCAATATGCTCTCACTAGAAACATCAAACATAGCTTATAAGACAGGAGAATTATTCCTTTCACGAATAGAGCCGAGAGTAGCATTGTATCCCATCTAATGTATGCTAATGACATGTTATTCTTTATTAATGGTAGGAAAATGTCAATAAATGGGTTTATCAGAATCATGGAAATATTTGGCAGCCTAAGTGGGCAATGTATTAATAAAAGGAAGAGAAGCGTGTTTATCTCTAACACGTGTTCATGGACAAGAGGCATCATGATTCAAGACGTTGGGAATACAAAGGTGGAAACTCCCTATCGAATACTTAGGAGCTCCAATTTCTAATGATAGAATCATTAAAGTCTTTTTTGATGATATTATCAATCAGATATCTAGGAAAATTTTCAATTGAAAAAATAATTCCCTTTCTTTTGGAGGTCTCATCACTCTTGTTCATAGTGTTCTTAAATATGTTAAATGCATATTTTACCTACCATTAAGGAGCTGAAGGGGACTATATAAATAATGGAATGGATCATGAATGCATTTATTTGGGATTTTAATCAAGCTAAGAACATATCATTGGGCCTCCTGGAAGTGGTTAGACAAGTCAATTGATGAGAGAGGAATTGAACTACACAATATTGAAGAAGCCATGATGGTCTTGCAAGCCAAATCTATGTGGGATATCATTTGAGGAAACCTAATGTGGGAAACTTTTATGAGGAAAAATTATGGGGATATTTGGGAAGATTGGAACAATCAGCCCAATAAGCTAACCAACCTTGCATGATGTATGTTCAACAACCATGAGATTATGGATAACAAATCTCACTAGATTATTGGATGTGGTGATATCATTTTCTAGTCAGCTAATTAGTTGGTAAACAAGCTTTATTTTCCAAGTTTTTCTGCTCCTAATATATACTTCAGTGAGGCTATCAGGTACCCAGCTTTCACTGCTGCTGTTTTAAATCCCAAACATAGGGCATACTTCAACATTATCTACTTGTCCGATGAGGCTGACCACCGTGTCTTCACCAAATCCTCCTCAGGTATTTTTAATGGAAAGGATTACATAGATATGAGGCACTGTAACATCATGTAGGATGGTTGGGCACAGAATCTCTGGTGTAGAGAGATCCGAAGAAAACTAAACTTTCTTGTTTGGAGGATCAGAAACAAATCCCTTCCTATAAATGAAAATGTGAAGAGAATGGGAATTTTCTTGGCCTCCAAATGTCATTTGTGTATCCTTTCATATTAGTATTCCAATAAACATCTATTCTTCCATAGAGATTGCTTGAGGGGAGTCTGGATGTTTGTTGGGTACTGTTTGAATATTCATATTGGTGGCGGCTCTATGCAGGACATTATCACTTCATGGTTTCTCAGCACAGGCATGCAGGTGGCCGAGGTTGAGGCTAGAGTAGTCATTTTTTCTACTGTATGTTGGTCTATATGGGAGGCTCGGAACAAAGCCAAAGATGGGGGAATGATATCTCAGGCATTCCTTCATGTACGTGTTAAGGTGAATGTGGATGATTTGGGTGCTCTTTTTCGTGGTGGAATTTCTAATCTGGCCTTTAGACGGTTTCTACCATGGCTTGGGTATTCTTTAGAGAATAGAAGAATTTCTCTTGGAAGGTGGGTTCATTGGAAGGCTCTGATCACTATTCTCAAGTTAAATGTGGATGGATCATGGCTCTCATATAAGATTAGAGGTGGAGGTCTTGTTAGAGATACCAAAGGCTCATTTATCTTGTGTTCAGTATTTTTATGGGGCCGAGACTTCCATTGATGCGAAGGAAAGAGCTTTGCACACTGGTTTGATGTTGTGTAGGATGCGAAACATCCAAATCCTGGAAATAAAATATTACTCAGCTTTGGTGATTGGATTACTTTAGTCGAAGAGATCCTTGGAAAGTTACATATATTATTAGAAAGTGCAGCACGCCTATCAATGAGGGAACTCAGGTCAGAGACACTTGAGAGGGAAATTTTGTGGAAAATATGCTTGCTAGTAAAGAAAGTTTAGATGAAAATATCATGATTTATGATGTGGTGAGGTCTCATCCCGATGATTGTAAAAGCAAGCGACTCCCTTGTCCATCATTTTCATCCCCCATGAGCGGTGTGGTCATGGTAACTGTGTTTCTAATTGTTTGTTTTAAACAATAAGAATTTACTTTCCAGTTAGGACTAAGTGAGATCTATACCATACCTTCCATTTTCACCCATTTAACAAAGTTCTCTATGAGGTAACACCCTTTTTGTTCCCATGTTGTGCATCTTAGTATGAAAACAAGACTGATGGTATTGACATTAGTTCATACGTCCCGGTCTCAAGATACTAAACTATGCTACGCATGTCCCCATCATGTGATGTTAAAATATTTTATGCATCATCCCCAACATATGATGTTTAAATTCACATTCAATTTACTTTCCATAAGGTACTAAAATTCACGCTTCTCATTCTTATTGCATTATGTATATCTTCAAAGTGTTTTAGGTCCTCTCTTGAGAGGACCTTTTTGCCCCTTGGGTGATGGTCACCTACCACAGCACTGAAGTTCCTTGACCATCACTTAGAAACCGAGATGATACCCCCATTAGGAGTGTAGATTTTTCTCAGGCTTAAATGACCAATCAATGTTCTCATGTTTGTGGTGGAATAATTCCCAGAGCATTGAACTCCATTCAAATATTACCTTAATTCACCCCCACGATTCACGTCTTCCTTGATTTGGATCACCCATATCTTCAACATCTGATTGGGCTCCCCTAATTGTGATAGTACCTGGCCAAATTGGCTAAATTATCTTCCTATAAACATTACCCAAAGGACACTTGAATAAAATTTGATTGATTCTATGTTTTGAACATGGTTAATGATCAACCCTCATTTATATTTCCCCACTCTTGGTAGTATGATTATGAAACCCGCATTTCAAATATGGTCAGTAGTCATCCTCTATTGACCTATCACTCCTCCTTAGGTTCTAAGTCTTGGAAAACTTGATTCCCATCACCAATATCCCCCCTTTGTTCATGTGTAATCAAATTCCTTAGTATTACCCCACTCATGCACTCGCAAAAGTTGTGAAATAAAGTCATATATACAAAGTGTATCTCTCCAAAAAATGTTTTCCTGGTCAGGATGCTCCTAGTGGCTGATGGATTACTCTGAATCCCATCAGTAACCCCTAATTGGAATTTTAATATAAGCGAGTGACCTTCAATTTAACTCTTGTTTCTTATATCATGCATGGATCACTTGGGAATAGAGATTTATAGTTGGATGTCATGTTAATTCAATCAAGATGTAGCAAGAAGAAATGCACAAACAGAATTGAAACTAAAAATAAAAATTTACTTCATTAAGGAGGGTTATTCATAGGCTAGAGACACTACTGTATTAAAAAAAAAGAGGGCCCCCTTATGGATTAGCCTGAGGCTCTACTATAGATTAGTCATCCTCTACTTGGTGGCCTCCACAACCTGTTATCACTCAGGCTGCTTCACCACATCTTCCTTTTCTATAGTGAAAACCTTATCACCTTGAATTTTTACCCAAACATATTTGGACCTTCACTCAGCCTCTATAGATTTTGACTCTATTGCTTTATCCTCATCTCTCACCAGCTAAACCCTTAGGTGGATTATCATCTAACATTGTGTAGAAATAATGACCTCTCACTGTTGCGCCCACTCCTCTATCCTAGCGAGCTCTTATTCAGCTGCTTGGAGTACCTTGGTAGATTTATAGGTTTTCACATACCAAGATACATCAAAATATTTCCAATCCACACATAACCACTCATCAAGGAAGTCCACGTCCATAGAATAGAGGCTTGAAGAGTCCATAGAATCAATCCATATTCTAAACAAAAAGTAACGAAGAGACCCTATATGTCCTATCCGATCATCCCATGGGGTGAGTGTTGAAACTTTGAAAGATTCTACATGCCCTACATCGAACAATCTGATTATCCTCAGGCATGTCAAATTTGGAATCTTAATGAGATTCAAAAGGTGTAGGATCAATCTATTTTAAGGATTACATCACATTAACAATGGGATCTTCTTTAGGTATCCTCTTAGACAAATTCAGATCATTTTCCAAATGGAGAATAGGCTCATCCGCAACGGGTGCCTTGATAGCCTCTTCAGGATGCATCACCTCAAGAGAAGATTATACCATTATGGTCTCCTCTTCTGCCCCTTATCGAGGCCATGGAATCAATCATCACTACTTTGGATGTAGGCTCCACTTGCTTAGTCATCACCACCTCAACTATAAGCCCCACCTTCTCAAGCATCGCAACCACTGGTTAGAGCCACAATGTGATTTTCAATTAAATTAAGATATAATGTTTTTGAATCCCAAATTGTTGTAGTTGGAGAGAAAAATGGGTGAGACATAAATAATATGTAAATGTATCATAGAGAAAAACTTGATGATCTTATATGTTCACTGAATACACATTCAGTGATAGAACCACTGTAATAACTAATGCCTTGACTGATGGATGTTTCCTCGTACCCAAACGCATTGTCTCCATTTAAAAGAAACAAACATGTAAGAATAAAGTTTCATAATAAAAATTTTCACACTTAGCTAGGAAGTGAGAAGGTTGGATGTTACTCAATGTCCCCTTCGACTAGTTGATCCCCCAATAGGTCACTGAGGGATGGCATGTCCAACAATGTCTTTACTCAGTGGGTCTGGGGGCATGCCACACCACAGGAGTGCACAAGGTCTTCCAGGTCTTATAGGCATTACATCTCCTCAGACTAATGAGCTTGGAATATAGCCTTGGAAAGACCCAACATGGGGAGGTGAATCTTATCACCCTAGAGATATATCCACATTTCCTAAAGGGTTTTGAACTGTTGAAAAATATCTCAGCCCCTTGAAGCATCAGGGAGGACCACATCATCAGTCACATCTACGTGGTACGAGCTCTTCTCGGGAGCTACAACATGTGCCTGCAGGACTGCTCCAAATGGTTTTCCTACTCTTGAAGCTTCTTTCCTTGGTGTAATGGTCTCTAAATTACATTTCCCTAATGATATACACCTCATTAAAGGTAAGAAACTTTTGGGGATTCAATCATAGCTCTACTAATGTCCCCATCTCTTTGTCCTTGGCATGCTCCCCTGACGGTAGCACATCCCTAGATACAAGTCCATGAGCCCTCCTCAGAGTCTTCCTAGATCCCCAAACACCTCAATATTTCCATTATATATGTTTTCTACCATCTTCCTGTATAATTATATAAGATCCCATAGGGATCATCATTCGGTGGATTCTATGTCTTACCTATACTACGTTACTTCATGAACATATGCCATAAATTTCATAAGACCATTGGATGGAATTCCAAGTGCAACCCAATGTAGTCCTTTGGCATGAGACACTAGAGATACATGAATTGGTAAACGAACTAGTATGGGGCATAGGGTCCAAAAACTATCATGTAGCCTAGCCTCACCACCAATACACCAAATTAATAGTCCTAGAGGCATGATCATTGAACTTTCATCCCTACATTGTAATCTATGATGATCCTCCTCAGGATGGAAAATGGATGGAAGATAAAGTTCCTTGGTACCCTGGTATTCTCTAGCACCCCAACACATTCCAACTACAAAGGGAGGGTCCATAAAATATTCATAATGGATGGAGGGAATTACATGTTGGAAGGGAATATTGGGTTCAAATAATCATATCATCCCATGTGTGCGGTGACCCAGTTGTACAAAAATGAAATGGTCCTCCCAAATAGAAGGAGGTCTTCAACATTCTATTGTACCTCAACACCATATAAAACTTCCCAGCACCGAGATTACTATGTTGATGTGCTGCCCCATTTCAAGCACTTCTTCCATTATGAATGTGCTTTGACACACCACCATGTGCATTCCATATACTAGGAGAAACCACCCACTAATAAATTCTTTAATAAACCCTTCCAATATAACTTCAGAAGTAGGGGCCTTGACACTATACCCCCATTAGAAAAACATGATCACTTCCAAAATCACCCAGTAAGAGTTATTCATACCATTTTATGATTCCCTTAGGCACTAGAAATGTCTCCCTAGCAGTTTATCAACGGGTTCATTCAAGAAGTATACAATCCACCACCTGAAAGGGATGCCCTTCATCTAAGGATTTTTTAACCTTCCTCACAAAACCAGGTCCAGTAGAGCGTTCACTAATATCGGTAGATATTCTTAGTCGTACTAGACATTATCAGTTTGGAGGAACTAATAATGCATCTCCCCCTAGATGGGGATCCCAAATATTTGGTATTGGTCCCACAGGTTAAGGCTGACCTCCACATGGTGAAAATGAAAATATTGGTCCCTAGGGACCACCTACTCTGCAATTCGAGCATGATGTCCGAGTGGAGGTAGACATGAAACTGGGAAGTCCACATCGCTTCATAAAGCCCCATTCTCTTTAGCTCCCCTTGTAATTCATTTCATGACTTTCATACCTAGATTTCCCAAGGCCATATTTCTACGACGTTTTCACCACGGTGCATGACCCACTCCATGATTCAGCCATAGAGGTGGTCTTCCAAGAATTCCTTAAATAAGATTTCATATTATGGGGGAGAAATCATAGTAGTAAAATCCTTTTAATTGATCATCTTCATGGGGTTCTATAGATAATGAGTTGTGATCAATATGAGTTCCTTGAAATATAGGCCTATAGAAGACATGTTCCACTAATATAGACCTGTAGAGATTCTGAACTAGTAGGTAAAAGAATCCCAATTAGCACTATGGATGATCCCATCATCCTTAATCTCATATTCATATAGTGACATCCTTTTGCAGAGAAGATAATTATTTTATTCCCCTGTCAGTAGCTCATAGAGTGTGGTCTGAACAAACATTATTTAAAAGCATCCACCAATCAGAATGTTACCAACAATCTCCCTCATCTGTGTAGCAACAAATTCCACACACTCTAAGTCCATCTCAAAGACATTGAAATTTCTCATAGTTTGGTTAATGTAAGACTTCTCATGATGGGTGTTCTTCATGAAAGATAGACTCAATAGATGGTTCATGAAAGAGTTAGTCACATAAGTAACAAGGCATCATGAGAGCTAGGGGTTTATGTCATTGAATTATCATTAAGTATTTCAGTTTCAAGAAATGATAGGATCATCTAATATTCTTTGAGAATCTCATGAACCAACTAGATGTGCCTCCCCAATATATAGTCCAAGTGTGGAATGAGATTCATTAAAATGTCTACCATTAGCACTAGATTTCACTGTACTAACCTCATAATCTCACCCTCCTCTCCTGCATTGCTTGTATTTTGAGGGGGAATTTGTTGATGTTGAAAAAAATATGTTACATGAGAAGTTGAGTAGTTCATGGATGATTTAAGGTGAATCCAAGAAAAAACAAGGATAAAATCCACTTAATGATCTGGGTTCATAAATGATTATACCATCATGAAAGATGAAGGTTTTACAAAAGACGTCAGAGAATCGTGAAAGATCATATTATGTGAAGATGGTAATCCTTCATGAAAAATATTTTAGAGCCTCTATAACAACTTTAAATCAACACTTTAGCCTCCATATAAGGGGGCTCTGACATTTGGTCTTCCAACATAAGCTCTAAATTCAATAAAGTTCATTCTTCATTAAACAAAGGAGAAATTGATTCATACATGTATTCATCCTTTTCAAATTACAACAAATTAGTACTTTAACTCCTATTACCATGATATGGAAGATCATCATGATGGATATTTCCCTTCAAAATAGAGTAAAATTATTTTCACCCCATAGGGTTCCATGAGACTTCCATCTTTCACAAAACCCACCCCATAAGAACCAATGCACTACCCCCTAGGTTAGGGATCTATATTTTGTAAAGGATTTAGTCGCACAATCCCCATTACCAAAAACCACAAATATTTAACAAAATTAATCTCTAAGACCCCTAAATAATTCCTATTTTCAACAGATACACATTCTCAAAATTATAGAGGCCATAGGAATTATTCAAATCCAAGTCACATTTACTCTTTCCTCAACTATCTGCATGACCAGTATCATCAAGCCTCATATCATAACATTTTTCTCAAATAATAGGTTGGACAACATTGTTACCTATTTCTCCTAAGTTTAGGTACCATATGATCGGGGTCCCTACACATAGCCCATGGGATCACATCATCAAGTGAAACCAATAATGTTTCCCTTAAATGAGGGCTAGTGTCATATCATCCTCTTCTCCTACCATGACAAAGAATGGGTAGCCCTCCTTTTTTAATTCCAAACCACGTCTAACTTGAAAAACTTAAACCATTTAGAATCCATGTTTATGTCATAAAATGTAATACTAGATTAAAACGACTTAATCGAATGATGTTAAAATTCATGACAACTTTCACAACATATGATGTTAAACTATATCCCTACACTGAAAAACATGGGATTGATCATGTAAAAGAATGAGATGGACCCCATATTATAGGAAAGTAAAATCCATAAGCCCAACACCAAACATTATTTTCTTTCATCATGTGACACAAGCATCCTTACCACCCAAAATTAAACATCATGAACCATTCCTGCTACATGACCTTAAACTGTTAACGCAAGATACATCAGTTTTTATCCCGAACACATAGAAGGTTTTGTAAGAATGAAACCTAATGTTTAATCTTGATACCCCAACACCACCATTATGTCAGTATGTCTCCCCCCTATGAAGAACAGGAAACCACCTACGGCGGTCGCTGACCTTAATTAAAAAAAGGGTGAAACCACCCCCCAATCCCTTCCACACCCTAACCCTCCCCGATCCCTTCCCCTCTCGCCTCACCCCGTGGTCGCCGCCCCTCCATCTCGCCTCGCCTGACGCCATCAACGACCCTCCCTCTCGCCTCTCGCCTCTCCAGTCACTGTTGTCACAGCCAGAGCTGTTGTCGCACCCGAAACCGCTGCAACCGCCCCTCCCTCACTTCTCAACTAGCCGTTGCCTCTCCCTTTGCAAACCCTCCTCACCATGAACCATCCCTCCCGTTATGAATCAGAGCCGCTGTCAGCCCTTACCCATCGCGAACCATCCCTCCCCGTTGCGAATCAGATCCACCGTCGTCGCAAACCCTCCCTGTCGCAAACATGTCCTCCCCATTGCGAACCAGTCCACTCCGTCTCTCTTGTCGAGAACTAGTCCTCCCTGTCACGAATCAGAGTCACCGTCACCGCACCCATAGCCACCACCACCTGTCTCGAACCATATCTTTCCAATAAAAAACAAGATCATCCACCCTTCTACATTTCCCAAATAGGTTTTGATCATTAACATTAAAAGCGAAGTGAGTTTATTACTATTTTACCACCTTTATTATGTTCATTTGTTTCCATATTTTCTGAATGAGATGCATCTGACAAACCAAGTCCATTGTGTATATAATTCCATGGATTTAATTTTGAATATATTTCTTGATACTGGAAAGATTGAAACATTTTTCATTGCTTGTTTTTTAATTTAAATAAGAAGTCAAAGTGGATTCATCACATATTGTAGATTGATCTATTCATAATGGCTTTGTTGTGTAAAATTCGATGCCTTGTGATTGATATGAAAATAATGATCAACTTATCTATTTATCTTCCAAAGGTAGTGGTTTGAATCTTTAATGTTTTTTTCAGGGTCGAATACCTTGTGTTGGATGAGTCTGAAAAGCTATTTTAGATTTTCTTTTTGAAGTAAATGGATTTTTTTGTGAAATCATGCTCAAATCCTTCAATAGTATGATCATTGTTCAATGCAACTCTACCCGATTTTGTGGTAGAGTATGCACACTTGATAATTCACGATGATATTATTGGCAGAATGTATGTAATGATATTGTAGAGTTAAAATGTTATTTTTTTATTCTCCATGATATATGATGACAATGTCTTTTAGGATGCAAGGTCTCTTTAACATCACTTATAGAAACTAGTTATGATAAAAGGTTTGAAAAAATATGTGGTGTTAGTCTGAATCGATAAAACAAAATTTGGTTTTTGATAGAAGTGAAGGGGGAAAGCTTATTGCTCTTCATCAAAGATTTTCTCAGGTTATATTTTTGATGTCATACACGTTGTTTTTTGTTCTTTTCTAGATGTGTTATTTCCGTCATTTTGTGGCTATAATATTGAGTCAACTACACCTGGTGTTAAGTTTAAGCATTTGAAGACTACTAAACAATTATAAGTTGACTTACTAACCAAGTATCACATTTGACTCTTTTGATGCCATGAATCTCTGTTTTCTGTTTGATGTTCATAATTTATAAAATGCTTATACAGACTCTTCCAATAATGAATATTGGTTTGCGATACCTTTAAGATTGATGTTCTCCTTTGTGATAATTTTATCACATAGTGCGTGCATTCACTGAACATCATTTTTCATGTACTTTTTCTTTGTAGACGCCTCTGTTTTTGATTTGATAGTTAGCTTCATTGATAAATAGGAAATGGGTAACTATGAGAACTAGGACATCCTAGAAGATGGAAGAAATGTTTTTACAGTTATTTACTAAATATAAATCCATGAGTGAATTATTTATAGACTCCATCTCATGCTTGTGTTCATATATTTCTATTTCAATTGGTTTCTTGTGTGATTCCATGTCACTGCTTATATGTTTAATGAAAATATTGACATGATGATTACTTTTGTCCTTGATACTGGCCATCCATATATTGGACACTGGCAATGAAAGTTATTTTCTTAAAACCTTAGTTGCTTGTTTGGTGTTTGAATTTTCTTCACGCAGTTCTTGATAGAGATCAAATATCTTTGGCCAAGGATATTTTTATATCTTATTTTAAAGATCAGTTAGTTTACATACCTAGTGGTAATGGAATTTTTTCATTTGATGGACTTCGAAATATCAATAGGACTTCGAATCCATATTTTGTGGAAATCATTTAAAGGCAAGGTATTGTGATATAATTTAATTTCATATGTTGTGGAAATCATTTAAGGGATTCTACGAATCATATATTTACGAATACTGATTTAACGGAAGGATTTTGAAGGTACTATGGGGATATCATGGATATTTCTATTAGGCTATAATAATTTGAAATTCTCCTTAAATCATGTTTCTTATGGTCATCAAATAAATATGTATTGCTTATCCATATATGCTTCTATGTATACAAGCTTCTTTTCATTAATGTGAAAGTTCAAGATTTTTTGTATGAAGCTTTAACCTTATGAAGTGTTTAGAGACCATGAAAGCTGGAAAGATTGATATATCAACATTCTTGTGGATTGAAGGTATGGGATGAGGTAATTTGTTTGGTTATATTTATGAATTAAGGTTGTTAGTGGTTTTTTTGTTGGTAGATGAACGATTTATGACAAATTAAGAGTATAGTAAAAAATAAATATGGGGGATTTCATTGGAAGAGTACAGATAATGATGTTTTTTATGGTACAATGTATTATGGTTTGTTGATTTACTGATCTGGACCACATGTATTTATTTATAGCTTAGCTGGTCTTTAATCTCATGGATAGTCTCCTAATCCATTGATGTGATGTTTATTTCTTAGTCTATATTGATTCTATATTTTTTAGATCTTTATTGAACTGATTTATTCTGCTGCGACTAGTATATCATTATATACCCATTTGAACAATCTATTTTGAATTTTTGTGTTTGTAACAGATACTTGTGCTTTCTTCTATAACAGTACTGCTATAAATCATAACCTGTTCACTTTTGAAATTCTTGATACTTTTCATGTGAAGGGGTAGTAATTTCATATTTTCCTTCAGAATCAAACCTCTTAGCGCATAGACCTCTTGCTGCTAAAAAATTGTACAACTCAAATTTTGGTAGCCATTGTTTTTTTGGGTTATATTCTTGTTTGGATATGCATATGAATATATTTATTTTAAAAAAAATAGTAGTCTAGCGATCACCATAGGTCACTGATATGTTTTTTCCTTAGGAGTATTTGTGATGCCATAGGTGGTCGCTATATCCTACACCATTGACTATTGCCGCAGCTGGAATGTGGACACCTATAGAGACTGCTTTTGGAGGTTTCTATTTCCCTTTAGTGATGGGGAAAATGTGACCGCCAAAAACAGCCAGGTGGCGATCTCTAAAGACCTTTAGTGACCGCTTTTTGTGGTTACTAAAGGTCATATTTGTAGTAGTGTATAGCCCAATAAACAATAAGTGTACTTTGGAAACATCACCAAATGACTCCAAACTGGTTTCCGTGTTCACGAAGTACTTTAAAACTATGGACATGTACCGAAGAGACCTCAAACCTGTGGTTGTGTCCCCACAATACCTTCAATCCATGGTCATGTTCTCACAGGACTTGAAATACTTGATAGTCTACCCACAAGACACTAGAACATTACCCCACTTGATGCATTGGAATCTATACCTCATGTGATAAACATGGTTTTCGTGAGGAAAACAACCTCAAATGTCATATTACCCGAGCACAAGTTCCCATGTGACACCAATTGATTCCTTAGGTTACATACCCAAGACATCACACACATGAGATTCCATCAACATCTAATGGGGTTGAATTTTACTAATTCACAACACACACAACATCAACAAATTTCTAGACATGTACATCATCACCATCATCTCCCTCCGTATGTAGCTTCCCCATCATGGTAGAAACAATGTAATTAAACAGTGTACACCTCAAGATGGAAAAGATAATGAGATTAATGAACATGACTCCAATATATGAGGAAGACCTATACTAGGAAATAAGCTCAAAAGAGGAATATATAAAAGGATGAACTGATATCCCATTATCCTATTCTGATCAAGGATATGAATGACATCATCAACTATGGTTGTAAAATATAGCCAACCTTGGAATACGAGAATATGGGGCAACCACACTGGAGGAAGCACGACCATTCTAATGATGTTGACCACACATGGGAGGGAAAAAAGTGCATCTCCACCTTGATGTATGGCCTAATGGAGAAGTATTAGAAGAAAGAGATGAAAAGTTAACTATTGTATGATACTCATAATAGAAAACATAGTTTACTGAATATGAGTACCCCCTATGAGATGAAAAAGTTACCTTATATTTTTTACTCTTTAGATAATTTTGTAATTATCTTATATAGTTTATTCCATGATGAATTATTTATGTTCCATGTTACCAACACAATTTCATTATTCTTGCAATAAGTTCTAATGTTTCTTTTGATCAAGGATTATTTTCACATGCCTCATGATTGCTGACTCATATGTCTCTCATATTTTGTTAAAGGTTTCTTCCATGTATGTTTGTTTAGTATCCATGTTTTTATAGATATGAATTCACTTATGTTATGATCATTCACTTTGAAAATTTTCTCATGCCTTTATTATCATATTGTGATCACAAAAAATATTCAATTATTAATGCCTATGTTTACCCTTACTAAGAATTTCATATAAACCTTATTATGTTTCTCTTCCCCATGTTACAAATAAATTTGTTATGGAATAAGAAAAGATGGGTATAGTGGAAAAAATTATCATGTAATGACATGAGAATTATTATGTAATAGTTTGTAGTAATTCTATAATACAATAAACTGGAAATGTCCTTGGGTATGTAAGTGATTCAATATTTTTTTTGTTTTATATTTTGGATTGGTAAAATTTCCTCATGGTTATCGGTATCAAATAAAGAAATAAAATGATTATATTTTTAGCTTCAGATATAGGAATGTCAATTTGGGGATATTATATTGGTAGTGATGGCTTCTTGTAAATACTCACTATTTCATTAATCAATAAAACCATAATCATCTCTAATTTGATGCTTTGAAATAAATTATTTCCAATCATAATATAAACAACTCCTAGAACCATGTGACTTGGTAAATTCTACTTGGACTTGTTTATATCGGTTATCTTTACATCCAAAAGTGACATGTGCATCTTCTTATAATATATATTATCCTTGATATATATTCTCTAGAAACTAAAGTCAGATTCATTAAAATGAAGAATCTTTGAATTTCCTTATTCTCAATTCGTTGTTCAATTAACAAAGTCTAACCTTGATATTTAAAACAAAAAATTTGATAGCAGTTGTTATGGAAAATATGCGAGATCTAATGATAAAAAAATTGAAAAAATGAGTAAATGAGAGTAAAATAATAATGAAGAAAAAGAACAAGTATATAAGAAAAAACGATTTTTGTGTTTTAGGAAGAATGATTACTTCAAAGTAACAATAGGGTAATTTCACTATTTATTGGTAGAAGATTATGTGAAACACACAATGAGTATCTAAAACCTATATTGAATATGAGCAGATAAATCAACGAGATGTTATAGTAACCCACATCGTTATAGTTATAGATCTTCATATTTATTACATTAAGAAGGAATACAAATGGATTTAAAGTCTATAGAGATACATTTCAAGGGTTGGTGAAGTCTATATTGCTAAAATACAAGTTCTTAGTGTCACTGATCAATGCTTATATTTTTATTTGTAATGTATTCAATATAGCCCACCTCCACTTGGCTCAACATTATTTGATGAATTGGTATCCAAAATTCCAACATTGGTGTATGGTCTCACTAGAATATTTATTTCATTTCTAGATGGATATAAAAATAGTACTCGAGTATCTCTGAGATAGTGTAATACTATCATTAGAAACTTTCTTGGATAATATAGAGGGTATGAATAAACAAAAGATGAAATCACATTAAAAATCTGGCAGGGGGAAACCCCATCACATCTTCAAACACTTTTAAAAGTATTACCCATAAGTAATAAAATGACTATATTCCCTAGTTCAATAAGGACAAGGATGGAAACTCATACATCAATATGATTACCTTGGAGACACCTTGGTGGGCCCTAATCAATCATGATCATTAACATCATCACAAAACCATATATTCTTTATAAATTCATGAGTGTCCACTGAACCAAGTAATCTAGACTAGGAACCTTGGAGGATAGTTAACTTATAGAAACCAATTACTATAATAAAATTTTAGGTCAATATTCCTATACTTCCATCACCCCCAAATCCCACTATCAATTCCATATGATAACCTGAATATAGTTTAATTACTTTATTATTAGGAATCCCAAAAAATATTTTGGATAAAACATGGTAACAATGCTAATAGATTCCTATTCCTTGATGGAAGGAAATAATTATTGCAGGGTCCCTAACTAGCCAACAACATGGCCTATTTACTGATGGGATGAACCTATCTTATGTTAGATTTTATGACGTGGACTTTGATCCCATATGTTTTTTTACCAATATTTTGATTCCATTTCTATCATTATGAACACTAGGTCAAAACATATCTATACATACTAATAGATAAACATGAAAAGATAAATTGGAAATGACACTCCCCTTTATTATCATGTGGCTTTATAAGATTAAATGACCATGCTAAAAAATATCAAATCATATGTTCTACTGTTTGAGTATCTACATCATCCATGAGAAGATTTTTGTTATCTTATGCCTCATGAGGTACCTAAATCCAAATTCTCATGTGATTTATTAGTATTTTTTTATTGTACAGGTTATCACATTGAAAACTATACATCATACCTTTTGAAACAAGATGATGAGTGGGTATTGATATATATAAATCACAATAAATTTCCACCTATAATATATTAAAGTAACAATTATATCAATAAATATTTGTTTCCAAAATATTATAAACAATCATGGAATACTTCATTACCTCATGAAGGGAGGGATTTGGAAGGGATTGAATACCATCAAACCAAGGGTGTGTGGCTCTGTGTAATGTGTCTACTGTTGTATGGATAACTATTATTTATCCATTAAAACATGAATTACTAATAATTAATTTTTTTCTAACTAGGTATCTATAATTGTGTTGATATTTATGATTTTCCTATTATAATTATCTAGTGTTAATTATTTTCTAAAATATTCTTTCAATGATACTGTAAAATCGACACCTAAAATATGGCCATACGTTCGTGTGTGTTGCCATCTTATTTTTTTAATTTCATTATTTACAAGATCCTTCTTCTATAACACATGATATGGGATGGAGGGAGGTGAATATTTTCATTAATAAAAATATATAAAAAGAAAAACACATAACCTATTTATTATTTTATATGACATAAAAATTTTAACATAAATTTTAAAAATATGCTATTTATTGTTGAGGTTTTGTAAACCCTTTCATAACTTTATTGCATTGTTATTTTTATTTTACTATAATTTTTTTATTTAAAAACTTTTTCTATATCATAAATAAATATGTATGATGAAATATAATTTATACATGTAATACTTGTTGTACCCCACACTCTTTGATTTTCATGATCACAATCACTTTAATATGTGTTTAACATTGTGTTTAAGTGTTGTGGATGATAGGCACAAGGTTGCCAAGAAGTTGGCCCAAGAATGGACTTCAAGTGGAGCCTGGATCAAGACTCTTCTTCTCTACCAAGGCACCGGCCAGCCGGTGGAGATGTACCGGTCGACCGGTGGCCCCTGGACCAGACTTCTCCTCCACTGCCAAGGCACCGGCCAGCCGGTGGAGCTGTACCGGCCAGCCGGTAGCACTGGTCAAACTAGCCGTTGGCTTTGACCAGTCAACTCCAAAAGCCTCCCAACGGCTCCGAGGCCTTTTCCAACGGCTCCAAAGCCCTCCAACGGATACTTGAAGGTTCCTAGCCTATAAATAAAGGCCTAGGAAGCCCCGGAACATCATACAAGCCACCGGACACATTTTTACATCTTTGGCGAAGCTCCGACGGATTGTTCCAAGGGAACCCAAAGTGCTCCAACAACTTCCACATCCAAGAGCACCTCCATAGAAGCTTGGAAGCGGCCCTCAAACATCATCAATCAATCAAAGGCGCCCAAGGCTTCTCCATTACGGGTTTTATTGTTTATCTCTTTTTGAGCTTTAAAATTGGGTTTGTGCCTACAAACCCCAACTCTTTTCTCATCTCCCCTTCTTTGGGTTCTCACACCACCACTAAGGTGTGAAGAGGTTTTCTCAAGCTTTTCCTTTAAAAGGCTTGTGTCTCGGTGAGCTAGTCTTCACCCGTAAAAAGACTAGTGGGTTCTTGCTAAACCATTAAAAGCAAGTGGGTTCTTGCTAAACCAATAAAAGCAAGCTGTAATAGGTCCTAGTGCTACCTTAAAGCCTAGTGGGTTTCTTGCTAAAACCATTGAAAAGCAAGCGGTAGGAATCTCTCAACGGTTGAGTTGGGAGCGGAGACGTAGGCCGGGTTTTGGCCGAACTCCGTTATCAAGTTCTTGTGTCTTGCCTCTTTACTTTCCGCTGCATTTATACTTTGATTTAAATTTCTTAATCAATTTTTTAAAAAGGCAATTCACCCTCCTTGGGGTGTTCTTCCGACCCAACAATTGGTATCAGAGGGAGGTTTGAGTAATTCCTTAACCCGGTTTCAAAGTTAAGATCTTTTTTTTTAATGGCATCAACCTCTTTCGCCCCCGAGGGCTACTCTTTGGGTCGGGCTCCATTTTTTGATGGAACCGACTACAATTATTGGAAAACCCGCATGACCACTTTTTTAAGAAGCATAGGATATCCCATTTTTAAAATAGTCATGCAAGGTTACACTCTCTCTTCCCCCGACGAATCCAAATGGACCCCCGCCGATATTAAAAATTTTGAGCTTGATGGCAAAGCCATGAATGCTCTTCATTGCGGGTTAGATAGAAATGAATTTAATCGTGTATCCACTTGCACCTCCGCACATGAAATTTGGAAGCTTTTAGAAGTGACCCATGAAGGCACTAATAAAGTCAAGGATACTAGATTAGATATGTATAGGCAGGATTTTGAGTCTTTTTCTATGCATCCAAATGAATCAATTTCTGCAATGTTTACACGCTTCACTGACGTGTGCAATGGTAGAAAATCTCTTGGAGATGACATTTCTGCAGAAACTATGGTGAAAAAGATCCTATGGGTCCTTCCGAGCTCATGGGCACCAAAGGTGACGGCGATCCAAGAAGCTAAGGACGTCAAAAATATGCCGGTAGAGGAGCTCATTGGATCTCTAATGACGTACGAGATCACCATGAGGAGGCAAGCACAAAAGGAGGGCACACCAATCAAGACACCAAAGAACATTGCCCTCAAGGTACAAAAAGAAGTAAGCTCCTCCTCATCCTCATCTTCCTCATCTACTTCATCATCAAGCGGCGACTCGGAAATGGAGTATCTCGCCCGCCAAATGCAAAAATTCATGAAGAAGCACAAGAAGAAGAAGAAATCCCGCAAGCACCGAAAGCAAGAACCCACCGAAAAATCCGAGCCCAAGGTGAAATGCTACGGGTGCGGCGAAAAGGGCCATTACAAGCCCGATTGCCCACTCAACAAGAAACGGGCCAAGGAAAAAGGAAAGAATAAGGTCCTCAAGGCCACATGGAGTGACACCTCATCCTCCTCCTCCTCCTCGAGCGACAACGGTAATAATTGCCTAATGGCAAAACATGAGGTATCTTCCTCCTCTTCCTCCTCTTCCTCTTCTAGTTCTTCTAATTCATTTAATCATCTTTCTTATGAAGAACTCCAACATGCTAGAGACCAACTTGAAAATGGTTTTCATGAACTTTCTTCAAAATTTGTCGCTTTAAAAAAGAATTTCAAAAAACTTTCCTCCGAAAAAGACCAACTTCTCAAAGAGAAGGAGGAACTGTCCCTCAAAATCCAAAATTTCCCAAATGTTGATTCCATGGAATCAACCATCAAGGATCTAAGAGAATCCCTAGCCAAGTTCACCCAAGGGGAACAAAACTTGAACAATATACTTGGTTCCCAAAGGGTTTCTAGAACCACCAATGGACTTGGCTACACCAACCGAGCCTCCTCCTCCCATGCTCAAACTGTTTTTGTAAGGGGGAGCTCCGATTACAAATTTTGTAATTATTGCAAGAAAACCGGGCATCTCATTTATGAGTGTAATTGTAAAAACGCCTGGTATGGCCAACCCAAGTCTATTTTCTATTCCGATGAGTTTTATAGGAGAAGACCCGCCATGAGGCAAGTATGGATTGAAAAATCCCTATTAGCGAGTCTCTCCGGGCCTAAAATCATTTCTTTTCAAAATCCCTCTCCCCGGTGATTCATTGTTTTTATTTAGGGGGAGTTAGGATCTTTTAAGTTTTTTTTTGTGTATTCAAAATTTTTTCTTTTCAAAACTCAACTCTTGGTTTCAATTCTTTCAATTCAAAATTTTCTATCAAATTTTCATTTCTAAAATTCCAACAGTTGGTTTCGAATTTGTTTTGATTCAAAACTTTCAATTCAAACTGTTATTCAATTTTCATTTCAAAATTTTCAAAATTTTCAACAATTGATATCATTTTCAATTGTTTTAAAATCTCGTTTTTCATCGAATCCCTCAATCAAGTTTTATGCCCCACGCTATTTTGATAATCACAAAGGGGGAGAAATTTCTTGATTGATTGGGGGAGAATCTTTTTTATCACGCTTAGTATTTATTTTCAATTTATCATTTAGGCATGCATTTCATTTAAGTTTTTACATTGCTTGATAAGTGATTGTGATCATCAAAATAGGGGGAGATTGTTGTACCCCACACTCTTTGATTTTCATGATCACAATCACTTTAATATGTGTTTAACATTGTGTTTAAGTGTTGTGGATGATAGGCACAAGGTTGCCAAGAAGTTGTCCCAAGAATGGACTTCAAGTGGAGCCTGGATCAAGACTCTTCTTCTCTACCAAGGCACCGGCCAGCCGGTGGAGATGTACCGGTCGACCGGTGGCCCCTGGACCAGACTTCTCCTCCACTGCCAAGGCACCGGCCAGCCGGTGGAGCTGTACCGGCCAGCCGGTAGCACTGGTCAAACTAGCCGTTGGCTTTGACCAGTCAACTCCAAAAGCCTCCCAACGGCTCCGAGGCCTTTTCCAACGGCTCCAAAGCCCTCCAACGGATACTTGAAGGTTCCTAGCCTATAAATAAAGGCCTAGGAAGCCCCGGAACATCATACAAGCCACCGGACACATTTTTACATCTTTGGCGAAGCTCCGACGGATTGTTCCAAGGGAACCCAAAGTGCTCCAACAACTTCCACATCCAAGAGCACCTCCATAGAAGCTTGGAAGCGGCCCTCAAACATCATCAATCAATCAAAGGCGCCCAAGGCTTCTCCATTACGGGTTTTATTGTTTATCTCTTTTTGAGCTTTAAAATTGGGTTTGTGCCTACAAACCCCAACTCTTTTCTCATCTCCCCTTCTTTGGGTTCTCACACCACCACTAAGGTGTGAAGAGGTTTTCTCAAGCTTTTCCTTTAAAAGGCTTGTGTCTCGGTGAGCTAGTCTTCACCCGTAAAAAGACTAGTGGGTTCTTGCTAAACCATTAAAAGCAAGTGGGTTCTTGCTAAACCAATAAAAGCAAGCTGTAATAGGTCCTAGTGCTACCTTAAAGCCTAGTGGGTTTCTTGCTAAAACCATTGAAAAGCAAGCGGTAGGAATCTCTCAACGGTTGAGTTGGGAGCGGAGACGTAGGCCGGGTTTTGGCCGAACTCCGTTATCAAGTTCTTGTGTCTTGCCTCTTTACTTTCCGCTGCATTTATACTTTGATTTAAATTTCTTAATCAATTTTTTAAAAAGGCAATTCACCCCCCTCTTGCCATCATTCCCTTGTTTTTTCCGACCCAACAATTAATAGGTCCTAGTGCTACCTTAAAGCCTAGTGGGTTTCTTGCTAAAACCATTGAAAAGCAAGCGGTAGGAATCTCTCAACGGTTGAGTTGGGAGCGGAGACGTAGGCCGGGTTTTGGCCGAACTCCGTTATCAAGTTCTTGTGTCTTGCCTCTTTACTTTCCGCTGCATTTATACTTTGATTTAAATTTCTTAATCAATTTTTTAAAAAGGCAATTCACCCCCCTCTTGCCATCATTCCCTTGTTTTTTCCGACCCAACAATACTAAATAAATTAAAATCAGTTAAAGTATACCTTAAATGTCTTCTCTTGATGATATGTAGTAAAGTAATTCAACGTTTCATGGTTTATGGTGTTTACATATATAGCCAGGGGTGGTGATTAGTGTTCCCCATAGAATATTTCAATGATATTATTATACAATGTTTCATTTTATGTAATTTATCACTCTTTTTATGAACCATTTATGTGTATTTTATCATAATATTTTTATTACAAATATAGTATTCAAGAACAAAAACACAATCAAACTATAGTGACATGGATTCATTATAATTAGATTCTATCAACTTCTTCCTTTTGGTCTATACTGGTGATTAAGAAGATCCTGATCCAAATACCATTCACTACACCAGAATAGGCATTTAGCGGCAGTTATTTTTTCGTTTAGCGGTGGTTATAACCGCTGCTAAATGGTGTGGCGGCGATTTCCAGAAATTGCCGCCTAATACGGCGTCGCCAATTTTTTCACGGCGGTTATTTTCGTTTAGCGGCGGTTTAAGGAAAGCGTCGTAGCTGTCTCATTTCGCAGCGGTTATAATCGCCGCGAATAAATTCAAATCTAGCGCCGTAAACCCGCCGCTAAATCCAGAAGAACCGCCACGGGATGAGACTGCCACGATGCGACTATTTCGCGGCGGTTATAATCGCCGCTAAATGTATATTTTATTTTACGTTTAGCGGCGGTTTTGAACATTTAGTGGCGGTTTAAACCGCCGCTAGAAATTTGCCCAGAATTTTTTTTTTTTGTTTCTGCTGCCCCACAGCCTGAAAACCAAATCAAACCACATATAACAGAGAGAACAAGTATAATACATGAAAACAATGCAATATCATGGTTCAGTATTAGGATAACATAACATCATGTATTGGATACCTTGTTAAAATTGATCAAATAACACTCAATGTAGAGCTTGAACATTATGCTCTAATAATGTTAGAAATTAATCTTCAAACAACACTTCCAGATGCCATAAAAATTAGTGCTAATGATTACAAAACTGATATTAGATCGAGTATGATAAAAATCCATCATTTTGTGAAGTTTGAAAAATAATTGGGCACAACTTCAATAACTATAGGATCATTAGAAAAAAGTTTGTGAACCCCATTGGAAATGAATGGAAAGAAGTACAAAATAGGAAAAAAGGGAAAATATAGATAGATGACATGCCTGAATCATCCAAAAGTTAGAGTGAAATGTTGGTGAAAAGAAAAAATAAAATTGCTCCCTTAAAAAGTACCTTAGGTAGAACATGGGGTGAATTGGTGGAACAAAGAGAATATTAGAAATGATATTTATCTAGATGAGGAGCTAAGAGCTCTTGTATTAGAAACAATTCGTAGGAAGTATGAGAATGGATTGTCTTTCCCTTCTCTAGACCCTATTTCCTCAAATCATAATGCAGATAAGGGAAATAATGTTTGCAGGGCCACTGACTACAACACTAATGCTGTATGCACCCCTCTTGTTCAGCAAGGCAGTAACATAGAAGACAACTCAAATAAATAGATATATTGCTACTCCCTTACTGTCTCTATGAAGAAAATAACAACCATAACCCATGATGGGCAGGGTTCCACCTCTTTTGTAGATGCCCCCGAGGAGACCCTTAGGAAAGCCCATAGTTTAATTATTTATCTTTAGGAGACAAAGTGTTAAGAGAAGTTTTGTGTGAGTCCTTTGCCATTGGAATATGGTCCAAATTGGAATCCCTTTATATGACTAAATCTCTTATTTGTAGACTATATAAGAAAATGAGATTATATATATTCAAAATGCACCTTGGAACTGCAGTCGGGATACACATTGATGAATTTAATAAAATCTTCTTAGATCTAGCCAACATTGACATTAAATTGGATGATGAGGATCAATCCATCATATTGTTAACATCATTGGATGATTCATTTTACTCTATTATGTATGGGAAAGATACATTAACTCTTGAAGAAGTGAAATATCCTTTTCTATCTAAAGACCTTCAAAGGAAGGGTAGTGTGAAAACTGAGGCTGAGGGTTTGAATGTTAGGGAAAGAGGTGAATCTAGAGGTTGAAGTGAGTCAATGGGTAGGAGAAAAGATAGGGGACAGTTCAATAAATATAGAAGTTAATCTAGAAACAAGGTAGTCAAATGTTTTAAATGTAAACAACCTAGACATATCAAGAAAAATTGTACTAATAGGAAGGGTGGCTTTAAAGATAGTAATAATGACCATTCCCTATTAGTTGAACAAGACTTCAACACTACTAATGTGTTAAATGTCACTGATATAGCCATCTTATATGAATAGAACCAGGATTCATGATGCTCATTCCACATGTTCCCAAATAAGGAATTATTTACTGAATTAAGGGAATTCAATAATGGTGAGGTATTTCTAGGGAATAATATGAGCGGTCACATCATGGGCATAGGCTCAATTTTACTAGAGCTTCATGATGGGTCTGTTAAAACTCTTGAATAATTTAGGTGGGTACCTGAATTAAAAATAAACCTAATATTCCTAGGAACCCTTGACCAGAAAGGGCACGCCTTCAAGTCTGGATCTGGAAGCCTTAGAGTTTCCCAAGGATCCCTCACTGTAATAAAGGGAACCCTTTGTAATGGTCTATTTGTGTTAGATGAAAAAGTGTATAGAAATCAATTGAATAGTTATTCTGGTTCATAATGTGATTCCACCACCTTATGGCATAGGATACTAGGGCATGTTAGTGCCATGGGTCTTAGTGAGCTTAAGAAACAGTGCCTTCTAAGTAATACCACTCCTAACAGTTTACCTTTTTGTGAAGACTGTGTATATGGGAATTCTAGGAGAATCAGCTTCAGTAGATCCATGTTTAAGGCTAAGTAACCTCTTGAATGTGTACATTCTAACTTGTGGGGTACTTCTAGGGTTACCTCCCATGGTGGTGGTTTATACTTTGTAACCTTTATTGATGATTTATCTAGGAGAGTGTGGATTTATATTATTAAGCACAAGTCAGATGCCTTTCAGACTTTTATGAAATGGAAAGTTGCGGTAGAGAGTGAGACTAATAAGAAACTTAAGGCCTTAAGAACTGATAATGATTTAGAATATATATCCAATGAATTCATTGAGTATTTTGAATCTGAAGGAATTAAGATATATCAGACTGTTTTGGAAACTCCATAACAGAATGGGTTAGCAGAGAGAATGAATAGGACTGTTCTTGAGAGGGTAAGGTGTATGTTATCCCACTCAAAACTCTCTAGGTCCTTCTAGGCTGAGGATGATTCAACAGCAGTGCACCTCATTAACTGTTGTCCATATTCTGCTAACTCCTTTATGACACCTGAATAAATTTCGAAGGTCACACCCCCCAAATCTAGCTCACCTTAGGATATTTGGATCCATAGCTTACGTGCATTCATGTAATGATAAGCTAGCTGATAGGGCTATTAAATGAATATTCGTGGGATATCTAGAGGGTGTTAAAGGGTATTATTTATGGGTAGATAAACCAGGTTACTAGAAATGCATTGTTAGTCGCGATGTGGTCTTCCATGAATCTGGTGTGACCAGCGACAAAGTACCTGAACCTGTTGTAGCTCCTGATGAAGCTGTAGGACCCTTAGAGGTACCAACACCTTTAGGTGTTGATGTTCCTTTAAGATCAGGTGACCAACCTCAGTTCAGTGTTGGTCCTGCTCCTTTGGTTACCTAAGCCCAGCCTAAATCAGATCCCAATTTGGAATCTGAACCTGAGGACCAAGAACCTGTTGGCCTGATCAACTATCGGCTTACTTGAGATAAAGAAAGGAGGGTTATTAAACCTCCAGCCCACTTCAACTAGTCATACATTGTTGCCTATGCTTTCAATGTAGCTTAGGAATTTTTTAATGATGAGCCTAAAACTTTTAAGTAAGCTTTTAAGTCCAAAGAATACAGTAATTGGCTGAGATCAATACAAAAAGAAATGAATTCCCTTCTTAAGAACAACACCTGAGTTGTTGTTCCGAAACCCAATAACCAGAAAGTTATAGGTTCAATATGGATTTATAAGAAGAAATAAAGCAATGTAGGAGAGTCTAAAATCAAATTCAAAGCATGCATGGTATCTAAAGGTTTTCTAAAATGTGAAGTCATTGATTATAGTGAAATATTCTCTCTTTTTTAAGCATTCATCCATTAGAATTATGATTGCATTTTCTGCCAAACTTGATTTTCATGTTGAACAAATCGATGTAAAAACCACTTTTTTACATGGTAGTCTTGATGAAAGCATTTGTATGAATCCTCTAGAACGATTTTCAAAATTGTTCAAACCAAACCATGTTTTTATTTTACATAAGTCCTTTCATGGGATTAAATAGTCTTCAAGACAATGGTATAAAAGGTTTGATTCCTTTATGATTGAGAATCAGTTTTATATAAGTAGATTTGATGCATGTGTGTATTTTAAAAATGTTAAACATGAGTCTTTTTACCTTTTATTATATGTTGATGACATGTTTTTAATATGTAAAAATATAAAGATCATAAATTCCGTTAAGCACCAGTTGAACTGTGTTTAGGGTGTGGATACTAACCACATTCCATATGAGAATGCAATGGAAGAATACCTTATCAAGTATTGAAAAAAGCTGTTGAAAACATAGTAGTCATTATAATTAAAAAATGATAACAAAACTGACTATCAGGATTAGTAGATATAGTAGATGATAAAAACAAGAAGTAATCCATATCATCAATTGTCAATCAATAAGATTCAACGCATAGTAATATCATGAAAATCCATAAAGTACAAGCGACTCACTTTTTTCTTCTAATTTACTCACTAGTTTACTATCTTTATTTAGTTTGTTCTTCTTTAAAGAGTGTTCCCCATGTTCTCATTCCTCATAACCATGAGTAATAAAGTAGTCATAACCAAACACATAAAAATAATAATATAGAACCCTTGGAAAAGTTCTTAGTAGGCTAATCAAACAATTTATTCCTAAATGATGTATACCACACTCGAGAAATCAAGACATAAAAAGAAACATCAGAAATCAATAAAATGCATAAAAGGAAAATGAGAAATCAAGGAAATTTTCGGACATGAAAATGTGTGGTGGCAACTATGTGCCACAAATGTTACATATACAAACCATCTGTTTTCATATTACAAATCAACAATACAACTACTCAGGGTCTGATGATGCATCATCACCCTTTCCACCTTCATCTCCACTTTGTGCTGTCACCTGTAAGAACATTATATTGAAAATTAAATACGATTTCATATTTATATTAAAACTTTAAACCAATGAAAGTTAGAAATCTAAATGATTTTTATTTTTTGTGATTTACCTACATACCACCAGTCGATGCACTACCACCGGGGGCATATCTGCTCATCTGCTGACGTATTTCAATCAACTCTTTCTGCAATGCAGATATCTGATCCCCCTGTTGGTGAACTGTGCTTCGTAAAGAATCAATCTCTCTCTTATCATCTCTGGGTATGGGCTGACTAAAGTCAGGAGTAGATGCAACTACTATCCTCGATGGCCTGCTAAAAATCTTAGATGGTACGGGTCCCAAACCCATCCCGCGCACTCTCCCAGCATGCTCCTTCCCAAGGACCTTAGCAACCGGGTCATCCTGGGAGACTGAGTAGGACTGCGCAGGATTGACATCCCATAGCTCTTTAATTTTTACCTATAAATCAAATATCAAAATATATTAACATAGTAAAAACTGATAATAAGTTATTATGATGAAAAATTGACTTCATACCCCAACTTCTTTAGCAGGCTCGTTAACAAAACTTCCATCTGATTTCTTATGAACATCCAACCACAGTTCAGTCCTGGATGCTTTATGCCCTAAACTCTGTGACTGCATTAAACAAAGATAAATCAACAATTAAATATATTAAATAGATAATATTGTCTTATAAATATTTAAACTAATTAAAAGACTACCAATGTCGTTCGGCTTCTAGAAAAACTTTTTGAGCCCGTAGTGTGCGGGATGACTTGCTTTGCCCGGTTTGATGCATTTTGTCTTGAAAGATCCTGAAATAAATAAAAGGCAATTTAATACTGATGTATTGAATGTCATGTCCTTTTCATATACATGTATAAATGTAAAATGAGGATAATATAATAATATATATTTCAATACCATCCGCTTCTGATCACGATGCCTGTCAACAAACACTTTTCACTGCTCTTTCGGTACCCTACTGGGTAGCTTCTCATACATTTGCTGCATGGTCAACGAAGTATCGTTGACATCACACCATAATCTCCATTTTAAATATTTCCACTTCTTACCTATATTTTCCAACGTCCACTTCTGTGCTATCACATCAGCAACGGTAAAGTGGAAGAACATCTGTATACATAAATTCATTTTGAACATATTAGTAACATGACATTCAATTAAACCATAATGTAATAAATTTACCTTTATTTGAGAATCAAACACTTCATTTTTCTAGCTTGAAGGCATATTTCTCCAATCGTCATATGAAATGGGAAGAGAAATGGGCTCCGCTGCCAGCTGACTTAGAATCTGACCAAGTAACCCCGCAGCATCATCCGTAGGGACCCCGTAAGAATCAAATGGCACAACAATCTTCTCACAATTCAGATTCCAAACATCTGAACTTTTTATATTTTTCTTCACGGTTTCATTTTTGTCATCTTCAATGAGCAAAAAATTAGTATAAACAAAATACAATAAATTTATTTAATTAAAATTTGTACCTATGATAGTGACACTCCAGTGTGTCCGGGATGAACTGGAAGGGGCACGACGCTGCCCCACTGCTGAGCCTCCTGAAAGGGGAGTCGACGACTCACCCTCTACTGGGACATCCACGGATGGTGTGAGAGATGGTGCAGGGGGTGGTGCAGGGGTGTCGGCACCTGGCGTCTCAGATGTTGTGGGGAGGGAGACAAATGGATCGCCATCTGTCGTGGAACTAGATGAAACAATATACCGCTTCTTCCTTGGCATTCCTGTCATTTAATCAAATAAAATTAAGTTCAGAATATATATTTCAAAAAAATTATGCAGAAAAAAAATTAAAAATGATAATAGATGCCCAGTACTAACAAACAAAATATATATAACAATGATAATGAATGAATGCAGAAATGAAACAAGTGGTTGCTGAATAAATAAATAATTGTACATACAATCATTTTCTCCTTTAATCATGTCAGTTTCCTGCTCCGTTGCTTCATCCACTTCATTCATCATTTCTAGACTAATATTTTCAATATCATGATCGACAACTAATTCTGCTTCCTGTTGCTGATTAAATTCAATTTCAAAGGTCAAATTTTCCACTTCATCACCCATATCATACAAATCTCTTTGTATTACATGAGCAACTACACTCCACCCTTCATCGGCAACATCATTCACATAATATACCATTTTTTCTTGCGATGCTAAGATATATGGATCATGCAGTTCACGATCACCAACATCCATCAAGCGAGAGAAGTTCACAGAAGTAAATTGCAAGGAATCTCTTTTAACACCTCTAATAATATCGACCCATTTGCATTTGAATAAAACAACCAAAAAATGTCCGTGGTAGTTTAATTCAATAATATCATACAGCTTTCCATAATATTCCACTTCAGCAAATGTAAATATATCGCTATTCTGTGTTTTCAAACCCACTTCTCGATCGACTGTACGAAATCTAAATCCATTCACATTATAAGCGTCGAACTTTCTAACTTATTTTAGAGGACCTCTAGCAAGAAACTTCAAATATTCTGACACCTCTGCTCAAGTATCAGTATTCATGATCTGAAAAAAGAAATATACTTTATTAGATTCACAAAATGTATGTTTCAAACTAATATTCATATTTATTGTAATATTTATGAACTTACACGTCGTGCAAACCATTCTACAATCTCTTTATTAACAGCTTTCATTATATCTTTCTCATTTCGTGTTCAGCCTCTCATTCGTCTCTTTGTTTGTATCCTCAACTCTTCAATAAATGGATCTGCAATGTCACTATTCAGCAACACATATCTATGTGCCTGTAATAATTCCAATTCAGTCAGTGTCGCATTTGAGGTCCTCCCAACTGATCGGCCAATAGCAGGAAATATTTTGGATTTCTGATGTATTTGAGATTGAGTCGATGTGTTGTCAACATGTCCAACTCGATTAAATCTTGTCTCAATATCATCCAAGTATCGAGAACAAAAGGTAAGACACTCCTCAGCCAAATAGCCTTCAACAATTGAGCCTTCTGGTTGAGCTTTATTTCTCACGTATGATTTCAAATGTCCAAGATATCTGTGAAATAAAATAAACATAATTATGCATTTAATTAAGTACCAAAAATTGTTTACTTAACTAAAAAACATATAAATAAAATACCTCTCAATTGGATACATCCATCGATAATGAACGAGGCCTCCTAATTTAGCTTCCTCAACCAAATGCACAGTTAAATGCATCATTACAGTAAAAAAGGACGGAGGAAAGATTATCTCCATTGCGCAAAGGGTCAATACAAACCTCTTTTGGAGGTTGTCAAGCTGAAATGGATGTAGAAATTTCTCACATAGTTGTCTGAAAAATGTGCAGAACTGCAGTACAACAGCAGTAATTTTTCCAGGTAATAATGTACACAATGCCAATGGTAGTAACTGTTGTAACAAAATATGTGAATCGTGACTTTTCAATCCATGTAACTTACGATTCTTCAAGTCAACACACCTCGAGATGTTACTTGAATACCCATCAGATACCTTAACATTCTTTAACATTCAAAGGAATGTATCTTTATCCATATTTTTCATTTCAAAAATTGCCGGAGGATACTTTTCATTCTCATCTGGCCAGAGATCGCGTTTTATGTTCATTGCTTGTAAGTCTTTGCGAGCATTGAGATGATCCTTCGACTTTCCATGCTCATTAAGAAATGTGAAAATCAAATTTTCATAGACATTCTTCTCAATATGCATCACATCAAGATTATGTCGCAACAAATTAAATTCCCAATACGGAAGTTTGAAGAATATACTTTTTTTCTTCCATTGTTGCGTTCCGGTTTCGCTTGACGATGCACTTCAGACCCGTTTTCTGCTATCATTCAAATGATGAACCTTCCCAAATTCTGTTTCAACATTTTCAAGCTGTTTCAATATTTCAAAACCATTTAACAACTTTGGAGGTGGTCTACGATCAATGGAACCATTAAATTTTGATCTGTTCAGCCGAAATCTATGAGATGCATCGAGAAATATTCGATGACACAAGAAGCACCATTTTCTACTGTGAGGTAGCCATTTGGGCTCAAAATCAAAGTTACAAACGGGACAAGCCAAACCCGTGTAAGTGTTCCAACCAGACAAATTCCCAAGCCCAGGGAAGTCACTAATGGTCCACATTAAAGCAGCATGCATTATGAACATTGTTTTAGAAGAAGCATCAAATGTCTCAACACAGTTTCTCCATAACTCCTGCAATTCGTCAATCAAAGGCTGAAAGTATACATCAATATCATTTCCAGGCATTTTTTTTCCAGGAATAATCATCGAAAGGATAAAAGATGTTTGTTGCATACATATCTACGGAGGCAAATTATAAGGGATCAAAACAACTGGCCAAATGCTATAATTGGTACTCAAAGTCCCAAATGGGTTGAATCCATCAGCAGCCAATCCCAATCGAACATTCCTAGGATCAGCTGAGAAATCGAGATGCAATGAATCAAATGTCTTCCACGATTGAGAATCTCGTGGATATCTCATTAACCCATCATTGTTATTATCTACAGAATGACACTTCATGTGTTCAGCGGTTTTTGATGACATGAATAATCTTTGCAATCGAGGCTTCAAAGGAAAGTAACGCAAAACCTTTGCAGGTGTGTTCCTTTTCTTCTTCTTCTCCAGAAATTATGTTCATTCAGACTTCCAACATCACCCTTTGCCTGCCATCTAGAAGAACATTTCTTGCAATTCTGTCTACTTGAATCCTCTCCCCAATAAAGCATACAATCATTGGGACACACATGTATTTTTGTATAATTCAGAACAAGCTTGTTAACAACTTTTTTCATATCATAAAAATATTCTGGGATTTTTGCTTTAGGAAATGCATCACGTATCAATTCCAATATCATGGACATTGCCTTATTTGTAATTCCACATAGACATTTGATGTGATACAACTTCAGCAGAAATGAAAGTTTTGAATATTTTAAACACCAACAATACAACTCTTGATTTCCATCGTCAACTAAATCATGAAACACATTTTCCTCAGTGAAGTTTTCTCTTACATTTGGCTCCACAGAATCAAGAGGAGGATCCAATGATATGTGACAATCCTGATCTGCCTGTGTTACAGTCTCAAAAACATTACTTGTCACGTTGCAATTTGTAGCACCCTCTTCTGGTTGTTCTGATATGTTTTGATGTTGATAGTAGTGCCTTGCAGTGCCGAATGCATCATTTATTAGGTTTTTCATTTCATTTTCCATTGTCGACGAACTTGGGACCTCATTCTGCGGATTAACATTAGTGCTCAATCTTTTTGTAACGTTCGATTCTCCATGCCAAATCCAACACAAATATTGATCAGGGAATTGCTTCAGTATTAAATGTTCATAAACCTCATCTCTCTTCAACCATGTTCTAAATTTACATTTAGGACATGGACATTTTATTCTCCCTTCAACGGATCGATTAGAAATTGAAAAATCTAAAAACTCATTCAAACCCTTAACATACTGAGGTGTGTTCCTCGGTAATGTGATCCAACTTTTATCCATGTATATCACAATGTGCCTACACAATAATAAAAAAAATTAAAACACATAGTTACTACTAAATAGAGAAAAATATTCATATATATGATAGTATAAGATTACAGAAACATAATATAATAAAGATGATCCCCTGAGTTAGGTATGAACCCTTAGTGTTTGGGATAGGGGAAGTTTTTTTGGTAAAGAGAAACAGTGTGCTAACAACATGGTAGCTACTTTACCATGAAAACCAAAACACATTGTTAATTTGGAATAACCCCAACCTAAGTTCTCTATAGAGTCTTCATATAAAACTCTAATATCGAATAAATCTATTATAAATAATTTGTACTTTATATTTTCATTATTTATTTGTGAAATATTTAAATCTAATCCAATAGAATCTCATTTAAATGATGCTAAAAATATTTTGAGATATTTAAAATGAACTATTTTCCTATATCTAATTTTTTCAAAACCCTCTAATTTGAATTAAAATTTATATTTGGATACATATTTTGTTCGGTGTAGACTGGATAGAAAGATAATGTCAGGAACCAGTAAAATTCTTTCTAAATCCTTAGTATCATGACATAGTAATGAAAAACACATTATATAACTATATAATACTAAAGTTGAATATATTATAGCCATATGTTTCTATGCATAGGTGTTATGAATGAAACACACCCTAACTAATTTTGGATTCAATTTTAATCAGGTTTAAATCATACGAGACACAAAATTTCAATAAACATTTCAAAAAAGATTGACAAACCATTATAGGATGAAAGACATATATTTAACACATAATTTATTAATATATCATGCATATTTTTTGATTTTTTTTGCATAGACAATCAATTGTCATAAATTTTTACTGAACCACTTCCTAGTTATAGATTCAATTTTATCAAATCCAAATTAAGATTATTTAAACTTATTTAATATCATTTCTATTTTACTAATTTTATATTGTGAATTTATTATTAGTAAATATTTTATTTGAGTTATTTCATTTGAGATTTAACACCACCATTTTGAGTATTAATCATATCTCAATAGGACTTGTATGTTTTTATGACATGATTATCATGCATATCACTCTGAGCGACCCTTTTCTTACTATAAAACAAAATAAAATAAGTCAGTTATAGGTTCATTACCCTTAAAAACCTTTTAATATTAATAAAATTGTCATAAAAAAATTTCAAATAGTTCAGTATTTTGAACCTTGTTCAACAATGTAAAATATAAGAAAATAAAGGGAGCTACCTCTAGTATATTCATGTGCTCAAGGACCTTAGGAAAAGTGTTGAGTGTAAGATCCATCAATTTCAACTGGCTAGATGCCATGAATATTTTTGTTAAGAAATCTATAAATCATCAAGGATAGTAATTTGTGTTCGATGAAAAGACAAAACATTTATTCTATGATAAAGATGTATGATATTTCTATAAAGTAGTTGTATTTAATTTTGGTGATAATAAGGATCTGTTTCCAACAATAGTAAACTAGAATAATTTTTTGATGTCATCTTTAATAATGGTTGAAGTCTTTGAATGTAATTATGATGGAAATTATGATTTCGACACTTCCTCAATGGAAATCAATTAAGCCCTATAGAAATAATTATGTCTTTTTTGAAAATCCAAAAGTGGATAACAAACCTATAAAAGAAGTAGAACCGGAGAGAAAGGTTCATTTGAATTTCATTCAGTCTTCCATTGCTCGAAAAAATGGTGAGTTTGAAAAAAAATCCTTTTTCAAGATGTTGAATTATTATATCGGGTTATAATAGATAAATCCATCAATTTTGTATGATATATAATGAAGAATATGTGAAATATTCATAATAAATTAGTAAATTTTCACCTTTTTGGAAGGTTGTTAACCTTGGTGTTTGGTAGAGATTCGATATGTTTGGATGAAACCACTACCACACATTTTCTTGGATTAACAGTAGTGAGTTATAGTATAATAAAGGGTAGTGGATTATTCTACAGGTCATCTTTGAATATGTTATTTCATGTCTGATTAGAAGAAAAATTTGAGGTATTGCCTTCTACAACTCAGGGGGAGTCATCTCATATGGTTTTTACTGATGAGGTTTCTCTTCAACCTCCAACAATATTTTATAATCTCATAAAAGAACCAATTAGAAGTATGGGTGTAAGATATATTATATAAAATGAGACTCTTGAGGATAGATGAAGAAGGTTTCAAGTTATCATTTCCAATGAAATTTGAGATGGGAATGAAGATGTACCAAATGTTCACTCAGAATTGTGTTCAGTAGTTGATATTATTACTCTTGTTATAGAATAACCACCTATTTTACCTATTTTCTCTGTAAATAAAAATATGATTTTCCCAGTAAAAGTAAAGATAACATTGGTCAATATAAAATCATTTTTACTACATCAAAAGTAATCCCACTCTTTAATATATCTCTATCCTGAGAAACTAGTAGAAAATGAAGAAGAAAATAAGTAAGTTTATCAGTTGAAATGTTGCTGGTGGGGAAAGAGAAGAAGGCATGGAAGATGAAACTTTTATTATTTCAAATAAAAGAGAAAGGTTTGAATCTGGAGAACCCTATAATGATGAAACTAAAATGGTTGATGAATATCATAGTTTTGAAATGCATCAAGACTTATTTTATTCTATTCGCTTGCACTAAACTAGTTCTAAAATCCTTACACATGAATTAGATTATTTGGATAAAATATCTTGAGAGAGTTTTTACAAGATAATGAATAAAGTGTATTTTTTGAGGAATAATTTATTTGAATTAATATCTGAAACAAGTAATATCTAAGAAATAGAAGTTTCAAAGTTTGATATTGGTGAGTTTAATTTGATGTTTCAATCACTTTTGGAAAAAGTTTTAAAATATTATTCTAGAGAAGCATCAGGATAGAATTTTATGTACTAGGTTTCAAAGGAATAATCGTTGTAAGGAGTTTCCACCGCTATAGATACAGTGACTTCAACCATATCTTCTATGAAATGTGAGATTCTCTCTCAGGAAATGTTACAAGATTTTCATAGAGATGTGGTTGCTGAAATAAATATAATACCTAAAATTCTAAATTTCTTTATTTTCAATGTTGACTAGTCTCATAAATAAATCAACTCCTCACACAAGGAAAGAGTACCAGTTATCCAAGAAACAATAATAATAAAAAAAATAATATCAAAACAAGTAAATAATTAGAAATCAAACCCTACGGTTTATATAGGTCGCCGGGGAAGCAGGGTCGCCGGGGTCGTGGGGTCGCCGGGGTCGCGGGGGGCCGGGGTCGCCGAGGTCGCGGGGTCGCCGGGGAAGCAGGGTCGCCGGGGTTGCGGGGTCGTCGGTGTCGCGGGGGGCCGAGGTCGCAGGGGAAGCAGGGGGCCGGGGGAGCGCGGGGTGAGAAAGAGGGTCGGGGTGGGGGAAGGGTCGGGGCTGTTAAAAAAAAAATTGTTTTGCGGCGGTTTATTATAAATCGCTGCGGAACCTTTTTAAAAAAAGGTTTAGCGGCGGTTCCTAGAACCACCGCTACAAAACCGCCGCTAAACAACGATTTTGTTGTAGTGATTGATTTATATGAAAAAAATGGTATATTATACTGATGATAAAGTATTTTATAGATGAAGTGCTATTATAAACATAAAATAGAGAGACTGATTTGATATGAATGATGATGTTGAAGTTGTATTTTGTAATATTATTCCTTAATTTTTTTTAAATTTATCCTAAAAATTGAAATAGAAGAACTTTTAAGGGAGGGTAAAAACCAATAAGTAACGTTAGTAACAGAGGGTGATAATAATATCATAAAAAACTATACACAACTACCCCATTATTATATTTTATTCATTATATATAAGAATCATTTCATTCAAATGACTTCTCGGATTAGAGTTTTAGATAAAATGGTCACATAACCATTAAATATACATAATAAAACTCCAATCATAAAAATAATTCATTTATTCTACGAGACATGTCATTTTCATTTACCTCATTTATGAATAATCAACTTGAGTTTTTATATCCTTTTTATTCATACTCATCCTTATTCCCTGTAAAAATCAATAGAAAATATGAGTTGAGAATATAAATAATAGTAAGGGGAAATATAGGAAAAAAATCATTAGGACTAAAAACATATAAAAACTCATGGATATGAATCAATGTTCTAAAAGAATACATTGACCTCATATAAAATTCATTAGCTCATATTCAATAATGAGATCCACTATAATACTCATATCAATGTATTTTTAATATGATCTTTATGAAAAATCCAAATAAAGAAGAAATATAGTAGAATAATAATGATGGTTATATTAGAACATCACATTCATATGACAAGTAGAAACTCACAATAACCCATAATAAATAATATTCACCTCTGGAGAATACAACAGTTCCTAATGCACTGGGGGGATATATAATTCCCAACCCACCCATTATCATATAAAATTTCCAAGAACTATTTGATGAATAAAAAACATTAGAATCTTGTATTCTATTTCCTAAACATAAGAATCAATGTTAACCCCATTGAATCAAATAAAATGGGCCAACTAATTCCTTATTGAGTGGAAAATAAAAAATAATAATATTTTCAACCTGTAATGAAAAGGATAATAAGTTATACTTGTGGTTTATAAAATGATTCCAATATTCCATATTACAAGTAATATGGCACTTTAAATGTATAATATAAATATATAATTTAAAGAAGGATTAATAAATCTAAGACTATAACATGAATAATCTAT
Source organism: Viscum album (assembly GCA_963277665.1). Classification (NCBI taxonomy): domain Eukaryota; kingdom Viridiplantae; phylum Streptophyta; class Magnoliopsida; order Santalales; family Viscaceae; genus Viscum; species Viscum album. The sequence goes on along the minus strand of OY728155.1, from coordinate 1,752,100,445 downwards.
GAAGAGAGGAATATATATTAAATGATAATTTCATAAAGAATATGAAATTATTGAATAAAGTGGGAAAAAAATAAATATACATATTAATGGTAAAATTATTTTACAAAAAAACTATAGAATATATTAAAATACAAAGGGATAAATGTCCCATTGAATAGATCAAAACAATGGATGAAATTAGTCAACATAAAAGTTATTGTAAAAAGGAACTATTAATACCATGAAAATGAGAGTAAATAAAATAAAAATCATTCAATTATTTTAATATACACCATAATATAATAATATAATCAATGTATAATATTCTTAAATAAAATGAAATGAAATTTAGTTAAGAAATACCTTACAACCTTAGTAAATTAAGAGTCAGAACCGAATGAAGGGAGGGAATGAAATGGTATTGTAATTCCCATGTATTAAATGAAAATTGTGTTAAAACACATCCATGGAATAGTACATTGTCCGTTTAAATAAGAATAATATTAAAAATGTCTCATATATTGGAAAATTTGATGGGATTCTCCTACAAAGTTCTCTAAATCTATTGATGCGGTGAATCATCCCTTAAATCTCTCTATTTTAATGAATCCTTGAGAACTCATTCATTTAAAAAAAGAATATGGAACATGTTTTAGGATTATAGGATAAATAATTAAAAAATATTATAGAGTGAAAATCAAAATTTCAGTCTGTATTGTAAAAGATTGAATGAATCCCCTTTATAGAAAATATTCAATTTAATGTTAACAAATATAAATTATTATAGGCTTAATAATATAATTTTAATATAAATCATGTAACATAAATGGATAATAGAATATTTTTATATAATATTTTATCCTCATATGACTTGTGGTATAGTTTTATTATTATTATTATTAATTTTTAAATTATTTTGATATTCCCATTTTTCCATAACCCAACCTAAAAGGGCCCGAACCATGACTACCCTAAGCCTGACTCCAATAGGCTAGGGGCTGGTGACCATCACCGATTAGGCATGTCACAGACATAGGAGGAATTATCCTAAAGTAAGTGCACACACACACACACAACTTCATGACCAAGAAAATACTGAAATATAAAACAAATGAAACTAATTAATGCATACATCTATGATCCCACAATCAGAGTAAAACAATAAAGTACTGAAATAGATAAAGGATCCAAATACAATCCCAAAAAAAACTGCATAGAGTATTACATTCTCTAGGGGTGAGGAAAACTATCAAATGCAACCTACTAGAAAACACCTCGGACTGTCAAGCTCGAGCTATGCTCCACAATCTTCAAGCCTTCCAAGGACACTGTCAAATAGTACATCATATACATAATAAATGAAACATGTGAGAATATACCACACTAGGGTGGTTATAAAAATACCCATTAGGTCACCTTGAGAACACTGAATAATAATCATAAAGAATAGTCAGATCATAATAAAGATATAATAATCAATACATAATAAACCCTCATATATACTCAAGAAGGACACTACGCCTCTAGGTGGTCACAACCAAAATTCCCACCATAGGTAACTACCTGAAGTAGTGCTTGTTCTGGAATAGTCCACTACATGATACATTCCATCATCAAAGTCACTCATACAAGATGTCATGATCATTAAACCCCACCAAATAAAACTCACTAGTCTCAGAATACCTCGATACTCAGATAGGGGATCACATACATGACTGCGAGGGGAAACCTCAAACCCAATCACTACTGGAAATCGGATCTTTCCCAACACTTATATATACCCTTTCCCAACGGTTCTCCCAAACCGTTGGGAAAGGGGGGTCTTTCCCAACGGTTTGGAAGAACCGTTGGGAAAGGGTCCTCAAAACCCACCTTTCCCAACGGTTCTCTCAAACCGTTGGGAAAGGGGGGGTCTTTCCCAACGGTTTGGGAGAACCGTTGGGAAAGGGTCCTCAAAACCCACCTTTCCCAACGGTTCTCCCAAACCGTTGGGAAAGACCCCCCCTTTCCCAACGGTTTGAGAGAACCGTTGGGAAAGGTGGGTTTTGAGGACCCTTTCCCAACGGTTCTCCCAAACCGTTGGGAAAGACCCCCCTTTCCCAACGGTTTGAGAGAACCGTTGGGAAAACTCACCCACAAAACCAACCTTCACCCTCCAGGAAATTTCCACCTATCCCAACAGTTTTGAGAACCGTTGGGATAGGTCTATCCCAACGGTTTTGAGAACCGTTGGGATAGATTCTTTCATTTCTTCCAGGTCTGCTACCCGAGAACATTATATAAATCTAAATTTTAAATAATTATGATAATACATATATATATTTATGAAATTATGTTTACAAAAGTGATGTTAGCTTAGTGGTTAAGTCGTTCGATTATAAACAAGGGGTCGTGGGATCAAATCCCAGCACATGTTTTTTTTTTGAAATACATTTACCAACGGTTTTATATCCGTTGGAATAGATTTTCATATTACTTATACCAACGGTTTTGTAAACCGTTGGGATAGGTCTATACCAACGGTTTTGGGAAAACCGTTGGTATAGACCTATCCCAACGGCTTACTTCGCAACGTTTCTCCAAACCGTTGGTATAGGCTATACCAACGGTTTGGAGGCCTATACCAACGGTTCCAAACCGTTGGTATAGGTTAGTATTCTACTAGTGAATCTTGACCAGCCCTCTATGTATAGGATCATACTCTAATGATAACAAAAACCTACTAAAACAAACTTCTAGATATAGGATTAATGACCTTATCAAGGAAGTTAGACTAATTCCATAAACCCTAGCTAGGACATAAAATGATAGAGGATTGCACTCTAGTATCACGGAGGGACACCAAAAACTATATCCAAGACATGTTGTTTAAAGGGGATCACAATACATATATGTGGATACAATGCAACATTGTACCCACTAGTGGATGGACCAAAGTAACATGCTCAATCTATACTAGTCCAGATTGAAGTAGCGAAGGGCTCCAATCACCCTCAAAGGAGGTACACAATGTGTATAAGGGGTTTCATGGATTTTCTGTCCAAAATCTGATCTATACACGTGGTTCTTCATAAAAAATTAGGAATATATATATATAAAACATTTAGGAAGAGTATATGACATGTAGAGATTACCTGACACTCCTACCATGTTTTCTGGCCATGCTTGTGTATAACATACTTTTTCCATATACTCTGGTCATGCTTGTGTACTTCAGCTTTCCTGTTCCCATGTAACCTCTAAGTTACATATCGATTCTATAAGATCATGTCAAACGGTGTGTGATAGGGTCACACATCATGTGATATTTTTTCCTCTATGAAACCCTAAAGTCATAGTCACGGGGTCCAACACAGTGTGTGTTCCCATAATGACACGCCGTGCAACCAAAAAATTTCTAGATCCATCGAGACATTGTTTGTGTTGTCCTCCATATTGTTAGATCCATCTTCCATGTAATGTACCACAATTCCATGTAATTTTTTTAAAATTTATTGGGTTTATTTTGAGACCAGGCTCTGAGATAGAATGTTATTCTGAGGCCTTGAGTTACTATAATGTATTTTAAAACTATTTTTAAAGTTCATAAAATAAATGTGAAATTGGGTTTTTCTAACTTTCAAACTGATGCTCGGATCAAAAAACCGAGGGAACCATTGAACTCAGAGATTTAGGATTCGACTAAGAAGGTCCTATCATCGACCAGAGCGAGTTGACAAAAAAAAAATAGTTTTTGTACTTTTTGGAAGAAAAAATTAATTTAAAAAGTTATTTTATTGTATTTTCTTCTTCATTACACAGTGACTCATCAATGCTGCGGTGCAATGACGAGGCGATACTGAATTCCATTAATGAACCTCATTAATGAATCAGTGTGGTAAAACTACAATTCACACACATATTCCTTATTTAATTAAACAGGGAATTCAAGTTTTATGAACAACCATGTAATTTCTCCGACGAATGAAAAAGAAAACCTCTCCAACAACAAACACCAAAGAATTAGATGATGGCGATGAAACTCTTAGAGAGCGGATTAGGGACCATAGATCGACGGATGAAGACAAATGATCATACTTGAACAATCTCCTTTCCCAGGTAGGTGGGTTTTCTGAGTGATTTTCCTTTCCCTGTTCTTAAAGTTTAATGAAGAACGCAGACATACCCATGAACATGTTGATCCGCAGTTCGATCATTCATGTGAAATGGTTAATGATGCGGGATAAAGGGTATATCTATATTAGTGATTATTCCACCATATTTTTTTGGTTCTTCATGATCCTACGAGTAAGAATGCATCTGAGTCAACATGAAAAAAATACATAGATCATTAATTGGGTGTTCTTATGTTGCGACTCCTTCCCCAATTTCATCTTGCGTTCTTCCCGTTCTTCGTGGCACAACGGTCCTCGGTGCCAGGCGAGAAGGGTTGCAGCCAGGCAGACCGAAGTACCCAGGCAGCGATGGAAGTAGGAGCCACCGACACTAAGGCCGGCGGTGGGTGAGAGGTGGCGTGCCTTAGCGGTGATAGGGGCCACTGGCATGGAGGCCGGCGGCTGGCGGCAGGTGGACGCGGCCACCCAGCCATGTCAAAGGCACCACCCGGTGCAAAGTCACGGTCTTTGGATCGTGGTGGTGAGCTAGACCTATGGATTGCCGTGGGTCATGAGGATGACCCAGTCCTCTTGAGTAGACCGGTTGGCTGAGGAAGCATCGCCACCTTGGCACTGTGTGGCTGCGCGAACCGGATGCCGCATGACGTTCAAGTTAGAGGAGAACTCGCATGCTGATGCGGGCCGGGCTGATAGAATAAATCGGGCCACTGGGCAGCCTGAGAAGGAGGAGAATCGACCCAATGATGTGGGATGGTCCGAATGGGGAACCGGGCCACTGGGCGACCTGGTTGGTCATAACCGGTCTGACTAAGTCGGATCGGACCAGATGAGAACCGGGTCGCTGGGCGACTTGCCGGGCTGTACCCACGGTCGAATCGGGTTAGGTCCAATAAGGCCCAATGGGAATGGACACTAGGGAATTCCAGACTAGGTCAGTTTAGGTCGTCCAAAATGGTTTGGGTCATGCGGGACCCCCAGTCCAAGTTGGTCGGGTTGGTCCAACCAAGTCGGATTGGGTCCAGACGCAACTGGTCCCTGTTTACTAAAACACCAATATCTTTCAGACCGAGCCTCCGATTGACACGCTGTCTGAAGTGTTGAGACCCTTGCGATGAGATGGTCATTTGGGTATAATCTAAGTGAGACTCTGTGGTAGTTGAGATATGACCGATGACTTAAGGAGTAGAATCTCCCGTAGTCAAGCGCACTAGAGAGTGGGAATCCTAAGGCTGGCTGTGACACGAAGGATATGACTAGTGAGACCACAGTGGTCCAGTAGATGAGTGGACCTCAGTGATCTAGTATCTCAAAAGACCTTAGTGGTCCAGTAGTGGAGTGGGCCATAGTGGTCCAACAGACGAGGGGACCTCAGTGGTCCAGCAGCAGAGCGAACCTCAGTGGTCCAATAGCTCAGCGGACCTCAGTGGTCCATGAGCCGAGCAGACCTCAGTGGTCTAGTAGTTGAGTGGACCTCAGTGGTACTGTAGTGGAGTGGAACTTAGTAGTATAGTAGCTGAACGAACCTTGGTGACTGATCAGAGATGATCCCCTCAGCAATACAAGATGACTCAACTTTACAACTGAGAATCCTACTTTCTATACTTTGAGTTATACCTGGTGTGATCTATCTTTTCTTTATGGTCTATCTTTGTCGTCTTTCCTTTGAGGTTTGGTTTCTCTACTAAGTATTGTGTTACTCACCCCTATACAGGCTTCACTCGCACATGTCGTGTCTCGTGCAGGTGATTTATTCTTCGATGGAGACCTTAATGGTTTGGGACTAGGTGGTTCTCAGTGAGACAGGATGGACGAGTATACTTCTATGACTACATGAAAATACCCTTAACCTACCCTTCAGGTAGGGTCTCAAGAAGACGTACCATGGATGTTTTAATTTTTTTTGTGGTTTTGGGCTTGTATTATGGTCCCTCTGTACTTTCAGTTGTATTGTACTCTTAGTAGTTGTCTTAGTGACTGTTGTGGTTTGCTTTGTGTTTACTTTTCGTAGTTTCAGATTTGTTATTGTGTACAAGTTTAAAGTAAAATACCTTACCTTTTTGGGATATATCTATTTTGTGCTAGTTTCCAGCCCCTAGCCCATGGAAGGTGGGCTTGGGGTAGTCATGGATGAGCCCTGGGAGACGGGTCATGAAAAAGTTGTATCAAAGGGGTTGGTTCTACCAGAAGAACTAAGAGTCTGAAAATTTTTAGGGGGAAACAATTTTAAGTGTCTCGAGTTGGGATTTTAGGTCAGGGAGTCCAGTGTTAGTGCAGAGACCGACGTATCCATCATCAAGACCTTTAATTCTTATTTTCAAATCAGTACATGAAAACACTAGTTGCATGTGTCTATGAATGTTTTCTCATGATATTTATGAGTTAGAGTCATCTCAATAGTTATTATCGATTAATCATGATTCATCTTGATCTATTTCAGGATTCCTCCATGTAGATAGCTAGCCAGGATTCCAGTGAGTGACCACGAGGATGATCTACAGAGTGATGAGGCTTCGTTACAGAGATCATTGCCCGAGATGGTACCTTTGAGTGGTGTCCCAGTGATACCACTGGTTTTTGTTCATCAGTTACTACTGGTGCTATCGGTAGAAGATGAATGTAGGATCAATGCCTTATATGAGTTCTAGAAGAAAATACCTCCTAAGTTTATGGGATAGATATATCCTCATGTCGTTTATAATTATATAGAGGAAGTGACGTGAGTTTTCTGCTTAGTGAGGACACCACTTGGCCAGATGGTAGTTCTAGCTGTGACCCTTCTGTAGGGATTGGCAGGGAGGTGGTGGAGTTTGATGATCTAGACACATGAGGAGGATACCCTCACCTAGTCTAACTTCGAGTGAATTTTTAGGGAGGAGTTCTTTTCCATGACTTTGAACTCAGTGCACATACAAGAGATGTTTCTCCTACAACAGGGTATCCCGAAGGTGGCTGAGTACTCTGTGAGGTTTACAGACTTCTCTCATTACTATATAGATATGGTATGAGGCCCTTTCTTCAGGGCCTGAACCTATTAGAAGGGAATCCGATGGGAGATTAGGGAATTGATGATTTTCCTTAGTATCCCTATGGAGGCTGGGGTGCTAGAGTGAGCTCTACTAGTAGAGATCTTCCTCGTAGAGCAGGAACTGATGGTGGGGGCTACCACCAGGCGACAGGTGGTCGATTCATCCACAGCGGGTAGCCGACAGAGGACGCAGAGGCTCAAATAGGCCAGACCTTCCGGGGGATGACCCCAAGGTAGAGGGAGTCATCAAAAGATAAGATTATGATACGCATGTGGCAGGCAGGGGCACATGGCTCAGGATTTCCCAACTAGTCGCTTGATAGACGGTCGAGGGACCGCTGAGGCAGCGATAGAGATAGGAACATGGAAATACACCAGGCAGTGGACATGGAAGAGGAGCAGGACGAGTGGAAGGAGGTGGGTGTAGGTACGAGGTATTACCACAACCACTCCCAGGTGGTCTGCCACGGGCTCCAGGAGCAGGTGGATTGGGGAGGACTTAGCTTTAGGCAATCAAGGCCTATAGTCCTGATGCCCCAGAGATGATATGAGGTGTGATCTATGTATTCTACACTTTAGCTTTAGTTATTATAGACATAGGTTCTATTCACTCCTTCCTTTCCACACACCTTATTTAGATCTCGGAGATTCTGATCAAGCCGTTGGCTCAATCCTTACGATTAGAGACTCCCACAGGAGTGGATTCGGTGATCACACACTGGTTTCGATAGTGTGAGCTTACTCTTGGAGGTGAGATCTTTGGCTAAGATATCATAGTAGCGGTGTTGATACCTTACGGCGTTATCCTGGGTATGGACTGGATATTCGCAGATCATGCTCAAATCGACTATTTTAGGTGCAGAGTGCAGTGTGTCTGTGGATATGGGACCGGATTTTCCTTCACCGGTGAGAAGGGATATCTTACAGCGCGATATGGACTCGCACATAGGAGGGTGTCTCCAATCAATCATCAGTTGGATAGCATGAACCTTGGTACATTGGATGATATGAGTCCATAGTTTCCTACAATGGTGGACGAGTACGAGGATGTATTTTTAGAGGATGTTCTAGGAAAACCTCCTCACAGAGAGGTATACTTCTATAGTGATCTATACCCAGGGACGAAACTGATATCTACACCTTCATATCAGATGGCTCCCATAGAGTTCCGAGAGCTAAAAATATAGTTGGAGGACTTGCAGAGTAAGGGGTTCGTAAGGCCCAACATTTCACCATGGGAAGCCCCAGTGTTGTTTTCCAAGAAGGAAGGAAGAATCCTGAGGTTATTCATGGAATTCCAGTGCCTAAAACCGGTGTCCATGAAGAAAAAGTATCCTCTATCAAGTATTGATGACCTCTTAGATCAGTTTAATGGAGAGAGATGGTTCTCAAAGATAGATCTCAGATCAGGCTATCACGAGCTTCGATTACGAGATGAGGACATATCGAAGATAGCTTTCAGATGTCTCTACTGACACTACAAGTACTTATTGATGCCGCTTGGAATGATGAACACCCTAGAAGTGTTTATGGGACTCATGAATAGGATATTACAGCTTTACATAGATCGGTTTGTAGCGGTCTTCATTGATGACATATTAGTGTATTCAACATCTAAGGAGGAGCACTCAATACACCTAAGGATGGTTTTGGACACACTCTGAGTGCACCTGTTTATGAAAAGATCTTGATGTGTGAGTTCTAGATATGAAAGGTCCATTTATTGGGACTTGTCATCTCAGAGGATGGAGTTGCGGTGGATCCAGTGAAGATCGAGGCGATGATTGCTTGGGAACCACCCAAGAGCGTTACCAAGGTGCGGAGTTTCCTTAGGTTAGATGGGTACTATTATAATTTTGTTCCCAACTTCTCCAGAGTAACATCACCCATGAAAACATTGAAAAATAAGGGAAAACCCTTGGTGTGAACATAAATATTCTAACAGAGCTTTCAGTAGCTGAGGAAGAGCTTGATGAGTGATCCTATCATGAGGTTTCCATAGGAGGGAACTGACTACATGGTGTTCTATGACACATCAGGAACTGGGCTTGGTTGTGTCCTAATGTAGGAAAAAACAATGATTTTTTATGGCTCATGACAATTGAGACCGCATGAGAAGAACTATGTGACTCACGACCTTGAATTGGTAATGATAGTCTTCACACTAAATATGTGGTGAAACTACCTTATGGGAAAATGATTCATCATCTAATCTAACCACAAGAGTCTCAAGTATATCTTTTCTCAGAAGTATCTGAATATGAGACAACAACGTTGGCTAGAGTTCCTCCAGGACTATGACTATGAGATAGTCTATACTCCTAGGAAGGGGAACATGGTGGCAGATTATCTTAGCAGAATACTGAGTTAATGGCTGTTGAACGATGCCTCAGAGCATTTGGACTCACATTAGATATCTTTATTGGATGGAGAGGATATAACTTTTCTTTAGTTAATGTTAGTTTCCCCTCCAATCATATAGTGAGTTAGTGAGGCACAACTCAGAGATACCAGCTGCAAGTCTACATGTGCCCAGATGTCCACAGGGCATACCCTTGAAGGATATTATAATGGTGGGGAGAAAGTCATACTTTTAAGAGGACAAACTATAGTACCAGTGGAATTGAGTGAGGAGGTGTTGAGGGAGTTCCATACATACCATTTTACAATACATCCATGTCTGGAGAGGATGTACTAGGACCTCTGATGTTAGTACTGGTGGCCAAGGATAAATAAGGTAGTGGAAGAGTTTGTCTCGATATGCCTCACTTGTCAGCAAGTGAAGGCTGAGTACCAGGTTCCAGCAGGTTTGACACAACCCCTTGAGGTACCAGATTGGAAATGGGATGGAATATCAATGGACTTCATGATGGTATTACCACGTACATCCAAGTGGAATGATACCATCTGAGTGATCATAGACTGTCTCACCAAGTCAGACCACTTCCTACCCATTCAAGAATAGGGTTCAGTAGAGAGATTGAGATGCATCTACGTGTAGAAGATAGTTCGACTCTATGGAGCCCCATCTATTATAGTCTTAGATCGTGATGAACACTTTACATCCCGGTTGTGGAAGGGATTACAGGAGGTGTTTGGGACTCAGATGCACTTGAGAACAACCATTCACCCACATACAGATGGTTAGACAGAGTGGACCATACAGATCTTGGAGGACATGATTCATGCATGCATTCTTGATTTTTTTCGCAGTTGGGAGGACCACCTACCACTGGTGTAATTTGTGTACAAAAAAATATACCACTCCAACATTGGTATGGCACCGTTCGAGGCACTGTACGGATGACCATGCATGTCACCATTATACTGGACATACCCATGAGAGTCATCACTCATGGATCCAGAGATGGTACATGCTACCACTAAGAAGGTGCATGTCATCCAAGAGTATATTAAGACTACATAGAGATGATAGAAGTCATATTATGATAGGTGATAGAGACCCTTGGAGTTCGAGGAGGGGGACCATGTATTCCTATGGGTCTCTCCTCGATGAGGGATATAGAGATTTGGCCAGGGCGACAAGCTATCACTGAGGTTCATTGGATATTTTCTGATACTGCGTGGAGTGGGTGAGGTGACGTACTTCTTGGCTCTACCACCGTAGTTAGAGAGGGTGCACGACGTCTTCCACAAATCCCAGCTGAGGAGATACATGCACGACCATTCTCACATCATCGACCCCGACGAAATGGTAACTCATGATGGGGAAACATTCCTGGAGTACCCGGTAGAGATAGAGGATAGATAATAGAGGATACTTAATGGATGGTTTATTCATCTTATGCATGTTTGTTTTCATCACAGGAATCTCCAGGAGAGCACATGAGAGCAGGAGGCTCAGATTCATGCTCGGTACCCCCATTTGTTTTATTATCCATTGTTTTGTCCTGTGAGGACATAAATCCCTAAAGGATGGAGTGATTTATTGTCCCAAAATTCCATGTAATTTTTTTGAAAATTAAATGGGATTATTTTGAGAACAATATCTAAGACGAAAGGTGATTCTGAGGCCTAAAGTGGCTAGAATGTATTTTTCAAATTTTTGTTAATGTTTATTAAATAAACACGTGAGTGGGTTTTTTCTAACTTTCAAACTGATGCCCGGATAAAAAATACAAGGGCACCATTGAACTTAGAGTGTCAGGATTCACCTAATAAGGGCTTAACATTGGATGGTGTGGGTCGACCAAAAAAGATAGTTTTCAGAATTTCCAGAAGAAAAATAAAATAACTTAAAAATTTATTTTATTATATTTTCATCTTTTTTACGAAGTGACTTATCAGTATTGTGGTGTAGCGATGAGGCGATGCTGAATCCCATTAATGAAACTCATTAATGAATCTGTGTGGTGATGCTACAATGTGCATGCATCTTTCTTATTTAATTAAATAGGGAATTCAAGATTGAAAAACAACCTTGGAATTCCTCTAACAAATGATGAAGGAAACCTCTCCAATGACAAATGTAGGCGAATCAGACGATTGTGTCGAAACCCGTAGAGAGTGGATTTAGAACCAAAGATCGACAGATAATGATGAATGATCATTCTTGAACAATCTCCTTTCTCAGGTAGGGGGTATTTTATGAGTGATTTTCCTTTCCCCGTTCTTAAATTTTAATAATGAGCGCAGATCAACCCATGAATAGGTTGATTCATGGTTTGATCATTCATGTGGGATGGTTAATGATACAGAATAAAGGGGATATCTATCTTCATGATTATTCCACCATATTTTTTGGTTCTTCATGATCCTACTAAAAAGAACGCATTCGGGTCAACACGAACAAAGACCTAGATTTTTTTGGGTGTTCTTGTGTTTTGACGCCTTCCACAATTTCTTCTTGAGTTCTTTCCGTTCTTTGTGGAACAACGGTCCGTGGTGCCTGGCGAGAAGGGTTGTGGCCAGGCAGGCCATGACATCGGTGTGATGCTGCAACACAAATATGTGGCGATGAAAGGAGGCTGCGGCGGCAGCTCAAGGCCGTGATACCTAGCCATGACAATAACACAAGGTTGCAGCACCCTGGATACGGTGGTAGCAGGAGTTGTCGGCACCAATGTCGACAGTAGGTTGGAGGCATATCAATTGCAGCATGTCGCAATGGCAACAGGGGCCACCGACATGAAGGCCGATAGCTAGCAGCAGGTGAATGTGGCCACCCAACCACATCAGAGGCACCACACAGTGCAAATCCATGCTTTTTGTGAGTGAACCGGTTGGTTGAGGAAGCCGTGCCACCCTGGCACTACATGGCTCTGTGAACTGAACACCACATGATGTCTGAGCTGGAGGAGAAATGGCCTAATGATGTAGGCCTGGCCGGTGGAATAAACTGGGCTGCTGGGTGACCCAGCTGGTCAGAATTAGTATGACTAAGTCGGATTGGAACGAATGAGAACCAGGTCACTGGGTGACCTGGAGGGAGAGACCCGCGACCGAATCGGGACAGGTCCATCAAGGCCCAATGGGCCTGTCCACTAGGAAAGGCCAGACCGGGCCGGGTTGGGTCGGCCAAAATGGGTCAGGTCATGCAGGGTCGGTCATACGAAGTCGGACTGGGCCCGGATGCAACTAGCCCATATTTACTAAAACACCAATAATTTTCTGACCGGGCATCCAATTGACACGCCGTCTACGACATTTGGAACCTTAAGACAAGACAGTCCTTTTGGTATAATCTAAGTGAGACTCTTTGGAAGTTTAGATTTGACCAATGTCTTGAGTAGTAGAAACTCCTGGAGTCAAGCGCACTAGAGAGCGAGAATCCTACGGCTGGCTGTGACATGATGGATATGATGAGTGTGACCTTAGTGGTCCAGTTGCCGAGCAGACCTCAGTGGTCCAGTAACTTAGTGGACCTCAGTGGTCTAGTATTAGAGAGGAACTTAGTGTTCCAGTAGATGAGCATACCTTAGTGGTCTAGTAGCTAAGAGAACCTCAGTGGTCCAGTAGCTCAACAGACCTCAGTGGTATAGTAGTGAAGAAAACCTTACTGGTCCTCATTGGTCCAGTAGGAGATCCAACCTCAGTGGTTCAGTAGTCGATCATACCTTAGTTTTCTAGCATTCGAGTGGACCTCAGTGGTCCAGTAGCAGAGCAGACCTCAATTTTCTAGTAGCTAAATGAACCTTGGTGACTCATCAGGGATGATACCCTCAACAGTACAAGATGATTTGACATTACGACTGAGAATCTTACATTCTATACTTTGAGTTATACCAATTGTGAGTTGTCTTTTACTTTTGGTCTTACTTTGGGATCTTTCCTTTGTGGTTTGGGGTCCCTAATGAGTATTGTGTTACTCACCCCTGCACGAGTGTCACCTGCACATGTTGTGTCTCATGTAGGTGATCGATGCTTAGATGGATATCTTAGTGGTCAAGGACTAGGTGGTGACCAGTGATATAGGATGGATGGGCATAATTCTATGGCTATAGGTATCTATCCTTCACTTACCCTTCAGGTAGGGTCTCAAGCAGATGGACCATGGTAGTTGTACTTTCCTTTGTGGTTTTGGGCTTGTATTCTGGACCCCTTTTACTTTCAGTTGTACTATATTCTCTGTAGTTGTATTTGTGAAAGTTGTGGTTTAATTTTTGTTTACTTCCACAATTTGAGCTTTGTGCATGTGTACAGGTTTAAAGGAATATACCTTCCCTTTTGGGATATGCCTATTTGGTGCTAGTCGCTAGTCCATAGCCTATGGAAGGTGGGCTTGGGGTAGTCATGGCACGACCCCTAGGTGACAGTTCATGACATTCAATGCTAAAATATAGAGATATAAGGATTTCTAACCTCATTATCACCCATTCGTAGGATTCTAGTCCTTGATCTGCTTATAAATCCATCCATCGAGCCTATCCCATCACCACATTGAACCATCATCATGTAACCATCATAGGTACAAGATCCTAGGTACAAAAATGTATCATCCATCCATTAATCACACAAATTCTTCTCTAATACTCAAATCAAAACCATCATCATAATCTATACCCATGGTATTGATCCGTTGCGTCAAAGAACAATCATTCAACTATCAAATACCAGGTAATATTTAAACCAAGGGGCAAAAAATAATGCCTATAGTTAATGTCCTAATAAATGGGTGATAAATACATAAGCCACAAGATGTGAGGAACGATCCTAATGATTTGGTCATTCATCCTTGATCTATTGTAGTAGATTTTGAAAAATGAAGAGTGAATAAATAGCAGGCAAAAATTAATCTATCACAAAAAGAATCTACCATCGATGATAAAATCAATTCTTATTCTTGGATTTTATCCACATTTGTATGGTATAAATAAATGATATCAAATTAAAAAAATCAGAAGTCCTACATAGAGTTTTTATTGAATTAGGATGAAGAATAGTTCTATATTTCCACCACTAGGGAAATCCATGAAATCCATTGGCGCATGATCCTTGATCTGATGCAATTTGGTGTCATCTGCCAATGATCATCCATAGGGTCCTCTCCAATAGTTCCTATCAACCCTAAGATATGTATATAAAACTATTATTGAGTCATAATAATGTTTAAATATAATATCTTTATCTCTACTTCAACGAAAAATAATATAAATAATAATATTTATTTATTTTATTAATTCTGCACCTGCTATGAAATTCTTACAAACTCATGATGATGAAAATAGATATTTCTCTCCTAGAGTCAAAATCACTTTCTTAACTATGTAGTTCCTTCATATTTCTAGTTTGGTCCCCCAATTCAGAGTTATTACACATTTTCATGAAAACTACACATGTGTGATTTTAATATATATCATATATTTTAAAATTGAATTCTAGGGACTTGGGCCCTCATAATATCATGTTGTCTCAATTCCTAGCACTAAAAATAATCCATATAATATAAAAAATAATTCATCAATAATCAGAGTCATTAAATTCTATCCACCTTATGGATTTTCATCCTGAAATGTGAAAATCATTATCAAAGTTAATGAGGGTACTATGCTAACTTATGAGTCTTCTGCTCTAAGGTTCTATCCTGAAGATTCTTGTACTTCCACTAAACAGCCACTAGAGAAATCAATTTCCCATGAAGTATCCTCTCATGTTGATAATCAATTTAAAATTGGTGTTATGTAAAGGTATTTATATCCTCTATGTCTATCTCATCCCAGTCAATATCATATGATAGGTTTTTCACTTAGCACCTCATATGTGACATGTGGAAGATGTCATGTACCCAGTACAATGGTGGAGGTTGAGATAAGTGGTACACCACCTCTCGAATGCTACACAGTATTTGGAAAGGTCCAATGAATCTCAAAGATAGATTTTATCCCTGACCAAATCTCTATAATCCACATAGAGGTGAGCCCCTCTAGAATACAGGGTCTCCCTCCTCAAACTCTAGAGGAAACCATCATCAGTATTTATAATACTTCTAATAGATATTTGTAGTCATCATCTTCCCTAAAATGACCTTCTCCTTCTATATAATAACTCACACAAACTCTACACCCATGATTACTGGATCACTTATATATATCCAACAATGTGGGGACTTTCAGGGTCGCTTGTATGAGGCATCGACTGGTTCTATACCAATGGTGGAATAACAATTATTTTAGTGCACAAACTCTACCCAGGGTAGGTGGTCCTCTCAGCAATGGACAATATCTAACATTAAATCCTATAACATTTCCTCTGAAACTAGGATAGTTTGATCAATCAAGCTATTAGAATGGGGGTGAAAGACTGTACTAAAAAAATTAAGTCCCAAAGGACTCTAATAATCCTCTCCATATTCACAATGTGAAATGAGCATCATGGTCTGAAATGATTTTTGGGGGAACTGATTGGTGTTGGGTTATCTACTACATGTACAAGTGTCCCAAGCTCTCTAATGATCTCTACTCTTGAATAAGTAGAAAGTGGGATAACATGGTGAGTCAGTCTACAATCACCCTAATGACATCATGTTCCTTAGACCTATGTGGAAAACCTGTCATGAATTCCATGGATATATCATCCAAAATCCACTATATCACTTCTAGGGTTTGACCTAAACACATTAGAACATGGTGCTCAACCATCAATTGCTGAAAAGTGAGGTATTAAGAGACAAAATATGAAACAAAACTCTTCATTCTTGGAAATAAAAACTAATGTCAGAGGTTCTGGTACATCTTTTACACCCCTGAATGTATCTCCAAATGAAATGTATGAAACCCCCACATCACTTACTCCAACAAAGTGAATAGTACCATCATACATCCTATGAAAAGGATAGCATGCTACCCACCTTTAGAATAGTTATCAGGATCATATTTAGTGGATATCTGGGTACATTACATCACAATGTCGGTATCTCCAAATTTATCATCCCTGACACACTGTAAAAGGAGTGGGGTGACAATAATCAATAGTATATATAAACTTACATCCTTTTCTAATAATAAAAAATATAACGAGGCTATGTACACTGATTCCTTAGTCAAAACCTGAAAAAAATATCTCTTACTGAGAGTGTCTTCCACCACATTCCCCTTCCTAAGAGTATAGAAAATCTTGGTGCCATAGTCCTGGAGAAAATCTACCCATCACCTCTCTGTCAAGATAAGATATTTTTGAGATAATATATACATGTAAATCTTATGGTCAAATTAAACTATAAACAACTCAACAAATATGTATTTTCACCATGTCTTTAGTGCGAAGACTACCACTAAAAACTCAAGAACATGGGTTGCGTAGTTCAACTAATGTGGTCTATAATAAAAAGAACCATATTCAGTCACCTCCTACCTTTTTATCAAAACAAAACCAATCCTGGCCCCTGATGCATCATATAACACTTTTCACTAAATGACCTCCTTTATAAATCTCTATATGGGAGCACTTTTCAACCACTTCCCTAACTACATAAATCATTATTGGAACCATTCCATCCACATGAAAGGGTTACCCTTTTGGGTCAATGTAGTCAAGCGTACTTCCAATCTGGTGGAATCAGGTACAAAAGTCTGATAGTACCCTACCAACCTAATGAAACTTTGAACCTCTACAAAATTTTTGGATGGACCCCAATCTAGAACTACCTCAGCATTTACTAGGTTCACTGGAACTTCTCCCTCTGAGATAACGCATCCTAGAAAGTGAACCTCTCGAATTCAAAACTGAAACATTGAGAGATTCCCATAAATCCAGTGCTCTTATAATATATATAGCACCATCCTAAAACATTTCATGTGATACTACTTGGATGTTGAGTACATTAGGATATTGTCAGTGCATACCACCATGAACCGTTCTATGAAAGTTTGAAACATCTGGTTTATGTGTGCCATGAACACCGCTGGGGAATTCATCATACCAAAGGAAATCACCACGTATTCTTAGTGACCACTACAAAATTTTTAATCCATATTTGATATATCCTCTTACTATACTCATAACTGGTGATTTCATGATCACATGTAAAAATTTGAGAACCATCACATGCCACTCAATTGGTTAAAGAGGTCATCAAACCTTGGTAGTGGATAGTTATTATTCATTTTCACCCAGTAAATTGCTGGTAATCCACACATAACCTCAATATACAATATTCCTTCCTAGAGAAGAACACCGAGAATGCCAAGGGGGAAACACTAGGTCTCAGAAATACCTTATATAAAAATACCTCTAACTACATGCTCCAATCATGAATCTCTCTAGGAGACATCTAAAATGCTGTTGAAGATATTGAGGACACCCTATGGTGTAATTAAATGCATAAGTCTAGATCTCATGGGGTAGGTAATCCCAGAACATCTTCTAGAAATACATACTTGTACTACACCACCATCATATGGAACTCATAGCCTATATCATCCACTACTCCAATAATCATGCAAGGAAATTGGTGAGTAATCAGAAACACTCTCCATGATTGAGTCAGAAGTCTTACTTATCACTATTCTACTTCATTATCTTTTTAAATTAAAAAAATAACATAAAAACTATGCTTATTAAATTTTTATACCCCAAGTGTTTATGAATGTTTTTTAGAAAACATTTCTTTAAACCTTACATAGAAATGTTTGTAATGTATTAAAAATATAAAATTTTATTATTCATTATGATCCATTGGACTGAAGGTTCATATAATACATTAGAATGACTTTTTTTCTATCTAGTTGTTAGAATTATTTATTGTCTATTAGACTAACAAAATTCATGGCCATCAGACCGACACTAGTTCTGATACATCGAAATAACCCTCATTTAGTTTATCAGATTAATAATATATAAGGAAGTCCATCAATCTATCCAATGTTTATAATCAGAATATATAGATTTTTTTATATCATATAGAATACATAATATCATTTTATTGGTGCTAAACAAAACAATGTAGGAAATTTAGTTATTTCCAGGTTGTCAAGTGTAAGTTACCTGTGTCCATTGGAACAAAATTATAAAAATGACTGTTGGAGCTATTCCTATAAATATGAGGTCACATGAAGAGTTTGTAGCTGATTAATTTTAATCTCAATTTGTCTAAAGTTTTCTCTGCATGAAAATCTCATTCCAAAGTCTTTGTAATAAGTTATAGAGTTGATGTTCTAAGGAATCAATGTGTGTATTTTTATTCCTTTAGAATTATTATTTTTTCTAATAAATGAATATGATCATGGTACTGATCGAGGTATTTTTTGTTTAGGAAGACCGTGGTGAATCTGATCCATCAGATAAAGTGCTTCTGAGGATAGAAAGATAGAGTCTGATCTTTATATCAAGTGTTTCTAGTAGATTGGAAGATAGTGGTAATGATATTCATATCGAGGGCTATCCTAGTGATGATAGATAGACCTTACTGTAGGTTAAAATCTATGGAAAACTGTAGTCGGGGGTTTTTACTACCTAAACTCATAAGGTTAAAGAGTTAAATATTTTAATATAGATTGTCATTCATTATTAATTTTATGAGATATCATATGTCTTGTTTGTAAAAGTTTACATTTCACTCTATATTTTCTAAGAATGTAGTTGTTATACTTATCTTTCAAACAAGTCTTTTTATCAGTGTGTCTATGATACCAATAAAACATAATCTTATATAATCAGAAAATCTGAGATTTTGATTCTAACTCTCTGATCATAGTACTATCAGTGAGTCCAATCATATTCACCTAAATAGGTATTGTTCTTTTGTATTAGTTTAGTTTTTTATACTAAAAATCACCCCATCTTTTATTCCACCATAAACACTTTCGATAATTTTTTTAATCAGATAAGGTTCTACTTCTTGTACATGATTAGTTTTTAATTATTCTGTCAACTATATGTTTTTATGTGTTTTTATAAACTACTTGTTTATAAATTTTTATACACTAACATGTTTGTAGAAAAATATTTTCTACTATTTTAAGATGGAAGGTCTTAATGTTGAAAGTTTAGAAAATATAAATTAAATTAAACCAACTATCATTGATGGTAGTGACTATGAATACTAGAGATATAGGATGTAAAAATTTGTTATTAATATTGGAATTGATAATTTTTTTATGATTACTCGAGATTACGAGATAAGAGAAAATGAATTTAAAAAATTTACACATTATTAAAAGAAAGAGTATTAGTTGAATTATAGATTAAGGAATACCCAATTTTGTTCCATTACCAAGAATATATAGTCATATTTCATCATGTGAAGTTTCTAAAAACATTTGGAAAATGTTATATGTCACTCACTTTGGTTCTTTTAATGTTGTTGAGACTAGATGATCTATGATGAGAGCATACTATCATGATTTTTTATTTTCAACCTGAAGAATCAATAGAATAAATCCATAAATGATTTATGACTATTTCCAATAGTCTATATTCCCTTAAAGGATAGGATCTTATAGAGAGTATCTTGATTGATAATATTACAGAGATAATACCAAATGAATGGGAATTTAAAAAGACATTCTTGGATGGTAAAAAGAATATTACAAATAGAACACTTGAATATCTTATTGGAACTATAATTCAATATAAAAGAAGAAATAAAAGAGATTTTGTGAACTTGAAAAATAATAATGGTGTTTTATCTTTTAAAACAACTTATACTATTCCTACTAAAGTTCATCCCATTGAGAAAGTTGAAAAGTATTCAAAGAAAAAGAAATTGATTATTGAATTAGATTGTAGTTATTCCAAAATGACATGAAAAGATTTATCAAATCTTGCTATAAGGATGAATAAAATCATGGGTAGGAATGATTTTAAATATAGATATAATAAAATTCATATGTAAAATAATGACAAGAATGATTATAATTTTATAAGTTATAAATGTAAGAAAACATGATACATTTGACTGGAATTTCCTAAGATTAAAAGGAAAGACAAATAGGAACAAAATTCAGATTGAAATTACAAGAAGTGTTATAAGTCTATGAGTAATAATAGTTTTAAATCCTCTGACACTTGGAGTGAAAGTGGTGGAGATAGTTCATCAGGTAATTCTTCAGACAAAAAATTTTATAAACAAGGAAACATTGAATTATTTGTTGAAATTATTTTGGTAAATAAATATATGATGGATAAGGTACACATTGTAGGATAGAAATTTGAGATGTAGATACTAAATAAAAATATGGGGGTGGGGGGTGAATTTTAAGTTAAAAAACATTTGTTTTTAACTTTAAGGAAACTTTGTTTAACAATGTTAAACAAACAAGATTCACAAAACCCTCTACTATCTTTAACAAAGAAATCAGAAGGGTCCAAGGTCCAAATACGAAGATATTATAATGAAATAAGTTCAAATCTATAATTAAGTAATATTATACCTTAAATAATATAGAATCTTAAATAAGATACATTAAGATAGATAAAGTGTAAGAAAGTTAAACTTTTAATCTTTAACAAAAATACAACAAAATTTAAAGAAAATGTAATTAAACAAGTAATACAAGTGTAATGAAATCTCTTAACCTAAAGAGAAGGGTATCTAATAAACGTGGATAAATGTCCTTTGATTTATACTTTCAAGAAATTATATCTTACCCACACTAGGGTAAGACCTTGATATAAAGATCAGTATCTGTCTTTATATCCCTAAAAGACCATGATCTGTAAGGTGATCGACACCTATGTCTTCCTTAAACTTAGAAGCCCTCGATTAAGGAGGTAATCCAAACATATATCTTCCTTCAGCTTGGAATACCTCGAATGTATACAAAAAAATTAGAATCATACAAAGCAAACAAATAATGTTGAAGATTTAAGTTTGCAGAACAAGCTGTTCACAACTTAAACTCTTCAAGGCTTTCACACAAAGTAAATATGGAAGGGATCTTGAAGAGTGTCAATTATTACCAAAGTTCAAATCATAGAAAACATTAAAATGGATGGGTATTTACAGGCAAGATATCCAACGGTCACATTCTCCTATAATGGTCATATTTCCCCTGAAATTTAGGAGGGACCTTGTACAGGTGGCATTCATACAACGATTATTTTTTATCAGATTTGACGACACCGTTTTATATGAAAAATTATGAGAAGCATTGAAGAAATCATTTTGTATAAAAAAATATGAGAAACATTATCATATTTTGATCTGATAAAATGGAATGTTACATTATTGAAATTTTTTAACTGTAATAAAAAATAATAATCAGATTCTAAAAATATTAAACATCAAATTATGATTTCTAAAGAAATCAGAATCCCATTTCTAAGGAAATCATAGTATGATTTCTGAGGAAATAAAAGTCAGATTTTAGAAGAAATCAGAGACAGATTTATAAGGAAATCAGAGTCATATTTCAGAAGAAATTAGGGACTGATTTATGAGGAAATTAGAGTATGATATCAGAAGAAATCATAGTCTAATTTTAAAATAAATAAAAATCTTATTTTGGAAGAAATCAGAGTCTGATTTCTGAGGAAATTAGTGGTTGATTTCAGAGGAAATTAGAGTCTAGTTTCAGAATAAATCAAATTCACAATTTTATGGAAATAAAATAAAAAATTAAGGATATGATTTAACTTAAAAAAAATTTTAACTTAAGGAAAAAATGTTTAGACTTGTTTAAGAAAACATTAGGTAAGATGTTGAAGATCTGAGGTAAGGTATTACATGCTATAGAATATAATCATCCTTAGAGAAATAAAAACTATCTTTAAGAAGATGTGTTTGTTATTTTCAAAACATAAAGGAATAGAAAATTCATAATGAAACTTTTGACTCATAAATATCCCCCTTTTTGGAAATCACATACAACTTTTTATAAAAGAATATAAAGATATAAGGTTTTCAATTTTGAACTTAAAATAAATACTTATCTCCCTTTATTAAACTTAATTGTTTAAGTAGTGTAAAAACATGGAAATAAGTTAATTAAATGTAATTATAAGCATGAAAAAGGTTATTATGAAAGTAAAAAATTAATATAAATTTATTATACATAAATTTAATGTATGTTCACCCAAAAGTAAACTCAAGGTAAGGGGATTTCATATCACTTCTAATTTCTGTGAGATATAAGCTATGTTCACCACTATTTCCCTTTTTTGAGGGGTAGGTAATGCCCATGATTGTATTATATGTATATTGTAATTAAATTTTTGGTATTCACATTCCAATTTTATGATCTGTCTTTTAATGGGGGTTTGCTTTCAAAATTTACCAAATCGATAAAATAGTTTTGTCTCAATTTTCCTTCTTTGAGATTCATGTTTTATTATGCACCTAAACTCTTATTCAAGGTGTATATTCTTATATTTTACATTTTATATCATGAATATCCTTAATTACCTGATATATTAAGCTTCATGTAATTTATTTTTATTACATGTAGAGTATAATCCCATGTTACTAAGTTTTAAGAGTTTATTGAGAAAATCTCATCGCTTTCCATGATTTTTTTCTGTTTATGATTCCCTAGATAAAATATCATGATCCATATCTCAAGAATATTTATGAGTTTCATTATCCTCTATTATTTCATATATACTCATGTATCAGTTCCATATTTTACTCTTTGATACATAAGATATTTAATAAATTATTTTTAGGAAAGTCCGACATTACCCTTTATTCAATCAAAAATCGGTGTTTTCAAAATAGGGTTTCCAAGAATATTATACCATTATCATATAAGATTTAAATTTTTTTACACTTTTTTCCATTTACCATTCTCTTTTAAGTAATCCTATTTTCACTTTCTAAATGATTCCTTTTCTACCCTTTTATCATACAAAAAAAATATTTTTTTTACCTCATACGACATATATAAATTCATCTTCTGTCATTTCTTTGAATCATACTTCTTAAGTTTAAAAGGTTTATTTTTAAAATATCTTTAAAAATGGGGTTTTAATGAAAAGTATTTTCAGAAGGTTTTTTTAAATCAAATTATATTTTCCTCAAGAATATTTTTAAACTTTATTCTTTTATTTAATCAATAAAAACAACCCTTTATTTTACTCCCACTTTGGATTTGTTGTGTTGATACCATCATTATTATTCCTCTAGATGGTTTATTATTGATTTTTCTAAGGATAATATTCACATTCACTTCCTTAATTTCGTTTTTAGTCACCTTTAATTATTCAATAACATATGATAATTGAAATTTAAATTTCCCCTTATTATCCATTTCATTTTTCATGGATATTAGTATTGCCTAAACCATATACCATTTTACATATAGTGCCTACTTTGGTAGTAATTTAATTAATTGGGAAATTATTGATAAATCCATATTTACCATTCAATATATTTAATTGATAAGGAATATTATTTATTTGATTAATATGAATAATGATTTGAATAGGTAGACACAGGTTAGAGAATGGTTAACTAAATCCCCTTGATGCATCAGTAGTCTCATGAGACTAAGTAGTTGGATAATCTCATTAGATGGGTTATTACCTGATTGATAAACCATCTTGTGAAAGGTCTTGATGGAACTAGTTCCATGCACCTAGGAAACATGATATCCAATAATTGATCATTGCTTCATATTAGTTCTAGTTATTATTCATCTATGAGATTTTGCATTGACATATCTATGGATACATTTTATTTCAATTCATTGATTAATGGAATGTGTTTTCATTTCATACCTTTCCATATTTATTTGTCTTTATCTATTAATTTTAATAGAATTTATTTCCAGTTATTATCTTGTTATATTTCTTATATACTTTTGTTCAGTTTATTGATTACATGGCATGTGTGTTCAATTATTTATCTTTCTATATTAACTATTCTCATTGATTAATTATTTCTTTCGCTATATTTTTCCCTTACTAATAATTTTAGTTCACCCGTATTATGTTTCATTCCACAGGAATCCCAGAAGCGTACTATAAAATCTATACAGGAATATACTATATGGATTAGAGTTATCCTCGAAGTTGTTTATTTGTTTAGAATAAAAAATATGTTGTAATTATTTTATCTATTTTTAATACAATTCTCATTTATGTATATAGTTTTACAAGACTTATAAACTAATTGGTACTTCATGGCTTGATTCCTTGTAATCATGCCAATATAATTGATAGCAGACACCGGCTCCAGGCTTATGTGGTCTGGGTTTCTACACATTGATTGAAATAGTTAATGAAGTAGAATTTTAAATTAGTCATTCAAAATAAGAATAGAATGAGATTGAATTTCATTAGAATAGTGAGTTGAAAGGATTTCTCAAAAGGATAGTAATACATGAAATAAAATCAAGAAGTTTAATAAGGAATGCCCTACAAAAAAAAATCAAGAATTTCTTCCTAAAGAGATAGATAAGTTACATTATCAAGTTTATTGTATAAAGAATTATCTTAAGAAAGAAAAGAATCAGAATGAACATATTGAAGTAAATTTAAATTAAAAGTAATATGAGTTAGAACTTGTTCAACAAAAACTTTCTATAGCTGATCAAGGGGTTACATGTTTCAAGAATACTATATTTGATGTTGGTAAATGTTCTAGGAAGGATAAAACTAAGAATGATTAATTTTTAATTTTTAAAATTGGAAAGAAAGTTGAAAATGGTCTTAAGAAGAATGATGGTTAAATCATATATGTACCTAAAACCAATAAAGTTGGATGTTCAGATGTTTCTAAAAATTCTGAATCTAAAACAAAAGTTTCTACCACTTCTCATTATAATAGTATTTGAAAGAAATTCAAGTAGTAGAAGAATATACTGAGTGATAATAGAATTATTAGTGAAAAAAATGTTCTGATGTGAAAGATAAGAATGTTTTTAAGAAACATGTTCACAATTCTAGATATTATAAAAGTTATAGAGGAAAGTATTCTTTCTATGGCTAGTAATGGTATTGTGGTGCATTTAGGAATATAAAAAATGTCTGTTGGTTCAATCAACATTACTATAATTGTTTCATGAGTTAAAAAGGACATAACTCAAGGGGGGATCTAATCCTCTCAAAGGAATAATTATAGGAATTAATTTTTGAAGAAAATTGAGAAGGACACTCTAAATTTGAAAATGTATTCCAATCGTTGGAATTTTTTTTGAAATATATGAGCAACATGTAAATCTTGAAAAAAAATTTCTAGTCTTTTTACCAGTACTAATTTTTTTTATAAAAATTTACAGAAGCTTGAAGAGAAGAAAGATAAAGGGAAAGAGAATGCTCTTGTTGTTGAAACCGCTCTCAAAGTAACAAACGATGAATGATCCTAGATCTTGTACTATGGGTGTTCATCCAATATGACCAGATATATGAAATTCTTGAATAATGTGTAATATTTTAATGAAGGAACTTTGATATTTTGAAATGATGGATATCTGAGAACAAAAGGTGTTGGACCCGCTATTATTATGGAAGAAAAGTTAAAATTTAAGAAATATTTGGTTTTAATGGGTTAAACCAAAACATTTTGGGTGTTTTGAAACTATATAATAAAGGTAATAATGTTTTTTTTAGAAAAGATTTTTTTTTGTGAAATGAGTGTAACATGGGAAAGTTGTTACAAGTGTACAACACACAAAAGGAAACTTGTTTCATGTTTGTGTAGTTAAAAACTCTTGTTTCTTAACCATGATGGAATAAAATTTGTTGTGGAAAAAAGGTTTAGGATATATGTGTTAGAGAAACATAAGAAAGTTATCAAAGTGAGATAGTGTCTATGGTATTCCTGATATATCTTGAAAAATATATTGTTATTGCATAACTTTTTAGAAAGCGATGATTAAAAACTCGATGCATAAGAAAGTTTATATTTTTTCAACTCAACTTCTGAATATTATTCATTATGTTATCTATGGTCCAATTGGAATATAGTCAACTATTGGAGATAAGTACTTCATTTCTTTCATTTATTATTTTACTCAAATTACTTATGTTATGTATTGAAAACATTAGTTGTATGATATGAAGATATTTAAAAGTTTTAGAAAAAGAGCTGTAAATAGATTTAGGAATTCCATGAAGAAGTTGGGAACTAATAATGGTGGTGATTATAAGAATGAAGAGTTCAAAATTTATCTTGAAAAATATGGAATTCAGAATGAGTTTATAAAACCATACAAACCATAACAAAATGGTATTTCTTGAAGGAAGAATATATGTTTGGATGAAATGGGGTGCACTATGTTACTTGAACATGGTATTTCTCATTAAATTTAAAGGAATTCAATTAGAAATACAATTTATATTAAAAATGGATGAATTTATAGACCATATTCTGATATAGATTCTTTTTAAATAATTTATGATAAAACTCCATGTCTGAAAAACATAAAAGTTTTTGGAAGTATCTGAATCATAAAGAAGAAAGGTGTAAACCATGGAAAGTTTGATCAGATAGGTAAAAATGGAATTTTTCATGGATATGATCTAGAAGGAAGAGGGTATAGATGTTTGAAAAAAATAAATAGGGACAATTTTTGATTCTATTGATGTAAACATTCTTTAAAAATACGAGGAAGATATTTCAAAAGCACATGAAGATGAAGAATACAAACATGATGAAAGAATTTTTGTTAAATAAATTAAAGAGGACATAAAAATTGTGATCCTACATAGATAGAGGAATCAGAATCATCTATTTTAGAGATGATGAAGTGGTTTGAATATCTCATCCTAGGAAGAAGAATAAAGTGGAATCTCAAAACAAAATTGACGATCAACATCAAAATTTTCTTTTAAGAAGAAAATCCTAAGTTATTACATATACTTATTTGTATTAAAAAATTTAGTAAATAGATTCTAATTAAGATTTTGAGAAGCTGAAATGGATTAAGGATATGAATGAATTGTTTGATCTGATTGAGAAACATGATACTTGGGAACTCATACCTATGCCAAATGAAAATAATGTTATTGGTTCAATGTAGGGTTTCTAGAACAATATCAATAATGATAGTGAATTTATATAAAACAAAGAATTATTTTTGTGAAAAGGTTAATCATTTATTGAAGGAATTGATTTCGATGAGACTGTTTCTCCAGTGGAAAGGTTAGAAAAATTATAATCTTTCTTACTATTGCCGCACAAAGATGTTGTAAATGTTTTCAGATATATGTGAAGTAATAATTTCTCAATAGAGAAATTTATAAAGATTTATTTTTAAAATATACTTGTGGGTTAATTTTTTAGGAGGATTAAAGTTATGTGTGCAAGTTTAAGAAAACCATGTTTGGTCTAATGTAGGATCTAAAAGCATCGTATTCCAAATTGGATACCAATATAAGAAAATTGAACTTTAATAAATGAAGGTTTGATAATAATATGTACATAAAATATGTTAGATGATTTTTCTCATTAGTATTTTATATATTGATGATATCAACTTTACTAGGAATTTTGAATGAACTTGAGAATGGTTTACTAAATAAGTGAAGAAGCTATTTAAAATGTCCATGCTTGGTGAAATGAAATACTTTATTGGGTTTCAAATCTCACAAAAGAAGAAACACATATTTATTTCCCAAGAAAAGTATACTAAGTAACTTCTTAGGATGTTTTTCATGGAAAATTAAAAGCTATTTTTCATACCAATTTCATTAGGATATTGTTGAATAAATATGGATAAGGATAGGAAGTTGACTCTAAAAAGTTTTGAAAGCTAATTGGAAGTTTTTAGTATCTTAATACCTAAAGAAAAAACATTGTTTATGTTGTTACCTTATCTTCAAGATTCTAATTTTCTCCAAAATAATTACATCTATTGGCTGGAAAATAATTCATAGATATATCAATAGAACTACATATTTTGGAATGAGGTATGATATCTTGGAATGTAATGACTTTTTTTGTTACATAGATGATTATTGGGAAGGAAGTGTTGATGAAAGAATATCCACATATGGTGGGTATTTCTTTTTAGGGAAAAGTTGTTTTTGCTGGCATATTAGAAAACAATCAGTAACTCCTAGAACATATAAAACAGTGTGTATTTATTCCACTCAAGCTATTACTCAACTTAAGTGGACGAATAATCAATTAGAAGGCTCAATTGTTTAAGTAAAGTTACATATTCTCTTTTGTTGTGATAATCAGATTTCTATAATCCATATAAGAAATCTAGCATAATATTCTCCTTCAAAACATATTAATATCAAATATAACATCATTAAATAGCATGTGGAGAAGAATGAACTTAGTCTGGATTTATGTTTCTATATTGGAACAAGTTGATGACATATTCAAAAAACTAGTACCAAAGGATGTATTTTTTAAGATGTGGTTGACCATTGACACCCAACCTCTTTCTCTTCAAGGTCGAGGTATATGTATTTGTCCCCTATCTCATCTTTTATTTGGATAGTGTTTTAAAGGGTGATGATTGTTTCATAAATAGATCCACTGATATGCAATAAACCTTTTAAGAAGTCATTTTTAGGGGGTTGTTGTAATGACCCGCCAATTCCCATTTGAGAGTGCAATGAGTCATTACTTGGCCTTAAGTGACATCCCCAAGGCGCCAAAGGCTGGAAATAAATGCCGAAGGGTTTCAAAACAGGTGGGGGATGATTTACCCTTTACGAACATACCACAGAGCCAACAACCATAACAAAAAAAATCTACTAAATGATGCATGATAAAAACTAAGACAACTCAACCATTTATTTTTTCAAAAACCAACCAAAAGTATCATAATGGAAACCAACACTAAAACATCAAAGTAAACAGCGGAAATACAGCTCAAAGACAACAGGACAACAACCCAAATCCATGATCCACAAGCTCCAAGCTCCAACAGCACGAACCAACCCAAGTATCATGAAGTAGTGCTCTAAACATGCGACACTTTACCTTTTCCAACGTCCTAGTACATAACATCTGCAAAAGCACCAATGTGCCAAAGTAGGGGGTGAGTAATGAAACTCAGTAGGTTTTCTCCGATGACTTCCCAACCCATAACTCTAGGATAAAACATGTTATCACATTTATATAAAAAAATTTATATAAAAAAATTCCAAAAACAATTCACAATATAACAAGTTCCATGTCAACACCATTTTACAACAAAACCCATATTTCTCAAGAAAAGAAATCAAGAAAAGTTACCAATTCCATTTACACTTCCATTTGGCACATTCGTTCCATTTCACTAGCCCACACAACCAACCATGCATGCAACCTGGACCTCCCTATACTCGCGAGTGGTGAGTTATCCTTCCACTAAGCCATCACTTAGTGGACTACCTTGACGAGGGTACTTTACGACCTTATCCATCCCAACCTAATTATGGGGGGACTTCTCGCACTTATTCATCCCTACCTTTTGATGGGGGGACTTCTCTCCCTTATCCATCCCATTGCATATGAACACACACCACAACCCATGAAAATCCATGCCCAAAACCAAGTGTGTTCAAAACCTTTCAATAAATAATCACCCTTTTTATTGAAAACCATTTCTTTCAAGCAGCAAAACCATAGACAATTTAAAATTACCATTTTAAATTTACTTCAACAACCACTTTCCAAAAATACACAATTTCCATCACCCGTTACAAAAAAGGGGTTTCAACCATTCTTTCACAACAGATAAAAAAACCATTTAAATCAAGGAAAACAAATTTAAACTAAGACTTCAAGTTCTAAGAAAGAGTAATCAAGAGTGAAGCCACCTACCTCAAAGGTTTTGAATAAAACCCTAACAAACAAAGAACGCCCAAGAAAACCGGCTCAAGTCACCAAGGATCCTCCTTAGATCTCTTCTCCTAACAGAACCAAGACCAAAACTCATCATGTTTGGCATCCACACACTTAGATATAACCATAACAGGCGTATATATAAGAAACTGAGAGAATAGGAGAAGTATATCTAATTAGATATGAGAAAACAAACAAGAACGGTCACATAACTCAAGAATCTGGATTCGAATCACCAAGAGAAGCCTTCATATCACCTTCTGAATGATAGGAGAACCCTCTTTGACCTTAGGAGAACCAAAATCCCAAGTTTGGGCCACTTAGGAGATGTAATGAGGCAATTAGAGGCAAAACGAGTTAGATCCACAATTTAAGGATC
Source organism: Viscum album (assembly GCA_963277665.1). Taxonomy (NCBI): domain Eukaryota; kingdom Viridiplantae; phylum Streptophyta; class Magnoliopsida; order Santalales; family Viscaceae; genus Viscum; species Viscum album. The sequence continues at coordinate 1,752,069,819 of OY728155.1, read as the reverse complement.
TAATTTTAAGTGACCGTACAGTTAGTCCGCACGGTTTGGAAAACCGTGCACTAACCGTGTGTTAGCTACTGCCTCGACCACCCTTTTCGCACGGTTTGGCTGCACGGTTAGACAAACCGTGCGCCGACCATGCAGAAGCCACTGCCTCTAAGACCCACTACGCAAGGTTTGGCCGCACGGTTTGGAAAAACTGTGCGCCTCCCGTGTGACTTCCCCTTTTCCTCAAAACATCTTTCCAAGTTCTCACGACTCTCCTATTCAACACCCTTAACTTTAAAACCAAGAAAGGCATCAAGTAAGGGTTACATACCAGAAACTGGGGGTACTACAGTTGTGGGTATGTTGTGATCTCAACATGTTATTGTGTGAAGGAATGTTTGAAAGTAGAAGAAGTTTCTTATACCACTACTTTTGGATAACATGGTTTTCCTATCGATGATTATTATTTCTTTCAATGACTTATCTCATATAGGCTTTGAATTACTTATAGTTAATCTATTTCCTATGGTTACAATGTTTTTTTTATTTATCATACTTGGTTGAAAAGAAATCTAAAAGAGAGATTGTTGGGACCATGCTAGCTGAAAGTAGTTTTTGAATACTGGAGAATGTTTGGGATGATTGATTTGCATTTTTTTAAGAAAATGAAATCACATCACTTTGTATTTCATGGTGATTAAAATGATGTTTCTTAAGATTTAAAAGATCAGACTCAACATTGTTATGAAATTATAGTCAGAATAAGTTTTGATAAGAATGTTTAATAAGACTCAGTTTTTTAAAGAATGTCCAAATCAGACTTATTTTTGTTAAGAAAGTCAAACCAGACAAAGTTTTGATAAGAAAGATGAATTATAATCAATTTTTTTTTAAGAAATTAAAATCATAATGATATTTTATTAGAATGTAAAATCAAACTTGGTTTTGTTAAGAAAGGCCAAAATGGACTCAATTTTGTTAAGAAAGTTCATCAGAACCAGCTTTGTTAAGATGAATTGTTTGTTATCCAAGTGTTAAGAGATGGAAATTTGGATAACTTTCCAATGTAAATATAATGATTCTTTTTTTTATTTTTAATATTCCAACATCAAATGTTTTATGAAACACTTGTGATCCAATATTAGTGAATGTAAAAGAGTAGAAAAGGTTTTCCAAGTCAATCAAGCTGAGTTGAGTAATTTACAATGGACTGAGTTGAGAAATAAAGTAAATTGAAATGAGATGAGGAAGAAAGAATCGACTGAAGAATCAAACTGAACAATTAGACTAAAGAATTAGACTAAATAATCAGACTAAATAATCATAATAATAAATCAAACTAAAGAATAATACATAAGAGTTGGACTGAAAAATTAAAATGTAGAATTAGAATGGTGAATAAGATAGAATAATTAAGCTGAAGAATCATACTAAAGAACTGGACATAGGGATTAGATTGAAGAATCATAATAAATAATTAGATTTAAGAATAAAACTGAATAATCAGACTAATGAATTAGACTGATGAATCGAAATAAAGAATCTAAGTGAAAAATCTAATTAAAGAACCAGACTGAAGAACCAGACTGAAGAACCAGACTGAAGAATTGAAATGAAGTATCATATTTAAGAAATTATAGAAATTTAAAAGAAACAATAAGTTTTGATAATATTGGATATGTTTCTATAAGATTTAAGAATATTTTATTAGCACTGAAGAATTCAAAAATGAAGCGTAAATGAAGTTGAAATTCGAGTTGAAGGAAATTTGGTTAAGTAGGAAGACATTTTCAGATTTCCTATTAAAAAACTTTTAGAACACCTATATATAGTAATAAATAAATTGTACTTTCTGAGTATGATTTAATTTTCATGTGTTAAGAAGGATAAAGAATTGAATGTTTTTGAAGAGAGAAGATGTTTCTAGATAGGACATTCTTAAGGAAATTTTATTGACAGATGAAGAAGAAAAATGGGTTACCGGATCGGATCGGGCAATAAGATTCTGCTTTCTAGGGAATATTTAAAAGGGTTTAGAATTATTTATAGATTATTATTTCTTAATTGTTTTGTAGACCAAGTAATCAGACATAGGAATCATACTGATCCATTAGACTGAGTCATTTTACAATGTTTAAAAGTGTATTTCATACCTATTACTGGGTTGGAAAGTGGAGAATTTGTTTTGAAGAATTATATAGTGTAAGTTGATAAAAAATAACACTAACATGTTTTGAAACAACTTCTTATGGTTTCATTACATTCCACAAAAACACTATTTATATCATTTGTGATTAAAGAAGCACATTCACTATTGTATTTATCATAGTTCTACATAAGTTTATATGTAGATTGTACTTGTTGTATACATATAAAAGGATAGTTTTATAGTGGATTTAATGGTAGTTGATATTTTAAAACCATACCAAGGATGTAGATACTCTTATTGAGTGGTTAACCTTGTAAATACTTGTATTCCTATGGATTTGTGAATGTTTTATTTTAAAAAACTGATAGATATTTAACAGGAGGTGAATGTTGTTTCAAAAGAAGGGAAACTTAAAAGAAAAACATACCACAGATTCTCCACCCCCTCTTAGTGACACATTGATCCTATATGGACATTAATAATGATAGAATAATATATATATAAACTCATCTATTATTTATCCATTTTGTTATGTGAATCAATATTCTTTATGAAATGAAAACAAAAAATACTTATGAATAATTATTTTTGGAAATACCACTAAAAAATCACATATAAAAGGACACCTTCTCAACCCATTATATACCAAACCCTTCCTTTGATAATATCTTGTATCATAGTCCATTTTTCTTCTCCTAAACACCTTTTTATATTTAATATCCAATAGTTCTAGGATTTATGTCTAAAATTTTTATTTTGGAGAACCCATTTTCAGAAGGCGAAAATACATTAATGAAAGTACCAAGTTATTCACTAACCTTTTAAATTACCATATCATATCCATTCATTATAAATATCATTCCCCAATATAATTATGTATTCTCATAAGGTAAAAGGGAATGGTAAAACAACTAAGAAATTGATTGCTACTGGGAAAGTCTTCATAGAAAATCAATCTAGTCCTTCAATGGTGTGAGGTTAGATTCATGAAAATTTACCCGTATAAAAGACTTGTTTGATATGGAAATGTCCAAATATTTTAGTAAAACTATTTTCATTTATATTATGGGTTTTCATATTGAAATGATACCTCATGTTTGGAAATATCAAACTTTTATTGGCCAACTAGAGTTCCAATATTTTAATTGTTAAACATGTGTGATGAATTTTAGTGGGGATGAATTGGTATTATATTTCTCTATTTTATAGGATTATGGATATTACATGATCATGGTAATGGATTGGTTGACAAAATTCAAATCCCATATCTATTATTTAGCTTATTAAGTGTGTTTCATATCTTCTTATGATGTTAAACATCTCCTAAAATGAGATTTTTCATTAGATGCAAGTAGAGAAGGACCATTAGTAATGGTGTCTAGAACCATATATTACTAGATGGTAGTGGTCACTATGGAATTAGTTGATAATATTGAAAATAGATATTTTATAACCATATTAGATCAGTTTTATCATGTATTCTCTATCAATTTCTCAGGGTTTCCACCCAAAAGTGAAGTGGAGTTTATGACTGATCTCTTACTAGGGACTATATCTATTTCACATCATCTTATTGGATAATACCAATAGAATTGTTGGTATTAGAGGTATAGATTGAATATTTAGAACATAAAAGATTCATTCTACTGAGGATGTATCTGTCAGTAGTAGAAGATTATTTTGTAAAGAAGGATGATTCAAATCTTAGGATTTGTGTGGATTATCATAATATTAACTAAGATACAATAAATAATCAGTACTATCATCCAGTAATTGATGAAATATTTGATCAATTGAAGGGATACCAATGGTTATATAAAATTTAATTACATTAGGGATATCAGAAACTATGAGTTTGGAAGGATGATATTATATAAAATGACTTCATGAAAATATACAGTCATTATGAATATTTGGTTATGCACTTTCTCCTAAAGTGTTCACTAGCAGTGTTCATGTAATTAATGAACCAAATATTTCATAGGTATCTTGATTCCTTTATGTTGGGCGGAAAAGAAAAGAAGTGATGGCAAGAGGGGGGGTGAATTGCCTTTTAAAAATTAATTAACAATTTAAAATCAAAGTGAAAGTGCAGCGGAAATAAAAGAGGCAAAACACACAACTTGATAACGAAGTTAGGCTTAAACCCAAGCCTACGTCTCTGCTCCCAACTCAACTGTTGAGAGATTTACTACCACTTGCTTTTTAATGGTTTTAGAAAGAAACCCACTAGACTTTAAGGTTAGTCTAGAACCTATTACAGCTTGCTTTTAATGGTTATGCAAGAACCCACTTGCTTTCAATGGTTGAGCAAGAACCCACTAGCCTTCTTACAGGTGAAGGCTAGCTCACTTATGTCTCAATCCTTTTAAAGGAAAGGCTTTACCAACCTCTTCACACCTTGAAGGTGATGTGAAAACCCAAATGAAAGGATGAGAGAAAGAGTTGGGGGTTTGTAGGCACAAACCCAATTTGATGCTCAAAATAAATAAAGCAATAAAAACCGTAATGTGGAGAAGTCTTGGGCGCCAATGGATTGAAGGAGTTGATGAAGAGTGCTCCCAAGCTTCTTTGGTGGTGCTCCTTGGATGAGGAATTGAGTTGGAGCAATTGGAGGTTCCTTGAAGGAGTCCGCCGGAGGTTTTCCAAATGATGAGAAATGTGTCCCGTGGGCTTCCGTTGGCTTCGCTAGTGTTCCGGGGCTTCCTAGTCCTTTATTTATAGAGGGGGAACCCTCAAATGGCCTTTGGGAGGCTTCGGAGCCGTTGGAGAGGCCTTCAGAGCCGTTGGGAGGCAAGTGGACAGGTCTGGTCAAAGGCCCAACGGCTAGTTTGACTGGCTCCACCGGCTGACCGGTGTAGAGCCACCGGTTGGCCGGTGCTTGCAAAATGGAGAGGCCTTCGGGCTCAGGCTCCACCGGCTGGCCGGTGAGGAGGCCACCGGTTGGCCGGTGCTGAGGCAGTAGCAAACACTATTCTGCTGGGTACCACCGGCTGGCCGGTGCTGAGGCCACCGGTTGGCCGGTGCTGAGGCAGTGGCTCAGCCTTCTGTCCAGGTTCCATCGGCTGGCCGGTGGTGAAGCCACCGGTTGGCCGGTGGACTGAAAATCAGTCCACTTTGGCTTCTTGCTTTCTTGGCCCAATTCCTTGGCCACCTGAAATCATGCCTATCAACCAAAAACACTAAAAACAATATTAGATAAATAAGAGAGTGATTGTGATCATGAAAATTAAACCACGAGGGGTACGAGAGGTACAACAATCTCCCCCTATTTTGATGATCACAATCACCAAAACAAACAATGTAAAAGATTGAAATGAGGGGCATGCTTTAAAAGATTTTTCCCCCAATCAACCAAGAATTTCTCCCCCTTTGTTATTATCAAAATAGCACGGGGCATAAAACTTGATTGAGGGAAACGGGTTGAAAAACAAAATAGAGATTTTAAACCAATTGAAATTTTTGAAATTTGAATTGAAAGTTTTGAATTGAAAATTTTGAATTGAAAGTTGAATTGAAAATTGAATAACAGTTTGAATTGAAAGTTTTGAAATGAAAATTGAAAAACAGTTTGAATTGAAAGTTTTGAATGAATTTTTTTGAAAATAAAGCAAAAAGGCTTAAACAATCCTAACTCCCCCTAAATAAAAACAACAAATCACCGGGGAGAGGTTTTTGAAACCGAAACAAATTTTGGCCCGGTGAGACTCGCTAAGAGGGATTTTTCAATCCACACTTGTCTAGTGGCGGGTCTTCTACTATAAAATTCATCATTGAAGAAAATAGTTTTGGGCCTACCATACCGGGCATTTTTGCAATTGCACTCATAAATTAAGTGCCTGGGTTTTTTACAATAATTGCAAAATTTATATTGGGAGCTCCCCCTTACAAAAAAAGTAGGTGCATGGTAAGAGGAAGCTTGCTTGGAATAGCCAAGCCCTTCGGTGGTTCTAGATATGCATTGGGAACCAAGTAATTTGGTCAAATTTTGTTCCCCTTGGGTGAACTTGGCAAGGGATTCCCTTAAATCCTTGATTGTTGATTCCATAGACTCAACATCGGGAAGGTTTTGGATTTTAAGGGTCAAGTCTTCCTTCTCTTTGAGAAGTTGTTCCTTTTCGGAAGAAAGTTTTTTGAAATTCTTTTTTAAAGCAACAAATTTGGAAGAAAGTTCGTGAAAACCTTCCTCCAATTGATCTCTAGCATATTGGAGATCCTCATATGATAAATGATTAAAAGAATTTGAAGAACTAGAGGATGAGGAGTCGGAAGATGTTACCTCATGAAATGCCATTAGGCATTTCGTACCGTTGTAACTTGAGGAGGAGGAGGAGGATGATGTGGAGCTATCACTCCATGTGGCCTTGAAAGCCTTCTTCTTCTCCTTTTGCTTGGCCTTTTTCTTGTTGAGTGGACAATCGGGCTTGTAATGGCCTTTCTCGCCGCACCCATAACATGTTACCTTGGGCTCGGATTTTTCGTTGGGTTTTTCCTTTCGAGCCTTGCGGGATTTCTTCTTCTTGTGCTTCTTCATGAACTTGTGCATTTTGCGGGCAAGGTTCTCCATTTCGGAATTGCCGCTTGAAGAGGAAGACGATGAGGAGGAGGAGCTTTCTTCTTGTTGATCTTTGAAGGCGATGTTCTTTGGAACTTTGATAGGTTTGCCTTCTTTTTCAGCTTGCCTTCTCATGGTGATCTCATAAGTCATGAGGGATCCGATGAGCTCTTCGACCGGCATGTTCTTTATGTCTTTTGCTTCTTGGATTGCCATGACCTTTGGTTCCCATGAGCTTGGTAGGATCCATAGGATCTTCTTGACCATTGTTTCTGCAGAAACATCATCTCCAAGAGATTTTCTACCATTGCAAACGTCAGTAAAGCGAGTAAACATTTCAGTTATATTTTCATGTGGGTGCATAGTGAAAGACTCAAAATCTTGACGGAACATATCCAATCGAGTATCCTTGACTTTGTTGGTCCCCTCATGGGTAACCTCCAAAAGTTTCCAGATTTCATGTGAGGAGGTGCATGTGGAAACTCGATTGAATTCATTACGATCAAGGCCGCAATGAAGAGCGTTCATGGCTTTGCCATCAAGCTCGAAATTTTTAATATCGGCTTGGGTCCATTTGGATTCATCGGGAGAGGAGAGAGTGTAACCATGCATGATAATTTTATAAATGGGATAACCTATACTTCTAAGAAAAGTGGTCATGCGGGTTTTCCAATAATTATAGTCGGTTCCATCAAAAAATGGAGCACGACCCAATGAATAGCCTTCGGGGGCGAAAGAGGTTGATGCCATCACAATGGATCTTAAATTTGAAACCGGTGAAGGTATTACTCAAGTTTTCCTCTGATACCAATTGTTGGGAGGAAAAGAAAAGAAGTGATGGCAAGAGGGGGGGGGGTGAATTGCCTTTTAAAAATTAATTAACAATTTAAAATCAAAGTGAAAGTGCAGCGGAAATAAAAGAGGCAAAACACACAACTTGATAACGGAGTTCGGCTTAAACCCAAGCCTACGTCTCCGCTCCCAACTCAACCGTTGAGATATTTACTACCGCTTGCTTTTTAATGGTTTTATCAAGAAACCCACTAGACTTTAAGGTTAGTCTAGAACCTATTACAGCTTGCTTTTAATGGTTATGCAAGAACCCACTTGCTTTCAATGGTTGAGCAAGAAACCACTAGACTTCTTACAGGTGAAGGCTAGCTCACCTATGTCTCAAGCCTTTTAAAGGAAAGGCTTGACCAACCTCTTCACACCTTGAAGGTGATGTGAAAACCCAAATGAAAGGATGAGATAAAGAGTTGGGGGTTTGTAGGCACAAACCCAATTTGATGCTCAAAATAAATAAAGCAATAAAAACCGTAATGTGGAGAAGTCTTGGGCGCCAATGGATTGAAGGAGTTGATGAAGAGCGCTCCCAAGCTTCTTTGGTGGTGCTCCTTGGATGAGGAATTGAGTTGGAGCAATTGGAGGTTCCTTGAAGGAGCCCGCCAGAGTTTTGCCAAATGATGAGAAATGTGTCCCGTGGGCTTCCGTTGGCTTCGCTAGTGTTCCGGGGCTTCCTAGTCCTTTATTTATAGAGGGGGAACCCTCAAATGGCCTTTGGGAGGCTTCGGAGCCGTTGGAGAGGCCTTCGGAGCCTTTGGGAGGCAAGTGGACAGGTCTGGTCAAAGGCCCAACGGCTAGTTTGACTGGCTCCACCGGCTGACCGGTGCAGAGCCACCGGTTGGCCGATGCTTGAAAAATGGAGAGGCCTTCGGGCTCAGGCTCCACCGGCTGGCCGGTGAGGAGGCCACCGGTTGGCCGGTGCTGAGGCAGTAGCAAACACTATTCTGCTGGGTGCCACCGGCTGGCCGGTGCTGAGGCCACCGGTTGGCCGGTGCTGAGGCAGTGGCTCATCCTTCTGTCCAGGTTCCATCGGCTGGCCGGTGGTGAAGCCACCGGTTGGCCGGTGGACTGAAAATCAGTCCACTTTGGCTTCTTGCTTTCTTGGCCCAATTCCTTGGCCACCTGAAATCATGCCTATCAACCAAAAACACTAAAAACAATATTAGATAAATAATAGAGTGATTGTGATCATGAAAATTAAACCACGAGGGGTACGAGAGGTACAACACTTTATAGTGGTCCTCATCAATAAAAATATACTTTACTCTAGGAATATAATGGATCATAAGGAACACTTGTATATAATTTTTAGTATCATTCGATAAAATTTACATCAGGATAAGATTTTAAAGTGTAATTTCTTGATACAGATGATATATTTCCTTGGTCATTTCATTTCCAAAAGATGAGTTTCTATTGGTCCGGAAATGGTAGAAGCGGTTATTTATTGGAATCCATTGAATATTTTTTTAGATACACTATTTCCTTATCTTAGGAGGATAACATAGAATTTTTTTCATGATTTTTCACAACACGATTCACCAATGTTATATTTGAGAATGAATATATTTCCATTACAAGGGAGTATATAATGATTTAAATCATTTCAATAATATTAATTTTTTTCATATGTCAGCACCTATCCTTATTTTTATGTTTTCAAGACATGGTTATATGTTTTGTTTTATTTCATCAAGATCAGGGTTGGACTATTTTTTGTTTTAGGGAGATCAAGTTCATGATTCTAGATCACAACAGTAATAGGAGTATGAGAAAAATTTACCAACACATGATTTAGAATTATTTGTTGTAGTTTATGCATTAAAAAATTCGTTTCATTATCTTTTTGGGGAGAAATTTACAGTGCCAACATATCATATTATTTTGAAAAACATTTTTTTAACTATGTGATTTAAATATAAGGGAAAAAAGATGGATGTAATTTCATAAAATTTCACTTCAACTGGACTTGTATACTAGGAAAAGGGAACTTTGTGGATGATAAATAAAGCAAGATGTCATAAAATTAGTTCTCTAGAGAATGTTCGGATCAATGGATGCTAATGTTGGTTATAATCGATATACATCAATATTTTGTTGAATATGATAATGTTAAAATTTTAATTCTAGTTTCTCATGTTCCTGATTTGGTTGTGTATGTTAGAGATTCTCCAAAATCTAATTCATAATGTTTGACATTGAGGTCAAAACTAAAATTTGGGGAGGCCATTGGGGGATAGATTCTAGATGAGAAATCTATTTTTATATTTGGAGATCATAAATTAGTTCCTCTAACCTATTAAGAAAGGATTATTTATGCTTATCACAATTAAATATGGGGTTTTCATCATGGAATACAAAAAATTTATAATGTTTTGAGAGAAGAGTTTTGTTAGAATAAAATAAAAAGGAGAGTAGATGTGTTTGTTTTGAAATTCCTCACTTATTATATGGTCAAGGTGGAGCATTAATTACTAGTTAATATGCTATACTATTTAAAGATTATAATATTGAAAGGGAAAAAATAAATATGAATGTTGTGAATGGTTTACCAAGAACAATTCCGAAACATTATTACAAATGATTGATTGTAGATTGTATCACAATGTAATATCCTGGGTTTTTGAGTGGGTTGAGATTCCTCAACCTTTTTGAATTTTGGAGTTTGGTGATGGACCAACCCTCCTCTATATATTTGAAACATAATTATGAATGTTTTTTTGACCCAAGGAATTATTTTTAGACAATCACAAATCTTGGAAAGTGATCAAGGTTTCAAATGAGTTTCAAGAGCATTAGGCCCTATAAGCCTGGTTATGAGAAATCATAGAAAGTGGTGCATGGTTTGATAAAATAGTGTGCCCTCCCAAGAGTAATCGTGTGACCACCTATTAAACTAGATAATGTTTTTAAAACCACATGGGTTTGGGCACATGATTGTGTTTAAAATCTATAGTTTTTTATGAAGGAGATACCCACATCATGGAATACTGTATGCCTAACCATGTGCAGTGTGGTACTTGGGCAGTGATCATAGCATAGTTGGTGCCGTACTAGAAAAACATTAGTCTAAAACATGTGGGTCATTTAATATGGTGAAATGATGAAAATTCCAATCCCTTATATTTAGTTTTCCCTCCTATTTCTCCTCTATTCCACTTCACACATAGGGGGATATACCATCATCTCCTCCTCATAGTCTTTGGCCTCTTATATTCATCTGAGATCTGATTTGAATGTTTTCATCCTGATTGGAAGTGTAGAATAATTTCCTTCAATCCAAATGATTCTTTACATTTATTATCTCTCCATAAGTTTTCCTAAAAATATTCAAGCTCTTTTGTCCTATTTTAGGGTGTTGTCTTAATTCTATGATTTCTATCATTTTGGATCAAGTTAGAGTCTCATATTAGATGAGCGATAATATACAAGTATAAGGTAGGTTATTACTAGATTTATCCTTACTTTTATGTTTTTTTGGGGGTGAATTACTAATTACACACATTAGTTTGACCAAGTTATACCCCTAATTAATTAATTATTTCCTTTTATATTGGTTAAATGATGTTATGTGATATAGTTGGGTATTATCTACTCCATTCATATGTACTGAGCTCGGTAAGGGACTTTTGGAGGGGGGGGGGTAGGGCCATTGTTTATTTAAAATAATTAAATGTGTTATGATTGTATTTTTTTTATGGGAATGTGATGGGCATACCCAGAGAATTTGTGGTGATATTATCACCTATACTATAGAAACATGATCATAAAGTTGATGGAAAGGCCTAAGATACAAGGGGTGATGTTGATCAACTGGTTGAGGAGACATATTTCATTGGGTTTGAGGTGATGAGTTCATTAGGATGAGGGCAAATCTCACATGACTTGAGATTTTATTGACCATCGGGACTTAACAACATGGTCATAAGTGAACATGGTGCTGAATTATTTGTATTAGGTAGTGATGGTGACTTCCACTCACCATTATTTGTAGAAGAACAATTGGATTCATGTTCACATAGATAAGACTAATTTGAGTCATTTCTAAACACACATTATTATTAGAGTCCTTTGTATATATTTAGGTTTAGGGGATAGTGTTAAACATTAGTTATGTTGGAGTTTCTCACCATAGAATACCACATTAATGGTGATTAACCATTAGGAAATTGTTTTTAGACCATCAGTTGGAGGATGAGGCATGTCGTTATACTAGGGGAATGTGGTCCGAGAGTATTGGGGAACTTGAACCACCATTCCTCATGAAATCAAGATGCTGATATGATAGTGATTTATTTATTTGAGCATTGATCTTTCTATACCATGGGACATTAGGCTACTAAACAGATGGAGACATTCTGAGTGGAGGTTTGAGGGACCTAGGAATTATTATTTGACTGTACCATTAGGAATCTGGTTACTTGTTTTATGGCATGGTAGTTTTCAGTTGGCATGAGGTGTTGGGTTACATGATTATGGGTGGAACCAAAGGGTTCACCATGTAAGACTTTCTTCAAGGGATTACTGGGAATTAATCCCTTGGTTCTATCCACTGAATATATATATATATATATATATATTAAGACATGTATTTTATGCTATATGCATATTTTGGTGAATGTATTCAGAGCTATTCTGGCAATGTTCAAAGATGGTAGAATGCTCACTTTTGGCTGTTGAGAATTGGTGGAGTGGGTTTATTATTAATATTATGTGTGAGTAGTTTCTGTTTATTTATATATTCATACACTGTAAAAATTATGGATTTAAAATATGGGATGTCACGACCCGTCCCGGTGGGGCCCGCACTGTGACTCCCCAAGCCTGCCTCCAATAGGCTAGGGGCTGGTGACTAGCACCGAGTAGGCATGTCACTAACATGGGAGGCATTGCCTAAGTACCTGTACACACACACACACACATCTCCAAGCCCACAAGTAAAATACTAAGGAACAAAAATGCATGCATACAAGTAAACCCAACCAACAAAGTACGACGAAAGGTAGAGTACTGTAAAAGTAAACTGGGCCAGAATACAAGCCCACCAAAAGCAAGAGTCTGAAAAACTGCAAAGTCCAACCTGTAAGCACAAAGGTACTGGGACTGCTGCTTGTAGATGTAGGAACGCCTTGGACTGTAGGAAACTTAGAAAGCTTGGTCCTGTCCTGGTCCGCCCTGGACTCTGTCAAAAGGCTGCTCGTCTGTACAAGACACCAGATGTGCGGGCAAAGCCTGTGCAGGGGTGAGTATAACAATACTCAGTATAGGACCCCAAAAACCACAAAGCAGTACAAAAAGTAAAGGTACAGTCAGCTATGCATAATATATGTTTACAAAACATATAAACCAAACCAGATATACTCAAAACTGAGACTCTCGGTCTAGAGACAAGTCACACAACCGCATACCCCCACAAGGGATTCCATCTGAAGATTCCATGATGCGCTTGTTCTGGGAGAACACACTCCACGAGTCTTATAGTTTTGATGACATCCATCCGAGAAGTGATGTTTGTCGGGAACCATCATGAGATATAGCTACACTCATTATGGGAGACACACTTTTGATTGGAAGGGTTACGATAGATAGAAACACTCATTACAGGAGACACACTCCTGAGTGGGAAAGATCTCGATACACAGATGAGGATCACTGCCAGGGCCATGGAGGTTACTGTGACTCATCCGAAATTCACATTCTAGGTAGAGGATCAACACCTGGTAAAGTTGATCACACTGATTCCTGACTCTACCTAGGGTCTGGAATGGATAGAGGATCTCGATCTGGGCCTCTCGGATGGATGCCTGACTCTATCACATAAAAGTCCTGCTGAAGGGATAATAATTCAGCATGAAGGAATGACGCCTGACCTTCAGGGGAAAAGAATAAGGGGCACTAACCCAAATGAAAGATGTTCAATGCACGGTGAACAAAAGGACCAATCCGTTCTCCAAAAAGTACACGACGTGTAGAAATGATACACGCTGTGTTGTCTGACCCCGGGTACTGCCCGTGTACAACGACCCGTGTCGTGAGGCTGGTCATGTAGAAAACTTTATACACGGAATGTAGTACGGAGTACACGCCATGTATGGGTCACTGGGGCTGGCTCTGTGTACTCTGGCCATGTGCCCGTACACGGTCACCAACCCGTGTACTCCAACCCGTGCAATATGCACACGGGGTGACCTGCTCTGGTGACCTCGCCTGGTCGGGTGAGGGAGTACACAGTCGTGTACTCCATCCTGTGTCCATGTATCCCCGGGATACACGCTGAGCTCCGTGTAGCCACCTCTGTCGAGCTGTACATGCCGTGCCGCCTGAAGCCATGTAGAGCATCCCGTGTCCGTGTACCACCTGAAGTACACTCCGGGCTTCGGGGAAGGTCCAACACACCGTGTGATCCTTCTCTGACCCCGAAACCCTAGCCGCCACCATTAGAACTACACGACGTGTTCTTCGGAAGTACACGCCGTGTATTCTGGAAATTTCTAGAAATGAGGACCTCTGCCGTCGCACCTCCCGTGGTGCTCTGATCATTGATCCGACCGTACGATCTCCACGAAACCTTCAGGTCTTGGTCGCCCCAACACCACGAAGCTATTTCCATCGTTTTCGGGCCTCTTATCGGCTCCAAAAACATGATTGATCTTCCCGCGCGAAGAACGCTCAAAGAATGGCCTTTCTGATCTGGTCCGATTTGTCGACCGCCATCGTCGCCGCACCTCCATGAGAACGTTGCGATGTCGAACCTTCGGTTTGGGATCGTTGCGTCGCAGAACGGATGCAGAACGATCCGTTGTACATCGCCCCACGAAGAACGTGAAGAACGCGCGGGGAAAAGGAGGAAGAGATCCAAATAAACAAATTGAGGAACGAACCTCCACCATCATTCGTCACGGCATTGATCCACTCCCGTTAATAGGTTTAAACGGAGCAGATATCAACATGAATATAAATCATGGATTAATTCCCCAAAATCATCCCAAAGAAAACCCTCCTACAAGAATATACGGATCTGCGGATCAACTTGTTTGTGGTTGATCCGTGTTTGTCATTTAAATTCAAATACGGGGAAAAGAAAAATCAAAACAACAACCCCTACTTTTTGAAAGGATCGATCGTTGAAGAAGGCACCGTGCTGCCGTTGTCGTCGTGATCCTTTAATGCCAACACAACGATCCTTGGTTTCGATCCGTTGTCGTTCGTCGTCGAGAATTGCTCCAACGCCTCGCGGATTCGGCAGAGGTTCTTCTCAAGTGTTGCCAACGATCAACAATTGGTTAACCCATTAAAAAGGGAAAAAAGTTGACATTTAATTACGTGGCAGCATTAATGACGTTGACTTTACATTTTTAAGTTATTATGACGCGTCATTAATTTAGGAAACAGCTGCACCGTCGCTACGCTGCAGTGGAGGTTTCCTTAAAAGAAATAAACTAAACTGGTTAATTTATTTTATTTTGTTTTACTTAAAACGTCCGAAAATCAAACTTTTTCCCTTAACCCGCGCTGGTTGAGGTTAGCCTCAGTCTCAGGTAAAGTCTTCGCCTCGGACGCAATGGTGCTCTCAGATTTTTAATCCGGGCATCCGTTTGGAAACTGCCACAACCGCGCACAAGTGCCGACTCACTTAACTAAAAAAGTTCAAACCACCATTCTAGGCTCACTGGACTTCGGAATGATGTTCTGTCTTCGCGCTCGGTCTCAAAATAATTCCATATAATATTTAAAAATAATAAACAGAAAATCTGAGACATTACATTCTCCCCACCTTGGGGATTTACGTCCCCGAAAATCCAAAACAAAGGCTACTAAAAAAGATGAGGGTACTGAGCATGGATCTGGGCCTCCCTCTCCCACGTGCTCTCCTGAAGATTCCCGTGCTGCCACATGATGCGCACTAATGGAATTGATCGCCCACAAAGGATCCTATTTTGCTGATCCTCGATCTCCACCGGGTACTCAGCAAAGGTCACTCCATCCTCGATGTCCAGCTCTCCCCAGTCGATGACATGCGATGGGTCATGCACGTACCTCCTCAACTGCGACACGTGAAAGACATCATGTACCCAATGCAACTGTGGCGGTAGAGCCAGGCGGTATGCCACCTCGCCAAATCTGCCCAAGATCTGGAAAGGTCCGATGAACCTCAGAGATAGATTTCCGCCTTGGCCAAATCTCCGCAACCGACGTTGAGGTGAGACCCGAAGAAAAACATGGTCTCCCTCCTCGAACTCCAGAGGCCTCCGTCGTCTATTAGCATAAGACTTCTGCCAGCTCTGTTCAGTCTTCATCCACTCCCGGATGATCTACACCTTCTCTGTGGTAGCTCACACTAACTCTGGACCCATGAGTGCTGACTCTCTGGGGCCGGTCCAGCAAAGCGGTGACCGACAGGGTCTCCCATACAAAGCCTCTAACGGTGCCATGCCAATGGTGGAGTGGTATCTATTGTTGTACGCAAACTCCACCAGTGGTAGGTGGTCCTTTCAGCTGTGACCAAAGTCCAAGATACAGGCCCGCAACATATCCTCCAGAACCTGAATGGTTCTCTCTATCTGACCATCTATCTGGGGATGAAACGCTATGCTCAAGCGTAGCTGAGTCCCAAAAGCCTCCTGCAATCCCTTCCACAACTGGGATGTGAAGCTGGCGTTTCGGTCTGAGACTATAGTTGAGGGGACACCATGAAGCCGAGCTATATCCTGTACATAGAGGCATCCCAAGATCTCTACGGAACTCTGCTCCCTGATAGCTAGGAAGTGGGCCGACTTGGTGAGTCGGTCAACGACCACCCAGATAGAATCGTGCCCCTTGGACGTCTGTGGTAAGCCTGTCACGAAGTCCATCGCTATTCCATCCCACTTCCACTCTGGAACTTCCAAGGGGCGATCTAACCCTATTGGAACCTGGTGCTCAGACTTCACATGCTGGCATGTGAGGCATCGAGAAATGAACTCTACTACTACCTTCTTCATGCCTAACCACTAGAACTGTCGTCGGAGATCCTGGTACATCTTTTCCACTCCAGGATGTACCTCCAAAGGGGATGTATGAAACTCCCTTAGGACCTCCTCCTGGAACGCCACTGGTACAACAATGCATCCTCTAAAAAGAAGTACGTGCTCCCCACCTTGCGAAAATACATCAGGAGCATGTCCTATGGTTAACTAAGCACGTAAAGCCACAAAATAGACATCCCCAAGATGTGCCTCCCTAAATCGCTGTAAGAGTGGAGGGGTGACAAACATCGACTGTAGGTAGGCTGTGACCTCACCATCCATGAAGGATAACTGTAACGCGGCTAATTGCTGTGTCACCTCACTCAACAGCTGTGAGCTCGACCTTCTTCTAAGAGCGTCCGCCACCTTGTTCCCCTTCCCAGGAGTATAGATGATCTCGAAATCATAGTCCTAGAGGAACTCTAGCCAACGCCTCTGCCTTAGATTCAGATCCTTCTGTGAGAAGATGTACTTGAGGCTCTTGTGGTCAGAGTAGACAATGAACCGCTCACCCATAAGGTAGTATCGCCATATCTTCAGTGCAAAGACTACCGCTGCTAACTCGAGATCATGGGTCGCATAGTTCTGCTCATGCGACCTAAGCTGGCGTGAACCATAAGCAATCACCACGTGCCGCTGCATCAGGACACAACCAAGCCCGGTCCCTGATGCGTCGCAGAAAACTATGTACTCGACACCCTCCTCTGGCAACTTCAAGACTGGGGCGCTCGTCAAACTCTGTCTTAGCTGCTCAAAATCCTGCTGTCACTTTTTGGTCCACACGAAGGGTTGCCCCTTCCTGGTCAAGGCTGTCATCGGTGCTGATATCCGGGAGAAATCAGGGATGAATCTCCGGTAATATCCTGCCAACCCAAGGAAGCTTCGCACCTCTGTCACGCTCCGAGGTGGCTCCCATGCTAACACAGCCTCCACCTTGGCTGGGTCCACAGCTACTCCATCTTCTGAGATGACATGTCCCACAAAGTGGACCTCCTGAATCCAGAACTGACACTTCGAGAGCTTTTCATAAAGCTGGTGCTCTCAGAGTACGTCCAGAACCATCCGTAGGTGTCTCGCATGCCCCTCCTCTGATGCCGAGTATACAAGGATGTCGTTGATGAAGACCACTACGAACCAGTCCAAGTACGGCTGGAAGATCCGGTTCATCAACCCCATGAAGACTACGGGGGCGTTCTTCATTCCAAAGGGCATCACCAAGTACTCATAGTGACCGTAGCGACATCTGAAAGCCATCTTTGGTATATCCTCATCCCGAACTCGTAGCTAGTGATAGCCTGATCGAAGATCAATCTTCGAGAACCACTGAGCCCCTCTTAGCTGATCGAAGATGTCATCAATTCTCAGAAGTGGATACTTTTTCTTCACCGTCACCTGGTTCAGGTGCCGGTAATCCACGCACAACCTCAGAATCCCATCTGCCTTCTTGGCAAACAAGACCGGGCCGCCCAGGGTGAAACACTGGGTCTCACGAAACCCTTTCTCTGCAAATCCTCCAATTGTAACCTTAGTTCGCGAAGCTCTGCGGGAGCCATCCGATAAGCCGATGAGGAAATCGGTGTTGTCCCGGGGTGTAAGTCGATGTAGAAGTCAATTTCCCAGCGGGGAGGTAACCCTGGAACATCTTCTGGAAAGACGTCCTCATACTCTGCCACCACTGCTGGGAACTGAGAGCTCATAACATCTACTGCTCCGAGGGTAAGGCTAGCCAACTCATGAGTGATCAGCTACACCCTTCTATGCATGATCCCACTTTGTGCTGCCTGGGTTTCCTTTTCTCTGACAAAGGAAAACCTTGTTCCATCACGGCGGACACACCACACTCTTCGCCTAAAACGGTCAATTTGGGCATGGAACAAAGATAACCAATCCATACCGAGAATGACGTCGTAAGGCCTCGATGCTACCACAAAGAGGTTCCAACCGAAACTCTTTCCTCCAAGGGTAAGATCACACTGTCTACAGAGGTGCGTGATCATCGAGTCTCCTCCTGTAGGTGTCTCCAAGCGTAAGGATCGAGTCAACGGTTCTACCGAAATCTCGAGGTTTTGTACAAGACATGTGGCTATAAGGGAATGACTGGCACCTGTGTCTATGAGTACGACAAATAAGGTATAAAAGACACAGATCGTACCTCGAATCATCCCTGGAGCCCCTGGGTCGTATGCCTCGACCGCATGCAGCTGTCCCCGTCCCTGTCCCCCAGCTCCCTGAGCCTAGTGCAGACCTCCTGGGGGTGGTGGTTGAAGTAAGTCGAAGCATCTACCACCACCTGCAGCTCTCCCTGATCCTATGCCACGTCCGCCTCCTGGCATATCTGCCTACTCCATTTTCTGCCTCTGTCTCGGTGGCCCATCCACCACTTCCCTGTCAGCAGCCCGATGTGTCGGGCAATCTCTAGCGAGATTCCCCCGACCGTCGCATGCGTAGCATCACTTCTCCGTAGGCTGACTGGATCCAGCCTGAGAGCCCTGGACTATCTATCCCCTGTCTTGGGTCCTCCTATGACGTCTCCCACATCCAGATCCCTGCGTCTGATGTCGGCTCCCTACTGCCGGTGTCTCTGCACCTGTCTGCCTACTGCTGACTGCCGACGGCTGTCTCTGCTCCGCCAAGAAGCTCTTGATCACCAAGGCCCACTCGAGCAATCCAGCATAGGTTGATATGCATAGAGGCACGACACTAGCTCATATGTCTCGCCGTAGACCTCGCTCAAAGGTTCGATCCCTGAAGTACTGATCCCTGACCATATCCATCGAGTACCTGGAGAGGTTGGTGAACCTCGATGAATAGTCAGCCACTATTATACTGCCCTACTGGAGCTGAACAAGCTCCTGGATGTGCACAACTCTCAGCGTAACCGGAGAGAACTCCTCCCTGAAGAGTCTCTCAAAATCTGTCCATGAAAGAGTCTCCTCATCATGAGTCTGCGTGGTCAGACTCCACCATCGTCCGGCCGAACCCTGAAGAAGGCTCGCTCCTAAAATCACCATCTGGTCTGCTGGTGTCCTCACTAGAAGAAAAACTCTGGTCACCGCCTCAAACCAGTCCTTACCCGCCTAAGGGTTGGGCTCGCCTTGGAACCTGAGGGGCCTCTGTCTCTGAAACTCATGGAGCGCGCTAAGCCTGCGCTCCTCGCCAGTCGGTACTGTAGGTACCACTAGCTGCTCCACCAGTGGTGGTATAGCAGGTGCACCACCTGGTGGCAACGCCTGGGGAACTGGTCCCTGTATCGAAGGCTCGTCACTAAGGGGGTCATCCTCGTGATCGTGCTGCTAAATCCTAGTGGGTATGCATCACGGAGGCATCCTGTAAAGAAACAAGATGTGTCACGGTCAATGAGTATATCTGGATAGCTGACACCAAGGATATGGAAGACACAACCCATTACTATATGATGCATGTACCTTTTATTTCCCCGCAACCAGTGTTTTCGTGAACCGGGTCGAAAATAGGCTATCAGAGTCCTGGTGTATGGATACGTCGGCCGCCGCACCAACACTGGAGTCTCTGGCCTGAAAGAAGAACCCGAAACACTCAACACTTGTTTCCCCAACTAAACTCATAGAATCTTGGTCCTAAGGTAGAACCGACCACCTCTGATACCACTCTGTCACGACCCGTCCCAGTGGGGCCCACGCCGTGACTCCCCAAGCCCGCCTCCAATAGGCCAGGGGCTGGTGACTAGCACCGAGTAGGCATGCCACTAACATGGGAGGCATTACCTAAGTACATGTACACACACACACACACATCTCCAAGCCCACAAATGCTGAAATGTAAAACACTAAGGAACAAAAATGCATGCATACAAGTAAACCCAACCAACAGAGTACGAAGAAAGGTAGAGTACTGTAAAAGTAAACTGGGCCAAAATACAAGCCCACCAAAAGCAAGAGTCTGAAAAAATGCAAAGTCCAACCTGTAAGCACAAAGGTACTGGGACTGCTGTTCGTAGCCATAGGAACCCCTCGGCCTGTAGGAAACTCATAAATCTCGGTCCTGTCCTGGTCCGCCCTCGACTCTGTCAAAAGGATGCTCATCTGCACAAGACACCAGATGTGCGGGCAAAGCCTGTGCAGGGGTGAGTATAACAATACTCAGTAGAGGACCCCGAAAACCACAAAGCAGTAAAAAAAGTAAAGGTACAATCAGATATGCATAATATATGTTTACAGAACATATAAAACAAACCAGATATACTCAAAACCCAGACCCGCGGTCTAGAGACAAGTCACGTAACCGCATACCCCCGCAAGGGATTCCGTCCGAAGATTCCGTGATGCGCTCGTTCCGGGAGAACACACTCCATGAGTCTTATAGTTCTGATGACGTCTGTCCGAGAAGTGATGTTCGTCGGGAACCATCACGAGATATAGCTACACTCATTACAGGAGACACACTCCTGAGTGGAAGCGTTACAATAGATAGAAACACTCATTATGGGAGACACACTCCTGAGTGGGAAAGATCTCGATACACAGATGAGGATCACTGCTAGGGCCATGACGGATATCGCGACTCATCTGAAACTCACCTGCTAGGTAGAGGATCAACGCCCGGTAAATTTGTTCACACCGATGCCTGACTCTACCTAGGGTCTGGAATGGATAGAGGATCTCGATCCGGGCCTCTCGGATGGATTCCTGACTCTATCACAGAAAAGTCCTGCTGAAGGGATTATAATTTGGTGTGAGGAAATGATGCCTGACCTTCAAGGGAAAAGAAGAAGGGGCACTAACCCAAACGAAAGATGTTCAAGGAATGGTGAACAAAAGGACCAAGACGTTCTCCAAAAAGTACACGGCATGTAGAAATGATACACGCCGTGTTGTCTGACCCCGGGTACTGCCCGTGTACAACAGCCCGTGTCGTGAGGCTGTTCATGCAGAAAAATTTATACACAGCATGTAGTACGGAGTACACACTATTTCTGGGTCACTGGGGCTGCCTCCATGTACTCTGGCCATGTGCCCATACACGGTCACCAAACCGTGTACTCCAACCCATGCAATATGCACACGGGGTGACCTGCTCTGGTGACCTCGCCTGGCCGGGTGAGGGAGTACACGGTCGTGTACTCCATCCCATGTCCGTGTATCCCTGGGATACATGCCGAGCTCCGCGTAGCCACCTTTTCCGATCTGTACACGCCATGCCGCCTGAAGCCGTGTAGAGCATCCCATGTCCGTGTACCACCCGAAGTACACGCCGGGCTTCAGGGAAGGTCCAACACGCCGTGTGACCGGGGTCACATGCCATGTGATCCTTCTCTGACCCTGAACCCCTAGCCACCACCATCATAACTACACGACGTGTTCTTCGGAAGTACACACCGTGTATTCTGGAAATTTCTAGAAACACGGACCTCCACCGTCGCGCCTCCCGTGGTGCTCTGATCATTGATCTGACCGTCCGATCACCACGAAACCTTCAGGTCTTGGTCACCCTGACGCCCCAAAGCTGTTTCCATCGTTTTCAGGCCTCCGACCAGCTCCAAAAACATGATTGATCTTCCCGCGTGAAGAACGCTCGAAGAACGCCCTTTCCGATCTGGTCCGATTTATCGACCGCCATCGTCACCGCACCTCCATGAGAACTTTGCGATGTTGAACCTTCAGTTTGGGATCATTGCATCGCAGAACGGATGCACAACAATCCTTTGTTCGTCGCCCCATGAAGAATGTGAAGAAAGTGCGGGGAAAAGGAGGAAGAGATCCAAATAAACAAATTGAGGAACGAACCTCCGCCGTCGTTCATCACGGCATTGATCTTCTCCCATTAATAGGTTTAAACGGAGCAGAGATCAACATGAATATAAATCATGGATTAATTCCGCAAAATCATCCCAAAGAAAAACCTCCCTCAAGAACGTACGGATCTACAGATCAACTTGTTCGTGGTTGATCCGCGTTCGTCGTTTAAATTCAAATACGGGGAAAAGAAAAATCAAAACAATAACCTCTACTTTTTGAAAGGATTGATCATTAACGAAGGCACCGTGCTGCCATTGTCGTCGTGATCCTTCAATGCCGGCACAATGATCCTTGGTTTCAATCTGTTTTCTTTCGTCGTCGAGAATTGCTCCAACGCCTCACGGATTCAGTAGAGGTTCTTCTCAAGCATTACTAGCGATCAACAATTGGTTAACCCATTAAAAAGGGAAAAAAGTTGACATTTAATTATGTGACAACATTAATGATGTTGACTTTCCATTTTGAAGTTATTATGATGCGTCATTAATTTAGGAAACAGCTGCACCGTCGCCACGCTGCAGCGGAGGTTTCCTTAAAAGTAATAAAATAAACTGGTTAATTTAATTTATTTTATTTTACTTAAAATTTCTGAAAATTAACCTTTTTCCCTCGACCCACGCCAGTTGAGGTTAGCATCATTATTAGGTAAAGTCGTCATCCTGGATGCAACAGTGCTCTCAGATTTTTAATTCGGGCATCCGTTTGGAAACTTCCACAACCGCGCACAAGTGTTGACTCACTTAACTAAAAAAGTTCAAACCACCATTCCGGGCTCACTGGACCTCGGAATGATGTGTCGTCTTCACGCCCGGTCTCAAAATAATTCCATATAATATTTAAAAATAATAAATGGAAAATCCAAGACATTACATGGGACATTTGTTTTGTCCTACCGAGTTCATACTCACACCCTACACGGGACCCTCGGGACACTTGTAGACATTATGAATTTGTGATCAAGAATGGGATTAGGCTTGGGAGATAAAACTTAGTGATTATTGATGTACCTTTTCCTTGAAATTTATGGAAATAGAACATGGTCATTATTACATTGATTTGGAGATTTCTATAGATATTTTTATTCTTTATAAATTTACTGATATGGTTGGATATGAGAGACCCATCTTTTTATTTTTTTTATGAACTATTATGACTTGAGTATCATCTAAAAATGGTTATTCCTTTGAGATTAATTTATTACGACAAATTTTTGTTATGATTCCACTAGTTTTATAATTGATTCTATGTTTTTTGGTCTTTTTTACACTATGTTATATACATATGGACCATTATTATCATCACCACAAAGGGTATAGTATCCCCACTATCACCTAGTCAGACCCTCTATTTTAGTCAATGGACGTTGGTGTATGGGGAGGTGTGCCTATTTCCTAGTTCCCAAACATCCTGGAGCACCGTTTGGGTGTAAAACTAGATCGAGATGATAAAAAATATATCAAAGGTGTTTATTTTCTTTTATGGAATTTCTATTTAGGATATGGTAGACCAGAGACTAGGATGTTGTTGGAACTGTTACAGAACCTATTTTTGGGTACCTACTCCCCATCCCTAGGGGAAATACCAAGTTGTTAGGGGTGGTAAATTTATGTTATGTAGTGTTCTTTTATAGATTATTTTATTTCCACTTTGAGTGGTGCACATTTGTGTGATGTTTATCTGTTATGTTTTTTGATCCTTTAATTGGTATGAAAAGGGATGATTATTGTGCATCATGGTAATCATATAGAGTAAAATGATATATTCATGTGCCTATAATTAATTACAAAGAACCTATATTATGTTAATAGGGGTTGGTAAGTTTAAAGAGTCAACAAAATGATAAAAAATGTTTTCTCCTTAGCTATTTTGGAGGAATTCTACTATGCCAACCTTGGTATGTGGTTCCTAGAAAGACTGATATGTGATATATGGTACTGACACTATTATGAGTGTGAATAGATGATAAAAGATAGTGAGTTGTTTAAAGTTTCAAAAAAGAAGCTAAAAAATGATTTCATATATATCCTTTTGGTGGAATTCTATTCATCCACCCCAGATTGATGATATAGGATATGTCACTCCCAACTCTGTTATTGGTAGGAAAGGAGAATGATAGAGAATTTTATATGATACATGACTCTAATATGGGTAGGTAAGGGGCCACAAGGCCTTATTTCGTCTGACATGGGTGTGGTAGGGGAGTGTAATGGTGGAGAGATGTGATTCCTAATCCACAATTTCATATATATGATATATATATATATACTGTTATAGCTAATTGACCATCATGTTTGGTCATCAACATGATTCCACCTACACAACTTTTGGTGGAGTTTTCGGAGGGTGAAGATTTGTTGCCGCATGAGAATGCATGGGATAAGGCCCATGGGGGTTGGGATGAGGCCCCTGAGGGTGGGGATCATCATTAGTCATGGGAACATGATCTGGTACAAGTGGGACAACCACAATATATGGAATTACTTGGGCTATGATTAGATGACTATATCAGAGTGATCTTCAACCTTATTATACAGGGCATTTACTGTGGATCTCAAGGAGCCAATCCATCTATTTAATATTTGAATTTTGTGTTATAGTCTCATCACCCACTATTATTCCATGGTGAGGGTGGACCGAAAGTAGAATATAACCAGATCCAATCAATGTGGACTATCTTTGAACTGCTTGAGACAACCCTGAGTCAGAGTGTAAAGCTAGTGACTTACATGATTCAAGGACAAGAAAATCACTAGTGAAATTGATAGGTATAGGTAGACAGATATGAGGGATATGATTGGAAGGATTTCAGGCTAGGTTCTATAAGAAAATTTTCCAAATTCACTTAGTGCGGATAAAGCCTATGAGTTCCTAAACCCCTAGTAGGGATATACATATGTTATGGATTATGAAGCTAATTTCATAAACCTATTCCAATTTTCACATACTATGGTGGGAAAATACATTGCTAGGGTGCGACATGTCGATGATGGTTCAAAATAAACCATCATAGTGAAGGAAAAAATCTTCAGACAAGCCTCATTCTTAGAGGTGGTGAATAAGGAACTGGTAGCTAAGGAAAACTTGATGGAATGGTATTATTTGAGATGGGTGATGGTGTTTAGTGTGAATAGATGTGATTATTCATGTATCATAAATAAGGTCCTTGAGTAGTTTTAATAGGGTAGTTAGGCTAAATATTCATGTTGACCATTGAGGATTAGGTCACTGATAACATGATTCCAGTGTAAGAAACTAGGGAATGTTTTTATCTAGTGAGATTGGGTTCTAAAGGAGTATTAAGCTTGTGGTTAGATGGGAAATCTGGAGTGGTTATGATGGAAGACATCTCAGGAATCCAGAAGTAAGGGATCGTGTCAGACCCAGGGATATGCAGAAGGACCTAGAGTGATACCATGAGTTGGTATCCAGAATTCAATTACATACATATGTCATGGAGGAGATAAAGAGGCCCAGTAGTAGGGTCAATGATCGTTAGCTGATGTAGATCCATAGGGATTCCAAGCCTTTAATAGTCGTACTTATGGCTAGGTGCATGTTTTTGAGATTCTGGGGTAATAGTAGAAAAATGATCCAATGAAGGTTAGAGGTATGCCTTGATCATGGCGTGACCTCCTATTTTGTTTCAGGCATGGTTAGATGTGGGTGAATGAGGTACACTTATTGTTTTTCGACTAACCAGGTGATGTTTTGTAAGTTGTAACTAGTTATAATGTATGATATATATATATATATATGTGTGGTGCATAGGAATTGTGACTTATTGTTGGAATAGGGTACAATGCATGCCTTATATGAGGTGTGTAGGAATCATGATTTTGGATGAGCATCTATATATATATATAGTGTGGGATTATAATGAGCATCTATTGAGGTGAATTATTTATGCGAATATGATTAAATGTGGGATTTTATGAGTGTCATGTATTGAACAAGTATGATATTGGAATATGATAATATGTGAGACTTGATGGGTGTCATGTATAACATGAGTATAAATTGATCACTTAATGATGTGAATGAATAAAGGTATCTTATAGTAGGAATAATATGAATATGGATGGTCAGTGGAACCATTGGAATGTTTTTTGGGTTAGGAAGTGACCCAGTAGTAAATTCTTCATGAGGGGGAAGCCACTGGGGGAATTGGTCATGAGTAAATACTCAGGGTAGACTGGGTTGAAATAAATGACACGGGTATGTTCAGAACCATCTTCAAGTAAATACTGATAGCTAGGGTATGAGCTATTATAAGGTGGAGAGAGTGTAATTTTGTGGGTTTTCAAGTGGTTGGAAATTCCTTAACCTTTTTGAATTTTTGAGTTTTCTCAGAGGGCCTACTCTACTCTTGATCATCAGAACCTAATTCTAAGAGTTTGTTATACCCACGTCATTTTTTATATGGGTATCAAGGATTAGAATGAACCTTGAGGCTTCAGAAGAGTTTCAAGCATGTCGGGCCCTTGAAACTCAGTTTTACAAAAGAACAAAGGCACACTATTTGATAAAATTGTTCATCCTCCTATGAGTAACCATGATACCTATATATTTCACTAGAGATCGTTTTTCAAACTATGTAGGTAGGAACAAAAAATTGTTTAGAAACACTCTAGATTTTTGATAGAGGGGATAGACACTGTCTATACTTGGTTTTGAAAACCATGTTTATAACAATTCATAGTGTGGTTCTTGGGAAGTGAGACCCACACGGATGGTGCATGGTTATCAAAACCATGAGGCTAAAACATTAGGGTCATTTAAATTATAAAAATGATGAAACTGACCATCAATTTTATTTTGGGTTTTCCTCCCCTTTTCTCTCTATTCCACTACACACACAGGGGGATCTCCAATATTCTCGTCCTCCTAGGATTTTTCTTCCTCTCCTGGTCCAAACATTGATTTGAATTACTTTGGTCTCATTATAAGAATATAGGTAATTCCATCTATCCTCTAGATTCTTTACATTGTTTATCTTTCTATGAATAATGCTACATCTATGCAATCCCTTTTTCCCTTTTTTAACATTTTTTTCTAAATATCCAATTTCTATTGTTTCAGACTGATTTATATGTTGATATCAGATGAGAAAGTACCTATGAGTATATGGTCGATTTTTCCTATATTTCTAATTAATTTTATGGGTTTCGGGGGGGGGGGGGGTTCTTTCCTAATTATGCACATTTGGTTGAATGAGTGAGATGAAACATTAATTAATTTTTGTCTATTAAATTGGTTAAATACTGTTATGGGATGCTATTAGGTATTCCCTAGCCTATTAATACGTTCCAAGCTAGGTAAAGGGCTTGTGGAAAACAAGGTGGGTTAGAACCATTGTATATTTAAATTAATTAAATGTGCTATGCTTGTATTGGTTCAGTTGGAATGTGGTGGGCATGGTCTAAATATTTTAGGTGTTTCTGATCACCTTGACTAAGGTGACATAGTCATCATGATGAGGGCATGGCCCAAGATACATGGGGTAATATTGATAACCAGGTTTAGGTGACATGGTTCATTAGGTTTAAGTCAATGAGGTCTTCAGGATGAGGGAATAGCCCATGTGACTTGAGATGGTGATTATCATCACAACATAAAAACATGGTCTCATGGGATAAGGAGATGGATTCTATAGATTATGTATTTTTGGTGTTTTATTCACAACATTGTTACTATACATGATATTGGAGTTGTTTTCACATATATATAAGTCAATAGAGGTGGTGTTAACCAATCATTATAGGTGGTGGCCTTCATAGACATTGCGAATTATAAGAGGGTGTTGACCATCAGTTATATTGGAGGTTCTCACTATAGAAATCCAAATGGATTGTGATAGACCATGAATAGATGGTATGGATACCATTAGTTTGGGGATGATGCTTGCTGTTATACTTGGGGATGATGGGCCATGATTATTGGATGATGGGTATCATCATTTCTCGGGACACTAAGATGTTGAGATAATTGTGATTTATTTATTTGAGGATAGATCTCACCATTCCTTGAGACGTCAGACTGCTTATCCAATTGGGACTTTAAATACATAGGCTTGAGGGACCTTAGACTTATTTTTTGGGTATTCTATTAATATTTCAATTACATGGTTTATGGAATGAGAGGTGTTGGTTGGAACAAGGTTTTGAGTGACATGATTATGTGTTGAACATGAGGGTCTACCTGATATTAAAGTCTTCAGGGGACACTTGGGTATTAATACATGGGTCCTTTCCATGAATATATATATATAGTAATGTATTGTATTCCATATATTTTTTGGGGCATGTATTCTGGGATATTTTGGCGATGGTCAAAGTAGGTAGAACACTCACATGTTGATATTGAGCATAAGTGGATCTGGTTATTTAATACTATTATGTGAGAGTTAATTTTGTTTACTTGTGTATTCATACATTGTATAAATTATTGATGTAAGATAGGAACACATTGGTGATGGCTTACTAAGTTCATACTCACACCCTACATGGGCCCCATATAACACGTGTTGACTTTATATCTTGGATATCAGGTAAGGGATTAGGACCAAGACCTGGACCATAGTGATATTTTATATAAATATTTATTAGGATGGATGGAAATGGACGATGATGGTTCTTGCATCGAGCAGAAGTTTCCATTTGATATTTTTCATGATTTATATATGTGCTGATATGGTCGACTATATGTGACCCTAATTGCCTATTCATTTGTATGCCATGTAATTACTTGAGTATAATCTAAAAATTGTTATTCCTTTGATCTTATTTTGTTATTGTTGGTGTTTTTTATGCTTTCTCTAGTTTATATAATTTTTTCTTCAATTTATTAAAATTATTCCATTGTTTTATATACATATTGACCATTATTATTATAACCACCATAGGTTATAGTATCCCCACTATCACTTAATCATATCATTGCTTCTAGTCAAAATCCATTGGCATATGGGTAGGTGCGCCTATATCTTAGTGAAAAAATGTCCTGGAGCATCGTTTGGGTGGAAATATGGGTCGAGACATTATAAAAAAGGTTAGTTCACTACATACATATTCATGAATCCAATATGGTGGAAGAATTTTCCAAAATATGTATTCAAGAAATTATTAATATTTTTATAATTACTATTTAAATTGCTTCATATTGGTACCACAGGTTTACACCTTGGTTTTGGAATACCTTGCAGAAATCCCTTGGAACTCAATTGACCATGAGCACTACTTATCATCCTTAAATGGATAGAAAATCATATCAGGTAATCAAATCATTAGAAGAAATTTATATTGTTTGTATGATGGATTTTGGAGGCTCATGGTAGGATCACATATCATTAGAGTAGTTTTTATAAAAAATGGTTATCAGGAATCAATACATATGGCTCCCTTTGATTCTTTTTATTTCCACCCATGTTGTTCTCCACACTTTTGGGGCGGAAACAAGTGAATTTTTACTTATTGAAACAAGCCTTTATTAAGAGATTTTATAGGGGAATAAAATGATCTAAATAGGATGGAAATAGTTTATATTCATAAAAAATCATTTTCCAATAGTCATCAAGGAGAATTATCATTTGAGTTCGATAATCATGTTTCCATGAGATTCTCTTCAAAACTAGGGTGTCATAATTTTAGTATATAAACAAGTTGTCTACCTAGTACATTATCCCTTTTGAAATACTTGAATGATGAATAGATTTATCTTATAAATTATATTTACCTCAAAAGTTCAATCCTTTTCAAAATGTGTTTCATATATATTAATTGAATAAATACCATTCTAATTCTAACCATGTGATCCAATGGTTCCATGTTGATCTTGAAATAGATGCTACTTTGATTCATGTTAAAATATAGATTTTTTATAGGAAAGAGAAGTTATTGCATGGTAAAAACATTAGTTTAGTGAAGGTTATGTATTATGATGGTCAAATTCCAGAAGGGACACAAGAACATGAAATGAAATATTAGGGCACTGGCCTAAAATATTCCAAAACACCACAAGTTTTCTAATTTTCAAGAGAAAAGATACTAATGGATGGGATAATGTAACACACCATTTTATTTAAATTTAACCATGTATTATATTTTTTTCCTTTATAACTCTTAGGTTGTGTTACAGGCAGTTCATGAAAGTTTTATCATGTTTTAGAGGTGTTTTGGAGGTTCAATATTTTTGTATAGTTAGTATAAAGTATGAACCAACTCTAATAAACTATTAAACATGTTTTTGGGGTTATTAGGAAGGATATTTATTGGACCACATTTTTCCCAATCCATTCGAGTGCCCTGATAAGATGATGAAAAAGAAAATAGAGAGGAAATCATGGATCTAACATGGTTTTTATAACAATGGGAGACAATCATGCATGGTGTTGGATTGAGATAGTATCACCACATTGTTATATCAAAATTTGAAAAATAATGTAGTTAAATTTATTTTCTAGTAGAACATGCACAATTGGAACACAATTTTCAAATACCATGGAACCTGACCTTGTGATATAAGTTGGAACCCAAAAATTATTGGTTTTGATATTAATTAAGGCATAAAACCCTCATTAGTTACCTAATATACTAGGGTCACGAAATCAACTTCCACCCAATGATCCTTTGAAAGTTACACTTGATTCAAAGTCATCTTTTTGAAAATAAAGGAGTGTTAGAGATCTAGATTCATCAATAAGTCATTTTTCTTCAATTTTATTCTTAGATCTACTGTTATATTTTCTCCAAGACCATATATTTAGTCCATTATGGATAGATATATGTTTGATAATGGAAATTATGATGATAAATGATTGATTATATTGAATTAAATATGGTTCAAGGATGGATATATAATATCTAAATACTATTCCACATTTTCACTATTTATGGAGAGGTAGGTGGCTTCTCTATCATCTCCACTATTCTAGAACATGATGGATTATTTTTTAAATGTTTTCCTGAAATTTTTTTGAAATCCTAATATTATTTTTTATGGAAATTCTATTTTGGTTAAAGATTTTGAAATTTTAGAAATTATAGAGATTTTAGAAAACCCTATTTATTTATAATTTTAAAATGATAGATATTAAATTTTTCTAATACACATTTTTTTTTGATGAAATGTTTTTAGGAATGAATTGGTTTTAATGTGAAATGTAATTTGTCATACATGGTTGGTGTGAGTTCAATTATTGAAATGAACCTGATGAATGGGTATGTGCCCTTAGGGTACCTAGATATTGGTCTCTTTTTGATGACATGGTGGATTTATGAGAGATATATAATGAGTACAGAATTTCCACTTGGAATGCATGGGTGAGTTCATGTGTTTATGGAAACAAAATAATGGGTATTCAAAATGATGAGAAATGGTTTTAATTTTTTTTTAATATTTTATATGAAAATAGTTTATTATTTTTATATAAACTATTTTAACTACTTATAAAATATTTTATATAGATTGTGATAATCGGTTCTTTTCATAATGGGGAGAGTTGGGGAATCATTGGGGAATTCCTATTGAGTTTATACTCACACCACTACTTGGGAACTTCTGTGTGTCTGAAAATGTTATCTATCAAGACATAGGAAATTGAATAGTATCATAATTATCTAGTGATTCACCTTGAAACTATGGATATGTAATTTAAAGTTTGAACTTAATGATAGTTTGTTATTTTTTCAGGAGGATAAAACATGGGTATCTTTTGGTCTTTCCATCATTCTTTTATTGTCAGTTTTTCTCCTTGTTTTTGTTATCACTATGATATTTTTATTCTAATTGTTTTATTTTGGGTCATATATTTTCCTCATAAAATATATAGGATTATTAGATATTTATTATTTAGTGTTGTTAAATTGTTTTACATTTAAATGAAAATTTTTCCCACAATATTTTTCCAAGCCCTTCAAATTTATTTCCAATCTTTGATGTCTTCGAGGTTTCAACTAAGGGAAATGGAATCCTATAGCTTCACATAGAAATGAGGAGGTAAAATATATTACATATGGTATCTATCTTTTTTGGTATTTATATCATGTTTGGATGGTTGTAATGAGATAGTAATGTCAAAACATGAAACATATAACTTAAAAATACATATATATCCTTTTTTATATTCATCATGAATTTACTTGGTTGTTTTGGGTACATAAATTCTTAAGAAACATATAGTGAGTTTTCATATCATCATCGCGAGTTTAAATAATGGGGATTTCATATCATGAATTTCTAGTGATACCTCTCGTTATGATTGGATTAGTCATATTTAGTTTTATTATTTGTGAAAAATGATAAATATACATACAAAGGTTGTAATTTGGAAGGAATTGTTATTGTATTTATTAATAAGGTAGATTTTGATTTCTAATATATATGTTTCTAGGTAATGATACTAAATAAAGTTTGTTTTTTATTATAGATAATGGAATTGGTTAGATGTCATAAGAACCAACCATAAGAGGTAGTATAAAAGGGGGGATCACCTGAGTTATAGGTGAACCAAAAACTTGTTCAAATAATTGCTCATGATTTTTATATAATTGATAGAGGAAACTAGAATGATGAGCATTAATTTTTGGATAATCCATCCAATTTTAGAAACATAATCTACCCATCTATCAAGGGGATTTAGAGCCTAAAAAAGTGGAGGTGTGGATGACTATGTTGGATTGAATCATCAATTTACTTTGGACACTATCCAAGATTAAATTCATGTTGATAATGTTGATACTTGAGAATCAGGTATTCCAATGGTGGAATTTAAATTTTTAGGATAAATTCAACCAAATAATTACATGGGAGGATATTGAATAGTTGTTTGAAAATAAATTCTACCCTCACACATTTTTTATCTCTATAACAAAATAACGCTTCATCTTAAAGAAATATAATTTATCAGTGATATAATATGTGGCTATTTTTATGAACTCAGTTCACATTTCAAGAGAAGTATCCACAAGTACATCCTAAAAAGGAATAATTCTTTTGTCTTTTAAATGATAAAAAATTTGATAAAAATATGATTTCCTTTGTATTATGACAAATATAGATATGGTAAATAGTTCTACTATGGTAGAGAGGGATATATATGGAAATACCATTGGTGGAAGCATATTTATACCCATGAAAATAGGTAGGGAAACCAATTCTTGGAATAAACATAAGAGGGATACCCACTACCAAAGTGGTGGTATATAATAAAATCAAACCAAGGGATCTTTCATGTTCATCCTTCGACCTAAAATTAAGGAGGTATGTTTCCAATGTAGTTACTTTGAGAATATCAAGGGATATTGTACAAAACCACCTAGAGAATGTCACAAATATAACCAAATGGGACATATCCATCATTATTTTCTTAGAACTCCAAGTCCTAGTACTGGGAATACATCATATGTCTCTTAGAATTTTTATGATGCAATTGGAAGATCTCTTCATAATAACACTCATCCTCAGAACTAGGAAAACTAAGGTGAATTTAGAAAAACCAAGATCCTTTGGGATATGAAATATCATCATTGAAGAAAAGTGAGAGAAAATGACTATATAATTTTATGGGGATGATCAATTGATCACAGAAGATCAATCTGGTTCTTCGATAGTGGGAGATACAATACTTGTAAATTATATACTTGTATAATGCTTTTTAATACCATTGTGTACCACCTTTTGTTTCTTATTGTGTTATTTATCTTATGGGTTTTCATGTTTAGATAATGACTTATGTTTTGAAACTAAAAAATTCTCTTGGACAACTAGAGACCCAATATTTTATGTGTGAAACCTGTGTGATGACTACTGATGGGGTTGAATTTTTAAGGGGTCTATATTCTTTAGATATTGATGGATATTTAATGATTTTGGGAATTGACTAAATGATAGTATCAAATTATAATTTCGACTGTTATGATACTAAAGTGAGTTTCATATATTTAGATGGTGTCAAATGTATTATTAAGGGAGATTGGGTACTTGATGCAAGCATATAAGGACCTTTGGTACCCATGGTTGGAAACATCCCTTACCATATGGTAGTGGTCAATTTGGTATTAGTGTATGAGATCATAAATAGTGATTTTCTAACCATGGTAAACTAGTTTCTTTTCATCCTCCCTAAAAAAATTTCAATTTTACCATCCAAAAAGAGAAGTAGAGTTTAAAATTGATATCCTACCAAGGACCAGTCCTATTTCACATCCATATTATTAGATGGAACCAAATGATTTGAGGAAATTAATGGTCTATCTTTAAGAGTTAGGAATCAAAGTATTCTTTCAACCGAGAAAATCCCTATGGGAAGCATAGTTTCTTTTTTTAAAGAATATGAAATGAATTCCATAGATTTGTGTGCATTATCATAAGATTAACCTAATTATGATAAGAATTAGTATCCTCTCCCATGAATTCGTGACATGTTTGATAATTCTGTGGACCTAGTGATTCTATAAAAGAGAATTACCTTATATATATCACTAACTGTATGTTTTAAAAGAAGATATTCTAAAAAACAAATTCAAGAGGATATATAGTATTTATGAATTTGTGGTTTTTTCCTTTGGCCCAACAAATTTTCAAATTATATTAATGGGATTAATGAAGTTTATATTTCATAGGTATCTTGATTCATTTCATATGGTGTTCATAAATGAAATTATAGTGTACTCTCAGACTAAAGAGGATCCTGAGGAACAATTTTCTATAGTGTAGAGTATCTTGTGACAACATCACCTTTTTTATATGATTTCAAGGTGTGATTTCTTGATATGGGAGGTTCATTTCCTTGGTCATGTCATTTTAGAAAAGTTTTTTTATGTAGAATATATAAAGACAGAAGCTCTTAAATCATTGAAACCACCAAAGAATATTTATTTCGATACAAAGTTTCCTTGGATTAACCGAATATAGAAAACTTTTTCTTCATTATTTTTCAAGGGTTTCTTCACTATTAACAACTTTGATAAATAAAATCATTATTTTTGAATTGAATGAGGATTTTAAAATATATTTTCATGAACATATGTTTTTTATTACTTATACATATATCCTTACATTATTAGAGTTATTAGAATAGTAAGTGGTCAATTGTGATGTATCTTGATCTAGGATGGGATATTTTCTCATTCATGGAGTTGATGTGTTTGATTAATGATCATGAGTATTACAGGTGTGTTATAAAAACCAACCAACTCATGATTTGTAATTGGATATTGTTCTTAACTCCTAAAAAACTTGGAGTCATTATCTTTTTTGTGCGAAATTTACAGTGTTTATAAATCATAAGAGTTTGAAACACATTTTATCACAAGTGGATTTTAATATAAAAAATTAGGATGGATGGAATATCATATTTTTTTTGAATTTGACTTGATTTATACATTTGTAAAAGGGAACTCTATGACTTATGTGTTAAATAGTATGTGATGTAACCAGTTCGATAGAAAAGATTTTGATCAAAGGAAGCTAAAATTTTTCATAGCTGATGTACATCTAGATTGTTCGGAACATGTTAATGATGTAGTTTTATTTCTAGTTTATTGTGTTCTTTATTTTTTTGATATGGTTAGATATGCTCAGACATCTAATTCTAAATATTTGAATTCAACATTAAGACTCAACGGTGGGGAGACCATTCAGGGATGGAAGCAATATGTGAAATATATGTTGTGGTTTAGAGATCAAATAGTAGTTCCTACAACCTATTAGGAATAGATTATTTATTCCAACCACCATTTGATATGGTTTTTTCATCCTATAATATCAAAAATTTATAAAGTGTTGAAAGCATAGTTTTAGTGGATGACATGAAAAGGAGTGTGGTAAGTTTTTTTCTTGATTCTTCACTAATAAGTAGGTTAAGGAAGAGCATCAATGAAAAGCTACTATGGTCCACTCTTTACTAATTCCCATATGGAAATGGAAACATATATCTATGTATTTTATGATAGGTTTACCAAGAATTGTTCAAAAATAAGATTCCATATGGTTGATTGTGTACCTTCTCACAAAGTTGGCTCACTTAATCCCTACACATGAAACCAATATGGTAGAAGATTTTCCAAAATTATAGACTCAATAAATTATAATTAAACATGTATTTCAAATTTCAATTAGTTATGATAGGGACCCTATATTTAAATATTAGTTTTGTAAGTCCATAGTGTAAGACCATGTAATATTGTTGGCCATGAAAAGATCTTATCATCCTCAAATAGATGAAAAATATGACTGGATGATCAATAAATTTGAAGACATTATTTGGTATTGTGTGATGGATTTTAGAGGATCATGGGAGGAGTATGTATTGTTAGTGGTGTTCTTATACAATAATAGATACCATTCATTGATACATAAAAATCCTTTTAAGGCATTATATGACCACCCTTTTCATTCTCCATGCTGTTAGGTATATGTGATATTTCATTTATTGAATATATCCTTGTGTGAAATACAACAGATAAGATTCAAATGATCATAAAGAAGATGGATAAATTTCTATGTCATCAGATATCATATGAAGATAATCATTTATGATTATTATTATTTGAGGGGGATGACCATGTTTTCATGAGAATGTCTCTAAGACTAGAGAATCGTCATTTTGGTATGAAATAAATGTCTTATCCCTAGTACATTGGCCCTCTTGATATACTTGAATGATTGGGTGATGTAGTTTATTGATTGTATTTTTTTTACCAATGTTCATCTCTTTTCATAATGTATTTCATGTATATCAATTGAAGAATTACCAACATAATATTCATTATGTCATTTGATGGGACCATATTTCTATTCAACTAAATTCTATATTGATTCATGTGTAAATACACATTTTTGATAGAAATGAGAAGATATTTCATGGTAAAGGCATTAGTTTATTATGGATTTTGTGTTATCATGATCAAATTTAGGAAGATACATGGGATCGTGAAAAGTAAATGTTGGAGAACTCTCCCAAACTATTGTAAAAGACACTGGTTTTCTACTTTCATTGGATGGGAATACTAATTGTGGGGAAAATTTAACACCCCCATTTTTATGTGCTTTACCCTCACTTTATGTGTTTTGAGTCTTATAATTATTTGAAGGAGTTTATGGTGGTTTGGGAAGCTTTTGTCATGTTTTTAAGGTGTTTCTAAAGGTGAATAATTTTTGAATAGTGAGTAGAAAATACAAACCACATCCAAGAAATTGTGAAACATGTTTTCCAGGTTGTTGTGCAGGAACATAGTTGGCACATGATTTTCCCACCCTATGTGAGATCCCAGGGGAAACCTTGAAAGGGTAAATATAAGGGGAATCATAGTTATCAAATGATTTGTCTAACCATGTGAGATAACCATGTGGGGTGTGGGACTGAGATAATATCACCACACGGTTAGAACATCATTTCCCAAAGCATACATCTCAAACTCTGTGGAAACTTGTCTTTTTTAATTTCACATGCATGTTTAGCACATTTTTTGACAAACCATGTGACCTAAATTTCATATGTATAATTAACACCTTGAAATTTATGTTTTTAATCTACATTATGGACTGGAACCCTCATTAGACACCTAATTTCCTAGTGTTTTGAACTACCTTTACTCCCAAACCCCCTTTATTGATTTACATTAATCTAGTGTCATGTTTTGGTAAATCAAATTCTGTTTGAGATTCAAAATCATAAGTAAGTAATTTTTATTCCCCATGATACTTAGATATACTCTTCTCTTCTTTCCTTAAAACAAAAATCTAGTATATAATCGATAGATCTATGTTTTATGATATGAATCCTGATAAGGTATGATTAAATTTATTAAAGGAAATAATATCCAAGGATGTATCATAAATATCAAGTATCGTTCTTTATTTTTACCATCCATTGAGAGGTAAGTGTATTTTCACTTGTCTCACATGTTCTGTAACATGAATGATTTATTTTGATTAAATTTTTTTATTGAAAATTTATTTCAGCATGTATGATTGTTAAAGGAAATCATATTTTGGTTATGGATTTAGAAATTTTTAATATTGGGTGGATTTTAGAAAACCCTCTATTTATAATTCAAAAATGATAGTTTTAAAATTATGGTAAAGTTTTGATTTACACAAGTTTTTTGATGAAATGTTTTCAAGAATGAATTGGTGTCATGTTAAATAGAATTTTTAATACATGGTTGGCGTGTGTTCATCTATATATTTGACCTTGAGGAAGGGGTGTGTTCCATTTAGGCACCTAGGTATTATCACCTTGTGACTTCTTTTTGGATCAATGAGAGATCGCTCATGAGTAAAGAATAGTAATGTGTAAAGCATGGGTGTTTCTGTGTGTGTGTTTGTGGAAACAAGGAAATAAGTATTCTAAATTAAGAGAAATGGTTTTAATAATTTTTTATTGTATTTCATGAAAATTTATTATTATTTTTATAAATACTATTTTAATTATTTATAAAATATTTTATAATAATTGTAATAACCAATTATTTTCCTAGTGTCATGATTCAAGAAGCCTTTAGGGAATTCCTATTGAGTTTATCCTCACCCCTACATGGTAACATTAGTGAATGTGTATATGTTATCTATTGGTAAAAAAAGGAAAATTTATTTTACTTCCCTATTAGTACACATTGATATATTGATCAAGGCAGGTGGAGTTAGATATTAGAGCTAGTTTGGTATTTTCTTTTGAGGATACCACGTGGGTGTATTTGGGTCATTTTAACTTCATTTACTTATAAATTTTTATCTTTGTTTCCATTATCACTTTTATATTTTTATTCAACATTTAATGAACTAAAATGTTATAAATAAATTTTTATTTTTTATTAAATTAAATGTCTTATTATGTATTACGGTTATAGAAAAAACATGCAATACTTTTGTTTTATCCTAGAAGATTTAACTGAACATTAAAAATCATTACCATTGATAATATAGATTTTGAATAGTGACCAAATTATTAATATAAATATAGGGTTTTAACAAATCCATTTGACACAAACAAAGGAAGTGTTGGCCTCAACCATTAGGATGATACCCTATGAATCCAATTTATTAAATCTTTTAAGGGTGATAGAATTTCTAGGCATTTCCTTAGACCAGTCCCAGGTTGATATCCAAAAACTTAAGAATTATATATACTTTTAATGAGATAAGTTCAAGCTCATCATGATCACGACCCAAATCATGTTTTCTGAACCTCCACATGAAAGCCCCGCTATCACACAACTTAATCTTAGGGTGTTTTCTGGTGTATTAAACAGATATGTAATAAGGCCATAGAAATATGAGTATGTATATTATTTTGTAGAGAATAATGAATATATTTTCATCTTATTTCATTACGTTATAAATGATTTTTATTTTGACTCAATAAACAAAAAATATTGTTTTGTTTGATATTCAATTTCAATTAAGGAATCTAATTTAATGAATTAAGGGATTTTTGAAATAATTAATATTTTAGTAAAATATTATTATTAAATAATTTTTATAAAATAAAAATTATTTTATAATTTTTATGAATTAAAATGTAATTTTTATAAGGGTCCAAAAAATGTTATTGTAAAAAACCCATCATTTTAAAAAAATGTCAATTTTTATTTTAGCATTTAAAATTAAAATATTTTTGAAATTATTTAGATAAAATGAATATTATTTTTGGAATCAGAAATTAAAAAATATCCAATGGTTATTTTTTCATAAATTTTCAAGGCAATTGAAGTTTTAGGTAAAAATTAAATACCTTATAAATATACGTTGTGTTTTATGAATTTAAAATGACCCGAATGTGATAAAATAAGTAATATAAATGGGACCCAAGACCAAATATATGTTTTTTAATTTAACATAACATGATTTTAAGTTTATTATATTTATTTTGAAAAGAAATTATGAATCCTCCAAGACTTATAATATATTTTAAGATTTTAAATTCATTTCCTTAAGAGTGTGACTAACCTCTACATCACCAATAGTAATATATTAATAATTTCAGACCCTGGACATATAAAATAATTTAATCCACTCCCATTTGACATAAACCATTGTAAAAAACAATTGTATTGTTTGTGGGTTTGGATATTTTATTATGTAGAGTCGAAATCCTAAATTATAATGAAATCCCTCTCATTTCCTATATAAACCTACTGAATATCCCATTTTAATTCACTCCAAACCTTTAGATCACAACCATACACTTACATACACTCTATATATTCTTTTAAAGGTGACCACAATCTCTCAGTAAGTCCTTCCCAAGCCTTTGGAGTTTCACACACATGTAAGGGATTTTCCACCATCCTCTTTTATCAAGAACTTCTTTTATGTTATGTATTTTACTTTTAATTTTCTTATAATGGGATA
Organism: Viscum album; assembly: GCA_963277665.1. Classification (NCBI taxonomy): domain Eukaryota; kingdom Viridiplantae; phylum Streptophyta; class Magnoliopsida; order Santalales; family Viscaceae; genus Viscum; species Viscum album. Next base: position 1,752,029,160 of record OY728155.1, on the reverse strand, counting down.
TGATATTCAATTTTACCCTTAATTTCCATTTTATTTATAAATTATTAGATCTTAATTTCACTCCCATTAATCCTCCCATGATCATTAATGTACACCTGTTACCGTGCCAAAATTTATTAAGGATTCTTTTCTATATTCATGTTTCTTCATTACTTTATGATTTCCATATCCTAATTTCTAATGTTGGGATATTATTTTCCATTTATCTAATACATACCATTTTATTTCCAAATAACTAGAGACCCATTTATCTCTCATCAACAATTCTTATTAATTTTTATGTAAAATTGTTATGCTACCGAAATTTCATCATGATTTTCCATGCCAAAATAATAGTGTAGTGAATTTCATACTCATTTTTTATGATGGGTATTCATCTTTATGAACATATAATTATTCATTTGGGGCATAAATATATGTATTATACATTCATTTATCTTTAAATAAATTATGATTTCTAATAAATCCTTGTTTTATGATCTATATGGTACACTTAGGCATGCGAATGAAATGATTATGATGGGTGTACCCGGATAGCACCGAATGCATTGGGTAATGTTTTGTATCATTATATTTTATTATTAGATAGGGGTGTACCTAATTCCATTAAGGAATTTTTTCCAACATGATGTATTTGTGGTTTATCCTTGACCTATTTTTTATGATTGTATTTTTTACATTGTTACCAAATTTCCTATGTTATGAATATCATTTTATGTCAGGAATTATTATTCATGTTCATTTTATTCCTCATTGATATGACTATTATCTAACATTTATCACTTGTTCCATGTTTATTCCCTTATAGGTATTTATAGGTCACCCCTTTATTATGTATGTCCCCAGGTTATCCCATGCAGTTTTAAGTTTGATGGAATATTTTTAGCATGTTAAAGAAGTTTTCAATAAATAATGTTCATGAGGTTTTTAATAATTTTTCATATACCATGTTCAAGATGTTTTGTTTTTTACTTAGTTATCAAATACACTAGACTTATATTTTTTTTGGGATGTATTAAGTGTACTTTTATGCGATAAAACATGTATTGATTTGTAAAAAAGACCAGGGTTGTTATAGTTTGTATCAGAGGAAATGTTTGGTTATTTTTGGGGCTAGGATTAGAAAACTCTAGTGGATGTTATAGAGACAATACTATGTATAAGAAAACATCCCTAAATTTTTGTTATTATAGAGTAAGTGGTTTATATAGAAAATATATCCTTTTCTGGACACTACAAGTGGATGCGGTTCTAGCACATATGTAGCTTGGAGTAACAACTCTAACAAGGTGTTCCAGGTCTAACTCGAGGTTACCTGGTACATGACAGTGATCCTTTATTCACACCTTGTTTTACACTCCTAGGGGATATGATTTGGTATATTCATATTCTCATTTTGACCCATTATTAAGGGGGAAAATTTCCATAATAATATAATGTTAGGAAATAGATCATGTATAAAATATATTGAATCTTAGAAATTCACAAGTAAAGGAAATAAATGTAATTTATAAGTTATAATGTTATTATAATTGGATTATCCTTTATGTGTTTAATAGTTTAATATAATCATCCATAATTTTCCTTTTACTCTAGACAATGGTCACAAATAGGTGGAGTCAAGTTAATAACTGATGTGAAGGGAAATGTAATGAATTACCCAATGAGATGCCCAACATGATGGGAGTGGAAATTGAAAACATTTTCATTATAATCTCTAAGATAACTCATGTTCTGAACAGAAACCTAGATCACAAGGAGTTCCCAAAACCCCCTAAGAGAGAACAAGTCACAAACGAGGGCTTCATGTGACACGATCCTCTTATTTTCAATGGATCATTTGGTCCCTTAATCATGGAAAAATGGATCATGTCTATTGAGAAGATCTTCTCCATACATCAATGTTTCAAACAAGAGAAGGTTCTACTAGATGTTTATCATATGGAGATAGAAGCTAATTAGTTCTGGACATTGATAAAAAATAATATTGCTGAGGAAGATAACGAAGCATTAGAGTGGATGGAATTACAGAAAATGTTTTTCAATAAATATTATTCCCACACCCTCTAAAATTAAATAGAAATGGATTTACTTACCCTCAAGAAAAAATATGATGAATCTATCAAGGTTTATGAATAAAACTTTATAAGCATGCACAATATGCCTTGAGATTTGTCATTACCCCCAAATGAAAGGTTGACCACTTATTTGGTGGGATAATACATAGACTATAAAATTACATGGTGATATGTGACTTGAATAGCTATGAATAAATTGTATGATGTTCCCTCAAAGTTGAAATAGAGATCATAGAATCTCAATGGTATCATGGGGATATGAAGTTAAAACTGGAGTTTAATTCTAGTGTCCTAATAGAGAGATCTAATAGTTCTAAGAAATTTCAACATCCCACTTTTCAAAGGTGCTGGAAGAAGCACCCTGGAAAATGACTAAAGGGAACAAAGAAATGATTTAGGCATGGGAAGAAATGAAACCTGGATAATAATTTTTGATATGAGAAACGCTTTAATGATATTGTGGAAAGGAATTACCCAGTAAACCCTCAGTTAATTATTCATTTCTACAAATTTATGGAACTAGGGAACATTGAACACCAATTCCCTAAGCCAATGGTTTTCTAAGACTACCAACAACCCATAAGGAATCAAGGGTGTGCCTTTACTATCATTACTAATGAAGTGAATTTCAACAATGAATTGGTGACTTTTACACTCGTTATTCATTCAATAATAGAGAATGAACTTTTTGATTCTACTATAATGAATTATTTCATATCATGAAATATTAATAGAACTATCCAAATACCCCCAAAAATCATGCATGTGGAGATGTTGGTGAAAATGAAAAATGTGGAAATTATTTCATCCAATGTATATAACTCCCACCCTTCACATTTTTTGGGATGAAATTCTCCATGAACCTTTTCAGACTTAGTTTGGTGTATATTGATACAATTCTAGTCATGGATTAGATTTCCCTATATAGAGACAACATAAATTGTAGTGAAAAAGAAATCACTATTTTTATTGAAAATTGGCCCCTGATTCTGTACATGTGAAAAGAGGAGGATGAATATTATTTAACACCATCATCTTAAGAATATATATTATTACCCTATGAGAAATCATATCTTTATCAAATGATTGATTCAAATGAAATGACCATCCTAAAAGACATGCCTATTGTGAGGGAATATGTTGATATGTTTCCCGTGTAATTTCATGGTCTTCCTTATAGTAGAGAGGTTGAATTTTAAATTGATCTTATACTTGGGGAATTTCCAATATCTAAGACTCTATATAGGATGGCTGTTTTGGAACTTTATGAGCTAAACAAATAACTATTAGAGAATCTGGATAATGGATTTATACGCCTAAGTGATTCACCATGGGGTGCACTAGTCCTCTTCATCAAGAAGAATGATGGATCAATGTGCCTTTTAATTGATTATTGTGAGTTCAAAAAGATAATGATAAAGAATAAGTATCCAATTCCATGGATTGATGACTTTTTTATCAGCTATGTGGATCAAAATACCTCTCTAAGGTGGATATTTGGTTGGGATATTATCAAGTAAGGGTGAAGAAAGAAGATATCCCCATGACCGCTTTACCTACAAGGTATGAGAACTATGAGTTCATAGTGATTCCATTCAGACTCACTAATGATACAAATATATTCATGGATTTGATGAATAATGTCTTCAAATATTACCTTGACAAATTTTTGGTAGTCTTTATAGATGATATCCTAATATACTCTAAAATAAAAGGTGACTATGAAGAGTATCTAAACATTGTTCTAAAGACCTTACCAAAGGACAATCATTATTCCAAGTATAGTTTGTGTGAGTTCTGTTTAAAGTAACTATCATTAATGGGGCATATTATCATAAGAAATGAAATATCTATGGATTCTTAAAATACAAAACAAATCAAATAAAGGTCGGGGCCAACATATGTGATAGATATTCATAGATCCTTGGGTTATCTGGGTATTATCACTGATTTGTGAGAAAGTTATCATGATTATCAAACCCTCTTACCATGATAAATTAGAAGGGATTCATGTTTTCTTGGAATTATGAATTTGAATAATTATTTAATAAGTTAAATAGGAGGATTATCACTACCCCTATACTCACGCTACCAACATGTGGAGAAATTTTAGTAATATTTATAGATGCTTTGAAGAAGGGACTGAGTTGTATGTTGATGAAAAATGACAATTTCATAGCCTATGCTTCAAGGTAGTTGAAAGTTCACAAATAGAACTATCCCATGAATGATATAGAGTAGAAAATTATTACATTCTCATTGAAATTCTAGTGGTATTATCTCTATTGGGAGAATTGAGAGATATATACTGATCACAAGACCCTAAAATATATATTCACACAGAAATAGATTAATATGCACAAGAAAATATGGTTAGACATCATCAAGGATTACAACTTCTCAATCTTCTACCATCCTGGTAAATCAAATAATTTGGATGAATTTCTAATTAAAAAGGATCTAGAAATAATATCATTAATGAGAATTGGGAGGGATTAAATCTTCTAAGATTTAGAAATGATGGAAATGGAAATCATAATGGAAGGAAAATCATCAATACTTTCATAAATGATTGCTCAACCATCTCTTTTGAAAAGGTTAAAAGATGGTAAAAAAGATTATGTGGGAATTCAGAAGAAAGTGGAATCTATAATAAAGGGAAAATCCTTAGAGTTCATTATTAATAAAGATTTAATTTTGATATTTTGGTCAAGAATATGTGTTCCATAAAATCCTGAGTAAAAGAAGGAACTATTGGATGACACACATAGTTAGACATTCTCTATTAACCCAAGAAACACAATGACGTATTGATATATTTGGGAGAACTATTGGGGGGATTACATGAAGAAGGATATTTCTAAATATACATAAAAGTACTTGGTATGTATGAATGTGATGGATAAAATGATGAATTCTAAGGGGATGTTGCAACCATTACATATACCAACATGGAAATGGAAAAACATTACCATGGAATTTTTCACCAGACTTCTAATAAAAAACAGAGAAAAAAATTCTATCTGGGTTGTTGTGGATCATCTTATAAAGGCATCACATTTTATTTTTATTTGAGTGGATTTATAAATGGATCAATTAGCATAGATATATATCAGATAAGTGGTAAGGATGAAAGGAGTACAACTTTCAATTATATCTGATCAAGATCCAAAATTTGCCTCTATGTTTTGGAAAACTCTCCAGTATGATCTAAACAATGAGATGAACTTTAGTACAACCTATAATCCTCATATTTATGTCTAATATGAGCGGATTATTCAGAAACCGGAAGACATGTTGCAAGAATGTTATATAGATATAAAATATGGATGAGAGCAATATCTTCCTTCAGTTGAGTCCACTTATATAAGCAGTTTCCAATCAAGATTCCAAATGGATCCCTATAAAGTCCTTCATTGGAAGAGGTGTAGAACACCAAAATGTTGGGATGAAGTTGGGGAATGAAAAGTTATAGGTCCTTAAATGGTCAAAGAAATTGTGGAGAAAGTTATGTCCATTCAGTGGAATATCATAGAAACTAAGAGTCAATAGAGGATCTATGATGATAATCATCGACAAGAAGTAGAGTTTGATGTTAGAGATATGGTATTGCTTAGCATATCTCCATGGAATAAAGTGAGATATCTGAAAAGAATGGAATCCTTATCCCAAGGTATATCAGTCATTTTGAGATCCCTACTCCCTCAGAGTAGTTTCTTATTGACTAGCACTCCCACCAAACCTATCTCATGTACATGATGTATTCAATGTATCCCTATTGAATAAGTATATACTAGACCCAATACATGTACTCAATCCAGAGGTGGTACCATTGGAGAATGACCTTTTCTATGAGGAAAGTAGGTTAAGATATTAGATTATTAATAAAATATTCTACAAAATAAAAAATGGCCCTAGTCAATGTGTTTTGTAGATTCCAAAATTCTGAAGAAGAAACATGGGAACTAGAGGAAGTGAGGAAACAAAGTTACCCAAATCTATTTTATTATGGTAAAAGTAAAATTTTGAGGGAGAAATTGATAAAAGGGTAATATTGTAACGAAATGAACTATTATAAATAAAATTCTCCCTTTGATTCAATTAATGTCTTATTATGTAATGTGGTTATAGAAAAAAAATGAACTCCTTTGGTTTTTTCCTATCATATTTAATTGAACATTAAGAACTATTACTATTGAAAATATAGTCATTGGGAAGTGACCACATGATTAGTATAAATATATGGTTTTAGAAAATCCATTTGACATAAAAAATAGAAGTAATGGCTTCAACCACTAGGATCGTACCCTATGAATCCCATTTATTAAAGCTCCAGAGGGATATAGAATTTATGGGATTTCCCTATACCAAGACAAAGTTGAGATCCAAAAAAATAAGCATGATCAAAACTGTTTATGGGATAAGTTCAAGCTCATCAAAATCATGGACCAAACCATGTTTTCCAAACTGCACCATAAAATTCCCACCTTCATGCACCTTACTCTTAGGGTATCTTCCGGTTTATTAATGGGATATGTAGGAATTAATTAGAAACATTAGTATTTATATTATTTTACATATAATAGTGACTTTCATCCTATTATTATTACCTAATAAATGATGTTTATTTTGACTTAATAAAACACAAATAATATATTTGGTTATTATTCAAATTTAATTAAGGAATCTATTTTTATGAATTAATGGATTTTATAAATAAATATTATAATAATAATATATTATAATTAAATAATTTTTATCAAATTTAAATGATCATATTATTATTATGGTGTCAAATGTAATTTTTATAAGGGTATAAAAAATGTTATGGTAAAAAACACATTATTTTCAATAAATTCATTTTTTTATTTTAAATGTGAAAATTAAAATATGTAGAAAATTATTTAGATAAAATGAATAATATATTTGGAATCATGATTTCAGAATTATCCAATAGTGAATTTGTCTAAATTTTCTAAGATGTTTTAATTTTCAGATAAAATTAAATACTGTATAAATAAACTTAGTGTTTCATGATTTAAAATGATACAAATGTGTTGTAATAAGTAATATAAATGGGATACATGAACAAATATATGTTTTTACTATAAAATAATGTGATTTTAAGTTTATATGATTTATTTTGTAAATCAATTATGAATCCTCCAAGACTTAAAATATATTTTATGGCTTTAAAATCATTTCTTTAAGAGTGTGACTCACCTCCACATCATTAATAGTAATATTTTAATAATTTAGTCCCTTTTCATTATAAAATAATTTAAAACACTTCTATTTGGTAGAAAATATGGGCAAAAACCATGTTATGGTTTGTGGTTTTTAATATTTAATTATGTACAGTCCAAAACCTAAATAATAAATTATCCCCCTCATTTCCTATATAAACCCACACAATATCCCATTAATATTCACTAAAACCTCTTAGATCATGAATATACTCTTCCATACACTCTCTATATTCCTCCAAATGTTCCCCAATCTCTCAATAAGTCTTTCCCAATCCTTTGGAGTCACACACTCAAGTAAGGGATCTTCTACTACCCTCTGTTATCATGATATTTTTTATATTATGTATTTTAGATTTCATTTTCTTATAATGTGACACTAAATTAAATATTCCCCTTACATAAAATTGTATATATAAATTCTTATATATTTCTTTCACTCTAATTAATATGAACATGATCATTTATTTACACCCATTAACATGCTAAAATTTTTCAAGGATTAATTTTTCCATTCATGTTTCTTCCTTACCTTATGAATTCCATTTCCAAATTTCTAATGATGGGATATAAATTTACATGTACCTATTACTTCCCATTTTATTTCCAAATAATTAGGGACCCCTTTCTCTCTCATCAATTGGTTTTATTAATTTTTATGTAACATCATTATGCAGCTGAAATTTCACCATGATTTTCCATGGAAAAATAATAGTATAGTGAATACCATAATTATTTTTCTATCAAGTATATTCACCTTTATGATCATATAATTATTGATTTGATAATTAATTGTTTATATTAATCGTTACTTGATCGTGGAATAAATTATTATGTTGAATGAATCCATGTTGTGTGATCTATGTGGCATGCTTAAGCATGAGAATGAAATGATTATGATAGGTGTGCCCAGATAGTACGTTCCAATGCATTGGGTAATGTTTAGTATCATGATAATTCATGTTGGGAATGGGGTGTACCTGATTACTATATGCGACATTATACTACATTAATTCTTGGAGGTTTATCCTTGACCTATGATAATAATTCCATGTTTTAGGTTGTTTCCACATTTCCCATGTCATGATTATCATGCAATATCATGCCATATTATTCATGTTCCTTTTATTCCTCACTGAAATGTTTATGGTATAACTTGTATCACTTAGGCCATGTTTATTACCTTATTAAGAATCATATCTCACCCCTTTATTTTGTATGTCCCTAGGTTATCCCATATAGTTTTAGGCTTGAATGAGTATTTTGATCTTTTTAAAGAAGTTTTCAATAAAGCATGATAAGGAAGATTTTAATAATGTTGTTATTTCCCATGTTAATGATGTTATGTTATGTACTTAAATTTCAAATACACTAGACTTATTGATCTTTTCGATTGTATTAATTTTAGTTTTATGTGACAAAACAAGTATTACTATATAATAAAGAGCAGGTTTGTTATACAAATATTTTTACATTGGGTTTTATTATTCTACTCACAAATCATATTAGAGAATTGGATGTTTATTGTTTAGTTTTTTTATTTTAATTTCATTAAAGGGAAAATATTCCCCATAATTTTCTTAATCCCATGAAATTTATTTCCAAACTACTGTTTCATGGGGATGTCAACTAAGTATAGTGGAACCTTTCCACTTCTCAAGAAAATTAGGATGGGTGAGATGTTTTAGTCAATTCCATTTTTTGTATAAAAGGAATTTAATGAGGTAAAAATTTATTTTCCATGGTAATGTTAAAATAATTAATTTAATGGTGAAATACATGAATATTATTATAATTTATATTTTAATAAATGGGTGTGTGAATGATAAACATCCATCCATCTGTAATCTATCAATTTTCCTCTTTGAACCCACCTTCCATTTAAAATAGAATCCTAACACAATAATAAATGAGTGTTTTTGGAAATTACTATAAAAAATCATCAATAAATAGACCCCCTTATCTTACAAATCCAAACTGCACCTTTCCATTGATAATATCTTGAATTATAGTATATTTTTAATCTCCTAAAACCTTTTCAATATTTTGTAGCCAATAGTTTTAGGATGTAAGCCTAAAACCATCATTCTAAAGGAACCCATTTTGATAAGGAAAAAATTAATCAATGAATATACCATGTTCCTCGCTATCTTTTTAAATTACCTTATCATGTCCATTCATTATAGATATCATTCCCCACTATAATTATGTTATATTAACATCATTATTTTTTTGATAAAATGATATTAATATTAATTAAATTTACACTCTAACTCATTTTTCATTATGACATGTTATTTTTTTATAAAGGTGAGGCAATGCCTCTATATTAAATAAAAGGAATAAGCAAGTCAGAGGGAGGGGAATGGGGTTAAACAAGGAAAAATGACCTCATTCAAAAGCAGAAGATTCAGTAATCAAAACTAATAGGATTATAGTCACCATAATACCAGTCAAACTCATCCTATAATGGATTTAAAATGTTAACTTGAACCTTTATACTTATTGAGATGGATCTAGTTCTCATAGTGAGTTTCAATTGTGAGTAGTCCTTCCTTGGTCTTTCCTTCTCCATTGGTACCGAAGAAAAAACTTAAAAAACCACCTTCTTTTTATCAACAACATCTCGATAAGATTTTTTCTTTGGTGATTATTCATTATCCATGTTTTTCCATCTTCCCCTAATTTTTTTAAAACTCTACTACATGTTGAGTTCATCAATAAACTCAAATCCTACATTATCATAGCCATAAGAAACCAAATTAGTAGAATGAGGAGCCAACTCTATAGACTTTTTCTCTTCATGTCCAATGGACCTATAAGAGACAATTTTAATCCCTTCATATTCAATAGGCTTGTCACCAGTTATCTACATGACCATATACAGAAAATGAGGCTCTTCCTGTTGATTTTTCATACTGTTAGGATATAGAGCTTCTTGCTTCTGCACTACATTGGCACTAAAAATATTATTCTCTTATAGAACCCCTTGTTAAGGTAAATTCAATTAAAAATATGAGAGATACTATACTATCATCACCACTTCCAATATGAATTAGTATCATGAAACTAATAATTTTAATATATGATATTTAAGAGTAATGTAACTTATGACTATATTTATTGAAGGGGGAAAAATAATCATCATTATAAAGTAGCTAATTTTTATTGATAAATTACCTGAAATATTTTCTTCATGGATTCTATTCTTTCTTACAATAACCTTACCATCCATAAATTTAACATGTATATAATGAATAAAATAAACATATCTTTATTTTATATCACTTATAAATGTTAAATATTACATCATAAAAATTTTCACACAATCCCCAAAATAGAAGGATCAGTGTATTTGAGGACAACCCACATGAGAAAATTATTTTACAAAAGTTTTAACATTTATCTATAATTTAACCACACTATACTTCCTTATTGTCTTCTCATAATTTATAATCAACTTCATTATCGAGGAATAGAAATATATGAAAATGGTAAGATCAAAATTTCTATAAGTAAAAACTCATCAATGTATCATAAAATGGTTAGATCATAAGAAAAATAGAAAACATCATCATTATACAAATATATTTTTAATAATAACATTGAAAATTAATATTTTTCTATAAGTCATGAAACCAAAACTGGTAATATAAAATTTATATACATGGAACACTAAATAATAGTGTGACTTAAGAATGAAATCATGATATTAAAGAGTGATATCATATGATTTTTGAATCATAAATAATTAAAACCAACATGAAACATGAAATCATAAGTATAATTAAAGGATAACTTCCAATTATATCATAGTGGAAAGGTCCCCATACTTTATTTTGTTCACTACCCATTCCACTAAACATAGTGGACATATTCCTATAATATATTGGGTTTACTACCCATTCCATTTCATATTATCTTGTGAGATATTATGATTTAGAAAATGATTTTAGGGGATATATAATTATGGTATCACCATTAAAATAATGAAATTCATAACATATACATACATTTTAGTGAAAAATGAGAGTGAAAACCCATACATAAAGAATAATCTTTATAAAAACCAAGAGAAATAAGTCTATTTTAAAATCTTGTCTCAAAGCATAACTAAAGGCTATATCATAAACATTTCAAATAGAATAAATAATTAAATAATTTTACTGTTTCATATTTTAAAGAAGAAAATATCTTGAACATGGTGTTCTAATGTAGAAAAATTAATAATATGGATTGTTAAAGTATGGATAATGAAAACCACATGGATATAGTTTATTAAATTAGTAAGATCCTATGTTTTTATATGAGATACATAACTTTAAAATTTCAGTTTATGTCTATTTTTTAATCCTTATAAATGTTTTTAATCACTTAAGAAACGAATCAAAAGTGTATGGGGTTTTTTAATTCCCCTATATCTGAATTATGGACAAAATGTGCAAGCTCACGTTTTACCAAACTATGAATTAGAGGACAAATGGTTTAGAAAATTTTGGTTTGTTTCTAAAGGGCTCTATAGATGGGTGTGCATGGGGTGAGCTTGGTTAAACAAATAATGTTCCCCAATAATGTGGGTCCACAATCCATGGACAGTGGTAGGCACACAATGGGCACATAGTTTTTCTAACCATGTGACCAAAACATGTGCCTCTTACGATTTGGGTGATATTATATTTTCCATTTAATTTTTTAAAAGGGATAAACCCTTTTCCATTTTTTTTCTCTATCATCCCCCTATCACAAATGATATACCCTCTTCCCTCTTCCATAGGTTTTGGGTTATCTTCTTCATTTGACATCCAATTTGAGTGTTGTTTATATCATTGGATTGAAACTAGTAACAACTTCATTCCTCTTCCTTTCTTCATTCATTTTATTCACCATATGGGATCTATTTTCATCTATGATCTTATGCCCTATTTTTAGGGTTTTTATGTTTTTTCTTTTTTTCCTAATCTGTACTAAATTAGAGGATGATAATGGATGCATATTCCTCTATAAGAATAAGGTCAGTGGTCTATACCTTTTTCCTTAATGTTTGGGTTTTTATACCTTATTCATGTTATGCCACATACCCAACCTTTCATATATTTATTCCTAAATGAACAAACCCCTAAATAATTTTTTTTATTCTAGTTTAAGGAATCACATGACATCCTTATACAATGTTGGAGGTTGATGAACTCATCTATAATAACCCAATGGGTTGGATCTTCCATTTGTTCCTAGAAATGTCACCATTGGGGTGAGTGGAGCTCACTTTCTTTACTAGGAGTCGAATATAAGAACATAATATATTGTAAATGGTTTTAGGAACTCTAAAAAACCTTTTCATATTTATATGAAAGAAATGGAAAGATGAATCAATTGGATTTTTTTTGATTTTGATAAAATTAATGAAATGGTTGTGATGAGTTAATTGATAAAGTTTATAGAAATTGATATACTACCTTTTTCACTTATATTAATCATGTTGATGATGGTTTTAATGGTATGGAACCAATATGTAATGCATTATATGGAACTAATGTGGAACTCACTGTATGGAATTGATAAGGGGAATTCATAGTATGGAACTAACGAAGCACTCATATTTCTTAGTATTTACACCTTGGGTTCGACTTTCTTGGATTACATTGGACATGAACCTTGGGATTCACTAAATCATTTACCATGTTTACTATGAATTCACTCTATAGACTTGAAGAGGATACTATTTTCATTGGACATGAGTCCTTCCCCATGTAGGTTTGATACATAATTACTTGGTATTGGCTGTTGGTGATGATTTAACTTGATTTATAGTTAGCCCTTAGTTATGATTTTCGGATCACATTGAGTTTTGGTAGTCTATATAGAATCACTTCCACATTTATAAGTTTTATTCCTATCATACTACCACACTACTTTAGCTTATATGAATAGACTAGAATTGTTATAGATTCCATTAGTGGTGGCCTACTAAGTGTTATCTCACACCCTGTACTGGCCACCATTCGATACCCAAATAGACTTCATGAATGTAGGTAGGGATAAGTAAAAGTTCCCTATTAATAGTTCTTGACTGATTATGTCATAGTATCAAGGGAGAACATGAATAGTTTATGGCACATGATGCTATATGGAAATATTATTTTGGGTATTTTTCTACTTTTAATACAAGTAATATACTAGTTACATTTTCCCTTGTATTTCTTAATTTTTGTTCATCTCCATGTCATACTAATCATTTTGTATATGAAACTTTCCATTTCTATGATTATTATTTCTATTGTTTGGATGATTTATATTCTATTAATTGTTTATATTATGTTTCTAAATTTTAATCACTTTTGATACTGTTGTGTTACTTTGATCATGAGGGTATAGTCTATCCACCATATCATTATAGACCCTTCCTACTCATCAGATGCCTTTGGTGTTTGGGGAGGAATGCTTATGGCCATTTGACTGACCGAATAGGGGAATCATTTTGTGTCTCTCAAGTTGAGACATTACGAAGTGGTATTGGAGTAGGTTTTTATTTTATAATTATATTGATATTTATAATTTCTGGACATGATACTATGACATATTTTGGATTTGGAAATGATCTATGTCTAGAAGTATCTAACCCATGTACAAGAAAACAAAAACATTACCAATTAATGAGACTTGATTCTCTAGTTGTAATTATTATTAGTGATCAAATTTCAACATTGGCCGACGAACATGTTATGAGGAATTTATTGGGATGTTTATTTTTTACTTTTCCCAGTATGGGAAAATGATTTTGGTCTCATGCATCATGTTAAGAATTTATGAATTTTATATTCCATGCAAATTACATGTCATCTTGGATGCATTGAATGACTGCATGAAATTTATTATATATTCATTGTGGTATGTAATTATTATTGGACTAATTTTTATTGTATATTATTTAGAAACTTAATATGTTACGTAATGTTCTCTCATCAATCTAACAATGTTTTCATTCATAGACTTATGGAAACACTTTAAGCAGTCAATTATGGAATGTTGAGTCATAGACTATTGGTCATAGGGATAGAAACATGTTTATGGTTATGATTAAATGGATTATATAGTTCAATTTATAAATTTTATCGGACTTTATAAATAAAAATGGGAATCTATATAATGAAACCATTTTTGAAGGTTTTTAATATAAATAAATATAAATTTAATTGAGTTAATATTCTGATATGAAAACACTCCCTTTAAATGGGTGTTCCAATTGAAATATAAAGTGTGTTGCCTATATAACTTCCAATTGACACTATATATGATGATAACCCTTCCATATAGTATAAAACAAGACCATGAACCAAACATTTTAGTGTTTAGTAGGAAGTATCTCTGATGTCCTTATGATCTGTATGTCACCAATACTTGACTATAGAAGAAGGAAGAGCAGTGAGACTCATATATAAAAGGCTTTCACCTATCTTGTTCGTATATATGTGATATTTTCATTACCAAATATTTTTTTTAGGATTCTACTTTTAAATTCTAGTGATATTACACAATGAAAGCCTCAATTTGTATTCCAGGATGGTGTTGATAACCACACTCTGGATGTGGTGGTTCCTAGGCACCCCATAGAACCCCCAGTGGCACCTCTTGCACCACCTATAGTTATACCTAATATGGGTGATGCTTTCCAGTTTCGTGTGGGTTTCTTATACTTTTTGTAGACTGTTTGAGGATACCCATGGAATACCTCGACTATAGAATAATTAACACTTGATTTCATGTACCATCATCCACCCACATTCTTAAGGTATTGTTGGCCTTAGGCTATTTAATTATAGATTAATATTATCTTTTCTATCTTTGAGCAAGTGGAGACACATCCATAAATGAGGATCAAGTTTGCAACATATAAAATTTAGGGAGCAACAAAGCATTTTTGTATGTATTGATCATGTGATATAAGAATTGGGATATGGATTAGAGGGAATTTCAATCTAGTTTTTATGACTACCTTTTCCCTGGGACTTTATGGGATAGACATGTTATAAATTTTATGCGTTGAGATATGGGTTCTATGTATGTTATGGAATATCCATCTCTATTTATAGATATTCATTAATTTTCACCTATCTATCTCACTATTGAGCTATATAAGATGAGATGATTTGAGGAATGGGTTGATCATTCCACTAGATCATAGGTGTACATTTTTCAGTTGGCTACTATTTCTAAAATAGTAAATTGGGAAGCTATTACTAAATGTAACATGAGGTAAGATGGAGGTGAAGAGAAGGGTATTTCATATTCCCAACCCTGTGTCGTAGTGTTATGTTTCAGGAAGTGATGAATTGAGACCTCTCATGAGGGAAATATCATTTAGATAATGAGTGTCAGAATTTATTTTTTTTGTCACTACTATGAGAGGCATGGATATATGAGGATCCAATGTGATAGAAACCTAGTTGAGTGTTGAGCCTATGGTATGATAAGACATCTATATTAGTTTTTAAATACCTTACCTCTATAAATAATTGAGATAGGTTTGACACTAAATATAGGTTTAGGAGTTGGATTCATTGCACCACATGAGGCCAAGAACTGGAATACAACTAGTTATTCTGAATGAGAATATGGTCATAGCTAATGGATCAATGAAATTATTGCACTGCCATGGAATATTGGGCCTAATCAGCGTAGTTAAGTTGTTTCATAGGGTCACAGTTTAGGGAATATTTATTTATCATAGTTTATACCTGAGGATCAGAATTTCATGTCATCAATAGTCTGATGTATGATCTTAGTATCCTCTACTCTAGTATGTACCCATCTTGATAAGGGAAACTCACATTATATCATCTCTTTGGTTATTTTGTAATTACTTGAGTTTTATATTCAATGAATTTATTGTATGATGGCTCTAGATACTCTATTGGGATTAAAATCATATACTGTATGCCAATGAAATAAGTTCCTACTCAAAATTGGGGGTTATCATTTTTTATGGGGTGTCTTTATCCTCAAGATTATAGTCTTTGATGTCATACTCATAATTTATTGTCTAGTTTCTTACCATACCCATGTTGATTTATATTACTATAGGGTATCTTTTACATCACTATAGTCTGGTAGGTTTATCCAAAAGGGTTAATGGGATGACTAGGAATGTCGAGCTAGACCCAATCATCATAGACTATGTGGGGTGATGGCCTATATTTCCAGCCTCTATGTAGATGATTAGGGAACACATCAGACTGACTTCCCTCCTATTATTGAAAATTTCAGGGATATATATCCTAATAAATTTTTAATAATACCTACATAGACATAGGTGGAGTTTAAAATAGGACTAGTTATAATGGATGAACTAGTATCTATTCCACCTTATAGAATTCCTACTACTATGTTGTAGGAGCTTAAGAGGCAAAATGAGTACTTTGAGGTAAATGTTTTTATATGACTCAATACCTATCCATGGGGTTCAAAAATCCTTTTCATTAAGGAGGATGGTGGAAACAAATTTTATTTTTGGATTACATGAAATCTAATTAGTTGATGATTAATAATTAATATCCTTTTCCTTGTACAGAAAACCTCTTTGACCATATCCAAGGATATATTATTTTCTCAAAAATTGATTTGAGGTCGGTTTATAACCAGGTTTGTTTTATGATGGTAGATATACCTCATATATAATTATGAATAATATGTGTTCTTTATGATTATATGATTATGCTAACTGGTCTTACAAATGCACTGGTCATTTTCATAGCCCTGATGAATTGGGTTTTCCACCTGTATTTGGAGTCTTTCATGGTGGTTTTAGACAACTTTTGGGTGTATTCTAAGACTCTAGATGATCTTGATAAAAACCATAACATTATTTTGAATATATTGAGAGAGAACATGATATATTTCATGATTTCAATATGTAATTTCCAAATAAGTAATGCTTACTTTCTATGTCACATCATCTAAGATATAGGAGTTGTTCTGGATCCAAATAAGGTGGGTGTTGTGGTTTCATAGGAGTAGCTCAAGAATGTCTTTGTCATATAGAGTTTATAAATATTGGATATTTATTATAGGAACTTCATCTAATATTTCTCACATATAGTTATGCCTCTATTAGTCTTGAAAAAAAATTCAATGAAATTTATATGTTTTTAACCATGAAAAAATGCCTTTCAAAAGTTAAAAGGTAGGTTGACTGCATCACCGATCTTGATTATTTCATATTATTGATGAAGATATATAATTTATACTGATAAATTAGTCATTATTCTAGGAGCTATCATGATTTATGGAGATAGATTAGTGGAATACATATCTCACTAGTTTAGATCTCCTGAGAATAATTATCTTATGCATGACCTCTAGTTAGGTGTAGTTGTTCATTCTTTGCGTTGATGGATGCAATATTTTCTAGGAGATAATATTTTGGAATATGAAAACTAAAAAATCTTCAAATACATGTTTACACAATGTGACTAAAACCTTATATAGAGGATTTGGGTAATGTATCCTTGGTATTTCTATTTTGAGATGGCCTATACACTTGGTAAATGAAATTAAGTAACTGATGCTCTAAATCAAAAGAATCAGACCCAAGTAGTTCGGGAGGCCAATTGTGAGTGTAAATTAATGGAATTTTTATTTAAGATTAATTATAGTTTTGGGATAGCCATGGTTAGACTTTTTTTCTCATTCCTAGAAGTGAGTTCCTCACTTTTAGATATGGTAAATATGAGAAAATTATTAGATCATGAAGGATTATTCCTTAGGGAGAGAAAGGTTGATGAGTACCCACCACCTAGTTTCACCATTATCAAGGATGAAATTATATGTGTACATGGATACTTTTTTTTCCAGTAGACATACATGAAGAGATAATGTGAAATTTTCATGCCTCTATTTAGGTAGTGAATCCTGCTATTACTAAGATGTAACTGGATTTAAACCACTAGTATTAGTGAACTGGAATGAAATGGGAGATAACTTGTTTTGTCACTATATGGCTTACCTATCAGTAGGTGAAGGCATAACACTATTTACCATTATGTTTATTATATCAGTTTCCCATTAAAAAGAGGATATGATAAGACTCACCTTATATTTCATGACTGGGTTTTTGAGGTCACCCTGAGGTAGTGATTACACATAGGTCATTATGGACTGGATGAAGAAGGTCACCTGCTACCTATCTATCAGAGATACCTTCCAAATATATAAGATTGAGAGGCTTTATATTCTTTATATTTTATGCTTTCATGGGGTTCATGATACTGTTGTATCAAATAGGGATGAATGTTTCACATATAGATTTTGGAAAGGTTTACAAAGGGTATTTGGTTCAGAGGTAATTTTGAGCATGAAAAACCACCCTTAAATTGATGGAAAATTATATCATATGATAGATGTATTATAGTTCATGCTTAGAGGATGTTTCCTTGATTTTGGGGGTTTGGGAGAGGCATATACCCCTAGTTGAGTTCACCTAAAATAATAGTTATCAGGTGACTATATAGATGGTTCCCTATAAAGACTTGTTTTCTTGGTCGTGATGATCACATATGTATAAGTTATAGGTAGGGTATTCAATCTTTATTGGGCCTTGTCTTGTTTAGGTGACTTCATAGTAGGTGTAGCTAATCAGAAGGTGGATGTCTATAGCTCAATCTAGATAGAAATCCTACACTGATCACCATCAATGAATTCTATATTTTGATGTTGGGGATTTAGTCTTTTTGTGTATCTCAACTATTCTAGAACATATATGTATTTGGAGATAGGTAAATCATTCACCTCGTTATGTTAAACCTTTTGAGATTTTGGAAAGGGTTGGGTCATAACCCTATCATTTTTCGTTACCTTAGAGGTATTGATCCATGAATGACGTCTTACACTTATCTTAGCTACATCATTATCAATAAAAACCTTATCACACTCTTCTTTTGGATGAGTTTGAGTTATAGGTAGATGATTACTTCAAGGATCACCCTATATTTATCATTGATCATAGCATGAATGATCTACAAAGTGGTCTTGTTCCTCTAGGTTCGGTGCTATGGAACCACAACCATATGCAAGACGACCAATTAGAGAGAGATAAAAATGTATATACCTAGTGTATATAACTCCTTTTAGATAACATATCACCCATGGAATTTAAAATCATTTATGAGTTTTTCTAAGAGGTGGGAACAATAAGATATCATGTTTTTCAATGAGGTACATAACATTTAAATTTCAGTTTGAATCCTCCATTTTATCCTTATAAATGTGTCTAAACAATTAAGGAAAGAATCATGAGTTTATAAATCTTGTTAAAATCATAGATATATGAATTATGGAGAAAAATTCCATGCACATAGTTTGTAAAACAATGTACTAGAGGCCATATGGATGGGAAAAACCATGTTGGGTGCTTCATGGATTCATGGAGGGGAGCACATGGGCTGAACATAGTTAGAAAAACTATGCTTCCCAACTATGTAGGTTTATTTTCTATGGGTAGTGTAAGGCACAAGGTTGGAACATAGTTTGTCTAACTATATGAGAAAATAGTTTAACTCTTATGTTTTAGGTGAAATTATATTTTTTCCTTATTTTTTTGAAAGGGATAAACCCTTTTTTCATTTTATTTCTCCAACATCCTATATAAGTCATGAGAGATATCTCCTCCCTATTCTATAGATTTTGGGTTATCTTATCCATCTGATGTATATCTTAAGCATCATTTATCCCATTGTATCTTCACAAGTAATTCCTTCATTCCACTTCCTTTCTTTTATTTATTCACCATAACAAATGTTTTTTCTTTCATGAAACTTCTTATGTCCTATTTTATGGTTTTTGTCTATTCTCATGTTTTATTCTGATCTAGTCTGAATCAAATACTAATAATGGAGGAGTATTCCTCATTATGTATGAGGTAGGTGGTCTGTAATTTTTCTATAAAATTATTCTTCTCTATAAATTATCTTCATCGTGCCACATTCCAGACCTTCTGATCATTGCTTCCTAAATAAACAAACCCCAAAATAAATTGTTTTATTCTTGTTTATGACATGAAATCAAACCCTTATACATGGTTGGAGTTTGATAAACTCTAACTGAACCACCCATGGGGTGGTATATTTCCTTTTTATATGGAAATTTCACCCTTGGGGTGAGTTGAGACCACTTTTCTTTACTGGGAGTTAAATAATATAATATAGTAGATTATTAAAGGTTGTATGCACTTTAAAACATCTTTATATTTGTATATGAAAAGAACTGAATAGAGAATCACTTAGATTGGGTATTATTATGAAATGGTTAATGAAATTTTTGATATGAGTTAAATGATAAAGGTAATAGTCATTGATATGGTCCCTTATTACCTTGTTTAAATCATATTTATTATAGTCGACATGTTATGTTATCGATGCAAAACACACGATATGACACCAATGTGGGAATTCCCACCATTGAGGGGGGGGGGGTCATGGAATGGAAGTGATGAACCACATGGATTTCTTAGTCTTCATACCTTGGATATGGATTTCATGGAATTACCGGTACATGCTCCTTGGATGAAACTCATGTTTTTACTGAGTTTTCTATGGATGTGCTCTGTGGGATCAAAGAGGATTCCCTGACCATTGGCCCCATGTCCTTGACTAAATTGGCCTAATATGTGATTACTTGATATAGGCCATTGTTTATTATTTAACATGGAATAAAGTTATCCATTATTTATGGTTTCTTGATAATAGTGAGTTTCAGTTGACTAGAAAGTATAAATTCTATTTTTATTATACATGAACATCTCTTCATCTTATATGAATAGACTAGACTTATTACAAAAGATATTGGTGTGGTCATACTGTGTGTTAACTCCGACCCTATTCATTCTATGGTTTGGTACCCAAATAGACATCATGTAGTCTAGTAGGTACATGGGAAAGATCTCCCTTGATGGTGCCTGATTGATTATGGAATTGGCGCAAAGTATCAAAAGACCGAGCTATGGGTTGTGATGTATCTGAATAGAGTATTTCAGGTCATTTTTGTAATTTTTAAACATCTATTGTCTTGGTGACCTATTGCCTTGTATTTTTTTCCTTTTAAAGCTCCATGATATACTCATAATATTTTTTGACACTACCCTTGGATTATATTTTTTTTACTATTTTCTAGATGATTTATATTCTATTACATGTTGATATTATGCTTCCTCATTTTATTCAATTATGATTCCACTATGTTATAATGATAATGATGGTATAACGACCTTATCATACCATCATATACCCTCACTACAAGTTGGGTGAATCTAGAATATAGGGAGGCATGATTTAGTCCATGTGACCCACCAACTCTTAGCACCGTTTAGTGGGTACATGATCAGGATGTTATGAAATGAGTAAAGGGCCTTTTAAATAATGTTGGGGATTTTTATTTTACTTTTTACAAGAATTGAACCTATATATTTTTTCATAAATAAATTATGGTTAGTGAATTATATTCTTTGTCAAAAAGATTTTATTTTATGGTATATGACATGAAATAAGAAATTGGTAAGTTCCATTAAATCATGTATAATTGAAGGAAAGAATCGTGAAGGAAACTTAAAACTTATTTTATCCTCAAAAAATAAAGGAAAATTAAACTAGTCATATTTATATATAAACTAAATATATAATATTAACACATCAAATTTTATTAATGAGTAGGAAAAGATAGAAAATGAAAGTGCAAATGTAACTTAAAAGAAGCAAAAGTTGTTCAAAAGATCAATTTTTATTATTTAAAATGCATTTATTAAAATTATAGATCATTAAAAAGTTTAATAAAAATTTATTTTTTAAATTGGTAAGTATGAATGTAAGTATGATAAGAGATAAAACAAATTTGGATTTTTTTACATAGTAAATAATAACATTGGCATGAATAGAGAATATGGACATAGAGGTGAAACCTTTATTAAAGAGGATATAAAAATTTCTAAATAATTATATATTTTTTGAAAGAAAATTATTAAAGTAATATATTTGAATTTATAAAATAACATTCCCCATATAATAGTAGAAAGTACAATGAAATAAAATATTAGTATTCAGGAAACAATCATATAAGTTAAAATTACAAGATAATAACTCAAAAACGAGGGGTTTGAGTTAAAAAAACCCTTAAAACATCATAATCATACAAATTGAAAATCCATGGAAGGTAAAAAATGAGATGGATTTTTAAATACCCTATATTTCATGAATATTATGATTAAAAATATTTTAAAATATAAAAATATCACAAAAAAGGTTTTGAATATGAATCACATCTCTATGAATCAAAAATGAGATAAAAAACCCATACCTCAGGTCAAGATTCATTTTATGTCTGCACCAAAAATCAGGAATAATAAAATTAATTTTATCCAAAAAATTGTTAAGAACCTATTCCATGTATATTAAATTTTCATGGACTATTAATTTTTATATGAAATTTTTATATTAAATTGTTTTTACTTTTGGTGGTTACATGACGCGATTCATTTGATTTCTATGAAACATCCTTGGTATTTTGACTATGGTAAAATGTTTTGTAAGATAGATAAATAATATAAAAAAATTAGATTTTTATTTATTTTATTATCCAATGAGTTAATTTTTTTTATGTTTTCATTCGTTTAACTAAAATGGATTTAAATTAAAAAGGTCTCATTGATTTGTTCATGTTTTGGTGGCCGAGTTTACTATGACTGATTATTATCAATATCACTTATAGAATATCCAATGTAGTCTTTCAAGAATATAAATAGCTCCATAAATATAACTCTTATACATTAAATACATTTATTATTACATCCATGTTAAGTATAAATGGAAAACAAAATACGTCTATCTATGAAGGTTTTTGTCAACATGTACGTGGATGAAACGTTCATTTTTGGTATATGGGAGGGGTAGAAAGTATAATAAAAATTGAAAAATATTATAATTTAATAATACTAATAAAATTATATTTATTTTATTTTTTAAATAATTAAATCATTTTTACCAATCCATGTAAGTTAGTTATGAGAAATAGAATATATTATTCCTAGAGGCTATGGTCTACACAAATGCATGACGACATATTAATTTCTTGGTTGGTTTTGAAGGGAGTTAGAAAATGATATTAAATTATTATAATAAAAAAATTGTATTAATATTACTTATTATATAAAACCTTCATTGATATAAATGATTTTTAGGGTAGAATAAGATAATAACTAGGATTTCTCGATTGAGAGAATTACCTCTCCCTTTGGATGTTCTCCCTTGTGTAACAACTTATGGATCTATAGATTCGCCTTCTGGCCAAAAGCATACATCTTGGACATGTGTAAAGTATTTAACTGACACTAGGGATGGTTTTTGTTAGAGGAAAATCTTTTTAATGGGTTTATAAATGTGGTAGAAGTAGTTTCCTTTTATAAGTGAAGAAAATGACACTTTTGTAAATATCAATTATTTTTTCAATGATTGTATGACATGATTAGAGGGTCAATACCTCAAAAATAGAAATTAATTATGTGGGTGATTATTTAAGGCAAATAACCACTAAAAAATTAATTTCTTCAACTTTTAATTTTTTTTGTCTTTTTTTCCATTAGGTTTTTAACTTTTTCATTTTTGGTTTTTACCTTAAAAAATAATTTTTAGCCAAATAATTTATAAATTATTAAGAATATAAGGTAATTATTATTAAAAAATTATAATTTTATAAAAAAATTAAGATCTATATATTATAGTTCAATTGATTAATAATGGAAAATTAAATTTTAAGTAAAACCATTAATATATTGAAAAAATAGTTTTATAAAAAAATGTTGTTTTTACCATTAAGTCTTCTTAATCATATAACATTGATTTACATTTTAAGGAGTGATAATAAATATTTTACATGATTAAAAATTATATAATTTTAATTATATAACATATATAAATTAAAAATAACATAAATTTAAAAGAAAAATTTATTGAAAAATAACCTTTTCACTATTATCATGATCATTATCACTAATCCTAATAATCACACATTTTGTTCATTAAAATAAAATTTAACCAATAAATAATATGAAAATTATGACCCAAAATGTGAAATATATTTTAATATATTTAATTTCTATATGTGATAATATCTAATTTTTGATATAATTGAATAAAAATAGTTTTCGGAGAAAAGTATTACATATGTTTCCAAAACGTTAATCACGGGTTTTATAAATTCAATAATTCTTAAAATGAATATGTTAAATATATAAAAAATTTGTTCTAAGAATTTTTTCATATGTTTTTAAGTAATACCTAGTTCATTATAATGTCTGAATTGTTACACTATTAGTAAAAATGATATTTTTTTACTATTCACAATAAAAAATCAATTATTTTATAAAAATTCCAAAAAATTACCCTAAACTAATTTTTACATGTTGAATAAAAAAAATGAAATAGTTATATTAAATTTAAATTTTATAATTAATAAATTTTCTTTTTAAATGAAAGAAAAAAATATAATGAAAAATTATTTTTATTGAAAAATAACATTTTAAAACATTATATGTTCTTCGTACCCTTTCATACCAACTAACGGCTTAAATAATGTAAATAAATTCATTAATATATTGAAAGATTTTATATTATAAAACTATTCTATTAAAACTGGTTGGTTAAATGTATTAGTATTAAATACACATCCCTTTTAAAGTAATAGTTATTTGAGGAAGAATAATCATTAATATTAATTTTTTATCCTATAAGTATAAGAATTTTTAGTTTATTAATATATTTATTTTTACAAAATGTTTTATTTTTCATATAGTTTTATAAATTATAATAATATAATATATAATGACACATTTAATTTCAATGTTTTTGTGAAATATTATGTCAAACATAGTATTAATTCAGTGAAAAATATATTAAAAAATATTTGGGTGTTTCATTCTTCTCCCCAAAAATAAATTACATTCGTGAAATTTTAATTAACAAGCACTAATAGCTATACATAAGTGTATATAAATGATAATAATGAATCAAAAATATAGCTTCTTAGTAGAGAAAAACCATGATATCTTATGGGATACTAGTTAACATGTCTTTCCCCTGAAAATAGGCATATGTTATGATTCTCTGCATTTTTTTCCAAATATACATAAATAACTAATTTATAAGAGTTTCAAGAGTCATAAATTCTAAAAATTTATTTACAAGATCCTATTTACAACTAAATATTAAAATCAAGATGATTATGATAATATCCAATAATGTCATAGTAAATGGTCATATTAATATTAAAGGTCAATCCTAGGATGTCTTCCCCTATTAAACCTTCCCTTCAAACTATTAAATTTTCATTTCAAAAATGTCACATATTGTTTAACCTCTAACACTTTTTGTTTTACCCAAACTACCCACAATCATTTTCCTATTATGTTCTCTATCCTTACTAGGTATATATTATATCTTAAAATTCCATTTTAAATTTTCATATTGGCTTATAAATAGAATATAACCAACCAATACATATACCTAGGGAGTATATCATTGGTTGTATAGTCTTATATCCTCAAACCATTCACCATGTTAATATCATGTTAACACTCAACCAACCATTTTCGATATGATTACCCCAAGGTGTATTTATTCCATAGTTTCATCCACTTTCTAACATATTTTCATTGATGCAATTTCAAGGAAAACCATATACTCACAACATAACCAAAATTTCATGATGTTTTACCACACACGTACTAATAATTTATACTTATTACTATGCTTTTTACTAAATCTCCATTAACCCGTTCCCCTAAAAGAAATAAAATAATCCTAAAAAATAACTAAAATAATAATAAAAAATAACTAAACTCTACTCTGATACTAACAATAACAACCCAAACTAATCATTTCATTATTTTATATCACATTACATTAGATAAATATTTTACCTCCCAAATAGTTAGAAAATAAAAAGAATGGAATGTATAGTTTCTTTGAGTATTGGAAACATTATCAACTTTTATAATATGTGTGAACATTTATCCATAATTGTGCCACACTAGACACCCTTATTTAATTATCATAAGTTATACTCATCTTCATAACCTTGGAAATGGAAACATAAGAAAGTGATTTTCTCATATTCATATAAATGTAAAAACTCATCAACATGTATTCAATAGTTAGATCATAAGTATATGATAATACATAAAATTTAGATAAATACCATATTTAAAATAACCTGGAATAATAAGATTTGTCCATAATCCATGATAGTGAAATGTGTAATCTCAAATGTATAAACATGTACAATTTCATAATTGTTTAAGAATATAATAGAAATATGGAATAAGGAAATGATATCAAATCTTAATATAATCATAAAAATTAGGAAAAAACATAAAACATGACATCATAAGAATAATTCAAGTCTCACTACCTAGACTATCATAGTGGAGATATTCCCATAGTGAATTGGGTTTACTACCAATTTCCATAAACATAGTGGATATAATCCTAGAGTGTATTGATATCTCTCCCCATTCAATTTAATATTATCTTAGGTGACACAAATCTTTACCTAATTCTTTAGAGGGATTTGTAATTCTTGAACCACCCATCACATAATGAAATTCATAATATGTAATTCATATGTGTTATATATGAGGAAAGTAATTCATATATAAATAATAAACATTATAACATCCAAATTATAAAAAATACAATTAATTGAAATCATTAAACAAATTTAAACATTACATGTCATAAAAATCACACCCATATTAGAGAACCTTGTTGTTTTAATATCTTTTAGGAATAGTTACATAGGAAACTTATTTTATAATTTTTTTAATATTTCATAATAATCAAAATATTATAGACACCCTTATAGACTCCTTATAAGTTATACAAAACATTATAACTAGGGGAAGGGAAACATAAGAAAGGGGTGAGATCAAATTATGGGAGAAAAATATTTTTCTATAAATCATGATGGAAGTATAAGAAATCTAAAATTATCAAACATGCATCATGACATAAGAGTATGAGATAAACATAAAAAAATTGAAAAAAAATGACGTGATAAGATCATCGAATCATAAATGCATGGAAACAACATAAAACATGACAATATAAGAATATGTCAAGGGTCTTTTTCAAGAATATCATAGTGTATAGTGTACCATATTATACTAGGATCACTCTCTATTACCATAATTATAATATAAATAGTCTCATGGTGGATTGGGTTCACTCCATATTCCCATAAACATAGTGGAAAGTATCCAATGGTGGGTTGAGTACACTCCCATTCCCATAAACATAGTGTATAAAGTCCCATAGTAGATTGGGTTCACTCACTATTCCATTTAATATTATCTCATGATATGTTTATCATTACCCGATGCATTGGAGGGTTGTATAATTTCAATCTCACCCATCACATAACATATTATTCTTATGTTAACAACTCATGCACCATACATGGTATCTCATGTGATTCAAACACCATCCAATGCATTCAATAGATATATAATTCGAATAAAAAAAATATCATAGTAAAAATAATAATATTTAAAGTCATATGTGTTCAACATGAGGAAAAAAATCATACATAAATAATGAACATGATAAAACACTTTAGAAAGAAGTGAGCTTCATAATCTTGTCTCAAATCATAATTGAAGGATATATCATATAGATTCCAAATATAATTGGGGATAAAATCAATTTTTATGTTCATATTTTAATAAATAAACATATATCTTTGAACATCATGTTAAATTGTTGGAAAATTCATGATAAGTATCATGGAAAAGTTAGAATAAAAACAAACCGCGTAGGTGATGCTTTTCAAAATGAGTTAAGGATATTTTAATGAAGGATATAGATTAATATTTATCAAAAAAATGTGTTATGGTGGTTTATTCATAAAATAATGAGGGTTTTTAGTAGATATTTATAGGTAATAACTTTTTATTGAGGTGTCACTTTTCATGAGATTAGAAATCTAAAAGTACTATATAATCAACTTTATTTAAAAGTGAGATGTTCAAATAGAACATAAAAAATAAATTACCATAAAAATAATGGTAATTTAAGAATTATATATACTTAAATAAGATATATACATAATATGGAAGAAATAAATTATAATATGATTAAGGATAATGAAGAAAAAAAGAACTTGTGACCCAAAATTACCGAGGGTAGTTCGGAAGATCCCTTTTTTAGTTTTAAAAGATCTTTTTTGTTGAATTCCCACATCATAAAATATGATAATAAAACAATATTTTGAATATATAAAAATTGAAATATTATGTTCATAAGATATAACACATTATTAAGTTTCTATATATAAAGGTGAACATTAGTGGGAAGGTAAAATATATAAATAGAAGAAAATTTATCATTAAATCAAATGTGAATTATTCTTAAAAATTTATTACCTTTATAAGGTAAAAAATCATTGAGGAGTATTATATTAATAAAAAGAATCATTTTACCTAGCAAGAAATATAATTTACAACATAAAATTTTATAATGGAAGAGACTATGCCTAGAAGGCAGATGTTCAAGGTGAAACATTATTACTAAATAAAAGCAGGTTTGAGTTAAACAAAACCCTTACAATATCAAAATTTTTTGAATTGAAAATCCATGGAAGGTAAAAAATGAGATGGATTTTTAAATTATATATATATTATTAATTTTTTGACACAAATTAAATCTATTTCTAGTATATTTACTACAAAGAGAAATAATAGGTAAATATAAATCATATCTAAATGAAACTAAATTTAAATCCAAAAACCCTTACCTTATGCCTAAATTCATACTCTGTGTGTGCATAAATTCTATGATAATTAAATTTACTTTAATAATAACATTATTTTGATCCTTACTAATCTATATTTTATATACTTATGTCTATTTATTACCATTTTTTATTAATTTGTTGTATAATTTCTCCTATTGTCAGATACTTGGGGTTGTTTAGTTAATAGATCTATAGCCCATTCAGTTTGTTCACCCTGGTCAATATTTTTTAAAATAACATAATGATATCATAATTTTGTATTCTTTTCCTTTATTAATATTTTATCACAATATTTATATAGTTTCATAGGTTATCTCAAAATGAACCTGAATTAAGAAAGGTTCCTTTACCAATTCATTTTAGGTGGTTAAAGTAACTATAACTATTTATTATTAATATTATATATATTGTAAAATATTATCATTAAAAAGTATTAATAGAGACATTAATATCACTTTTATACATTATATTCTCGTTTATAGTCATCCATGCATGGAATCTATGGAAAAATGAATTTATTGATCCATGGAGGAAAAAATAAATAGGTACATGAATAATGATATCATTTTACATTGAATGGGAGGGGTATACAATTAAAATAATTATAATTTTAGAATATTAATAATTGTATAATTATTAATTTTTTCATTAAAAATAATTTTGAATAAACCTATATGAAGTATGAAAAATATAACATTTCATTCATGGAGGAGGTAGTCCACCAAAATGCATAGTGACATTTTCATTTTTCTCATTGATTTTAGAGGAAGGTAAAAAGGATATTACAATAGTATAAAAATAGTTCAAAAGATTAAAAATTATTATGATATTATAACTTATGGGGTTTAGGTAAATTTAGTGGGTAGAAGAATAAATGAAATGTGAATATTGGGTTGAGAGCATTACCTATCCGTTCAGATGTTCTCCCTTAGGTGACTGCTTAGGTTTTTATATCTTAGTTATTTTGAATACCAAGGATTCTATTAAGTGGTGGATTTTGTGATATACTTTGGAAGATTTTTAGTTGATATATAATGTTGGAATGGGTATATAAATTCAATGGAGGCGATCTCCTGTTATATGTGGGTGAAAATGATTTTTTTATAAATACTCATCCCTTTTTTTGATATCATTACAATATTCAAAACTAAATGCAATTAAAAGTGGGAAATAATTGATATTTAGGTAGTATATGTCATGAAAATGTCATAAATACATTTTTGGATGTGTTTTTTATATGTTTTGAGTCCTTTACCCCTTGATAATTACTTTTACCATTTATATTTTTACTAAGGTTATTAAATTTTAATATCAGAAACACATACTTATACATAGAAATTAGATGAAACTTATTTCATAATTATAAATAATTATTTAAACTATAAAAATAAATATTATTGGATTAAATTTATCAGGGTGATAAAACTAAAAAAACTAATAAATATACTATGCATTGAAAATAGTTCTAAAAAATATCCATTTATAAGATTTAAATGTTATTAGGTTAACATTATGAATATTTTTTATTTCCATGAAATATATTAGTTTATTATTATCTAAATTAAGGTTAATAATAACAAAAAACCCAATAACAAATTTCATATTATGAATACATAATTATAATAAAAAACCAAAAACAATTTTTATTGGAATAAAAGATTGCTTATGTTTTATAATGTTAAGCACAAATTTTATAAATTTAACATATTAATTTTAAATGTATAATATTTGAATATTAATTATATTTTTTTAAAATAAAAATATGACATAAATATCTATATATTTATTACTTCATTATAATGTTTTATATATTACAATTTGAGTAGAAGGGTATATTTTTTCTATTCACCTAAAAATCAATTATTTCAAAAAAAAAACACAAATAAATATATCCTAGGATAATATTTATATTTTATGTAAAAAATTAAGTTAATTTTTTAAGATTAATATTCTAACATTTTATAAATAACATTTAAATAAAAATTATAATAATATAATTACAAGTATTTTCATCAGAGTAATAAATTTTAGAAATTTTTACTATTATTTTTCATTGGTATTATCAAATAATAATTATATTGATATAATATTAATAAGATTAAAAATATACAAAACAATTAGTTTATTTAAATAATTTTCATAAATTAATTTTTTAAAAATAGACATTTTTATGAATAAAATGATCTCATTGATTTTTTTGATGCATTAGTAAATAAATATTTTTTCATTAAAAATTAAAATGAAAAATGTTTCAAATAAATGTGAAAAATAACTTATTACATTTAAAATTACTTATATATATCATCATGATTTATAGTTAAATATCCCCTTAAGATATGCTCATATGATATATCCATGAAGTATGGTTTAGTGCCAGTTATGGTTGGTGACTCTGCTAGAAAGAGCATCATGATAATTTCCATGATCTTGAACTTATCTCACATATAATTTTTCCCATACAATAATTTTTGATGTTTGACCTGGTCTTGGGGTAGGTAAAACCCTAGTGACACCAACTATTTTCAATTTTTTGTATGATGAGCTTCATAAGTGATACTTATACTAACCCATTTTATTTATTTTATTTTTTTCCTTATAGATTTCATAATATGGATAAAATTTTTTATATGAGATAATTTGATATGTAAATTATAATAGTGATATTTAATAATTTTATTTTTAAAATTCAATATTTTTATTTAGTTCAATGTCATGTTTGAATGATTCTACTTAACTAAATAAATTTTAAAGGAAAAATGTAGTAAATTCTTGGGGTGTTACAAGTATGATAAAACCCATCAGAAAGAACTGGGTTTCATAATATTCCATCAAATCATAACCAAATGATATATATAAATAATACAAATATAATATGGAATTAAATAATTTTATATGTTCATATTTAAAAAAAGAAAAGGTATTTAACATGGAGTTACAATGTAGAAAAATCCATGATAGGTATTGGAAAAGTAAGGAAAAAACAATGAACCGTAGGGTGATACTTTATGAAAGGAGAAAAAGATATTTTTAAGATGGGATGATATTATTATTTTTCTTTTGAAGATAATTTATATAGAAGGGTTTTATATAAAATAATTAGTATTTTAAAAAACTATTCATGGTAAACACATTTGATATGGGTGGTATTTGAGATGAAATATAAAATTTGGATGTTCCCCTAAATTGAGTATACTTAAAAGAGTGAATCTTGAAGGGAACATAATATATTTATTATACCCAATAAATAAATATAAATTGAACTTTGTATATATTTAAGGAAAAATATACATTATATGTATTGAATAAATGGGAAAAATATTTGGAGAAATGAAAAAATAAATAAAGATAAAACATAAACCAAAAGTAGTGAGGATTGTTCAGAAAACACTTGTTATGATTTAAAATATGTCTTATATAAAATTGACATAATTTAATACATAAATAAAAAATTAATTTGAAAATGGGTAATAAAATATATAATTTTAAAAGGTGATAAAAAATATTTGGGTTCTATAATAGGTAAGGAAAACATTAGCGGGAAGGGAAAATATAGATATGGAGGGGAAAACGACGTTATAGAGGATGATAAATATTATTAAAATTGATATAATTTTTTTGGTAGAAAATTTTCAAGGTAAAATATTTGAATTTAAAAATTAACATTCTTAAAAGGGGAAGATAAATTAATATTATATTAAATCTTTCGGTGTATAAAACCAATCATGTAACTTTGAAGTTCAAGATAATAACTCAAAGAAAGGGGATTTGAGTTTAACAAAACCCATAAATGTTGCAGGAATTTGAATTGAAAATTCATGCATGTAATAACATGAATATGATTTCTAAATACCCTATATTTTATTAATTTCATGAAAAAAATTATTACATGTCCAATATATACACCACAAAAAGGAATCAAGAGGTTAATAAAAATCATATCTCAAGGAAATAAAATTGAGATAAAACCCATTACCTCACCTCAAGACACTTTCTGGGCATGCACATAACATGAAGAATAATAAAATTAAGTTTACCAAAAAAATTATTTGGAACCTTTTTAATATATGTTTCGTTTTATAAGGTTTATTTATTACCACATGTTATTTATTTATTAAATTGGGGTTTAATGATGGCTATATGCGGTGGTTCGGTTAATTTATCTGAAACTCCATCTGTATGTTGACCATAGTAAAATATGATGATACATTTTTACAAAATCTCTAAAAATGTTGAGTTATAACACCTTTTTTATTCCAATATCATATATTTTATGTATTTTCATTGGTTTTCTTGAAATGTATTCAAATTAAGTAAAGTTCATTGATATGTTTATTTTTTGGAATATAAGTTTACTATGACCATTAAATTTTAATATTACTTTCTAGAATGTAAAATATTATGGTTCAAGAATATTAACAGTGTAAAAAATATAAATCTTATACCTTAAGTAAAATATTAATTCCATCCATGTTATTCGGTAATAGAAAAAAAACATATGTTTCTCTTTAAAGGTGGTAATCCACCCGTACACTGACCACACATTCATTTTCCATAGAATAAAGGGGGTATAAAAAACAAATAATATAATTATAATTTCAGAATATAAATCATTTTATAGTAATTACAATATTTCATTAAATGACTCATATCATCCATGTATTAGGTTATGATAAATATAACATGTCATTTGGGGTGGCAATAGTTTGTACAAATGCATGATGACGTATCCATTTTTTGATTGTATTTACGGGAGGTAGAAAATTGATGTTCCATTAGTATAATAAAAATAAGAATATTAATAATACTAATTTTATTATATGTTCATGTATATAATATATATTTGAGGGTAGAAGAAGAAAATAAATAAGAAAGCTCAGTTGAGAGAATTACCTCTCCCATTAGATTTTCTCCCACAAGTAAAACCTTAAGGATCCGTAGATTGGTATTTTGGAAAGAACAAGGACTATAATAAATTAATAAAAATTTAATGATATAATTGGGGATATTTTTTTATACAAAAAAACATTGTAATTTTTTTTTAGAAATTTGGTGGAATTTGTATCCTTTTATATGCGAAGAAAATTGAATTTGAGTAAATAACAATTTATTTTTGTATGATGGAATAACACAAATCAAAGGTTAGTTTCTCCAAAATTGATTCTAATTCAAATATTGGTATGATTTAATATCTACCATGCATCCAAAATTCCTTTTGTTTCATGTTTTAAACTTGT
The DNA here is from genome assembly GCA_963277665.1 of Viscum album. Taxonomy (NCBI): domain Eukaryota; kingdom Viridiplantae; phylum Streptophyta; class Magnoliopsida; order Santalales; family Viscaceae; genus Viscum; species Viscum album. The sequence continues at coordinate 1,751,994,777 of OY728155.1, read as the reverse complement.
TTTTTGTCTTTTATCATTAGGTTTTTATGTTCTACCATATTTTTTTACGGTAGTAGCTAGTTTTTACCCAAATAATTTATATTTTATTAGAAATATAATGTATCCCTTATAATGAATTTTTTCTATTGAAAACATTATTTTTAGATCCATATAATCTAATTCAACTAAAAAATAATAGAAAATTTACTTTTTAACTGTAAAATTTAGTATATATAAGTGACTATTTTTTAAAAAAAAATTTGACAAGTGTTCTAAATTTATATAACCCTTATTAGAAAATAAATGAATGATAATACATTTTTATAAATTTTGAAAAAAAATATTAATGTATTTATATAAAATATATTAATTAAAAATTATACAAAATTAATAAAACAATTCTTTAAAAAAACCCTTTCACCATTATCATTATCATTATATATAATATTTCAAATCATTATTTTTTACCTAAAAATGAAAATGAAATTAATAAATAATATGAACATGATTGAATAAAAAATGGGTTCTATTTTTTTATATTTATTTTCAATAAATGATGAAAACTAATTTTTAATATAAGTGAATAAAAATGTTTTTAGGGTAAAATATTACCTATGTTTCCAAAATGTTAATAATAAGTTTTATAAATTCAAAAATTTATTTTTAAAAGAATAATTTCACTTATTAAACATATTATTAGTTTAATAAATGCATTTTTATGTTTTTAAGAAATACATACTCCACGATGAAGGTTTAATCACTATTTTATTAGTAAAAATGTTATTTTAATACTATTCACCTAAAAGAAATTATTTTAGAATAATCCCAAACTTTCCCATAAAGATATTTTTAACATGGTGAATCCAAAAATGATATTTATTATATCAAATTAAAATTCAAAAATTAATAATTCTATCCTCTAAATGAAAATGAAAAATATATCTAAAAAATTTTATTAATGAAAATTGACTTTTATACACATTATGTGTTTTAAATACCATTTCATAACCACTCCTTACGTAAATAATGTTAATATATTATTTTTTTACATCTAAACATTATATATTATCAAATTAATCATTTAAAATTGGTTGCTTAAATATATTAGGATCAAATACACAACTCTTTTAAACAAACCACTATTTGAGAATATATAATATTTATTATTTATTATTCCCACATTAAATGTATGATTTTTAATTTATTTAAAAAATTTATTTTATTAGAGGTTTTATTATTCATATAATTTTCTTAAAAATATTTATCGAATTTTTCTCATCTTGTTTTAGTTAAGTGTTTCATATGAAACAATTTGACACACATTGTATTAATAAAGGAAAATATATATTTCAAAATATCATGGTGTTATAATGGGATTAAATAATTCAATGAAATGAAATGAAATGATTTCACTAAATTTACAATTCTAGGATTAATGAACTTGGTACTAATGAATGAGGATGTAAATTATAATTTTGAAACATATAAGAAATGATAATAAATACTAACATTCATTAATAAAAATAAATAGTAACTAAATAATATATGTTTAATGAATGGTTATAATTAAAGAGTATAAAAGTTAATAGATAATAATATGGTTATAATACATGTGGTTAAGAATGATATTTTTATGAAACATGATGTTAAATCACTTTTTCAGAATTCACGAGTAAAATTATGGGTTTTATTTCTATCTCACTTTGAAATAAATATTATTTAGGACTAAATTTATATGTGGATATATTTTTGGTTCTCTATATCTAGAACCAAAACTATTTTCATCTCATCTATTTATTCTTTGGGTCTATGTGAATTATTTCCATTTCTTGTCCCTGTGGTTCATAAATCAAGTGACATGTTGCTTTTAGGCAAGACCAAACTTATCTATCCCTTTTAATTGAAAATATTTCTCCATAATTTCCATATTATTTATATTATATTACAGAACTACCTATCTATAATAAATTTATAACTTAAGGTCATTTTCAATTGTCTTTAACTTATGTTATTTTTTTTAAATTATATTTTTTAACATTTTTCATGAGCCTTTTTCTGATGACTTTGAAACTATTTTAAAATGTGTAAAAGAACCATCCATATTAAGTATTTCCATATAAACACATATTCCCACTATTATATTTGTTTATATTAATAAAATATTCTTTTCATGTTTTCACAATTTTCAAAAAGTTATTATTACTCTTCATTATGAAGAAAATAATTCATTTTAAATAAATTTCATAAAAAATTAAGGGTATTTATTCAGATTTTAAAATGAAATTTTATTAATTGTCTTATAATGTATTCTTATTCTATGTCAACATCATTAAATGTTATCTATTATTCACTGGGGATATTCAAAAAAGATAAAATCTATATTATTTTTCTGGGAATATTAAGATGTTTGTTTGGGAATTATCATGAAACCAGTTTATCCTTCATAGGTTTAGTAAGTTATGATATAATTACGAGTGTTTTAATATTATTTTGGAACACATATGTAAGGTTTGTAATTTTTTCTAGATGGTTCTGATATAACCCTATAATTTATTATAAAAAGTTTTATAACTCATAACATCATGTTATAAAATGGGTGGATATAAAAAGTCTTAAAAGTTTACAGGAAAATAGTGGAAATAAAAAGTCCATAATTGTTACAGGACACATGTGGTTAGACCAATTCCATTATATTATTGGGATGTAGTCATCCTAGTTCCTTATGATAAGAATTTTTTGGTTCCTTTCATTGATATATGATTATAATTTCTATTTTTATATTTTTGAGGAATTATTATATAATACATTGTACCTATAAAAACTTAACTCATATTTATTGAATTATGATTCCACACACTCATGGATCATAAATTTTTTATGATTAAATCCTTATATCATGATTCATAATTAATAATTTAGGATACATGAATAGTTGGGTATGATTTCTTTATGTTATGTTTTTGTACCATGATTATGTTATCATACACTCTTGATCATCTTATGGCCATATATTATTATTGATTATTATCTATAATGTTTAACCATATAAAGAATCTGTGATCATATCTTCCTACATTTCCATTACCTAGGTTTTGAATAATAATATTACATAAGGTATTTCTATAGGGGTATCATGCATGAAGAGTATTTGTAGGGCAAACTATTTTTTTTGGGAAATTATTTGTTTAAATATCTAATATAAAAATAAACAAATCATCTTGTTTATAGGGTGTGATTTATTATTATATGAAATGAATATTCATGAAAAATGATCTAATATGTTTTTATATTTTAGTCAAGCAACCTTAGTTGTTATCAAGTTCAGAGATTAGTTAATTTTCAGGATTATGTTTTAAAAATAATACTATATATGTAATATATCTCATAAATGTAATATTTATTCATTAGCTTCATCTATATGACCAAACTTATAAATTGAGAATGAAAATTAAATCACATATCTTCATGTTGGTTCTATTCCACACATACTCTTGAGAGAAATTATCAATTTCAAACATACATAGTGAGTTAGAAGGTAAGTAATATATTATCTTTAAATAAATATAATTATTTATAAATATTACATATATTAATTTATTTCAATCATTAAAACCAAATATATGATCTGGTGATTAAAAACGAAACACATCACTTTGTGTAGGTGGTATTCCACACATACACATGATGCACATTATCATTTCTTATAAGATGGGTATTGAGATGAAAAATGGTTGTACCATATTCTTTATTAAATTTAAGTATGTGTAATATAATTATGTTGTTATTTATGTATGGTTGAATAATATTTGATGAATTAATTAGAATAAAAAAACTTTAAATAGGTCATCTAGAACATATGCTTTCTTCTTGGATATCTCCCCATTGGTTACACTTTAAACCTTCTTGGATTGGTCTTTTGTGAAGAACATGAAGTCAAGGTTATGGTGATAGAAGATGGGGATATTTTTGGTTTGGTATTATCTTCATTATAATTCTCATAATATGTGATGAATAGAATATAGGAGGTTCACTTTTATAAGTTAGAGTATTGACACAGTTTTAATATTTCTAAAAATTTCAATATTATAAAGGTTAAATCATAGAAAAGTATCTAAAAAACTATAAAATTTTAATGATATCTTCATAGGTGTTAAAATCCAATCCTCCAATTAGAAATATGATAATATTTTATATCCTTATCACTTAGTTTTTCCCTTAATTAACTTGATTAACCATTTATTGTGGTGATACATTTTTTCCATAGTTACTATTCATAATGATAAAAGATAAAATTTAAATTTTTACTAAATTTGAAACTACCAATTAAAAAAATACGGAATCTATTTTTCATGATTGAATTTTTATTATTGGCATAAATCACTTTTAATGTTAGTGTACAAAATGCAATGAAAAACATTGTTTAGAAAATTATATTTTTAATCCTAAAAATGAATTCATAAAAAAATAAAATATGACATGGATTAATGAAAATTTTTATTGATTAGGTTAAATAAAATTTATATTATGTTTCTTTATAAAAATAAAATAGTACTTTTAAATTACTTTATTTACCTAAATTAAATGAATGCTCTGCAAAAGGCTTCATTTCTCATTATTCACTCAAAAATCAACAGTTTTAATGAATTAACAAAATTAAATCCCATATTTTATTTTATATTTTGATTAAATAATTAACTACTTTTTATAAAATTAAATTTCTAAAATAAATAAATTTATCTTTTAAATAAACACGTGTAATTCTTGGAAAATTGTTTTTGGTAAATAAAACTATTAATTTTTTTACATAAAAATTTTATAAAATTATTTATAAAACTTTGATGAATATAAATCCATAAAATTAATGCTTAAAAATAATAATTTTGATTTATTTAATATAATAAATGAGGTTTTACCCTCAAATTCATGATATTAAAACCCAAAATAATGGTAACTTCTCATGGTTTTTATGGTGAGACCACTAATATTTTTGAAACTCTTAGCATATTTTCAAAAACACCTATATGATTAGCATTTTTGAGATAGAAAATATTACCAAGTGAATATTGGATAATAATAAATAATTATAATTCAAAATTCTTTCATTATAATTTGGAGATAATATATGGTAATAATAAATATTCTTTAACCAACTCTAATGGTTGTCAGGTATAAAACATATTCATTAAGTTAAAATAAATTTTGTGATGTCTTCATTTTTTGAAGGAATTTTACAGTTATTATTTTTTGAATTCTAGGATGGGTGGATCCCTCACATAAAATTATTGTCAAGAATTATATTTGATTGTATATAGTAGTGTCCAATTATTTTATTCCCCAACCATGACTATTTATAAAAGGGATTTTATAAAGAAACATTTTTCAAAATCAATGAATATTGATTAACAACATACACATTATCATTCCTTAATGTAGTAAATATTTAATAATTATTAGAATCATAAATCCTAAAATAATTATTTTCAAAACATAATAATAAATAATCATCAGATAATTAATAAATTCAAAGATTATTATATTTTAAACAATCAAAATACAAAATATTAGAAATTATAACTGATTCGAAATTGCTATTTTTTTTAGGATAATAATTATTCCTTTAGGATTTTCACCAAAAGTTACCTCACTACTTTCCAATTTCACAAGATTTTTTAATATTGAAAAGTTTCAAATAATATTTCTAGAATATACACCATCTAAATACCATAAGTTCTTACTGATACTCTTCATGTATTGAACCTACACATAATTAATTAAGAAATGAATTTTGTACCCAAATTTTCATTAGTTTCAAAATGATATCACAAAATGAATTAGGAACTAAGAATTTATAAAAAATTTTTATATAGAAAAATTAGTATTTCTATAAAATTTATATTTGGGACAAAATTTAAAGAGATTTTTCTAGAACTATTTGATACTAAACTAGAAAAAGAGTTATTTTTTGAATTTTCCTTTGACCATGATGGTATCTAATTCCAATTTCTTATCTAGGTGTCGTTTATTTATCTATTATCATATTAAAATATTATATTCCATTGATAAATTACTCAAGGTCCTTATTAATTATATCATATAACATTTTTGGCTCAATATTTCACTTCAACAGTGAGGCACTACATTCCTATTAAATATTAAGAGAAGTTTTATCACTATAGAAGAAAACATGAAACCTTTTTAGATTTATTTATATTTAATTATTCCTATTCATAATTTTTTACAACATAGATCAATATTTAAATAATTATGTACTAAAAATTTTGGAATCTAAAAAACCATTATTTTTTGAAAATATCAGGGTATTACTTTTTTACCTTAACTGAATAAGATATAAAATAGATATTAGTTTTCTCAATGGCCTCATCCATATAACTATCCAAATAAATGGAGTTAACTTATGAATTTCCCCTATAAGACTTCATTTCATTATTCTATTCCTTTCCTTTATATTCATAATTCTTCTTGTATCTAAACTTGGGAAAATATACTTTAATAGTCCCTTTTTTTACTAATAGTAGACTACATCAGTAATTTGTTAAACAATTTTATAGATTCCTTTTAATAATATTTTCCTTCATAAGTATATTTATAATGAAATTTATCTTCATATTAAATACCCTAAAACTTTTTTATAATTAAGCCATCTCTTCACCAGTATCTAAGTCAGATTTATATTCAATGGTGTTAAAAACTTTTATAACCTCGATTGATTTTGTCTGTGATGCATTATAGGAAATAGAATTTTAGGGTTCAATGGTATCATCACTGTTTACATTTAATTTCTCCTCATATATCACTAATTTCCTAATTATCTCTATGAATGTAATTTTATTTATGTCACATGACTCACCAATGAAGATATAATTTCATATTTAATGATGAGGTAGATATATCCTGATCCAAAATACATAAGCTTTATCACACACTATCTATCCAAGTGTAAAAATGTTACTAATAATTTTTTTAAACTTTAGATACATTTTTTAAGTATATTAATTAGGTTTCATTTTAAATAAATCATATTTAATCAAATGGGTATTCAATATCATCTCTTTAACAATAGATAATCTTTCATAATATACGAAGTGAGTATCCCAACATGAATGGTAGTTTCGTAATAGATATTCTATTGAATTCATCCAATCTTAAATCAAAATAAAAACCATTCACTACTTTATTTTTTTGTTAAAATAAATTGTAGTGGCATCACTCCAATCATGTATAGAATATTTTAGTTGTTCCAATTTATCATCTATAATTATCTAAATGAAAAAACCCTAGATCTCAAGATATATTTTAATTTAAATTATCTATTGATCATTGTTATATCCATTAATTTAAGGTGGTATCTTTATCGAATATACTATTGATCTATATGGAACTATAATTATATATTTCTAATAAAAACAAAAAACATAGATCTTTTATAGAATAATTGACCACGTTGTAATTTACATAAATATATAGAAACAAATGATAATAGATAAAATATAATCTTATACAAAATTATTTATATAGTGGAGTTGTCAAGAGGGTTGTGAATTAAGCATATAATAAAAATGTATATTAAAAACTATATTAAAAATATTACATTTTAGAAAGATAATATTTAACTAATATAGTACATATAACTAATTTAATTTTTTATAAAAACCAATTAATGATTTAAAAAAAACATATATAAGAAATTAAGATTATCTAAACATTATATAATACTATAATCACAATAAAAAACATATATATCATTAGTAAAATTTAACTATCAATGTTACTTTTCAATCACAATTTATGTATTATATACCAAATGAAAAAATATTGTTGATTAAAATTTTTTGTTAGGAATTTTATTTTATAGATAGTAAGAAAAACAAATTAATGCACCAAAGAATTATTAACTAAAGTTTCAGTCTCATGTCAAGACCTTGTCCTCTTTAAAAAATAGTATCAAATAGTCAAGAATGTTAATTATAATAAATAGGATTATCCAAAACCCGGATCATGTATCCATAGTACAATAGCACATAGTGGTGTCTATGATATCACCACAGTTCTTCCACATTTTTTTGTGGGAAACCAAATTTGAAGGAGATTAAATAAATATTATTTGAGTACTCTTTAATATTGTATAGGAATATTTACTCAATAGATGTACATAATAATATGATAACAACACTAAAATCATATAAAACACACACACACATATATAATTATGAAGTTCAATTCACCATTTACACTGATTGAGTTTTAGTTTATTATCAAGGTACCTTCTCATTACCGATGTCTTTATTCTCATTTTAAAGTAGTCTAAGTGATCATATTTGTTCTCTTAGACTTTTCATATATTCACAACTGAAAATAGATTTTCATAGAATTTAGAATAAATATAGTAACACGAGTTTCCTTTTCATTATTTCACAATAACTTCTCCTAAACCTATTTCTTAATTTAAATAGAGAAACACTTATTCCAACTATCCATTAAAGAATAATCATTTAAATATCCTCATATTCATCATGAAATAATAAGGTCTTAAATGTGATGAATTCACATTTAATTTTCCAATATTATACATTGGAATATATTAAATAAATATACTCATATTTAGTTATGGTCGATCCATGTCTTCCATGTTAGCTTTATACATCATGTTTGATCTAATATTTAGGTAGAAACTCCTTTTTCATGGTCATATGGCATTGTCATTTTATTTGATCATAAGTTCAATTGAAATGGACATGTGATCAATCATTTTCACATGTGTTTGATTCAATTCAACATACATTCACTTCACATTATCATAAAATCACTTCAATACTTTTCCAATATTCTAACTTTTTCATGCAGTTGTTTGGTTTTACCTTATAATAGATCTATCATAACATTTCGTTTGTCTAATAATTTTTCATTTGGATAATACAGTTGATTGGATATATTGTATGGTCACTCCATTTTATCTTTTAATCACCCGGTTTACTCTTTAGGTTCCTTGGGGAGTTTTAAATATTTTCACCACAATTGATTGATTAGTCATAAAGTGAAGGGGACTTAGTTTGTGCACATATTGGTATCCAATAAATCATACTTGAGGATGAAAACATTGGATTTAAAGTATTATCTATTGGAGATTCAAGTGATGAGATCCCTAGTCAATTATCATTGGACATTGTAGATGGAATTTATGGTAGAGGAATTCATATACTAAGGAGGAAAAAGGGGTAAAGGGGAACTCGAGACTCAGGGAGATGAATTATACATAAGGTATTGATAAATTTTTTTAAGTATTGTTCTCATATTATTTAAAACATGGAGAAAAAATCCATTAAAAAGATTGGGGCCATGGAACCAGAATGAAAACAGACTGCACATGTCCAGGTACTGAGATACTCTGGGGTTGAAGAAGATTATAATAGGAATGTTAGGCCTGAAAGGTATAATCTCAATAATATATCTTAATGTCTTATATATTAGTTCCTACTGATTATTTAAATTGTTTGGTATAGAAGGATTCATAAAAAAAGAAAAAATTATGGTAAAATTTAACCATTCAAAATAAGAAATTCTAGAGGAGCATTTCTTGATTAATACTTCATAGTAGGATGTTAATTGAATGATTGAGATATTGACTGATGTTTATACTAATGTAGATATATGTATTTGGATCATAAGAAATATCCCATTCTGATATTGTCCTACAACTAAAGGAAGATCATCCAAGAAGAGCATACTTAGACTTGGGACAAGATGACCTATAATTTTCAAGATCTTATCAATGAAGACCTAAATATAAAGGTAAATGCACTTGATTAGAGTTTATATAGGGAGAATTCTTATAATAAACCTAAAAAATCCCTCAATTATTTTTTGATCTCTTATTGTTTTTGATGAACCCATTTTCAGATATTTTGATCATTCCCACTTTTTCCTAAAACATTCTTTAATTTTTTTTCATTTAGTCATACATTCAATCCATTTATCTATGGATTCTCTTACATCCATTGAGAAATTTTATTAATTTATATACTACATCATGTGTTTGAATCAACTTATTCATTTAGATATATTAATCTTTCTTATGTTCATTTAAATACATTTATGGCCAGTTGAGTACATGGAGAAATTTTATTTATCTAACATAGACTCACCTGTATATTAAAGCAGTTAGTTGAATTTCATCATGAAAAGGATACATTTATTTATATTCTATTTGAATCATTGTAAATTTTTCATATTTATCCAAAAATAGGTTTCTAATGTTGAAATTATAATTCCTTAATAATAAAGTAAACATGATTTGAATAATTAAAGAAAGTAATTGTTATCCTAAGACAAGAGTAACATTCACATAGACCATATATATAATTGAAAAACTTTATTTCTTTTATGTATACCCTTATATGTAAAGTTAAAATGTAAATTACCTTTATTGAGAAAAATCTATAGAAAGGTAACATGAAATGAATATAGTTTTTATTATTTTATTATTTTCTTGAAACACAATGACTAAGATACATTTTATCCTTGAAATAAATAGGATTGTATATCACTGATTTGTTTCATTTTATCATATAATTTTCATTTTTAGTGTAAAAACACCAAACACAAGTTGATATATCTTCAATAACTCATCATGAAAAAATAATGGTAAAATAGATCATACATGAAACACATGTGTAGTGGACACCATCTTTCTTCTTAGATGGATATTTATTAAGGGATATCACAAGGAGAATTTGATATTAACCTAATAACTATGAGGTTTATATACCAGTTTTTGGATCCATGAACACTTTCATGATGATTATGAAATGAAAAAAGTTGATCCAACACCTTCATGGAAATATTAACGAGCTTTGATGTGGAAGTGATCTTTTTGGAACTCTTAATCATCTATACACCATCCAAGAGAACCACTTATATTTGATAATTAGTTAAGGAAACATTCTTCATTCAATAAAAATGTATCTTTAATCAATAGTTATTATCAAATAATTCTCATGATTTATGTCTCATTAATTAGTCACATTGAAATAACTCAATGAAAAAAATTATACCATTTAATACCATCAAAATGGATTAATAACTAAAAAAAACCATGTGTGGATGGGTGTGGAATACACAATCATTTCATGCTTTAAAAATCAAGGTATAGTTCTTCTAGGTTTTAGTTAACATACAATAATATGCTCTCTAACATTTTTTTGGTTGACATTAATGTTCATTATGATTCATGATTTAAAGCACTTGGCGAGATTTTTGTATCAAGGTAGACTTTTGAGGGTTGGGTCAGTAGGATTTTGGGTGTTGTTGGTTTTGAGTGAGGATCCCAATTAGATGAGGTGTGTGGTATATGTTCGATGGATCAAGGATGTATATAGAAAGAAGATACTTATAGTTTTGGGAATAGTATTTTTGTGATGGGTGATCATGTGATAGAACATGGCATGGGTGAGATGCCTTAGGTCATGGGAATAAAGCACAATAGTTCTTCCATATATATGGGATTGACATGAAATATGGTCATGGTTAGTGGTTTAGGTGTGTAATAATATGAATGATGAGGTGAATCTCATGGGAGTGTGGGTCAATTTGTGTAATCAAGTGGTTGGGGAGCTTAAATATGTTGAATTCAGATTAGTTCAAGGTGGAAAATCGTAATGACCTATGAGACTATTATTTTTTGATTCACCCTACCTTAGAGGGAAGTGGTGGTTGGAAAGGATTTGTGAAAAAATCATTGACGTGTATTGGTATTTGTGTGTTAGTACAAATTTTTTTGATGCGTTATCTATTGGAGAGAATTCTTGAGTGGGTCAAGGACCAGTGGATTATATGAGATGCCCAGAAGCTTGGAGTCATGGATTTTGGTTAAAAATGGATGGTGGCATTATAGATATATTGGGTTATTGTGGCCCAGTCAATCTGATACGAACATTTATAGAAATTATAAGGCTTGATAATATGATTGTTCAAGGTTAATGAGGAGTGAAAAACATGTGATGTTGGAATCCATTAAGTGTAGTGGATGAGTATTAATGTAAATAAATCCATATGGTTATGGTAAACTAATGTATATTAAAATGGTTGACCATTGTCATAGGATAATTTTTTAGATGGTGAGGATGATTCTACTTCTGAGATGAGAGCATGTGGTGATAATTGTTTTTTTTCACTCAAAAATGAGTGGTATGGTCCATCACAATCATTATGAGTGGTAATGGATGGATTTTCAGTTATATATATTAGGATTTTGTTTATGCAGTGAAATGATAAAGATACTCTAAAAATGGGGGGGCATTGAAATGGTCATGAATAAGGTGATACCGATTAGTGTATGATTGTCATGGAAATAAGATAATAGTGCATAGGTAAATTATATTTTTTATGGGTTAATTAGTTTCTTATGTAGTGAAAAATGTACATTTAATGGGATTTATTAGTTTATGTTTTTCCCGACTCTCTAATGCTCAAAACAAAAATTGTCTAAGGAATGTAAATGATATAAAATTTTTATTATATCATGTATTTATGGTATAGTTATCTATGAGAATATAATGTATTTATCAATGAATATATGTAAAGTATGTTTTTATGGGAAATAGATCTAGGATTGTGGGTTTGGGGTGTCAAAAATACCAACTCAACTTTAGTTGGCACTCATTGTTTTATTTGTACTATTTTTTAATGTGTAGCCCCAAAAGGATAATGGAAGATTTTCATGAATCCTCACTAATATCATCATGTATAAAAATGTCTTATTCCCCATTTCACATAAAATATTCAATAATGGTGTATTTTAGGAGTAAGGTGGGATAATATCCCAAAATCCATTATATAATTAATAAACTCTTTAAGAAGAAATTATCCATGATTTTCTACATGATGTTTTTTTATCTTCTTATCAAGCTGATTCTCAACATCAATTTTGTATTCCTTGAATTTATCTAATTAATATTAATTATTAATCTTTAAATATACATATATATATATATCTATTAATGTCATCAATAGAAGTAAAAACTCTTATAATCCACCCATTCATTCAATTATAAAAGTTCCATGCACATCTATGTGAACTAGTTCAATAAGATTTATGCCCCTTTCACCATTTCCTCTAAATAGTGATATAATAAATTTTCCTTATGAACACATGTGACATATTCCAAGTGGTTTTTGTTGAAATGATTCTAGATATAATTCTTGATAATATGTTATCATATTCATTCCAATAACATTTTATAGTTGATGATTACATAGTTCAGTGTGATATGAGACATGTGAACTAGATTCATTATTGATTACCAAAAAATGATTTCTATATTCCAACACAAAATACTAGTACAAAGATAAAAAAAACCATAAATATTTTTATATATCATATTGATATTGAGGTCCAACAATCCATTTTTATATAAAAACAATAAATGCATATAAATGTGCATTCTCTTTGTAAACAAATTATGTGATGTGAAATAATTATAATTATATTATTAATATCCCACTATTTTATGAATTTCTATTATCCCACACAATTTTACATGGAATGTAAAAATTCATGGACACACTAGTGGAAAGGAACCTTATTTCCACTATCATAACATAGGCTATGGAAATTATCATTATAAGAAGTAATTTAGGTATGCAGTTTTTTCAAATACTATTTTATCCTTGAATTATTGAGTGGACTACCTTATATTTAAATCCTAAATCATATTTACTCAACAAATTCCACAAAATTTTATATAATAGACTATAAATATTACACTAAATATAAGTGAAAACAATTCAACTGATTATAAATTTTAAGACTCCATAAAATTAAAAGTATTGTTCAATATGGTATGAACGATATGTTAACTATGATTCTATCTTTACTAAGATTATGGAATGATTTCCCATATATTATTTCCTTAATGTATTTATTTTAATTACACATAAATTTCCTCAGTTTATCCATTACATTACATGTTAATATTATATTGATTTTACATTATTAATTAATTAACCCTCCTTTTTAAAAAAAATTTATTCATTACCCAATTTTTTAAAATTATATTACATTTTTTGTTATCATATTTAATTTATGTGATATAGTATAAAAATAATTTAAACATAAATATACATAACTAAATAAATAATTTTCTAGTCAAAAAATAAAATGAATAGAGTAAATTGATAATGAGATTTCAAATCTTTCATTTATTGAGATAATGATAAATAAACCACTTAAATAAGGGAACAATCCTCATGAGAGGCTTTACTGGAGTCACATAATTCTACCCTCAAACATTGTGTCTTGTTGTTTGGTTTCACCTCAGTTAAGGTCCTAAACTACTTCCTCTATTTAGAGCTCCATACTTTACATGTGTTAGAAATATAAAAGGATTGATGTAGGATTTATTGATAATAGATTTAGTAATTATTCTTCAATAATATGCCCAAGGTTTATTGAAAATAAGGATGGTCAAAGTTGATGTCCAAGATATGTGTTGACATCATAATAAAGCACATTGGATTTGTTGATAATATAATCATTAACAACACACATTGAATATGATCAAATATTAGAAGCATTACCTGGGAGATTGATTATTTCCAAAGTGATTATCCAAGGTATATTGTTGATATAGCTATTATTGTTGGATATATCAAAAAGATATGTTTGGTCAAGTGGAATAATTATGGTTTCCTTTCATAAATGATGTTATTGGATTGTGTTGTAGAAGAATGAAAACATGAAAAAAAGGGAAATATCATACTATTGTGGTTGCTATGATAGGTATGTTGAGAAATGATGCATATTCTACTCTATTGAATTGATTTTTTTAGATGAGTAGAAAAATATATAGTGAATATAGAAATTTTATAGATGATATATTTAGGGATAAATCCAATGTTTTCACACTCCACAGTCACCATGATTACACTGCAATACTGATGGTTGCGACACATTGAATGACAGGGGATGAAAAAATAAGGCCAAACATGGATGACTAGCCAAGAAAACATGAACCTGCATATTTGGGAGAAATCTTGAACATGGATGTGAACCATCAAGGTATCTAGCCTCAATTACTCTATAATGATGGATAACCTACATTCAGGTAGGAGAGTCCATAGAAGAAGTGGTCTATGCCGCAGGGTGGAAGTACTATGGTAGTTGTCCATGTTGTAGGGTGGAAGCATAGAGGAGGTTGGGAGTAGAACCTATTTCTCATAATCATTGAGCCATGGGAGGTGATTTCATATATTCTAAAGGAAATAAAAATTAGTTTCTAATGTGTAGTGTGATACTTATTGGAAAATCCATAGTCTAAAAACCATGGTTTAGAATTATGTGCAAAGGTTAATTGGACCTCATGTAAAGGAAAACCACAAGCACCAATCATAATATAGGGTTAAATGAGTGTACATAAGTGAATTTTTGGGATTAAAAGTTCTTGATATATGGATATGATTCAATGGGGTTATTGGATGACTTCTGTAATGATCTACATTTTGAACCGGGAAAAAATACAAATGTTTTTGAACTTTTTTCATTTACTGAACCTGTCGTTCTTAAAACCGAGCCTCAAAACAGAATTCCAATATTTGGTTCACCTAGAAGTGATATTTTTGGACTTTGGTGAAGCTATTTTAAGTTCCCCTAGTGGATCATAGATTTTTGAGAAAACTAGATTCGGAAAATGTGGTTTTTGGAAAACTACAGAGGGCACACAGTTTATCTGAAACCATGCGGACCATTACAAGAAACCGTGTGGAATTTTTTATGGGGATAGGGGTATTTCACATGGTCTGATCAAGGTTTTCTATACCTTTATCCTATCCCATGTGAGGGGAGCTTCTTAAATATAGGGTGTTGCATTATTGGGGCATGGTCTTCTAAACAGTTCAGGTCAAACCATGCAGACTAGTATGTTTAATGAATTAAATTAATTTAAAACAAAACAAAACAAAAATAAAAATAAAAAATCCCTCCCATTATCTCTTTCCAGAACCACATGACACCATCATGGGTTTCTCCCATTCGATGCATGACACTCCCTCCATAGAGCCTCATCTGGTCTTGATTTTTAACCGTTTTTCCACTGATTCTCTGTACGATCCTTCATGGCAAACCTTCCTCTCCCATATCCTCTTCGTTTTTGTCTAAGATTCAGTCTATACATATCACTACCTAGATTTTATGAAACCCTAGGGTTTGTGTATAATGGTTTTTTAGTTTTCTATTGATCTATGTTGGTGCGAAGGGACTCTTGGTACCCTTTCTTGCGTGTTCTGACAATCGGAACTGAAGGCGAAGAAGTTCAGGTTATCTTGGTTTTCCACCAATGATTTGGTGTAAGGGTTTCATATTTTCTCATTTTTTATTAGTTTATATTTATGTATTTTGAAGTTTATGAGTCTGATTTATATTATTTTATGTTTTTTTGTTCTTACCGCTTTAATTTTGTGACCCTAGTGTTTATTGTAGTTTGTTGGATTATTCTTGAGGCGGGTTCGAGTCGTCGAAGTCTAAGGCAACTCTCCTGCATGTGAACAGGTAAGTATATATATATATATATATATATATATATATATGTACGGGTTCACCCATTACATGTATAATCATCCATGGTAGTGATTATACATAAATGGGGCTAAGAGTTTTCATGTATATATATAAAAAATGCATGCGTATGTGTGACATCCCGAACCAGGAGCCACTAAATGGTGCCTCAAGACATTTTTCCACATGCCCTCAAGCGTGCCTCCCCATATTACAGAGGGTTATGACTACCAGTGAGGGTATGGTAAGTCATTCTTGGGGAGAATATACCCTCTTTTATCAGAATATAACACCAATGAAAGAAAATAAAAATATCCAAGTGCAGAAGAGTATAAACGACTAAAACAAATCCATGTCATATGATAACCAAAACATGAAAATAAAATACTCAATTAAAAGGTATAACATTTTATGACAATGAAAGTGTCATGTGTCTACAATTCAACTAAATGTAAAGACATAATCACTTCCAAGAAAGTCCTGAACCACGTCCAGTTCCGTCTACCATGCTCAAATCCCAAACTGCAACTTATCCCAGGGCCTTGACCTTATCCTTTCCTACAACAAAAAAGTTGTCTCAGGTGCTGATCAGAAGGCCTTAATAGGGTGTGAGTACAACTCAGTAGGCCACCGCCTATGGTGTCTAAAATTAGTCCAGTCAAAAGATAGCGCATGCAGTTTTATGAAGCAATAAATACAATGCATAATTTAAACAGTTATCACATTGTCATTTAATCTTTAATTACCACATTAGGACAATTTCGATTCATGTTTCCCATTTGAATAATCATTCATTATCATTAATAATTTGGTTTAGGTCTTAATACTAGAACCCCAAATCTTATTTGAATCACCATTCATTATTATCATTCATTGGGTGTAGGTTGTCATGCCTAGAACCAAAATCTCATTTAGAGTAGTTTATCACGCTCAGAACTCCTTTTCTCATTCGGTGTAGGTATTTAGGCCTAGAAACCCATAATATCAATCTTGGATAACTGTTAGGGAGGAACTCCATGTCCAAGTACCAACTTCTAATTGGTCTAGAATGTCATGTCAAGAACCACAAAAATCTCATCCATTTAATCATTCATTAATTTAAAAGAATTTTCCACATCATTCCATTTCTAATACAATGATTAGTTAAACATTTAAAAGGCCATTAGTTACCTTAACAATTAACTAATCACATAACCCATTAATTAATTCCTCAATTAATTAATCAATCAACACAATTCTCATTCCATAATTAATTTTTCCCAATTAATTATCCATATATAATCTAAAAATGTCATAATTAATTCTCAAAATTAATTATCTTTCATCACATCATGGCACATAATTAATTCCAACAATTAATTATCTCTGGTCAATATCATGGAACATAATTAATTCTCACAATTAATTATCTTACATAGCCAACCATCATTTCATAATTAATTCCCCAAATTAATTAGCTTATCACAATCAATTCAATATATTAATTAAAAAATATAAACCATAACAAATATACAAAATATCTATTTTGGAAATCCCCCTTCGTTTGTTCTGTGATTCAATTATCAATTAATCACCAAGGCAACACAAGTCAATTCCACATTCCTAATTACTCTAATTTTGGAAATCAATTATCAAGGGAATCTAGAAAATCATAAACTCACATACACATATCGAAATAATGACTATGGGAGTACAATTTATACCACCTACTTCACTTTATTGATGGATGTTAGCCCAATAGAAATCCCCAAAATTCGAGCAGCACAACATTGTAGATCAAGGTTCAGATCTAAATCCCTAAACCAAAATTAATATAAAAGGCATTAAGATCTTGAAAATCTAGATCTTGATCTACAATCCTAGATCTAGATCTCAACTTGTAGGTCTAGATACAAGAAAATGGGGGATATATTTCAAGAAAATATATAGAAAAGATTAGATAAATTACGAAATAAAAATTGGGATAAAATCTACATACTGGAACAAGAATATATCTTCTATATGGGATTTAGATCTCGAAGAATGGTGTTTGGATCGAATTTGAATACCTCTAGAAGGCTTTAGGAGCACCTAAAAATTGTCAATCTCGAGCCATGTTGAATTAGAGAGGTTTTGGGGGTTCAGGTGGTTTTAAAACCAATTTTCAGATTAAACTGCTCCCCGTGCATTGTTTCCCATGGGAGGTCACACAGTTAGGCCAAAACGTGCACCAACCATGTAGTCTTCCACTAACCACATGGTTATATGGCACATGGTTATGAAAACCATGCACCAACTATGCCAACTTCCGCTGTCTTCATGGTTATCTTGTGCACGGTTTGGCCAAATCTTACGTAAACTGTGTACAACCCCATTTCTTCCCAAGTTCCTTAAAAACTTTACCCAAACACACCCCAGGTCATACCCTAACCCAAATATACTTAATAAAAATAAAAAATTACCTAAAAAAATTCCTGATATTGCTCTAGTTAAGTCCAGGATCTTACAGTTGGTGAGTGGAGACAGTTATATGTATATAAGAATATATTTACAGATCCCATTGCACATGTTAATGGCTATGAAGTCATGCTCATAGGGTTCATGTGTCTTTACCTATATATTAAGGTTCATATAACCAGTTGGGGAGCAACATCGTTTAGTTAGAAAGCAACAGGAGACAAAGTGGATGGCCTGATTCCACTTTGAGGTAGGGTCCCATTACCCTACCCTTTTAGTTTATTAATTCATTAATTAATTGAGTAACATTATTTGTGTTAATTAATTTCGTATGGTTTCTTGGTCTAAATTATTACTTTGTCAAAGTTAGTGAAAGTATTAATAGATATAAATTATTATTTAGTCGAATAAGGTCTTGTTTTTGAAATAAAAACCCTCCAACGGAGGTGCACTGCATTCAAGATAAATATGTTGTGATATAATTTTTTTGATTCCTACCTAGTTTCCTTGATGTTTTTTATGCTTGAAATTATAAATTTTGAATGGAATGATAGGTTTTCTAGACCCTTTATGTTTCATTTTACAATTATTCACATGTTGTGTTGCTTTGAAACAACTCTATACATTTGAGCCCTTCAAAAGTAGTCACTACGTCTTAACGAGATAAATGTTTTAGAAAAGGAAAACATAATGCTTAGAATGGATTACACAAGATAGTGTATTATTTTAAGGGTAATAATTATGACTCCCTTCATTAACAATTTTACTTTGAACCAATTTTCTATGTTTAGGAAAATTGAGTGGAGTGACTGTGAGTAGGATAACCCAAATCAAATGACATACCTTGAATAAATGGTTTAGCCACACTAAACTATTTGAATTGTATTAAATGGTTTATTTTAAAGGGTCCCTTGAGATAGGATGGAATATGGTTAATGTCATGCTTTATTTGGAATGGCTTAAATGGGATAAAATGTGTTAATTTTAAATGCATAGGATATTATGCCTTACATGATAGTTTTTTAAGGTTTTAACCTCTGTATAGATTATAAATATGGTATGGCTGTATAAAATGCATAAGAGGTACTGCCTTAGGAATTATATTATAATTATGATTGATTGAATGATTATGGATGGATAAAGTTTTACCCCATGCTAATTATGTATATGATATGGTTGGGATGCATTCTTACCCCACTCAATTTAATGCTTTTGATAAATGATAAGTTAGAGAATTCCAAGATATGGTAATGAATTTTGGTATTGGGTAAGGGGTAGATAATGATATCTCCCTTGAAATTGGATGGAATTGTCATGTTACGATCCACCCTAGAATATATATTTTATTCAAAAAGTTCAAGAGACAGTGATGGATCCTGAACCTAGGATAGGGGTAGACCGTGATAGCTCCCCTGGAATTTGTATGGTGGTGGAACATCCTGATCCACCCTAGATTGTATCTATTATGTGAAGGTCAAGAGAATAAGGGATCCAGGACTTGGGTTAGGGGTAGACTTTGATATCTCCCCTAGAATTTTTATGGTGGAGGTATGTCTCGATCCACCCCAATATGAATCGAATGCTTGCATGCCAATAGACTAAGGGCTATTGGTACTAAGTTAGGGGTAGACCATGAGAGATGCCTTGGAATTGGATGGTGGTGGTGAATCCTAATCCACCCCAACATATATTTATCTACTTATATATATATTTACAAAAATTTTCCATGACCAGACTCTAATCCTAGAAACAAGACGAAATAGGTATAGCCATCAGGTGTCCCTTAGGAATCTGAATGGGTGTTATTTATTTATTCATTTCTTTCATTATCTCTCTATACTTTCATGTTGATTAATTCATATCACACTATCTAGATTAGGCTAGACACTAGTGGTATCATTCTACTAGGATTTATATCTCACACCCTACTCAGGACTCCATTTCAATGGGGTACTTGAGTAGATCTTCTTGTTTGTAGGACCTAGGTTATTTTTTGTGTCACTTGTACCTAGGAGATAGGAGAAAAAGACTAAGACGGAGATTACGATTCTCATGGATATATCCCTTGGGTATTGTATGTATATTATTTATTTTGTACTACAATGTAAAACATACGATTTTTTTACTAATTTTAGTTATGTAACATCACTTTGACATCCATGTATGCAATGTATAAGCTGTAATTTTCCACTTTTATAAAATGATTATTATCTTTCTTTTACTATTGACTTTAATTTTTAAATTATTTACACTATTCTTGTTATTCTATTCTATTTGAAATTTGATCATGAGGGTACAGTCTCACCACTATCACATCATGAGACCCACGCTACTAGTCAGAAGCCTCTGGTGTATGGGGATATGTGCTTGATGCCATGTCACCCACTGGTCCAGATACCAGTTTGATGGTAAGCTATGTCAGGAAATTATAAAGTGGTATTAGATGATGTTTCATTTATTTTTTCATAATGTAATGGATTGGTAGAAATGAGATTAGGAATGTGTTGATTCTTGGTTAGTAGTGGTTCTTAGGACTGATCACCCCACATACAATAAATGACCAAGTGATCAGGGCTGGGAATTGTTGTTCATGCTATTTTCTATTACAATCGATATGATTTTACCTAGATAGATTGTTTTACTTTCCACTACTTATGATTTATGGAATTTCTGTAATTTCTACCCTTTTCCTTCTATGGAAAGGAAGTTGCATTCCATGCATCATGTTATACACAAAGAAATTCACATTCCATGCATAGTGCCACACCATGTAGTTACATTAGGAGGTTTCCTTCTAAATTTTTATTTTTTGATTTGATTGATATTCTATGCTCTTTTTTATATTAGTATGCCTGATATATGCTATTCCATTCCATGTATTCTTTAGCATGCATGTTTATATAACATGTTTCTATGTTATTGCATGTGATATTATGTTTTTACTGTTTTGACATATATAACTGGTTGTGATTACAATAAGGGACAATTATTAGTTCTAAGGTGTATAGGAACCTTACAATTGGGAAAAGGAAACTCTTATACTCAAGACATTGATAACATGAAAAGGTTGATAATTTTTAAATTTTAAATGGGTTTGGTTTAAATATAATAGGATCCAAATGAAAAAATATAAAGTGTATGGGAACTTTATAGGTTGGTATATGGATATCCATATAGTTGGACTGTTACATATGTGAGCATGTTGTTTTTTTAAATTTAATTAGTATCGATTAATGGGATCCAATTTTCAATCCATGTTGTGTATGGGTGCTTTATTAATTGTGAAATGTAATCCCATATTAAATTTAATGGAATGATTCTTTGGGAGATGTTTCTAACTATATAATTTGTTTAGTTATGATCTGTAGTGAATTTGTTTAAATGAGACCCTTTAAGGTTTCTATATATATATTAAAAGTAATTTAGATGCTAAATTACCTGGAAATTATGGGATGTTAAAAGTTGATAAATGTTTAAAGATGATGTTTGATATAGCTTTCCTATGTTTCCCTTGGGGAGTTAGCTAAATCAGGTACCTTGTGTTTTGTTTTAAATGCCACTTGATATTTTTAAAATAAATATTTCAATTCTTGAATATGAAATGTGAATAAATTTAAAGGTCTTGGAAATTGAACCTATAGTGGTGTCCTTTATTTAAAACCCTCGCGTATGGGTATTATGAGTTTATCTTGAGTTTCCTTGGAATAGAACTTTTAGTAATGGATTGATGTTGGTTTTAAACCTGGTGACTTATGTTAGTGTGACCGGGTGCCAACATCAATGTTTTGTTTTTAGAGGGGGCTAACTGTGGAAGGTAGTACCCTTGAGTTTATAATCCTTTCAAGTGTTGTGATATTTATGACACTTGTGTTGTTCATGTTTCATTTTCAATTTTAGGACTTTTAGCTTCCCGATGACCCCCATGTTCAGACAAGTGGTTATTCTTTCCTGACCTTGTTATGGGCATGAGCATCAGGAAATGGTCATTTTCAGTTGGTTAGGAATTCCTCAGGCGTGTTCGACTGCTTCTTTGGTTGTTTAATCTATATTATTTTTCAGAGGAAGTATGCATTGATAAATTCAGTACCGTTGAGTGTTAAATAAATAACGAACTCATTGATTTTGGTTAAATAATTGAGTTTTGTGCCTATGAGTGCAGTATCGGGTCATATTCAAGTAGAGTGACATGAGCATTAAATAACGAGTTTCATCCCAATGCCTGTGATTTCTTCTTAGATACTCAAGTGGTTTGATATGTTGGTCCCGTTGTTTTGACTTCCTTTATATGTTTTAACACAGTGATCATGTCTCTGAGGATCTCCATGATGGTTTTTATAAATATTTCATTTTAAGTAGAAGTTATAACCAACGAGGACCATTGTGAAATGGTTATTTTGTCCTTATTTTGAGGCTTGTTGGTGTTGTTTTATGTCTGTGTTTTCTTGGTAGCACACCTTTGATATGGTTCCCTGTGTATAAAACCTCTAGAAAACACCGATGGCGTTGGAGGACTTAGGTGGTGAGTTTGAACAGACATGGAATGCCTTTAGGGGTAAAGTCATGTGTTTGGTTAATGAAGGTTCTTCAGGAGGTGAATCTGAGCCCTTTCTTTGAATTTGACTAGTGGTGGTTTGGCCATTTTTTCCATCAAGTGGTTAGTAGTGTGATTGAATTGAAACTTTTTGAATTCTCTTTGTGTAATCTAATACATGATGAGAATGACCCCTATCATTTCTTATTCTTATATTCACTAAAGAGATCATCGGTCTTACACTGCACTACATTCTTGAAGATCTAATAAGCTTTTTTGGTGGTTCCCATTTAGTTTTTCGCACACGATGTGTGGTTTTATTCCATATTTTGATTAAGAAGCATCATTAGAGGTTGGGGGTGGAATTCAGTGGGTGTTTTTGTTGTAAATTAAAGAATCCTTGGGAGAATTCATCATGGTTCAACTTATAAAATGTTGGTGGTCTAAGACATGCATCTTCTCAATTAGTCAGTTGTAGCGGCTTGACTTTTACTTTTCTAGTTAAATGGTTACGGTTGGTGAAGAACCATTTTAAAGGAATTTCATCAAGTGAAGATGACTTTGGTTTGTGTTGGATGCTGCTTTTCATAAAAAACTAGATCAACATGGTATTTGGGGTTTATGGAGAAATCTACAATTAAATCATTTTAAAATCATGCCAGGAGTGTTGTAAAATTATTAAGGGAGTGCCTGTGGTGATAATTCCAATAGTGGTTGAGTCATAACTTGTAATTGGATTCTTAATGTTAAATCCTAAGGTGGGAAGTAACTTTTTCCATGTGCAACGAGACAACTATGGTATCATTTCTATGGATGAATGGGATCAAGTAATAGTCTTTTTAATGTTTCTATTGAAAAAATGAGTTTTGGATCAAGTCTTGGTGGTTTAAGTTCTATGTGTTTAATGGAATCCTGGATGTTGTGTTGGCCTTTTGGAAACATAATGAAACCATTTTAATGAATCCTTAAAACCCTAGTAGGTTGGGTGTGGTGTACAATGTTCCCTAAGGATTCTTGGAGATGATAAGTTCTAAGGTGGGAAGGTTGTAATGACCTGTGTTTTGAACTAGACAAAAATATGAAGGTTTTTTGAACTTTTTCATTTACTGAATTGGTTATTTTTAAAACTGATCCTTGGAATATAATTCCAAGATTTTGGTCACTTTGAAGTGATATTTTTGGACTTGGGTAAAACCCCTTTAATTTCCCCAGGTGTCTTGAAGAGTTTCAGGGGCATTGGATCCTGAAAATAGGGTTTTTGGAAAACTATAGAGGGTGCCCGATTTGTATAAAACTGTGCGGCCCATTGTAGGTAACTGTAAGACCATTTAAGGGAAAAGATACCTTTTTCATGGGATACTCATTGTTTCCTAAAACATGCACCTATCCCATGATAGGGGAGTTTCTTAAAAAAAGGGTGGTGCACGGTTTTCCAAACTGTCCAGGTCAAACTGTGTGGATTGATCCATTTAATGAATTTAATTAATTTAAAACAAAACAAAATAAAAATAAAAATAAAAATAATACACTCCATTCCCTTCTATTTCCCCAAAATTGTGTGCCACCCCCAAGGGGTTATCCCCTTCGATGTGTGAAACCCCCTCCATGGTGCCTCCTATGGTCCCTATTTTTGGCTGGGTTTCCAACGATTATCCACGTGATCCTTCATGGTAAGACCTCCTCTCCCTTCTCCTACCTGTTTTGACCGAGATTTCATATCCCTGTCACCCTACCTAGCTCAGTCGAAACACTAGGGTTTGGGGATAATGGAGTTTCGGTTTTCTTTTGATCTAAGGTGGTGCGAAGGGCCTCTCGAGACACCTTCTTGCGTGTTTCAACAACCGTCATCAAAGCCAAAGAAGTTTGGGTTTTCTCGGTTCGCCTCCAATGATTTTAGGTAAGGTTTTCCTATTTTATCCTTTGTTTATTAGTTTATATTTGGAGATTTTGAGGTTTATGAGTATGAGGTATTTTATTTTTTGGTGTGTTGGTCCTTACCACATTAATTTTTGAGACCCTAATGTTTGTTGTCGTTTTCTAGATCTTCCTTGAGGTGTGTTCAAGTCACCGGAGTCTAAGGTGACTCACCTGTGTGTGCATAGGTAATTAAATATACATATATGTGGGTTCCCACATTACATGAATAATCATCCATGGTAGTTATTATACATGTACAGTGCTTGGTGTGACCATGCATATATATAAAAATGCAAGCGTAGGTGAGTGGAGACAAGTATGTGCATATAAGAATATATGTAAGGACCCCCTTGAACATGGTCATGAACATGAGAGCATGTGCATAGAGGATAGGTGTCCTTACATATATGTGAAGGTTCATATACCTAGTGGGGGAGTAGCATCTTTTAGTTAGAAAGAACCTATAGCTGAATTGATGGCTTGGTTTCACATTGAGGTTTGGCCCCTTTCCTCTGCCCTTTTAGTTTATTAATGCATTAATTTACTGAGTAGCATTATTATATTTAATTAATTCAGTATGGTTTCTTGATTTAAATGATTACATTGAGAAAGTTAGTTAAAGTATTAAAATATATAAATTATTTTTTAGTTGAACAAGGTCATGTTTTTGTAAAAAAACCCTCCAATGGAGGTGCGCTGCCTTCAAGATAAAAATAAAGTTAAAGAATTTTATGCCTCCTGCCTTATTACCTTGTTGTTTCCTTATTCCTGAAATTATAATTGTTAAAAGGGATGTTAGGGTTCTTGGCCCCTTTATGTTGAATTTTCTAAGTAGGCACATGTTGTATTTCCTTGACCTACCTCCATACATTTGAGCCCATGAAAAGTAGTTTCTATGTCTTAATGAGATAAATGTTTTAGAAAAGACAAATAGAATGATTATAATGTATTAAACAAGATAGAGGCTTCATTTAAGGGTAATAATTATGATTCCCTTCTTTGAAACTTTTAATTTGATGCAATTTTCCATGCTAAGGAAAATTGAGCGGAGTGACAATGAGTATGATAACCCACATCAAATGGTGAACCTTGAATAAATGGTTTAGCCATATTAAATTGTTTGACCTTTATTAAATTGTGTAGTTTAAAGGGTTATTTGATATGGGATGTAATATGGTTAATTTCATGATTTATTTATAATGGATTAAATGGGATAAAATGTGTCAATTTTAAATGCATAGGATGTTATGCCTTATGTTATTGTTTTTAAAGGGTTTTAACTTTTTATAGATTATGAATATGGTATGGTTTTATGAAACACATAAGAGGTACTTCCTTATGAATTATATTATAATTATGATGAATTGAATAATTATAAATGGGAGGCAGTTTTACCCCATGCCAATTATGTATATGATATGTGTGGAAGGAATCATTACCTCATGCCATTTAATGATTTTGATAAATGATAAATTTGAGAATGCTAAGAGACGATAATGAATCTTGGTATTGGGATAGGGGTAGACCATGAGAGCTCCCTTGGAAATGGATGGTAGTGGAACATCTCGATACACCCCAAAGTATATATTTAATGTGACAAGGTCAAGAGATGGTGATGGATCTTGGGCTTGGGTTAGGGGTAGACTTTGATAGCTCCCTTGTTATTTGGACAGTGGTTGCATGCCCTGGTCTACCCCAACTTGTATCTATTACGTGAAGGTCCAGTGAATAAGGGCTCCTTGACCTGGTCTTGGGGGTAGATTGTGATTTCTCCCCTAGAATTTGGATGGTGTCGGTTTGTCCTAATCCAACCCAACATGAATCTAACACTTGCATGCTAAGAGACTTAGGGATCTTGGTATTGGGTTGGCGGTAGACTATGAGAGATCCCCTAGAATTGGATGGTGGTGGAACATACCGATCCACCCCAACATATATATATTTACTTATATATATATATATATATTTATATATATATCTATGTACACAAAGATGACATGACCAGACTCATATCCTGACAACGATCCAAAGATGGTATAGCTATCAGGTGTCCCTTTGGAACCTAGATGGGTGTTATTTATTTATTCAGTTTTCCCATTATCTCTCTATACTTGCACACTAATTAATTAATATTACACTTTCTGGATTGGGCTATACATTGGTGGTGATGACCTATTGAGATTTATATCTCAAACCCTACTTGGGCCGCCATTACACTAGGGTACCTGAGTAGATCTTATATTTTGTAGGACATAAGTTATTTGTTGTGTTTCTTGTACCTAGAAGATTAGAGAAAAGGACCGATATTAAGCTCAGGATTCTCATAGAGATCATCCATGGGGCCTTGATTTCTTTTCTTTGTTTTTTACTACAATGTAAAACATATAGTTTGTTTACTACATTAAGTTATGTAACATCACTTTGAAATCCATGCATGAATTTTATAAACTGGCATTGGACACTTTTATAAAATGATTATTATCTATCTTATGCTGTTGTATTTAATTTATCTAATGTTTCTCCTATTATTGTTATTGTCTGTTGTTTGAAATTTGATCATGAGGGTATAGTATCCCCAATATAACCTCCTGAGACCTTCACTTCTAGTCAGTATCCCCTGGCATATGGGGAGACACGCTTGAGGCCATGTGACCCATCGGCCTGACTATCAGTTTGATAGTAAGATGCATAGGGATGTTACATGTTCTGAAGGCATTGGATATTTGAAGGTCTCCAAGACACATCATAGAAGGATATACCATGGTTCCCATGGATAAGACAAAGTTTACGGTATAACTATTCCTTTCACTATGAAGTGTATGAATTGTACTGATGTAAAAAATTTGTCTGTATCCATTACTATAGGAAAATACAACATAGTGTTGTTCCCAAAAAGTATCTAGTTCAATGTTGGAATTTTTTAGCAGATTTTATGCCAAAGATCATGTGAGGATGATGGAGGAATTAATGGTCATGTTTTTTGAATTATGTCAAAAATGGAGGACCAAGATACAATACACTAGACCAAACAACAATGAAGTATTAAAAGAGAAAAATTCACAATGGTATACCTAGACACATCATAGATGTCAAAAAATGGGAGGTGTTATGTCATATTACATGTGACAATGTTGCGGCTAGGAAGTATTCAATCAATTTGACATCCTGACCCAGGTACCACCCAAAGGTTCCTTGAATCCTTTTGGCCACATGGCCTCAAGTGTTCCTCCTTGTATGCTAGAGGCCTATGACTAGCAGATAGGGCCTAGGGTGTGTCTATGGGGATACTATGCCTTCATTACCATAGTATAGCACAACTTATATATAATAATTGGTAAACAGAAGAACCAATATAATAAATAAACAACTATTAGTGAAATTTAAGGATAAACATACAAAAAATAAAATAATAATACTCAATTCTAGAAACCAAATCATATTCAAAATGATAATTTCATGTCATGTATCTAAAAAATAGGAAATCATGGACACAAGGAATTAGTAAATACATGCTACACCAAAGAATAAAAAGAAGCTAAAACTATACAAGAATCCTGAGATCTGGCCTGGTCATCTACTACCAAGCTCAATCCTAAAGTAAGTAGTCATATTCATGTGTCCAAGGAGGAACACTTCCTTTTATCATCACCTTCATATATATAATCAGTTTCAGTACCATTGGTGGACTAGATAGGGTGTGAGATAAATATCAGAATGCCACCACCAATGGAGTCTATACCATCCAGTCTGATAAATATAGAAATATAGTGTGGAGGTATATATAAATTTTATGCAATATAATAAAGCCAACTAATACATACTTCATCCTCATCATGTAGTGTATCTGAACATGTAATCATTTAATTAATTATGTTCTAATTTATAATAAGTTAAGTAAGTGGATACAATGTATTACCAAGGCATCCTATAATGATAATAATATCAAATTATCTAATTAAATAAAAAAGGTTTCATTGATTATGATAATATTGAAATAGGATCCAAGGTAATAACCAAAGAATCCATTACCTCAGGGGCTGAGCTAACTCCATGAAAACATATAGATTGGATAAAGGGGGTATGAGTGTAATCCATGGTTCATCACCCAAGTAATTACATAGTAATCCAAGGTAATCATGTTAAAACCATGAATGGGCCTAATGGGGTTCATCCATGGTGCCACATGTATAAAGACATCAAGATAGATCCAAGTATTATATTCATGGAATCCTAATATCTAGAAGATAGTGAAGGGATACTACTGTGCCATTTTGGTCATCCAATAATATAAAAGAACCATGTTCCAAGGAGGAAATATCCCTTGAATACTATCTCCTTGATTCAAAATGGTGTCCTCTGAGGGATCATGGAATTACATTAGGAATCCAAGGATGGCTCAAGTATGATCACTCCTATAAAGATGAAATGACCCATGTGCAATATGATCATTATAAATGATTCATTATTTAATTAAGTCCATGAAATACTCATACATTTAAATATTTTATAAGGTTCATTCCATTGCCTTTCAAACTATATGATAAGGATGAGTAGGAAATACAACCATTTATTACATCCATTCAATTTTTAATTATTAGGTTTAACCCTTTACCTTTCATAAGAATGACATCATGGGCTAAGGACATTCCACAAAATAAAATTAAATATATAAATATCCATGAAAAGTTATATCTATAAATATACAAGACATTTAACATTTAAAATGTTAATTAATTAATTTAAACACATAACTTATAAGTTTCAAGTGATACTATAATTTTGAAATCCTTCGAGAAATCAAGTATCAATTAGTTATGTAAGAACTATTACCTTAAAAGGGTCATGTGATAACACACCTAAATGATGACATAGATAGTCATAACAAATCCACTAAAGGCATAATTAAGGAAGCAGCCTAATTGAGGTGGATGGTGTTAAAGACTAATATCCAATGAAATGAATATATTATATAACAAGGTCTATAAAATAGATTAATAATGATTATAATAATTTCATATGAATTCAATAAGCATCTATATTCAAAATTAGTGTGCACACATTAAAACCAGTTTATAAAATGGATATAATTGAGGGATGAGTCACAAACCACCTACCTTGAGACTATAACACTATCCTCATCTTGTATTAGAATTTATTTTTGCCTAAATCAGAAGAAAATAGAAGAACAAATCATCTACCTAAAAATAGTGTATACAAGCTCACACCAAAATAGTGTATTTGATATAAAGATTAATTAAGAAATGATCATAAGGGTTGTAGAGCCTACCTGGAGGAATCCAATGAGACCAATATATGCTCAATCAGACTTTGGATGAAAGAGTTATCATGAAACCATAGTTAGGACAATATGGGAGCTCTAATATAAAGAAGAATCCCTCTGGCCACTGTAAATGAAAAATAAGAGGGGGTATGATTAATAGGTTTTTAAGGGAAAATGGTAAATTATCCCCAAAATTATAGGATCGCATGGTTTCGATGCATGTTTGACCAAAATGAGTTCCAACCATTGGCCCCCAATACCTAAGGAGTGACCCTTTAGGGTTTCATGCACACAATTTATCTAACCATGTGCAAACCATTTTGCACAACTCTGATAAATAATGAATACCCTTCCGCATGAGCGTAAAAACCTGGGAACATGGTAAGGGAAAATTGTGTGCATTACTTGTACAATTGGAGAGCCTATCATTATTAAAAGAAATCATCCAGACTATATCACACAATTTCTACTAACCGT
Organism: Viscum album; assembly: GCA_963277665.1. Classification (NCBI taxonomy): domain Eukaryota; kingdom Viridiplantae; phylum Streptophyta; class Magnoliopsida; order Santalales; family Viscaceae; genus Viscum; species Viscum album. The sequence continues at coordinate 1,751,963,592 of OY728155.1, read as the reverse complement.
GCAACTGAGTGAAAATTTTCTCAAATGGGGTTCTAAACTCCTAACAAGACTCAAACACAACCGTAACCTCCATGATCTAATTAAGAGACTATATTAGGTACAAAATAATGAATTATATTGAATTTTAAATGTATCCATAACTCATAAAAAACTAGGTTCTTAAAGAATTCCCCACATAAAGGAGCTCATCCTCAAGTTCACCTTCCAAGGGCAAGAAACACTATATGATAATTACTCCATGCATTGATAACGTATGTTGTCCACCTGATCCCATGTCTCATCATGTACCCAGACTTGCTTCCATAGAACCTATGTTAAAGGGATAGATAATCCTCATAGAGACTTCGTTATCTAGTAATTGATACATATATAATACTCCTCAAATGATGAATTAACATCTAACTCAACCTCCTCCAGATAAATATTATGATATGGGTTAACATGATAATGATGAAGCTATTAAATTTTGAATAAGTTGTGTATGAAAAATACCTACAAGTAAATGAAAACTTATTGTCTACTAACCAAAATATCTCAATGATCTCAAAATGGACAAAAAAGTCATGGTGATAACTTCCCTTTCCTCTGTATTTGTCTATGCCCAGCCCTGGGTGATACCATCTAGAAAACACAATCCCAAAACTCGAACTCCATATGTCATCGAAAACGACTAGAATATGATTTATTTTTAGACTAAGTAGTATACATATGCTTCTTGGCCATCTAAACCTAATCCAATATCTCATGAACGAGTTTATGACATAGTATTGGTACCTCCCATTCCTCTAACCAACACAGGGGTGAATGATATATCCTACCATACAAGGACTAGGAAGGATCCATCAGAATCATTTCCAGATAGCTATTATTATAGTAGACTCGATGAGACGGGTATGATTCTCCCAAGAATCACTGAAATCAAGGATTCATGGTTGAATAATTTCATATAAAACCTATATCATCTGTTGTGACTGGCTATTGGATTGAGGGTGAAATGTTGTGCTCCAAAGCATTTGTATACCTATAGAATTCTGTAAACCCTTCCAAAATAGTGACATTGAATGAGAGGACCTATTTGAAATAATAGTATGAGGGACCCCATGTTTTCATATGATCTCATGGACATGAAATATTCCAAGTTTTTCTACTATGAAAGTCTCCCATACTATAAATAATTGGGATTAATTCATCAGTAAATTCATGAATACAAAAACTATGTTACTACCTTAAGTTGATTTCAATAATCCGACTATAAAGTCCATGGAAATATCTTACCATTACCATTTTGATATTGGATTCTCATTTAAGAATAAATCAGGAAAAATGTGCTCTTCCTTCACCTACTGAAAACTAGAACACTAAGTGATAAAACCTATTATATGATGATTCATCCCGTAAAGCCAATACAGGTGTCACATATCTCAATACATGTTGGAGATTCTTTGATGAATTTCCTTATGAGAAGAATGAGAATATTGCATCAATTCCTCTCTCTTATTATTAGGAACCCATATTCTCCCATGTATACAGAGGATATCTACTCCATCTATAGACCAATATAGAGGTGGGTCCTCATAAGAAATACTATCCTTGAGAACCGACCCCTCTTGTTCTAAATACTACCATCTCTTTACCCACTAATGGAGTGAATAGGTAATGGTAAAGGCTATAAGTGAATAATTTACATGAATCATGAAACTCAATATGCATATCAGAAAAGAGGGCCATCAATTTCCATTTATCACTGGATTTTTTATGTCCTGCACCTAATTTTTCAGACTCAGAACAACTTCTATAGAATTTCCCTTTATAGGTGTCTTGATATGCTCAAAATTAAATACTGAAGGTACTTAACGCATCTTCGATATTTTATATTCATTTCATGTTGTGTAATGATATATTTTTGGTTCATGTGGTTTATATACACCACAAAGAGATCATCCATCAGATAGTGTCTCTAGTAGCGTAAGGAATATATAATGGCTACAAGATCAAAGACATGCATTGGTTAGTTTCTCTCATGGGGCCTCCACTACAAATATCCATATGAAATGACTATATTGTCCTATATTATTAATACACCTAGTCTGATTATTGATTCATCACTGAACACTTTATGTACTCTTCTATACTCTGGAAGAGTTATAATAGGCACCAAAACAATCCTTCCTTTCATGCACTAAAAATATTTCTCACACTTTTATAACCAAAGGTACTTCACAACCATATCTTTAAGACCATTAAAATGTGAAATAAGGTGTGAAAATTACTTTTTGAATGTTTCGTAATATCCAGGTTGACCCAAAAAAAGTTTATATCAAACATGTTCTTGGGATACCACCAAGAAACTACAACATTGAACTTCTTTAGGTCAATTCATAATCCTGACTATGAGATAATATTACCTAATAAGTGAAAATTTTCAATCCATAAGTTTAACTTAACAAGATTATCATGTAGTTGGTTCTCCATTAGTGTATTCCAGATGATCTCAATGTGTTTATCATGGTCTCTACAAGTATGAGAATACATTAAGATTTCATCCAAAAATACCATGAATAAATAATCTATATAGGGGTTGAAAAACCTATTTATCAAATACATGAAAATTGTCAGAACATATATGAGACTCAACAACATAACAAGATAGTCATAAAGAACATCCCTATTATAGAAATCTATAAGAGGTATGTATGAAGGCCTGAATCTCACATGATGATAGCCCAATCTTAGTTCTATTTTTTAAAATTCCCTAGATCCCTAGATATAGTAAATGAAATCATCTATACAAGGTAGTGGGTAACATTTATTAATCATAATTTGGGTTAACCATTAGTAATCCATGCACAACAAAAGGGTCCCTTCTAAATTTTTGGAAAAAACATGGGTGAACCATAAGAATATGTACTATGTCTAATAAATCCTTTAGGCTATAGATCCTCTGAATATCTCTTTAGATCATGGATCTTAGTAGGTGAAATCCTTTATAGGGGAATTGACACCAGAGAAGATCCTAGAAGATTTTAGATCATAAAATCAACCACTCTCTCAAAAGGTAAGCTAGAAAAATAATCAGGAAAAAAAATCCAAAAATGATATACTGATGGAGTTAATTCATCTTGATGTAAAACCTGAACCTCCATGAAAACACTAGAAAACATGGAAGTCACTCCACCTGGCCCATGATGATCTGGACTAGCTCTACTGGCATGGAAATCCCACTCACCCTTATATAGATAAATATTTCCCTATGCTAATGTAAAGGAAAACCTATGGTGATAGTAGTACACATAGGCCTGATATATAACCAACTGATCAATATTGAGAATGAAATCAAATCCCATCATCTCAATGTCAAATATGTCCCATAAGAAGGTATAAAGCTTGCCTCAAGGTGGAAGTCTCTACATCAGTGTATTCTCTTAGACCATACACCCAACAACATATTCAGGGTCATCAAACTATAGAAGTACTGAATTTCAATGCTGAGACATTCCATGATTGATAAATATATAATTGAGTGTGAAGGATATGTATCAAGTAAGTAAAATAAAATAGTGGAGGCTACTAGATTAGTTCCTCAATCTGTAGACAGTTTTACACTTTGATCCTCAGTTATCGAATGTAAACCATGAAACCAACCTAATCCACAAACCATTTCTACAGTTAGACTTCCTAAAAAGGTCCAATCTACTATAATTGATGATTAGAAGTATGGATACCAAGTCTGTAACCTCATCCTTGTCCTATCCTACTGATGATACATTAAATCCCTACCAGATGTAGCATAAAAGATCCATCACCTGAAGTTGGTTCTACTGTGGAACCTCTTCCACTAGAAGTAGAAATAAAGGACTACTAGAATATATGAATATTCCCTATATGGTCTCTAGCATGACACTAAAAAGGGTATATATTACACTAAGGATTCAGATTCCCCTACCATCCACACTCAAGGTATATAACGAAGCTGCTATTGTGGATACATTGGCCTCTACTTCTCTGATGAGAAACCTCAAGGGAATTCTTCCTTCTACTAGAATAACTACTGGCCTATCTCAGTATTGAACCTATATACCTAGAGATATCATCTTATTTTTGGTATTTCTAAATGATAATGGTAGGATTCATGATCTCAAAAAAGTAGGCAGGCCAAATAAATTCACCTGAATATGGATAGAATAATTAATCCCATGCAAAAAACATCTACCAAAAGAAAACTCATAAACATCTGGTAGAAGAGAAAAGTTCTACAACTTAGTTTAATGTGTTTAATATTCCATAATAGACGTAGCACCCTAATATAGGTTCATAAACACTATTTTTTAGTCATATATCAGTATATGAGGGAAAAAGAATTCATAAAAGATTGTCTGGTAGTCATCCTAGACCATTCCCTGATGGTGACTAGCCTGGGTAATCAAATACAATTAGTGTTAGGTTGAATCACACTTCTTGTAGGTGAAAGGAATGACCCTATAGAGGAATTTACAGATGCTCAAATAGATATAGTGTGGCCTATATCCATGACTCAATATATTATGGTCCTCCATCCCCCACAAATATGGGATGATGTTTCTGCTGGAAATCGCGAATCAGATTTGCCATAGTTGGTGCAGGTTAAGGATCATCCTATATAGAAAACATTAGTCATAGGAAACCCTCATGAAAATGAAAATCATTTCCTAGTATGTGTATTTATAGTGGTGCCTAAATTTTCACTACTAGTGGTAATGATGGTGGATCATGGCCCACCAACTCTGAAGTGTGGTCGTCACAACCCTCTTGGCGCATCACTCGAGGAATTCATGGTGCCATATCTTTAAACATTCCAAGAACATAACTCATAACATGATTTAAGAATTTTTATAAGCACTAGTGAAATTAACTAAAATGTATAAGGGATCAATACCCATGGTACAACCCCAACTACCAACATTGAAGGCCAAGTTATTGATAAGTGTTAAAGTTTGATTTATAGGATTTCTAGTAAGTGAAAGGGAAAGTAACACTTTCTCTATTTAGTTACTATAAATTCTATGATTTTATAAGTGTTGATTTACTTTTAAAGTTTTCATTTTCTTATTTAAATATTAAAAATTTGATTTAATGGATCATTGTCCCCAATTGATAAGGGCCCACACACTCAATCATGAAAATTGACACCCATTCAACTTATATTTAACCCCAGTTACATTTGGTATCATAATGTAATGGGTTATATACAATGGATAGACTCAGTAAATTACACCATCCACCCCATGAGAGACCATAAACCTCATTAATTGAAATTTTAAATCACTTAATTGTAGACAAATAGTGGCTCATGTAACCAAAGGTACATGGTTGTCATGTATAGAAACTAGCTATCTAAGATGCCACTATCAACCTATATAGGAAAAACTATTTAGATTGATTCTAAAAAAAAATATTCCCTAAAGAAGATGTTGTTAACATACACATATATAACCACCATATATCACAAAACAATCATAGGAAACCCAAGAATTGAAAGCAATGAAATGAACCTATATGGAATGGAATATGCTCAGAAACTGAGTTATATGTTCCTAATACGATGTATGTGACATTTATCCTTACATTAGAAGTCTAATTTAAATATACATAAATCATATAAAAATACCAAAATTCATGGTCATTACCCAATTATGGAAATATATCAACTATAGTAGAGAAACACAATAAAAAAAAATTTCTAATTCCCAATAAACTTGGTATTTACCCCAAATGTGGGTTGACTACTACCAAACATAGCTTATAAAAAATTCCAAAAAATTCCTAATATCCTATTTATATTCCGAAAAAATAAGAAAAAATAAGATAAAATTCCCTATAATACCACTTTGTGAAGTCCCAAAACAAGTGCCACCCAAAAGTGCCCAGAAGCCGATTGGCCACATGGCCTCAAGCTTGCCTCCTCGTATGCCAGAGGCTGTTGACTATAAGCGATGGTCTAGGGAGTGTATGTGTAAAGACTATGACTTATTACCAAAGTGTAGCTCAAAAATTATATACTAATAAATATAAAACAAAATAAATATAATTAATAAACCTGGTAGAAGAAGATAAGGGAAAACGTCCAAGAACAAAATAATAATGCTCAAAGATGGAAACTGAATCATTTTCAAAATGATAATTTCATGTCATGTCTCTAAAAAAAGAAAATATTAATACAAGGGAGTATGAAATACATGATATAAAAATAAATCAAATAGAATAAAAAACTTTCCATGCATCCTGAGCACTAGATCGATCATCTCTGACCAAGATCCATCATAAAGCAATCAGTCGTGATTAGGTGTCCATGGCAGAATGCTTCCCCTTATGATCACTTGTATACATATAATATTCTCAAGTAACATCAGTGGCTCACATAGTGTGTGAGATATATTTTAGTAGGCCACCAGTAGTCGAATATATATCATCTAGTCTCCGAAATATAAACTGACACTGTGTAGGTATATATAAATATAAAGCAATTCTATAAAGATACATGATTCTTACTTCAACCTCAACTGGTAATTTCACTGAACATGTAATCATTTAATTAATTAAGTTTCAGTTTATAATAAGTGAATTAAGTGGAACCAAGGTATGACAGAGTCATCCTATAGTGATAATAATGACATAGGGTACAAGGTAATTACCAAGGCATCCTTGATGATTATAATAATGAAAGAGGATCTATAATAATAACCATGGAATTCTTCATCTCAGGGGTCAAGATAACTCCGTTATAAAATATAGCCTATCTAAAGTGGGTATAAGTGTAATCCAATGGGAATATCCTAAGGAATTAAACTATAAATAATTCCAAATGTCTAAGGATATCATCCAAGGTATTTAGGGGATAAGAATGAATGGACCTAATGGGGTGAATCGATGTTACCACTTGTTCGAAGACATCAATCTGGATCCATGTAGTATATCCAAGGAATCCTATTTTCTTGAAGACAATAAATGGATCCTATGACATCATGTTGGGAACCTTCTAGTATACAAGTACCATGTTCCAAGGTGGGTATCTCCCTTTGAAACAGTCTCCTTGAATCATGAAGTTTTCCTATGAGTTCTCTAGAAATTCCCTTAGGAATATAAGGTTGTGTCATGTATTACCACTCTTATAAAAATGAAAATTTCCATATGTAATAGTTAATTTATATATAATATGTTATTTAATTAAGGCCATTTAATACTCATTCCTTTAATAATTTATAAGGTTCATTCAATTTCATTTCATACTAAGTGAAATGGCTAAATTGGACATCTAACCATTTATTACATTCATTCCATTTTTAATTATTAGGTTATTTCCTTTACCTTTTAAACGAATAAAAAGGAGGTATATGGACATTAAACTATATGAAATTCATTTATAAATATAAAATACTAGTGGTATCAATAAATATACTCATCATTTAGCATTTAAAATGTTAATTAATTGGAATGCTTACCTTATAAGGTTCACATGACATTATCCATGTTCAAGAAATTTAGAAATCAAGGATCCATTAGTTATATAAGAATACTTACCTTAGATGAGTCAAGTTATAATGCACCTGAACAGTGGTGTAGATGATCATAAAAAATATTCAAAATGAATGATTAAGGAAACATCATACTTGAGGTGGTTGTTGTTGAGGTCATAACATCCAATAACATGAATATCATATGTCATAAAGTCTCTAGAATATTATTATAATGATTAAAAAATGGAATATGTATTTAATAACCATATCCCATTGAAATCGTAATATACACAATGACAGGGGTATATAAAATGGAAAAAATGAGGGGTTATTTATAGACCAACTACCTAAACCCTATATTGATCTCCTTATTGAGTATATTTCTTTAGTTTCTCTTGGATTATAAGAAAAAGTAATAACATATCATTTTCCTAAAAATAGGTAATATGACCTCTCACCTAAATAGTGTAGCTGATATAAATAAGAATGGAAAAGAAATCCTATAGATTGTAATGCTTATATAGAGGAATCCAATGAGACCAATTGAAGCTCGATTATAATTCAGATGGAATAGTTACCATGAAACCTTTGTTAGGACTAGGAGAGAACTCCATCATGATGAAGAATCCCTACTACCATTGTAAATGATAAATAGGATAGAGGGGTATGATTAATAGGTTTTTAATAGAAAAGTGTTAAATTATCACAAAAATTATAGGGTCACACACTTTTTTCACATGGTTGGAAAAATAGTGTGCCTATAGTGTGAAACCAACTACCTAAGGAAGGACCCTACAGAATTTCATGCACATGGTTTTTCTAACCATGGGAAAACTATGATGGACACCTCTGGTAATTAAGGTGGACCCATCTTCATATGTGTGAATCCTTGGGAACATGTTTAGGTAAAACCATGTTCCCTGTTTTTCCCACTTGAAAGCATCTCATGGTTATGAGAAAGTTTGTGAAATGGATTACTTGGTTTCTAATAACCATGTGCCTAGTTCATTTTTCACCGGTTGGGGTAATGAGCTCTGAATAAACACTGAAAATACCTATAACCTTTAATAACTCATTACTAATCTATATTATGTTCAAAATAATGAATTAGATTAAATTTAAATGGATCCTTACCTGATAAAAAAATGGGGTTACCACAATTAGCTAGTAGTTCCACCAAAAATTGATGGAAGGGGAGTTATTTCCTTGACTCTAGGGTGTTCAACTTAGATTCAATGGAACATTATGATCCCATTAATTATATGGGACACATGTCATGATCCTAGGAAATATGATATTTAATCTTGACTATTAGATTGAAATGTGAGAGGGTAATTATCTATAATGTTTGTTGTAGTAGTTCTAGAAAATTATCCCTAAACAAAGATCGTATTGAAGATCAAAATTTCATAGGAGGAAGAAGGTGGTGTTCCAAATTATGGGGAAAAATCTAGATTAATTGGAATCATTAAAGACCATTAAAAAGTTTATGGAGGTGTTTTTAGTTAATACTTCAATGTGAAGATGGTCTATTGTTATTCTAGAAAGAAGAAGGCGTAACATCATGGTGTTTTCACATTATGTGAAAAATTATACCAATGAGATTTCAAAAGAGCATCTATCTATATTGAAGGATGCGTTCAATGATAGTGAATCTAGATAAGGGATATACATTTCTATAAAATATGTAAAGGTGATCATTTCCACTGGTAGTGATTCATTGAAGGAACTTTTTTTGGAGTTCCCCTATAGATGTAGTGAGCTACCACTAATCCTTTTATCATAGTGATTCTAGGAATAGTATTGACCTAGCATGATACTTTTTATGAAATGAGGTTCATAATTAATTTTGGTGCATTTTAAAATGATGATACAAGCTCCTCGGGTGTATCCCAATGAGGTTGAACCAAGTAAATACTAGTTTTAAAAATTAATTTAAACATGCACACCAAAATAGATCCATCCACCTAAATTATATCTCATTAAAGAGTAATCATTGTGAAACTCAAGGTTTTGAGGGAAAGATACTTGAAGGGAAAGTGAGAGTTTAATGGAGAGTGTTTTAATTTACATTGATGGTTCATATCATGAATCACCCCCACCCCTATCACGATTGGTATAAGAGAGATATGTTCAATTTTTTATTTATTATTACTCTCTCTTGATCTAAAGTGGTGCTAATGAATTCATCCACTATGATGGATCCTTTATTTTATGTAATTAATTTCATAACATAGAAAAAGGATTTCATCTAGTTTATAGATTCTTCTCTTGTATTTTCTTAGGATGTGGTAGAATATGGAATTTTTCTATTAATACAACACATAATAATCTTTGAAACAGATGATAGAATAATTACAATTGATTATTTTCTCAAAGAGGCATTAAAAGAGTATCTTAAATAAGACATTGATAAAAAATGCATCATTTAATGTTCTCCAAATACATTTGGATGCAACTAGATTTTTTTTGATAATAGGAAAGGATTAGTGATAAGAGACTTATGACAAAAATAAATAAGAATAATAGGTGAAAGAAAAAGTCATCCTAGAATTTCTATTTTCTATCTGATGTAAATATTATCTAGATAACACTAATTATTCCATCATGTAGATAATGATGTAAAATGTTAGTCTCTCTATAGGGGTTAAAAGGATATGTGATTCAATATATGGAATTGAAACACAATAAAGTTTTTATTTTATGGAATTCACAAGTAATGAAAACACAAATCGATGGAGTATCATACATTCAATATTATGCAAAATGATTATTTATTTATCAATGGAAAATGAAATATTAATGAATGAATTAGTGACCCTGATTTTTTGTATACCTAAAATGGGAATTAATATTAATTAATAGAGTAACATGATTAAAAATATTTCTCCATAGATCATGATGTAAATTTCTATAGAGATGTAGTTTAAGATTAGTATCATACCTCTTAAAACTCATCTTGAAGAGAAGATACAATGGGATATATATACTACATCAAATACAAATGAGTTGGATGAAAATACTGAATAAAAGGATAAGGTGATAATAGTCATTGTGTAGAGTATGAACACATCAAAAGAGAATGTGAATATCTTTCTGAAATATATCTCAACTTGGGAAAAAAGATAATTCCATATATAAAATTTGGATGTAAAGTTTTCATCCATGAAAAATATTGAATCCCCCCTAAAATTTGATTTTATTAAAGTCCTTTTATTGTTGAATATTTGGGCTCATCATGAGTAGATTTTTAGAATCCAACATGACCAAAAATATTATAAGAACTCCAATAGTTCCAAATTCTCAATCATATAGAGACTAAATGAGGTTTGATTCTTATGGTAAATGTTTCATTTGTTCTAACTGCAGTGACATAGAAAGGTATTGAAATTAGATAAACTCATGGGAGGATAAATAATATATATTGGGACAATCCACTCCTATTACATAAAATAATATTGGTTATTAAAAGAAGATTCCTATTAAGTTGGAAAATAGGTTCAATGTTTTTGGGGATGGGAAAGAACCTCAATGAAGGGTGTATCAAGAACCAAAACATATATAATCACAAAAACTTTATTTAAAGTTAAATATAAAGATATATAGAAAAAATAAAAATGTATTTCTATCTATAGAGAAGGTATAAGAGACTATAAATTTGAATCCATAAAGGAAGATGAATTCTAATATGGAACTATTATCCATGAAGTAAGTAGTTTTGAAAATTATTTCTACACAAAACACTAAGAGAAAGAAGAGTATGGTGCAATAGAGATGAAATAAAGGGTATTCAAGTGGAATACTACAAGGAAAATAATTTAAAATAAGTTAATTTTTTCATCTATAAGTGATGATGATGAAGTTGAAGATTTGATTCTATTACTCTCCAAAAATCTGAAAAAAAGGAAATGGAATGATGGAAGGTTATGGATTTGTTTATTTTAAAAAACTACATGCCTCAACATGATGAACATCGATGTAAAAATTTATCCATATTCATTATTATGTCTGACTGTTTATGATGATGTGTAGAACTAAAGGGGAGATACGATACTTGGGGTGATTATTATTGAAAATCACATGAGTGATTGTTCTAGAGAAGCACAAGTTGATGGATCTTAACTGAAGTCTTATAATGTGTAATGTATGTCCCCATTTTTTACCCCAAAGAGTAATATATTAAATGGTGTCTAGATAAAAAATCCTAGGGGGAGTTATGCTGAATATCAAAGGATATTAATCATTATTATAATATTTTGAAGATTATAATGATTTGAAAGGCATGGAGTCCAAATGATATCATTTTTTAACACAAACTAATCTGGCTACAAGTAATCTCACATTCATATCATGTGGTATCAATTAATTCATCATGTGGTAAGTTTATTATAACAAAGTAAATTAATCTTATGTATAAATCGTCTTTTGTTAATTGATGGAGATCGAAGACTATCTTTTGAAAAGAATATACAATGCTGTTTTGTTTGATTATTGATATTATTGTGTTACATGGAAATCCTTATTGTTGTGTATAATAATTTTTTCCCTACATTTATCTCCAATATAGAAGGATTATTGGGTTTATGAACATATCAATTGAAAAGTGGTAAATTCAATTAGTGAATATCTTGATAAAATATAGTAGGAAAAGAGACTCAATCTTATAACATTTGGTTTCAAAGGATTTGGTTAATAAACATTTTTTTGATGATAATTAATAATGTTGTTTTGAAATAAGTAGAGAAGATATCCCTAATGGTGTTTGAATAAGAATCCCAATGGGGATGGGGTTCATATTTCCTAGGATATTATCCTATATAAAAGGGAATATTAAGTGAAGATGTTGTTCCCTCTAATAAGGACAAGAAATATGAAATTTTCATCCCTACATTTGTAAAAGAAACCATGGAATTACTCTTTTCTTTCTAAAGCAACTTTTTATTTCATTGAAAAAAGGGAAGAAGATTATATATTCATATGGGAGAGGAAGATATCATTTATTTGGGTAAATATACTTCCATGGTATCATTGAATAAGGGGAGAAAATAAATGTTAAGAATTGTTAAAAAAATAAAAAGGGGGAGATTATTAGTATCCATGAAGGATTGATGTTGGATTTCATGAAAATAAGGTTTTTCAATGTTTTTGATAATGGGATAGTCAATGATAATTGAAAATAAGGATTTCCAAATTTGATAACCAATATATACTGATATATCGATGAATAAAGATGGATTTATTCACAATAACATTATTTAAAACACATTTCAAAGATGATCAATTAATTGAAGTGTTACTTGGAAGACTGATTATTCCCAAATTGCTTAGATAAGGGTTATATTTTACATAGTTATTATTATTTAAAGTGTCAAAAATTGATGTTTATTAAATAAGAATATTTATATTGGCACTTTAATAGTTATGTTCTTGGTGTTTGTTGCACAAGAGTGAAAGGTATCCAAAACAAGTAACAACACACCATAGATGTGGCCCTGGTAGGCTTATTGGGAAGGGATTTTCTCCAGATACACCACATAATATTCTCCACATAGTGGAATGTGTTGCATCTAATAAGCCATCCATGTTTTGAATCTAGATATACTTAAGAGGTAATTTTGGAGGAAAACAATATAGTTTTTACATATTATAGTCACTATGACTATGACATGGTGTTGAAGGTTGTAATATAGTGAAAGATAGAGGATTCAAAAAGTAATCCAACCTTGGATTCCTTGAAATTATATTTTTACCCTGCACATGTTGTAAGAAACATGACAAAATAGCGGAACCCATAATTCTAACTATCAAAAGTGGAATATGGGGGAAAGTGAGAAAAAATGCGAGCATGAGTGCACATAGAAGCAGTGGTTCATTATACATGGCAGCAGTGTAAAGGAAGTGGTCCTTATTAGAGGGTAACAACATGGAAACATTTAAAAGTAGACCCCATTACTCACAATAATCGATTTGTGGTATTATATTTTTTAAATAAAATAGTAAATAAATAGGAGTTTTTGATGAGGAATTTGATGTTTACATGGTATGTCACATTCAAATAAACATAGTGCATAAGTTTACATTAGGGTAAAATGGACCTCACGTAAATGTAATCAACCAGTGCTCTGCTTTTGGTAGGCAAAAACTAATCTAAGAAAAACTTTATTTTTAAGTTTACATGCCTTATAAAGATATATACAAAGAAAAGGGGTTTTCATTTGATTTTTGGATCCGCTGTATATTTAGAGGTGTCCACACAATAATAGAGAAGGATGTATTTTAGTGATATTGGAGAAGGATAAAAGTACATTGTTGTTACAACTTTCATCATGGAGGTTCAAAATTCAATATAAGTATATAATTAGGGGGGTCTACACTCCCAAAGTATTCTATATCTTATTTGAGTGTCTATATCATTGCTAGTTCATAATGTAAAGCAGTCAGAGGATATCATGTCTTAGATCATGCGCCAGTGATGTAGGTGTTAATTGATGATTTTTAGGATTTGGTCAATGAAATAGAACTATGAAATAGTACCTTGGACTATTCAATAGTTAATTATTAAAATTATCTAATCCATCATTGTATAACTAGCAATTATAAAGAAGTTTGAAAATGTGAGGTGATACACTATAATACTTTATACCATGCCACACTCATGATGTTTTCAGTTAGCTATATGCTTCACTAGAAACTAAAGGAAGGGGAGTTATTTAAATGACTCTGGGGTGTTTAACATGATTTTAAAGGATCATTATCATCCAATTTAGCATATAGGACAAACGGTATGATCTTATAAAATAATTTATTCAATCCAAACCATTGGATTTAATGGATAGAGAGGAATTCTCTATAAATCTATGTCAAGAATTATTAGATAAATATCCATGATCATAGAGAAAATTGAAAATCATAATTTCAAAAGTGGATATTTTTTTTGAGATGGGGGATTAATGATTCAAGAATTTAAATTATTAAGATCCTTAAAATGTATAAGATGGTATTTTTTTTGACTACAATAATGATATATTGTTTTAGATGTATTCTAGAAAGGAGAAGGTGTTGCATATATGTATTCTCACCATAGGTGAAGAATTAGACTAGAAGGACTTCAATAGAGTATCTATCTATAGTTAATGATATATTCTATGCTGCTAATGAAATATAAGGGACCATCATGCCCATAATCATTGGACATGTGATCCTTTCCACTAGTAGTAAGACAATGAAGGAACATTTTATGGTGTGAACCATGGGAGGTAATGACCTATCCCTAAACCTTAAAAGGTAGTGATAATGGGAATAGGAGTGACCTAGCCTAAACTATTATATGTATAAACCTTGATAATAATTTTGGTTCATGGAATAATGCCGATTCAGGATCCTTGGACATATACCAGTGAGGGTGATCAAAGTGAATACATGTGTGAATGTTTACTTTATGCACGTGCACAAAAAAGGATCGAGAATCATAACATATTTCTAGTTAAAGAGTAATCAATGTGATCTTTAGGATGGATATTTTAAGATCCACTAAGGCAATATCATACTTTATAGAAGTAAGAGTTTCAATATTCATTGATAGTGTATACCTGGATTCACCCCCTTCTGGGTAATCTCACGCTAAGTCCCATGTATGAGCCTAACAAAATGTATTACTCATTCAAACATGAGGGTAACCAGTAGAGTGACTTATATAAAATAAACCATGGGTACCTAGGTCCAACATAATAATGGTGGGAGGGATGAATTTCTGGTCATTATAGTAAATTAAAAAAACATTATCTCACACAAAACCCATGCAATAATATTGAATTAACGAAACAAACAACACATACATTGATTTGTTATGTTCATGACCAATCACATGAAAACATGAATGAATTTATTTCCAATTTATCTATTTAATTAATATATGTTTCTATTGAATTAATATTTTATGGTCTTATGCATTATCTATTTCACTATATTAATTACTAATCCAATAATCCTCAATGATACATAATATTTTAATCATTTATATTTTTAAATAAATTATTAAATTTTTTTTTATTTAAAACAACTTATTTAAATGAAATGTAATGGGAAGAACATGGTGTGTTAAAATCTACTTTAGTTACATAATGTACTATTCTAGTTGTATACTTTTCACTTACATAGCATGACATCATACATTTCATGTCAAAACATTATAAGGAATGTTGTTTCATGTGTTTGACCACACGAGATGACTTAATATATATGGTGTGTACTTATGGATGTATTTTTTTTGTTTAAATGGTGTTTATAACCAATTTATTACATAGAGCGTAACTTGTAGAAAATTTTAAAACTATTAACTCAAACATCTATTCCACACAGACACTCAAAAATAACTTGGAGTGTGCAAAAATATTGTCACATGTCATGCATTTCTAGAATAATGACAGGTTAATTTATTATTATTAAAATTAGTTTCTATCTATTTGAATTAACTCACATAACATGACTATAAATTTTTTTCCTAACATGAGCTGGAACATATTACATAGTGTGTACATCAACCACATGAAATGAAGTGTTATTTAGAAATCTCATATTACATTCCTAGGACTCTACATATAATCCATATAGGATAATACCACATTAAATGATGTGTGGGTGAACCATTTGATGTGTGAAAATAGTAATCCTATGTCAATTGAATTTTATTTGACACTCCATATATGTAATTAACATTGTTTAATTTATATAGAGTATGTTCACCTGATGACCATCAAATCATGTGGCATCACACGACATGCAATAATACAAACCACATACCACCATGGTGGTCAATACATTGTGTAATTAAAAATCATTTATTGAACCCCCTACAAAGATTTCCATGATTGGTGAAACTATAAAGGATTATAATAGGTTGAGAACTACACAACATGTAATACCATACTCAAAATGTAAGATAGTATAGATGCTAGAATCTATAATAGCTCTAGATGAAATCTCCATGTGATCTTGACCTATTCTTAGTATGTTATTGATTATATGATATTTAACGAATTCATTATCTCTACATAATGGATTAATAACAATAACTGAAATGAAATATATGAAAATAATAGTTATATCGATCAAAAAATAAAATAAAATAATTATAAATTTAAATTTGACTACTTGGATAACACTTGAATGTTCTGAGAACAGTAGAAGCTTCAGTCAAGACTGTACCCAACATGGATTTTGTTTCATCTAATGAATATACTATATAAACATTGTGATTAATATCTTGTGTTAGGATAATATTTGAAGAAAATATACATTAAATATCATAACCAATAAGAGACTATATTTCATATAAAATTTATAATAAATTTTATAATAAGAAAATACCTCAATCTTAATATCAATAATTGATATTTATATTGATCTTAAAGACCAAATTTCAGTTGAAGCATCTATGATCTAATAAGATCCAAAATATAATCCAATTAATGATGATCTATAGAAGATCCTTTATTTATGAATGACATTAGAAATACATTGGGTGCTTCCATAGATTATCTAATTGTCTTTTGTTTTTCATCATAACCCTGATAACGTACTTTGGTATTCAAAGACTATAAATAATTTTATCTAATTGGATAGAAAGAGGAATCATACAGTGTAACCTTCTCAATATTTAGAGAATCCTCAAGATATTCTTTATAGAGGCTCTGGAGAGAAATTTTGTGTACAGTTAATCATCTGTTTCTCTAAAATGGTATACATTGGAAATATATGGTGTTAGGGTTTCATAATTGACAATTTTACATAGGAAAATCACCAAATAATAAACCTAGAATATTATCCATAGATTTTTTTAATATTATTATTATTTTATGACATGGTCCAATCCATGAAAAATTAAATATAATATTATTTTAAAAATAATTTCATATTTATTTAAATTACATCTAAAACATTTATCATTCTCATCACTGGGTGCTTGATTCGATGAGTGCACCTTCCCCAAAATTAATTAAACCTTGAATAATAGATATCATTAATTTGATAAATAAATAAACATTATATTTATAGTCTTTTGAATAAATTTTTATTCATTTCTTCACAAAACTAAATAAATATTTATTTAATAAAATTATTATTTATTTCCTTTCATATAAAACAAGAGTTAAATAAATATTTAATTCGATGGTCATGCAAATAAAAATTTAATTAATATTCAATGAAGATAAATATAGTGATAAGAAATTTCTGATTAATAAATCCTAAATTAGTATTATTACTTAGTCATGATACTAATATTTATTCCAATAATTAATTTCAAATAGAATTTAACTAAGTTTAGTGGATACACTAAGTGTTTAACCATGTATCTCTCTCCCTCAATGGCATTAGGTGGGATTTTGTAAAGTATATTTTCAATGTCTAGAAACACATCTGGGCACTCATAGCGAAAGAATTTAATTCCCCAATGAAAACAAAAATCTTTGTATGATCTCTATATAATATAATAATTTTTTCATGATATATCATCATGGAGGTTACGTAATCATGTCATTAACCTATGTACTAGATATATATTTCTTCAAATTCCTGAAAGGAACCTATCAATAACAATCAACTTGTATTTTAGTTTTAAATTTCTATATCAATTAAAGTTGTGAGATACCATATTCCATTCACAGATGTGAAAAACATTTTTTTTTAATTTTTTCGGTAATTTTATATCACTCGTGATGTGCCCAATGTATCCCATATATCTATGAAAATATGAGGTCATGGTTTTTTACAATACAACAATGTACAAGCTCAAGGTATGCATTAAT
The DNA here is from genome assembly GCA_963277665.1 of Viscum album. NCBI lineage: Eukaryota > Viridiplantae > Streptophyta > Magnoliopsida > Santalales > Viscaceae > Viscum > Viscum album. The sequence goes on along the minus strand of OY728155.1, from coordinate 1,751,945,297 downwards.
ACTAATATAAATTCTAAGTACCAATACACACATTCTCATAAGGATATATCCAATGACACACACACACACACAGATATATATATATATATATATATATATATATATATATATATATTTAATGTGATATTATTACTGGTGGTTATTTCCACATAATCTCATGTCTTGGTGATTACCATGTTTGAAATACATAAGATAATGTCTCATATTTTTATTAGTATGGGGAACCTAACAGTCAATAATATTATGTTTCCTATCATATAATGGCATCCTGGCCTAAAACTATATTTTAGAATATGTCATAGCACTTTTAGATCTTATCATAGAATGTAACCTCTACGTCCTCTTGATGAAAAAAATACCACACAAGTCCTAATCATAATAATATAACATAGATTAATTATTCTCATTGTGAAAAGTTTCATTATTAATATTCATGTATTTGAATATACAAGAAATATAATGTTCATGATAGTTGGCTATAGGTAACCAAATCCATCAATGAAGGACCCTAATGTTAAGATTATGTGATGACGTAACCTGTTCTATCACTTGACATTACATGATTTTCTTAATATAGTACACATTGGGATATTGTGAAAATGAATTATAAGATAATGTATTCTCAAGTTATTATCTCATATTATGATTATTTATTAGAAAAATATACACTGGGTCATGAAATTATTTTATACTAATAACATAATATGGATATTAGGAAATGATATATGTTATTGGATAATGTATCATGTTTTATGTGTCATAAAAATATAGTACTATTTCTGGGCTACATAACATGATGTTGATTTTCAATGTGATGTGGGATACTCACTTGAAATTATGTTGAGAGTCAACATAATGTGAGGTACTTTGGTAACATTACTTTGTAAAAAAAATATTGTAGAGTGAGGAATTCACATTTACATATCATTGTAAGAAAACATAATGTGGGTTATCTAGCTTGAAAATACATTTAGGATTAATGTATTCATAAGTGTCCACTTAAAACCAAATTTTTTAAAATTGAATTTTTCTATTTTAATTAAAATATATAAGTTGTTTACAAATGGTAATTGATTTTTTTATAATTATAAATAATAGATATTTTGGAATTATATTAACTATAAAAGGTGTTGTAATTTAATTAATTATAAAGAATTAAAAATTAACTAATTATTTTTTTTGGATAAATTTATTAATTAAAATTCCCTAATATTAATATTTAATATTAAATATATATTTTCTTATCATATGGACTAATATATATTTCGATATAATTTTTATATATATAAATTATAAGTCTGATTTATAAAGGAACTATAACTTTCAAAATATTACAAAATTTAAATATTTTATATTTAAATTATGAATTTTTTATAATATCTAATTTGAAGTATTAAAATTAATGGCTTCATTAGTGATATAAATTAAAGAACATCAAACATGTTTTGATGATTAATATGATCCATGTTCAAAATAGGATAATTATATGATATTTAGAAAATTTAAAATGATTACATAATAAATGTTTAATTATAAATTCTTTATAATTCATAAAATATTATATATTTAATGAAAATGAAAAATAATGAAAAATATGAACCGTTTATATTATATAATGAATAAAAGTGTTTATATTCATGATTATTTAATGTACATAATGATAAGATAAATTAAAAAATGCTTATATTTAATCCTTATTTATGATTTATTCATAAATATTTGTCTCATATTTAAATAAACAAAATTTTAATTAATTAATTAATTTATCCCCGGAATTATTCATCATAAAAAACTATTTATGTTATCAATAAGTGTATTATTTAGATTATGTTTTTAAATTGTCATTGTAAATTTTCAAGACTTACATTTCATGTTAGGAATGATTAAATCAGACTTAAATTTCCTCTACCATAACTTTAGTTATTAATTGAATTTATTAGCAGGAAAATAGTTTTTAAGCATAATTTATGCATATTTGGTAGTAGAACTTTAATTAATTTGATTAATTCTTGAGTTAAATATCCCCATGTTGAGAGAATATGGGTTGGACTTCCCACTATCCCGTAATCTTATGCTTTATTCTAGAAATGTGGGGTTTGGATACATGTATATTTGGGCCTACTAATGTGGGGATTTACAATCTGAAATATTCTTAATCCATTATATAAAATGTTCATGTATATTATGAATGAAACACATTTTAATGTGAGTAAATATGTTTGGTTTTTAGTTTTAGGTAAGTTACAAAAAATTGTGGTTATATAAATATTCAAACAAAAAAATGGACTTAACATATTGATTTAGTGGAGGGAATAATATTCTGATAATAAATCTTTATAAGAACACACACATATGGAGAATAACCTGTGATAATATTGTGAGATTAAATATCCTTCCTAAAAACTATTTTCCATATTCCTTCCAAAATAACACTTGGTAAGACCTTGAGAAATCAATATGGGTGACCCTAATTGTTAGGTATCAATGAATAATCTTTTATATGTCAGTAAAATTATATGGAGATCCTAAATATTATATTCATTATTTTTAAAATTTAATTTTGGTTACACATATTTTTAAAATCCTAATGGTTATGATACTAGAGAAATGGAGTTTTAATTATCTACATGATATATTGGATAAAGAGTTGTTCAGTAAACTGTCCAAGAGTTATATATGATAATATTAAAAACTTATTTCTACTAGATATAGTTGTGACTTATTTATAAAATTAACCAATATAATTCATCATGAAATTTTTATATTTTCCTAAAAATATATATGATGAGTTTTAAAGAGATAGCCATTATAATTAGACATATTTTAATAAAATAATTTATTAAATGGTAGTAAAACATGATAATCATATGATAAAAAAATGTTGTAGAAAAACAACATCATCATCATCAGTGAACCTAACTTTGAAAACAATCCTTGATAAGTACAATCTTTATGTTTGAACCTCCTCAAATAGGTATCTTTAGAAAATTTATTTTGTTAAATAAAGACCTATGTTTTATATAAACACCTTCCAAAGTATCCTATTATTGATTTTTTCATCATTTGAATCTAGATGCTTGTAATAAGAATATAATGATTTACTTGGGGTTTCAATGTAATTCAATGTAAAATTATCAAATGAAATTTTATCCTCTACCCATATATTCAATATGGTTGGACATGTAAATAAAATAGTGACACAATAGGTTTATTTTAGGATTATTATGGTTAAATAATTCAACCTATTTTATCTTTGGGGATTTGAAAATAAGTTGAAGGAGTTCACAAAATGTTTCCCCAATTTTTATCTACTATTGAGAATAAATGAACTTGGCTTAATATCTCAATGTTATAAAGAGCTATAAACCATATAGAAATGGTAGCAGTTCAAACCGAAAGAAGAAAAACTAGTTAGGGAGTCCAATAAGGTTTCTTCTAAAAGAAGGTTATGGTAGCTAAAAACTAAGGGTTTAATCTGTAAGAAGTAATGATTCCATATGATGGAGTTTTCAAAATACATAAATAAGTCTATTAAACTCCATGGAATTTACATGTTAGGTGTCAATTTTATAAAAACCATCTTTTGGTTTTGATGGGTATATGATATGAAATATATAAAATGCATGTTTTTTTAACTATATAGGAGTTAAAAATAAATGGAATAATTACTTGTGATTATATTTTTCATTAAAATGATGAAATAAGAGTTTATAAATTATAGATTTTAATGTCAATGTATTTTTCTAGTCAATATGGTAAAATACATATATATTTTTCTTTATCATATTTATCTTAATTTATAATAGAAAGTTTTTCATTAATAAATATTTGTTTTGAATAAAAAGAAAATTCTTAATTATATACACATGGATGTTGATTCAATGTACTCTATAACATGTTTTAAAATGATCCATGGATAAAAGAGTTTTATAAAAGATAAATTGGTTATCTATTTTTTTATTAAAAAAAGTTGCAATATTTTCTTTCCAAAAATAGGTTTTATTTTTTAATAAAGTATTTTTCTTATAGGAATGTTATCTAAATAATTCAATTATTGTATATTATATAAAAATAGTAGGTTGTTTGTTTATATTCCTATAAATAGGAAACAATATTTATTCTATACCCAAATTATTTTGTGTATCTTAGCATAAGATAATGATTTAAATACTGTCTATGTGGCTAGTGGGATATGTTTAATCATAGAAAAGTTAAATGTTAACGAATAAAAGGTTATACTAGTTTAATGATTAAGTGATTTTACTAAATATCATAAAGGATTAAAATATTAATGGTAAGGAGAACTTTATTCACTATATTTAGTTACTATAAGATTTTAAATATCACTATTTCTTGATAGGATTGTACCAATGAAAATAAAAATTGAATGTCACTTTTTCCTATAGGATTTTAGGATGTGTTATTAAGTAATAATGTCAATATATACATTGTTTCTAAGGAAGATATGTATGGAATAAGGTTACATGTATGATTTTGTTAAACATAAAAATAATTCTTTGTAGATAATAGAAATTAACATGATAACATTTGATGTTGTGGAGTTAAGGAGTTTGGATATGTTCAAGGACTTGAACATTAGGAATTTGATTCTTAAATCTCAGTAGTATTTAAACATGATTTCATTATTGATATTTCTCAATAAATTTTTTAGTGGGAGGGTTATACCTATTGGTCTCATAGTGAAGTGTAAGGACATAAAAATAATAATTAATGAGCTAAAAAATACTAAATAGTGTAAGAAAAATAAGGCCAATATGGTAGTATATTAGATATGATATGTTATATTTGTAGTTATTTAGGGTTTTTATGTATTCTTATATAAATTTGAGAAAATAAAATTTATCATATAAAAGTAAATATCTAATTTATCATTTTTTATTTATATTTCATATATGCATATATGAATATATATATATATATATCATGAAGTGTATTTATAATTGACCACTCAATGTATGAAATTTAGTTAACCTTAACCTATGGTTTTCATTGATTTTTATTGGTTATGAAGAAATTTTATTTTTATCATGATTAGTTTCTTCTGTGTGATATTAAATAAAATCACAAGGCACAAAAAATGTTTTTTGTGCACTACACAACAAAATTTTTATACCCCATAAAGTTTTATATATTTTTTATTTGGTATACATGAGGTGAATGAATTATATATATTTCCCCATTATCTATGTATTGTGAGATACCTAACATGAAAAACTTAATAATATGATACCTTTATTATGAAATCAATTGTGGCTTATCTAATCAGGGGGTGGTTAGATATGTTGTTTATAATTTCATTGGTCAGAGTTTAACCAAGATGGGATTTTTCATCTCATACAAGGAGTATGACATTATGACCCTCGATTGAGATAGAATGGGGAGTGTTCACCCAAACCTAGATAGTACATATGATGTGATTAAATATTTAGATGAGTTATATGTTATAATATCATCCATAAATAAGAAATACATGTGATTTATTCATTGACCATGTCAATCTATACATAGAGTGATGAGAATGTATGATTTGGTTGCATGGGATTGATATAATCTATTTCCAATAATCGATCAATGTATTAAACAAAGGGAGAATATAGTAATATATTATAGCATGAGTTATAGCCAGTGGACACAACTATTTTGAAGAATGTGTCTATTGGAGATTAACCGAAATAACTTTGTATCTTGAGTGGAATCAAGTTTTTCTATATGCCTATATTTTATTTTATTTATAGATTTGGTAATTAATATAAATATTTAGTGCTGTAAAATCTCATGTTGATAAAATTTTCAATTCACTATGTGGGGATTGATTATGACACATATTGGTTCTCTAAAAGTGTTTTAGAATTTATTTCCAAAGATATTTGGAATTATTTTAGTAAGGTAATAAATATGATGTGAGGTTAATGATATCATTACAAATGTGATTTGAAAAACATAAAAATGGATTTTGGATATGTTTTTACATGTTATCCTATAAGATATGATATAATGTGAATTGGAAAAAAATCTTTTTGGATTTAGTGCTTGTGAGGAATTTAAGGAGATGATATTCCATTAAACTGAACGTTGAGGATATGTTTCCATTAATCTATCCTTAAGAAGAATATTAAGAACATTTTGTATCCAATATATAATTAATAATGGGATTAATATTACATTGTCACCAATTTATTTTGATATGTATGAGGTGTTTACCTTCATAACACATTGTCTCAATATACTAAAAGATTACAATATATAGGATATGCTGATATAAAAATTGATTATATTGGGAAAACATTATAATTTAACATTTTACTGATCCATCCCATGTTAGTTATCCTATAAATTACTATTACATGAGTTGTAATGAAATGGAGAGAAATAAAAGAACATGATACATGATTTGGATGAGTCATTAACTCTGGTTTTATAACACTTTATCTAATAATTTCACTGTCATTGAGAATCTGTAAGCCTTTATAAATCCTAAAACCATATACTAAAAAATGGGTTCTATGCACTACATGCATGATGCATGACCAATACTCCCTAGCTCCTAAATATCTTTCCACTTCCTTCTTATCACAGAGAGGTGTTAGTACACTATAGAGTTAAGGGTAGTCCCACTCATGGAAATGAATATGAAAATGTTGTGTATCTAGAAACAAATATGTTTTTTAACCAAATAAGGAATCATACTTAAAGTTTTGACAATAATGGTATATGCCTGTTATGAGGTAAAAGGTGAGATTTTAAGTCTTTTCTAAGGAAGTTAGGTTGACATCGTAATTAAATTTAATTCCTGATACACTTATCTAATTTAATAAGTGAGTGATTATTACTAATAGTATGTTGGAATACTCTAAAATTTATGGTAATTATGTGAACCATCTTAGGATTCTTCTGAATTATTTTTTCTATAAAGTTATGAAAAAATATATTAAATAATATCAATGACCATGAAAATTGCATTTATAAAAATTTTATTTTTTTCAGGATAAATATTTTGGAAGACATGATTGAGGAATGAAAACTTCTATGCTTAATACATTATTGATTTTGAGGTAATAAATGGTTGATTGATTTTGAGAAACATGGTTTAGATAGTGCTGATATCCTTAAAAATGATTATTGATTTAATGAAAAATTAATCAATAATATTTTATATGATTTTTATAAAGTTTGTAGGATTATTATATATGTAGTATAATTTTTTTAATTTATGAACTAGTGGTTGAATATAAAAGTTAAATTTTTAATGAATATATGATTTTTTAATAGTATATTTTATTGGAGATTATAATGGTATTGGAAAAGGAATGAAATAGAAAATATATGTTTATATTATATGAATACTTGAATATATTATTATATGAATGATTAATATTGTTTTAGGTATTATAAGTAACATTATATAACCTAAGAGTGTAAAGTATATTTCTTATTAGAGGTTATATCATGAATTATGAATATGTTTTGATTTCCCTAAACTACATTCATCAATGTGTGATAACTAAAATTACAATGAAGAAAATTATTTAAGGATGGAATAATGTATCACCTCAAGTGTAGAGTCCCATTTTGACCGGATAAAATTTCAAGGTAATTTTAATTTTATCATTTGGTGGATGGTGCATTTTGTAAACAGAGATTCAGAACATATTTCTGAGAGTTGGAACACTTCAGTGTGTTGTTTTTAGATTTTTTTGAAAGCTTTAGAGTTTACCCAAATGTGTTTTTATGTTTTGGGAGTTTTGGGACCCATAGTTCTCATGTTTAGAGGGTTTTCACACGGTGCATGGTTTGTATGAATTTGTGTGGCCCCAAGTGAAAAATTGTGTGGCCTTCATGAGGTGGGCATATGTGAAGCATAAGGGATCCACATAGTTTTCCCAAAATATGTGGTTATCCAACACAGTTAGATCCACTTAGGTAGTAAACTCTCATTATTCATCACATTGTTGGCACATGGTTAGGAAAATTTTATGGGAAAACTGTGCGATGTATAGTTCTTTGGTAGTGGGTGTCTCACAGTTGGTACACATTTTGGACAAACCATGTAGCCAAACCATGTGGCCTAGTTTTGAGGGTAAAATCAAAAAATTACCCATAATGAAACCTTTAAACACTATTTTTCTTTCTTCCCTTCCATCCAGTCAATTCCTCCTCTCCTTCCACTTGTTGTTCTCCTCCTCCCCTATCCATGGGGTTTTTCTCTATATCCTTCATTTATCCACTAAATCATTTTCCATCAGAATCTATGTAAATCCATCGGTAAGATCTACCTTTCACACCCATCTATTTATAATTTCCTCTTCCCTCTATTTTACTATTTTGGTGAAACTACTTTTTTACTATTTTCAAAGAATTTGAAAAATCTGTTTATTTCTTCAATTATAGGTCAAATAAATCCTTTAAAATGGATGAGTTGAGATCTAATACGTCAAGGTAGGGTTTATGTGCTCTTTCCCATTATTTATTTTTTTATGTGTCTCTCCATTGTTCGCTCACCAAATCCTTTCATAGAGGAAACATTCTATTTTAATAAATCATTTAAAATAGTTCTCTATGCCTTGTGTGACTTATCTGTACTAAAAAACCCATATGTGGGTTGTTGAAATCACCATTTTCCACCCCTTAGGGTGATCCCACTTTGAAATGCCTATTGCCTATGCCTTATAGATTTATTTTCCACATGTGATATACTTCTGGTTAAATGTATTAAATTATAAATTTAATTAAGATTAATGGCTAGACATGATTTTGAACCTTTAGATTCTTGCCTCACACCTTATATTTAGAATCTCATTCTTGACACTTCACATTGAATTCCTTATGGCATACATTTATATTTCTATGTGAAAGTTGGATGAATACCTTGATTAATTCCTTATTATTTTTTTACACATATTCTATTTCATATTCCTTGTGCACTTTTCCAATTTAATGCTTATTGCTTAAGACATTAGATTGGTTGGATAGAATGATATGTATGAACATGGTTTATTACTTATGCCATTGTAAGGTCATTATGAATTTTGATTAGAATCATGTTAATCCCTTGTACCTATTTTTTTATTCATTTCCTTGTTATTATTTCATATTGATAAGTGGTCATACCTTATAGATTTTAGTTTTTTCATGTGCTTAATTCATTATTACCTTTGATAGTTTGAATTGGGATACAAGAATTCTTGTTTTCTTTTGGCTTGGGATGGTAAATTAATGGAATTAAATTATATAAATGCCTTTCCTTGTGATATGTGCCTGTATACTATGGCTCACTTGCTAAGGGATGAGAGAGAAGATGGGTTCTAAATTAAGGATTCCTTGGATGGACTCATTCTATTTTGTTGGATACTCTTGATGCACGAGGGCTGATACTTTGGATTTCCATGTATGAGCTCATTAGGTAGATTTACAAATACACATGAGTGACACCAGTTACCTTGGGGAGAAACCTAGGATGGACCCATTAGTAGGATTTCTATACTATGTCATGGGTGATACTCGGTCCAATATGTGAGATACTTAGTAGAGGATCATAGTCACCATCCTCGAAGGATACAAGTAACATCATATGGATTTTCTTAGATGGAATCAGATGTATTGAGTTATTCGAAGATACCCATAGTGGCCCATTATATTCATCTTAGATCACCTCATACAGTCTTGGGAATCCACTACTAGATTTGATGGATTGATGGAATGAAATTATTTTTCAATTTCACATCCCCTTGAATATATTTTGAGCATGGTTATATATTGACATGGCAGTATGAAATCCAAGATAAAGCACATTCATGGGGTATTCTTCTATAAATTAGTAGATTATTTATATGGGATAATTGGTACATTATTACTTGCCTAGAAACCTCTTTATACTTTTGGATTAGGATGTAGTAGGTCATATGGGACAGGTGTCCCTTTGTAAAATTGAACCAAGGTGGTTATTTTTTTTTTAGTGATTTATATTTATTGGCACAATATTATTCATTTATTGAAAAAAATGGATTAGCCAAGACACTTTGGGCACCAGATTGTTGATATTAAATCTCACACCATACTTGGGTTTTATTTGTTACTCAATTAGACTTTTTGATTAAAGATATGGATAAAATGAAATGATAAGATTCCAAAGTTTGTTTGATTTTATACTTTTGGATGGAATCTAGAGGCAGAAGACTAAGTCTATGCTTGAGATGTTGTTTAGCAGTTTTAGCTTTTTGTAGTTTTCTATAGAATTTAGTATATTCGTGTACCCCTATTCCTCTACACATCAATTTTTTTTATAGAGTCATGACATCAAATTATTATCATTTTATACACTATTGACATTTGGCTTCTTCTAGATGGTTACTTATATTGTTTTGTTTATTTAATTACTTTTATTATTGTCTATTTATATTATTCTTACACTATTGGTTTTTTATTATTTACCACTATGAATACTCTAATCTATGAGGGAATAGTCTCCCCACAAACACACCCTAGGCCCTCACTACTTTTCGGAAGCCTATGAAATTTGGGGATATGCACTAGAGGTCATGTGAGGACCAGTTTGGCTAATGGTTTTGTATTCAGTTAGGTTGGGACATTACAAAGTGGTATCATAGCCATTATTTTTCACTTTTTCTAACTATTTTGGTCTGGTAGACAGGAGACTAGTAGTGTGATGGTGCTCGGTAAATATCCATTCCTAGGAGTGATCAACCCCTGTATGATGAAAAGTAATACTAGCCAGGGCAGGGATTATTGTTCATACTATTTATGTTGCAGTTGATATGATTTCTCCTTGAGTGATTGGAGTAATTTCCACTTCTTACAAATTTATGAGATTTATAAAATTTACCTTGGCATGGTATGGAAATTAAGTATAATTATAGGAATCATGATAGTCATGTAGGAATTCACATGCCCTATAGATTTATTTGTTAGGCTATTTGAAATTGTTGATGTGATTTCAATGTTATTTTAATATCTTTTGTATGACTTTCTAGGTGATTTCAATGAAATTCATAGATTTTACATGCTTGGGATTTTTATTATCATACTCTTTTAATTTAAATTTTTAAGTTTATGTGACATTATTGATAATTTCCTTCCTTTAATCCCTTCTTAAAATATTTATGTGACTTATTAGTGTTTTTTTTAAATTTCCACTACTAAGTTATTATTTATCATGGGATGAAACATATGATATGTGATTAAATTGGATTAAAATCACAATAATTAATGTGAATTGGTGCATTATAAGTTGGAAAATTATTACACATATAACCAAACCTTTGTCAACATGCTTAATATACTTGAAGTATTCTTTTTAAATGTTAAAGATGTTGAATTTTTCTTTTATCCTAAATGATTTGTATGTGGTTAAATGGAATTTTTTTCCAATTGATAGAGTATATGATCACTTTATGAATTAGAACATGGTGACCCATATAATAGAAACCTTATAAATGCATTGTTTGTATGTTTAATGGATTACATATAAATATTGAAGTGGTTTAATTTTTTTTACCATGGATTAAATGGTTGCGGTTAGATGGGAGCTGCAAACAACTTTTAGGTTGTATGGGAACATTATAATATGAAGGTTGGTAACCCATAAAGTTGAACAATTTATTATGGACCTTTCCTTAGTGACTGATGAACAATGTAAAAGATTTTTAAAATTATTACTTTGGTTTTCTCATTAACCCTTGTACATCATTTTCTTGACCTTAATGACCAGTGTTTCTAATTTCATAATAGCACAACTAAACCCATGTAGGGCAGTTGGGACATATTGCTAACAAAATAAACCCAGTAAGGGTGTTTTAAAATTAAAACAATAAAATTATTGGGTATTTTAGATGAATATGAAATGTATGAATGGGAACCTCATAGGACGCCCCTCAATTTTTATCCCTTACAGCTTAACCCCATTGGGTGTTCTTATTACTAGCATAGAGGGACATTTATGAGTTCCCAGAGCTGCTAATAATAAGTTTCATGTAAAAATTAGTTGGTTTTCTTTTGACTAGTACCTCTTTAATTAATAAAATTCCTATTAATCTATTTGATCTTCTTTTGTAAGGAGTCTTAAAAATAAATGAGTGGGTTTTTAAATGGGGATATGTGATATTGGACCTAATTGAAAAAAGATTTCATTGAAAAATAATTCTTAAAAAGGAATCCTATTATATCTTACATGTTTTTCCTCATGGTCATAATTAGATGCTTTTGAAATATAATGGGTATTATTATTTCATAAATACTACATTTTGAAATAGTGAAATAATTAAATAAATTTTGGTTTAATGATTTAAAATAGAACCATAAGTGGTGGTTTGGACTAACCCTTGTGTGAGGGCAGTTTAGATCCTTCCATCCTTTAACCATAAAGTAGGTGTGTTAGTGTTACATGTTGGACGCTTTTTCCATATCTTGGGATTAAGTGTGGATGTCTCTTAAACATAATAATCTCATCTAGCATGACCCCTTAGTAGGGTTGACATTTTATATTTTTTAGGGGATATCCATTATAGGTATCCCCCTCAGGTATTTAGAAACCTTAACTATTGCTTATGAGAAGCCACTTTTTCATGGTATTTTTGGGGTTCCATAGTCTCATGTATAACTCTTAATTTCTAAACAATACCATATTTTTATGGGTGGTAGTTTGTTTTTTAACTCATTCTCAGAGTGTGGGAATTATGAAATTCTTTGTTCTAGTGAGCTAGACATGGTAGGGGCATTGTTGGCCACTTTTTAGGTCATGTGACCCCCCATTCTTTTTATATTTAGTGTTGGATGACTCAATATGTCATCAGTCGAGTTAGTAGTCATATGAAGTAGTATTAATTTGGGTTCAACCATTCATAGGATATCAGATACAAAAATTCATATATCCATTTGTGTCTACAGACAGTGTCACAACTATTCCATTCTACCTCTATACACTCAGGGTAGTATGAGTTGATATACACGACACCCATCACCTTGATAAATGGTATGTTGAACTGTTTGTGTTTTCTGTTAAACATTTAATCAAGGGTAGTTATATTTGAATGATGGATATATTTAGAGTAGAGTGACCTGAGGATCTAGTGGAATAAAACTTATTCCAATGTTTGAGATGATGTTTTAAATGTAATAATATATTTTTCATAGGAGTCAATTGTTTGGATCTTACACCAAATGCGTTGATGTGTGGGAACATGATTCAGAGAGGCATCACATGTAAATTTAAATGTGAGTCTAATAGAGTGAACTTGACTAGATGGTTATCTCTATATCTTCAGTTGAATTCTCGTTATAACATGATGGCTGCCTCTAGGACCATTGATCAGTGGTTGATGGGGCATATGCTAGGGAATGAAATTCCATTCTCTGTTAAATAAATCATTTAGGACACTCCTAAGGTGGGGATAATTTCTTCAATTTTGGTTAAACATGTCCTTTATAATATAATAATCACATCCTTGATGACCATTTCAAAATGCTCAGATTTAGTCAAAATTCTATGTGTCTAGAAATCATTAGTTAATTAATTACTTTATCGATAGCATGATAATATTGTTCTTGTATGTACTTGTAACATGTCAAGTTACCATTGGCTTGGAATGGGTCACGGTGGTATCATTTGGGTGACCAAGGGATGACTCAAGTGGTGGAGGTATCATGGTCAGGAAGTTGATGTGTCGAAGGGTGTAGCCAAGTTCTTCTAAGTGAGTCGACCTATAATTGTTCAAAATTCATTTTCTTTGTTTTTGAAGGTCTAGTTTGGAAACTTATGGAGCACTCCACCATATTTATAGAGAGAGTGTATCATATCATTTTTGTGAAATTTATTGAATCCTATTAGTGTATACTCAGCTTAAGGATGACCAAATCCCCTATCTTGGTATCATCTATGTACACTGAGATAAAATTGGCCATACCCAAGGATAATTTTTTAAAACATAATTGGGGTTTTTATTGGTTTTTATTAGTGTTTCACTCCTGAGTCATGGTTGTTCCTAAATGAATGGTTAGTCCCAAGTGATACATGTGTCCCAAATAAGAACACCATGGATAGAATCATAGATGCGATCAATTTTCATTTGATGTGATCACCGAGTGAATGCCACTTTGGGATTGGTAAGTGTTCATGGAAAGTGTAAATTCAATCCTATACTAACATTTCCATTATAATTAAGGTTTAAGGTATTCCAAGAATTATCTCTTTGAAATACTACTATTGGTCCTGAGTTTCCTAGAACCTCAGTCAGGCTCAGAATATACTATTTTTTTCAATGGCGATACAATTATACCAGATCAAGAAATGTTCAGTGTTCGTGATGATGAAAGACCACTTTAATGGGAATCTTGACTAGATACATCACCAGAAACTAGTTATAGGCTTCGATGAGTGTGCTTGAAGAATTATTATGGTTCATTATTAAAAAATACAATGATTATAGATTTTAAAATGCACCATCTGTCTAAGGTGGGTTCTTAAAAGGTTGTCAACCATAGAAGGATAGATAGGTTATCCTTCCCCCTCTTTTCATATATGGTAAGTGAGGAACATCTTAATGGAACTTTATTGAGTTTTAGAATGTTCTGGGAGTGTCGTTTGTGACTTTTCATGAAAATTTGTCTCAACAAGGCCTTAAAATAAATGGGAGTCATCCAAATGTTCCAATAGTGAATCATGCCAAGAACTTCATTGGAGCACTGAGGAAATGCTTAAGCGGTAGTTCAGTCAATGGAATAATATGGATCAATTTGGACTTATGAATGCTAGATCATGGTGGTGAAGTAGAATGTGATGTAATTGTGTTTCATGTATGATGGGGTTGGGTAGGCACTATCTCAGTGTTCCAATCCATAAAATTAATTATTGGTTTTATTTTAGATGTCTTATGTTCCATTTGTTAAGGTGATTATCAGAGGTACATTCAATGTTTGGAAGCATAACACAACCATTTAAATGAGAAATCATGAACCTAGTAGTTCGAGTGATGTTTTCATTGTTTCCCCAATTATTCTCAGGGGAGATAGGTTATATGATTGCGATATTTTAGTATCTTGTGTTTTTGGATTGGATTAAATTTCAAGGGAATTTAAATTTTATCGTTTCGTGGACGTTCCATTTTGTAAACTGATATTCAGAACATAATTCCAATAGTTGGAACACTTGAACATGTTGTTTTTCAACCTTTATAAAGGCCTGAGAGGTTCCTTGTATGTTTTATTGAGTTTTGGATCACTGAGAGCTAGATTTTTCATGTTTGTAGGATATTCACAGTGTCCATAGTTGTTCTAAAACCTTTCGGCCCCCAACAGAAAACAATGTTTCCTTAAGCTAGTGGGAATAGGTAAAGTACACCGGCTGTGCATGGTTTTCCAAAACCTTTTACCTAGACCACATGGTTTGTGAAACTTAGTAAGTAACCTTGGAAAATTCATCTCACGGTTGGAAAATTTTTAGAGAATAGTGCGGGACAACTACATGAGGGAGAGTTCCTTGTAAGTGGGTGCTGCAATGTTTGGAAAAATCATGCGTCCAAACTATGAGACCCATTTTTTAGGGTAAAATTAAAAATTTACCCATAAGGAAACCTTTTCACCCTACTTTTCTTTATTCCCTCCTATCTAATAGATTCCTCATCTTCCTCAATATGTGGTGCACCTCATCCCCTCTCTATGGGGTTTTGATATAGCTCCCTCATTTCTCCATTTAATCCTTCACCATTAGAAGACATGGAAAGCCCTTATTAAGCTCTACCAACCGAACCAACCTATTTCTAGTTTTATTTTCCATCAATTGAACTATTTTGGCCCAACTTCATTTACCTTATCTTCAGGGAATTTAACAAATCTATTGATTTATTCTATTCAAGGTTGAATCAAACCATTAAAATAGATGAGTAGAGCTCAAATACATTAAGGGGATATAGTCTCTTTCTTGTCCTTTCATTGAATTTTAGATTTTGTTTTGTTATTCTGCTCACTGAAACCTTCCATTTAAGAACCATTCTATTTTAATAAATAATTTGAAATTGTTTTCCATTCCTTGTGTGGCTTATCCTTATGGTTAAACCCACCCAAAAAATGTTTTCCTCATCGTTGTCCACCTAATAGAGCGATCCCACGTTGAAAGCCCTATTTATTATTCCATAAAGAGTTATTTACCACATGTGAGGTGATTCCAGTTAAATGTCTTAAATTATAAATTGAATAAAGATTAATGTTTAGCCATGAGTTTTTCCCTTGAGCTTCTTGCCTCACAATTTATATTTAAATACTCATACTTTATGCTTTACATTGACTTCATTAAGATATCAATTAAAATTGGTAAGTTAAAGTTGGATGAATACCTTGTATCATTCCTTATGATTTGTTTTCACTTATGATATGTCTTGTTCCTTGTGAACCTTTCCTTGTTTAATGATTATTTATTCAGACATTGGATTGGTTTGATTAAATTCTTTGTAAGGACAGTCTTGATATCTTGGTCCATTGTAATGTCTTGATGAATTGTGATTAGAGGAATGTTAATTAATTGTGTCTATGCTTGTATTCCTTTGATTATGCTTATTGAATTTTTCTTGGTGGTCATACCTTGTATCTTTGAGATATTTCATGCTACTAATTATTTATTCCCTTTAATAGTTATAATTGTGATACGTGAATAGTTTGTTCACTTTTAGAATGATATTGTTATTTAATGGAATAAAATTAAATAAATGACCATCTTTTTGATATGTTCTTGGATACTATGGACCACTTTCTATGTACTGAGAGAGAACATGGTTCCAGAATTAAGGATTCAATGTATGGAATCAATATGTTTATTTGGATACTCTTGACATGTCAGGATCGATACATTGGCTTCCCATGTACAAGCTTTCCGAGCAGATTAACTTTTACTCATGAGTGACACTGATTACCTTGGGGATCATTAAGGACAAAGTAATTGGAATGATGGCTATTCCATTCCATGGGTGATACTCAATACCCTATGTGAGATAAATAGTATGGGATTTGAGTCACCATCCCAAAGTTATTCAAGGAACGTTGTATGGGTTTTCATTGATGGACTCAATGGTACTGGGTTATTCAAAAATACTCATAGAAACCCACTAGATTCTATTTATATTCTCTTAGACCAGCTCAAGACCCTACTACTATATTTTGTGGATTAATGGAATTCATGTATTTTTCAATTTTAATTCCCCTTTCATATATTTTGATCATAGTTACATATTGACATGGCAGTGTGACCTCAAAGATAAAGCATAAGATTAGGGTTTTATTCTTTACATTGGTAGATGTTTTGTATGGTCCAGTCAGTAAATTATGACTTACACAGGTACCATATCATACTTCTGGCTTAGGTCAAAGAAGGTCATCTAGGACAGGTTTCCCTTTGGGAAACTAGACAATAGTGGTATGTTTAATTTATTTATTTCACTACATTATATTTATTAGCATGTTGTTATTCATTTATTTCACGAAATGGATCATCCTATACATCGTGGTTGTTGACCTCCTGAGATTATATCTCACACCCTTCTTGAGTGCCATTTGGAACCCCAGTAGACTTTATGATCATATGTATGAATAATGGGATGTTTGTGAATTCCAATGTTTTATTTATTTGATTCTTTAGAATGGAGTCTAGAGGCATAGGGTTGAGCCTATGCTTTAGATGTTCTGTAGCATTTTTTGAACATTTTTAGTTTTGTATAGCATGTGCTATATTCTTGTATCCCTATTCACCTACACATCCATTTTTTTATAGATGCATGGCATGTTATTATTATCATTGTATCCATTATTTACTTTTTCATCATCCATTTGTTCACTTCTATTATTTTGTTTATATATTTACTTACACTACTATCTATTTATATAATTCTTGTACTATTTATTGTCTATTGTTTAACACTATGAATACTCTAATCTATGGGGGCATAGTCTCCCAACAGACACACCGTAGTCCCTCGATGCTAATCATAATCCTATGGAATTCGAGGAGATACTATTGAGGCCATGTGGCAATCAGTCCGGATACCGTTTTAGTGTTCAATTAGGTTGGAATGTTACATTAAGATTATAATTTATGATTAACTTTAAATATGTCAATGTGTTTTATAGATTTCTCTACACTCAACAAGATAGTTAAATGAAACTGTGATATATTTAGATAAAATATAAATATTTATGTATGAACACTAAAACATGGCCTTTCAATTATTCATAATGAATAAAATTAAATGATTTATTAAATATATGTAAAAATAAAATAGAATCTACATTTAATATAATTGAAATTCAGTTATTTTATTTAAAATAACTGATAAGATCAGTTATTTTTAAAAAATTATTTTTTCTATATATTATTTTTTTATGCTATATGCATTTCTATGCCAATAAATGGCTGATTGATGATGAAAAAATTAATTTGAAATTAATAATTGGTTGATAATAATTTATTTTCTATGTGATATTTAATATGAATAATTACAGTTAATATTTTATAATTAAATTTACTAAAAAAATGTTTGTCGCTATATTTTATGTTTTTATTGAAAAAATGATTCTATAGATGTTAGAATTTGAATTTAGAAAATAATAATAATTATTTTTTGATTTATAATAACAACATTTCCCTAAGATGAAGTTTTTTATTTTTTCTAAAATAATTAGGTTTTAGGTGAATTTTTTAAAAATACAATTTTTTCTAAAAACTATCACTCTTCTAACATTATCATAATATAAGAATGAATTAAATACTTTTGTAACATTTTTATATAATATATATATATATATATATTTATAAGTGAAATAAATCATTTAAAATTATTATTTTGTTTTTGTAAAACCCATACATAATATTTTAAATAAATCATTTAAAATTATTGTTTTAGAATTATTAGTAATATTTATTCTAAAAACTATTTTTATTTGCATACATTAAAAATTACCTTTAATCAATTTTATAAATTAAATATATATAATCGATATAATATTTTATAGAAACATTATCATATTATATATAGATTTTAATTTAAATTTTGGTTATAAAAGTATGAATACTAAAATCAAATTTAATAACCATTATAATTGTAAAAAATATTATTTTAAAAGTACTATTTTATTAATATTCTGTAATTTTTATCAAAAAATTCAATTATTATATTTTAGTTTATAAATCTAAAAATATATTTCCATTAATTTATAATTATATTAACATTAATTTAAATTTTAACCAATTATAAATAATATTAAATATATATAAATTTTTAAACACCATTTTTCTATAAAAAAACTTCTTTCCTATATATAAAATTGTTTAATTTAAAATATCATTTTATATTATTTAGAAAATTAATTAAAATAATTAGATACTTAATTTATTTTTTTATAAAACCAAATTTGGTAATATGGGTTATTTTATTTTTTTAGTAACCCATGAATTACTTAGTTAAAAACTGGTTACCCAAATAAAAATAGGAAAAATGGTAATGGTAAAAAGCATAAGAAAAAATACCATCCACCATGTAAATAAAATTTGTGAAAATTATTTTACAAGGATTTATCAACTGAATCTCTCCCATCTATCCATTATTATGATATTTTAGAGTCTTTGGTCCTTTAATAGTGTAATTTTATCATTAAAAATTAAAGGGTGTTATCAAAAGTTTTCTTTTTTGATTACATATAAAAGGGGATCACTTCAACCCATTAAGTACTACACTTCCTTTTAGAATTTACCCTGAATCCCAAAGAAAACTACCTCTACCCAAAGTAATTTTTTCATCCTTAATACACTAATCTATAAATTTAATCCTAAGGCCTTCATTTCTAACGATATCTCTAAGAGAAGATCGAGTCTACAATATTAGTGATACCTAATTTTAATCTTTTCTTCCTAATATTACTCTTATGAACATATTATATGCATACCAATATAATGAAATTAGTGTTATTATTATACTAATGTGTTATTAAATAAATTTGAAACCATTATTTATTCCTCTCCATCTACTAAGGGAAAAAAGTGTAATAGACTACCATCTTAAAAAAGAGACATATTTAGTTTTTCATAATTTCCTCTCATGGTTGTTTTTAATGATAAGTTTTTTGAATAAATATTATATATAAAATATAAGTATATTCTAAATTTTCAAATTATCATATAATTTATTTCTCTCTCATTCATTGAGAAATGGAAACAATAATCGTGTATATATGTCGACTACCCCTACATGAGTAATAAGCTTCATTTTTCATCACCACCCATCAAGGGTGGATTTTAAAAAATAATTAATATAAAAAATTATTTCCACAACACTATTAATATTATATATAATATAAATCCCATTTAAAATTATTTCTACCATGGCCATTGTACATAAGGAGTTATAGGAAAATTGACCGAACAACCTCATGTAACTGATGTAGGCATGGAAACTATATAATAAATATAATATAATATGATAATAAATTATTCATATTAGATTAAATATATAATAATATAATTTTAATGAATTCATATAATAATCCTGATATGATTATTCCCGAATTTAGGCACATGCACAATCCAAATCTAGAGAAAGTTAAGGACATCCTTCTCAAATTCCTCTCTTGGAAACATTTATTATATTATGCACATAATTTATTTTATATCGTGTATATACTACCTATTTTAGATAATATATCATGAATTTATTATAATAATCATATTTTATGTTTAATTGTAAGACCACAGTTCCAACTGGTTTTGATTAAAATGTTACTCATTCCACAATTTTTCTTTTTCTCAGACATAAATTCCTCGATACAAGTTTATATAATACACCATGTTATCCCTGTAATTTTTTATTAACTTCCTATGTATGTATCATGATCACATTTTTTTCATGGGAAATACTAATCCAAATCATTCAATTTTCATAAAATTGATTTTACTCAATTCTTACCTAAGTTTTAATTCTTTTTGGTAATTCGGTTTCCATTCATTGAGATATGATCACCCTCTAGGGATTAAAAGTTGGTTACATTATAAAAATTTATTTAATTATGTGGTATTTTTATTATATATATTTCTACCACATAAAACAAATTTTTGAAACATTTCATACTTATAGAGGTAAGTTTTCTATAAGGTATAATGATAACATAATTATTAATTCCTTGGGTCATATTGTTTCATAATTTACTTATTTCTTCCATGATTAGATTATTCCACCATAATATTTTATTATATTATAATTTATCTACCTCTATGTGGAAAATATATTGTGATAAAAATAAAATTTTAATTACAATCTTTACAATGTGGGTTTTAATCAATTGTATTTTAAAAATAATAAAAATGTGTTTTCATTCACTTTAATATGTTTTGTATTTATGTATTCATTTATCAAAGATATGACTTATATATTTTCAAGGCCTGTATTTTTTAATATTAATTTTAAAAATAATTATTTCCGAAAGTGTTTTTTCATTTTACCTTTTGAAAATGGATTTTGGAAGTGACCCATAATGTAACGACCCAAAGTATTTCAATAGAAAAAATCACTTCTTATATCTATGTCATAAAAACACAAAATAATGAACTACGAAGTGATAAGTGACCTTTAAATATAATTTTGTCACCCCTATGTTTGGAATTTTAAAAATCCAACATACACGGTTGTGTTCAAGATAGTTTTTGGAGTCTAATGAAACAAAAATAATTTTTGGTGAATAGTAACCTACCCTTATGAATAGTAACCTACCCTTACGAATAGTAATATGACCCTTATAGTAAATAAGAGTAACATTACCTATGAATAATAAAATAAAATTTAGACATCATAGAAAGTGATAATTTGACCTTAGTAAACGTTTTTGGTATTTTATAAGTCATAAATAATTAATTATAATTAATTAATTAATTTTAATGAATATTTATTTTCCTGAAATATATTCATAAATTATTGAATCAATGTCTAATAGTTTTTAGATAATTTTATAAGACCCTACGTAATTTTTGAAAGAACTGCAAAATCAGTTTTAATTTTAAAAACTGTTTTTTTAAGTAAATTATGATTTTAATTAAATATTAAATTAAAAATATTTAGAAAATTATTTTTGAAAAATGGACATCATTTTTGGATTCTATACGTCAAAAAATGGTAGGGGTAAATTTTGGGGTTTTTTTTTTTCTGAAATACTTCAATTTTCAGGTGAATAGTAAAAAATACAGTTTTTCGAATAATCAGTATATACTAAATTGCATCATTAATGATGTAATGATGACTAAACATTTTAGAACTTTAGTTTCGTCCAAAACATATTAAATTTCATAAATATTTCCTTTAAATACAATAAATCCAATTCTCAAACCTATTAAGAACTTTCCAAAGCCTAAAATCAAGAGGTGATTTCTTAAAGTGTCTTTTTCTCTTTCTTTCACTTTCCTTTTAATAAATTAATGAATTCGAATTATAAAGAAGTGTTAAAGCCTAAAACGAATTATAATATATTGATATATGATTTAGTATTTCAAAAAAACTACTATTACAAGTCTAACTTATGATATATTATTTTATTTATTATTTTATGCCAAAAACACCTCCGTCCTCATGTATAAATAAGCCCTCCCCCTCATCTTGCCAAACCACACCTCTCAAGCTTCAAGAATTGTCTAATATCTGCCCAATCATATTCCCTATCCTCTCCCCCACGTCCAAGAGCTCCTGGTCTCATCAAAAGACCAAGCATAGGCCCTTAAGGAGGTTCTTAAGAGGAGGATTCTAAAGGTAATTTCTCTCCCTCTTCACCTTTAATTTCTTTTCAAGTTCAAGTTCCTTTTTTGATCTCTCCCTAACTATCTTCATACAAACTGTTTTTTAACTCCAGTATTATACATATAATGTAATCTTATGATTCTAATGGTATATTATATCACCCCACACCCTTCCCTCTCCCATTTATTTTATTAAAGAGAACATTGTTCATGAGGTGTTAAATTTATCACCTTCAAAAACAACATGCTCTCTTCTTCCATTTCTACCTTCAATCTGTTCATGAAACCATTTCTTTGGTTGAAACAGAATAGTTTATATGTATTATGTTCTATTTTAATGTCTGGAAATAACCTATGGCCTTATTACTAAGTTAAATGTTAAAACAAGATTGTTGTGATCCAAAAACCGCTCAAATTAACCCAAATAAACATCATTAAATTTTTATCTAATGATTCATCCACTTGGATCTAATATAAATCATTATAAAATCATTCAAGATTCTGTAATATCATTAATAACATGTAATATCAGTTCTGTATGTTTACCCATGATCTACCCAAACATCAATTTAAGAATACAGGTGGACCGTTCAAGAAAACCATGAAAATGAACATCCCCGATCAATGTTTTGAAACTCTATAAGTCATCAAAAGGAACATAATATAAAATAATGAAGCCAGAATTAACCCTATTAATTTATAAAAGGTTCTAGAATTTCTAATTAATGTATATAATGTCATTATACAGGACACTAAAGAGAAGGAGTCATTCGAGTACAAGGTAAGGGGAAATCTCGAACCCAATTTTCTTCCTTCGAGTTCTCCCTCTTTCACTCCATTTTTGATATGGTTACTCCTCAAAGATATTTTGTTCATAATTCCCTTTACTTTTATGGGATATACATGTTTGTCACTGGTTTTTATGTCCATAAAAATGTTTTTCAAAAGAACTCTTCTTTCAAGATCTCACCTTTTACCTCTCATTCAAGGTTGATGGTTCTTGTATCAAGTATGTTGTTCCCTCTTTCTTTTGAGAACCCAAAGATTATGAATGTGTTATTATGAGATGAAAACCATTCCTTTCCATGGTTTATTTATGTACATGTTTGATATGTGTTCTATGTGGCAAGCATGATAATGATAATGTTATGATGTGACGGGTGCGCCCGGAATTATATAGCGCAATATGAATGTTTAAATGTGACGGGTGCGCCTGGAATTATATAGCGCTCCAATGCATTGGGTAAAGTGATGAATCTCATGAGTAAATGTGAAATTATGCATGAACATGATGCTAGATTTGTTCACAAGTATGTGTGGTAGTTAACCACTAAGACATGATGTTTCATTTTTATGCTTTGCCACATTTCAAGTTTATTGTTTATGCTCCTCTCATGTTCAAGATCTTCTTCATGATTATGCTCACCCCATGCTATATTGTTCTTATATATCCTCTTACTGGGATTTTATCTCACCCCTTTTGATGTATATCCTCAGGTTTCTACATGTACTAAGGAGAGGACAAGTGCTACTAAGAAGCTATAGAAGAAGAGGTTAAATGAATTTTTATGCTTGATGTTGTACTTGTTATGTGTAGTCCTAGTTTACCCAAGACACTAAACCTCTAGATCCTCCATGTGTAATAATATTATGTTTTTTATCTTTGAAATGATGTAATAGTAATGTAAAAAAAGTCCGGGTCGCTATACATAACATCATCTTTTATTTCAATGTCAAAAATGTTTTCTGAAAACCATTTTTTTCACTTTAATTTTCCTCATCACATTTAATGTGTTTTCCCAAATGGTGTTTGTGTTTCGTTTTTCATACTCAAATATATATTTATATTTTTTGGGTTTTAACTCATGATATTGGACAGTTGGATTCATGATTTCCTCGTACATGATAACATTCAAAGCATTCTTTTGCAAGGATATTTTTTCATCTATGTCAACATCTTTATATGTTACCTTCGTTACACTAGGGATATGTAATTTTGAAACAATCCACATTATTTATATGGATGTATTGAGATATTATTATTCTAGTAATGAATTACTTATACACTCATGTCTATATACTGTGTGAACATCATTTTTTATATAATTGATATTGGATGATGTTCACCTAGAAATAATTTTATACATTTTATTAATAAGAGGAAAAGCATTAGAATTATTTATATTGTTATTAAAATATGGTTAATTATTATAATAGTCACTATGTATTTTTTTACCATCCAAATTATTTCTCTGTATGGGTTATGATCATGTTATCCCTTTTATTAATATGGAGAGAACTCTTGGCATTACATATCATGTTATTCTTATATATATGATTATTAGTATATTGAATATATATTGTTTGACTATCTACCTTAATTATCTTGATGTGTTATGATCATGTTATCCATTTTTTTATATAGGGAAAATTATTTTTATTCTATATGTTTTTATTCCAATACAAATGATTATTGGAAGGTTGATTATGTTTTTTTGTACATCCACCATTTTTTTATAGAGGGTTTGCTATATTTTTATCCCTTTCACTGATATAAGGAAATGTATTAATGTTCTATAAGATTTTATTATAATAAAATTATTATTATAAAATTTTAATATATATAGTTTAATCAATATTTCATATGGTGGATTCATTGGAATTAAAAAAGTGATGGGTGTGGTATGAAATTATATATCCTGTTGATGAAATGGTTGCCTCCTGAGATAAAAAAGATTTTGTGTATTAGTGTTTAATTTCCAATAAAAATATATTTTTATCATTGTAAGATCATGATGTCTAGAATCCTGATATCATAGATTATAGTATGGAACTAGTTTTCCAACATTATGTGTTTCATCACTAAAGACCTAGTTATTTTTATCTATTTGATCAATTTAATTTCATTATTATCCATGAATAAATTATTATATCAGTTTGAGTTGGTTATGGAATTATGATAATTTATTATTCTTGATATAATATTTATTCCATGCTTAAACCATTATTACCTCATTTGTATGTTTTCCCATATTAAGCATTGGTGCTCACCCCTTATTAATTTTTCATTTCTCAAGGTTATAATGAAGAGTATTACACATGATTTTTCTAATATGATAGCTTATGTGGAGAATATTTAAGAGATGTTCAAGGGTTATTATGTGTTAAGTATTTTCTTATATAGTTGAGAAAATAATATTTATTTTATGAGCTTTATTTGTTTATATCTTCTACAAATTATATAACTCTATAAACCTAAAAATTCTTGGGAATGTATGAAATATAATATTTACATTAGAACTTATAATTATGGGATAATTATGATAAGGAAACTATAATTTGATTCAGATAACATATGTAATATATGTGTTTATTGGAACCCAATCATGGAGTGTGGGTCAAGGGCATCACATGTACCATTTTACACATTATTTGGAACTAATTTTAGTATGGTTAATATTGTTTTTAATTCATATTACCAAAAGGATAATGTAAAAATTTCATTAACCATCATTGATCTCATTAAGTATAAAAGGTGTGCTTCCTTCTTTCACTGACAATAGTAAATTATTTTGTACAAGGAGGACTGAGTTGGGATAATATTCCAAACCCCCAAATATAATTGACAAAATATTAATTGAGATGTTCTTCTATATTTTTTGGGTGATGTTTCTTTATCTTTTAATCAATCTGATTCTCAACTTCATTCTTGTATTCTATGAATTTCTCAAAATTACATGACTTATAAATAATTTTCTAAACAAATAAGTATCAACTAAAGTCATCCGTAATGGTTATTAAGTATGATAATCAACACCTTACATAAATTATATAATGTTCACAAACATTTGTATGAACTAATTTAAGATGATTTTTTTCCATTTCACTATTTCCACTAAATATATATTTGGAAAATTTTCCTTATAAACTTGTGTGACATATTCCAATATGTTATAGTTAAAATGATTTTAGATATCCATTTTAATTAAATTTGGTCAAATCATAATTTTTTTACATGACCAATATGGTTATTCCTCATTTGGGTGTGATATGAGTCCTGAGAAATAGATTCATTATCGATTGCGAACACTTTTTATATATTCTAACACATAAAGATAATTACTAAGATGCACCAAACCATAATTTTTTTATTTTTAAAAGTAGATGTTTCTATTCCCAAATTTAAAAATAATTCAATACATGAAAATACTAGATATAGAAATATTATTTTCAGTGACCCTTAGAACCAAATTAATGTTTATCAAAATCATGATCAATCATGTTTTCAATTTGAGTTAGTAATCTCAAATAGCTAGTGTAGTGAGTATTTATCTGTTTTTTGCTCATAGATGCACCTAACCTCATTAAACTCTCCTAAATATACATGGTTATAGTAATTATAACCAAATGTGAGGACCATAGGATACATCTAATGAAAAATTTATATAAATTTAAATAATTTACTTGATAATGAATACACATAAATATTCTCATTTATTTTTTTCATGGTGCAATTATTCTTCTTATGGACATTCATGACACATGATAAATATATGACATCATATCTCCTTGTTGGAATCATGATCATCCTACTCTTGGCAGATCACTGTATACATTCTTTTAAATAAGAGTTAGTATTATGGACTTTTATCTTTACCTTACTTTTTTAAAACATATTTATAAAAGGCTTCTCATACTTTATGTCATTGTCTACCTAGTGAACCTAAGTAATAATATCTAGGATAGACTTCTCAATATTATGAAAATTAAAATTCACAACAAATATAGAGAAACTCCAAGTAAGTGAGTCAAGTATGAGATCTGTGTGTAATTCATCAGGTAGTTCAAAACCTAAAGTGTCAATATTGTTAATGTTGTTATTCATCTTAAATACCAGAGGCTCGAGTGGGTATCCTTTTCCAAGGATGAACATAATGTTTTAATTTTACAACACATCATGCTCCAAAATAGTTCACTCCTAATAAATATCACTAATATGGTTAAGAATGGTATATGAATCTATGATTTCATATGACTTATAGAGTTCACTAAACATGTATTATAACACAAAACACAACATTATTGTATAATTCATGTGTTTATCATATATAGAGACATACTAGTCACTCAAATACATACTAGGTGGATTAGAAATTAGGGATTATAGTATATAAATCTTCCTCTATTAGATTATTATAATGCACAAGTTCATGAACCACTCATATAGGTAAATTTCAGTCAAGGTATTGTATTTATCCTTTATAGATCACATGGATATTAATGTTGAAATTTCCATTTTTCTATAATAATATTTATAGAATATATAAGTAGTTTAAGTTGATTATTATTATATGTGAGATGATTTAATTTTAATTATATTTTTATTCTCACACTATTTTATAACGTCCTAGTATCCCACACCATTAAACTTGAAATGTCATGTCATGCAGACATTTTAGTGGAAAGGATACTAATTTTCCTTCTCATAACCTAGTCTATGGTCAGGAAAATTATAAAAATGAATTTTAGTAGGAGAAATTTACATTTACTAGAATATTTTATATCTATTGAGTGGAATCCCAAATCATTATATACTGAGTCAGAATTCCTCAAAACATGCCACCAATTTTTATTAAATAAACTATGACTATTACACTCAATTAAAATTTAGATATGTAAACCTATTATCTTTTTTAATATTTCCTAATTATTAAAAGTATCATTGAATATGTAATGAACAACACTTTATATATGAGTCCATATCTGCTAAGATAATGGAAGGCCATTCTGAATTAATATTTCCTTGAGGGATTTTTTGCTTCTGAATAAATTACCTTATTTAATCATGTACATATCATGTTAATATTAAATGTTTTTTATATAATTATTTAAACATATTTCTATAAAATTATTTATACATAATCTATTTATTTAACATTATCTTGAATTTTTTATTTTATTTAATTTATGTGATATAGTAAAATATTTATTTAAACAAGCATACACGTAAATAAATAAACAACCATGAAATTGAAAAAATAAAATAAATAAAGGTACATGATCATGACATTAAAAAAGGTTGATTTATCCAACTATTGATAAATCAAACAAAGAACCTGGTGGGTAAAATCATTATGTCAGTCTTGGATCGAGTTTCATCATTCAACCATCTACATTTCTATCTTCTAGATTTATTTCACATCAGCTAAGGTTTTGTACCTCCTTACCTCCTTAGAGATCCCTCTATTACATGTATTATTAAATCACAATTAAGGGGAACCAATAGTGTAGTATATATAAAATAATCCATGGAAACAAATTTCCTATATAATAAAGGTTGTAGGGATGACTCACAAGTCATCATATTTAATTAGATAAATATTTATAAAAAATAAACCCTATGACATAATTTTAAATTAAATAGACATCCAACACCTAAATTGGTTGTCAAGATATGATCAACCAAAAATATTAAATGGCATAACATAGATACATGTAAACATTTATTTCAAATCACACAGTTTAATTAATATCGGTATCTATTAAATTAATAATCAGTTATCATATTTGTTAAAAAATTCTCTACCTTAATTATTAATCCATGATATGTTGTAGATATTTAATATTTTAATCAAATATGATTATAAATAAATTAAATGCATTAGTTTTATTTAAAACTACTTAAGTACATGATTTGTAATAGTTATATCATGATATGTGCCAATCTAAATTGGTTACACTAAGTATTGTTCTAGTTGTGTACTATGGACTTTCAAATCATGATAGTATACATAAAGTTTCATAATATTATAATAAATTTTAGTTTTTGGGTTTTAATGTATGATATGTCTTAATATTTCTATTCTGTACCTATGGATCTAACTATCTTGATTATATGCTGTGTACGACAACATTACATGGAGTGTATCATATAGAAAATGTAAAGAAATATTAATCCAATTATATATTCATGGACACTCAAAAACCACTCAAAGTGTGTAAAAACCTTGTCACATGGAGTGTACAACCAAATACATGTTGTGTTATTTAGTTTTTCTTCAAATTATCTTCTCTACACTTACATTAAATCACATGAAATAACTGTAAACTGTGTGTCTTATATGATCTAGAACATATTATATGGTTTGTACATAGGCTCCATGATGTGAATTTGTTTTTGGAAATATTATATTTTGTGTCTATGGATTAAATGGATAATCCCTATAGGATAATACCACATTACACGACATGTAGGGAAGCTATTTGACATGTGAAAATATTTTCCATTTTAACTCAACTTGTATTTGACATGAAACATATTTAATTAATACCCTATTTCTTTACCACACAACCATTACATCATGTGGAATTACGTGGATTGTAATAAAATAAATTATGTGCCACCCTGGAGGTCAATAAGTGGTATAATTACACACCATTTAATGAACCACCACACAAAAAGCCATTATTTTCACAACTTTATAGTCATATAATTGATTGAGAACTACCCACATAGTAATACTTTACATAGTGTGTAAGCTAGATGAGTAACTAGAATCTGCAACACCTTCGAATGAAATATACTTGTGTTTTTTCATCTATTATCGACATTTACTTAATCATATAACAGTGAACAAACTCATTATCTCAATATAATTGATTAAGAATAAAAACCTAAAAGAAATCTACAAAAATAATAGTGTTTTTTATCACCAAAATTGAATAATAATAAATTTCAATGTGACTACTCGGATGCCACTTAATGGTTCATGGGATAGCAGAAGCATCTATGTAGCCCAAAACTAAGTTTTATTTTTTTATCTAATGAATAAAATTTATTAACATGATGATGAATGAAATTTATCATGATAAAATATAAATAATCTAGACAAATAATCTCATAATCGAGAATATGGGATCTTTTATATTAAATTTATAATCATGTTAATAAGAAGAAAATACATATTTATTAAGATCTTGGATCAATGTGGATATTGTTAAATCAACCATCATTATTAAAGTATCACTATTGTGGTAGTAAGATGAAAAATATAATCCCTTTTTTAGAGATCCTAACACAATCCATGATATCTGAACGAACATCGCAGAACATTGAGTGTGTCCATAGATGATCCAATCATCTTACATTTTTCATCTTGACCACAAAATAGTCCTCTTGGCATCGTGGATTATCTCTAGTTATCTCACATTATCAAGGAGTAAATATGTGTAATAATTTACTTAGCCCTTAAAGACGCCTAAATATGTTATTTATAGAATATATATAGATAAATCTTGTGAACATCAATTTAACTACTTCTTTAAAATGGTTTAAGTTGGGAATATATGTATCTAGGGTTTAATAAATGACAATTTCACTATTTTATAGAATCAAATAATAATCCTAGCATATTTCCCATCGCAAAAATAATAATATCATTATTATTTTTTTACATACACCAATTTGTGACAAATTAAATATCATATTTTTAAATAAACAATTCAAAATTTATTTAAATTATATCTAATGGTTATATCATTCTTGTTACTATGCACTTCATTTGATGTGTCCAAATTACCCAAAATTTAATATACCTTGAATAATAAATATCATTAATTTGTTAAATAATTAAATATTATATTTATTTTATTTTGAAAATATATTTATTTTATGATTCAAATACATAAATAAATATTTATTTTATAAAAAAATTCTGAACTTGGCAATAAAAAAGGGATAAATAAAAAATTAGTTCTATGCTCTTTAGAATAAGTATTTTTTATATATTCAACTCACATAATTATAATGAATAGATATTTTTGATCAATAAATCCTAAATAAATATTTTTCCTTTTTCATGAAAATAAAATTTATTCTAACTGTTAATTTTAAATAGAAATTAACTAAGATCAGTGGATACACTAAGGGTGTGACCATGTATGCCTCTTTTTCGGTACAATTTGGTGATCTTTCCTAATTTCCAAAATCAATATTCCTCAATAAGCCAGGGCACCCAGAGAGGAAGTAATTAATGTCACAGTGAAAAAAACCACAAATAAATTCAAACTATGATATATAATCCCACATTCATTATTTTTCATCAGGAGGGTGGCCTAATCATGACATAAACCTATATACTAGATACATTTTGCATTGGATTACTAAAATTAACTTATAGATAACCTTCACCATGGATTTATATCAAATATTTATATTTCAATCAAAGGGTTGAGGTATCATATTTCATTCATAGAAGTGATGAATAATTTATTTAACTATTCATTCATTTTATATCACTCATGATGTGCCCAACATATTTCACATCACTATAAACTTATAACATGATGTTTTTTGATAACACAAAAAAGTACATGACTCATGATTTTAAATAATAATCTAAAGTCAAAGGAAAGATACATGAATTCTTATAAAGGAATAGATATGAATATATATATATATATATAATGTGGAATTCCTACTAGTGGGTCTATCCTCATTATCTCATAACCATAGGATTACCACATGTGAACTTCAT
Organism: Viscum album; assembly: GCA_963277665.1. Classification (NCBI taxonomy): domain Eukaryota; kingdom Viridiplantae; phylum Streptophyta; class Magnoliopsida; order Santalales; family Viscaceae; genus Viscum; species Viscum album. The sequence goes on along the minus strand of OY728155.1, from coordinate 1,751,912,975 downwards.
GAGATGAAGTCTTATCTGCTTATAAGTATCATGCACCTTATAGTCAATCATATTATTATTCCTATCATAGAATGTCATCCTAACTGTAAGACTCTAATTATGAATATGTCACAACATTTTAAGAAGCTTATTATAGAGGGGAACTCCTATGTATTTTTTATTCCAAAAATATCCCCTAAACCTAATAGTAATAATCTATATTGTATAATTAATCACCATATGATATAATACTTTATTAATATTCATGTATTTGAATATAAAAGTAATCTATAGTTCAATATAATTGGATCTAGGGAACAAACTTCAATAATGAGAGACCCTAATGTTACAATTATACAATAACTTAACCTATACTATGACATTTTATTTCATTATTTTTGTAACCTAATATACACTGAGAGTATGTGAAAACATGCATTGAGATAATTTATTCTCAATAGTGTCCCTTGTATTATAATTATTCAAGAAAATAATCTATTTTGGGTCACAAAAATACATTATAATGATAACGTAATATTGTATTTAGGGAACAATATGTGTTATTGGATACCATACCCTCTATATATTTTCATATAAATAGAGTATCATATTGGGGATACTAAACATTAAATTGAGTGTCAACATAATGTATGGTACTCACTTGAAATTTCTTTGAGAGTAAGAATAATATGAGGTACTTTTCCTAACTATAATTTTAAGAAAACATAATGTATAATGAGGAATTTTCCTTGAAATATCATTATAAGACAATGTAATGTGGGTTTTCTATTTTGAAAATATATTTTGAGTTAACATTTTTTATGTGTCCTATCAAAAAAATTAATATTAATTATTTATATTATTTATCTTAAAATTTATACATTTTTAAAAAATGATAAGTTATTTTTTATAAATTATAACTAATTGTTATTTTGAGAGTATAATAATTATAATATAGCAATAATTTAATTAACTATAATATGAATATAATTAACTAATACAATGTTTTTGAAACATTTATTAATAACAATTCTGAAATAATATGGGTTAATATTAAATTCCATTTGTGATATTATATGAAATAGTTTAAATTTGATATAAAATTGTTATATAGAAATTATAAGTAATTTTTTAAGAACTTGTAAATTATAAAATAGGTATAAAATATAATGAGTTTATATCTAAATTTTTAATTGTTTATAATATCTAATTTTTATTATTCAAATTAATTGGTTTATTATGGATATTATTTATAAAACATGAAACAAATTTGATAATTATTTTGAATAAAGTTTAAAAAAGTATAAGTATATGCTATCCGGACTATGTACAATGTTTAAATAATAAATGTTGACTTATAAATTTTTTTATAACTTTTAAAATATCACATATTTAAAGAAAATGATAAATAACGAATAATATAAAGGTTTCATGTGAATGTTAAGTGTTTATATTAAAGATTATGGAATGTCCATAATGATTAGATAAATTATATAATGATTATAGTTAGTCATTATTTATGTATTTTTCATAAATAATTGTCTCATGTTTAAATATATAAAATGTTAATTTAATTAAAGAGTTATTACTTGTTTTATTTATAGTTAAAAATTGTTTATGTTGTGTTTTTATATTCTTTATTTTAATTTGAAAAATTGATTATTAAAACTTCTCAATCATTATAATAAAATATTGGAATTATTAAATAAGATACGATTTTCATCTACCTTGACTTTATTTTATAATTGTAGTTATTAGCTTGAAAATAGTTATTGAACACAGTTCATATATATTAAGAGTTAGAAATATAATTAATTTCATTAAAACTTGTTTAATGTAACCCTAGGTAGAGAAAATTTGGGTTGGACATCCCATTGGCCTATAAGCTTATTCCTTATCTAGAATATTGGGGGTTAGCTATATATATCTATGGGCCTACTCATGTGTAGATTTACTATCTCAAATATTTTTAGTCCTTTAAATGTGAAGTTAATTTACCATATGCATGAAACACATTTGGATATGTGTGATTATGTTTGGATTTCATTTTATGGGTGTATAACTCAAATTTGTTGTTTTTTAAAGAGTAACATATCATTATGGTTTGAAAATTTTTGTTTAGTAGAGGAATTAGGATTCTAAAACTAAATAATTAGAAGCATGAAAAGACATGGGGAATAAAATGAGATAATATAGTAATATTAAATCTCCTTCATAAATAATAAGTTTCACATTCTTTACAAAATAGCACTTAATAAAATATAAATCATACAATATGGGTGACCCAAATGGTTAGGTGTCCATGTATTATCTTATATTACGTAAAAAATAATATGGTTAGCTAAATAGTTAGGTTAACTTTTCATGGAATTTACATTGGGATACACTTAGTTGAGAAACCCTAATATTGAGGATAACATATGTTTGGAGTTGGGTTTATCAAATTTATTGATTTGAGAAAGAGTTATTCACATGACCATCGAAGAGTCATAAATGATATGACTGAAAATGTTTTTCTATCTATCAGATATAATAAATTCTTTTTTACATGGTTAACCAATATATATCATGATGAAATATGGATCTCATCCTAGTAATAAACATGATGAGTTTAATAGGGATGATCATTATAGGGGGTCCCTTTTGTTATAATCCTTTTTCAAATTGTTGTAGAATATGATTATCATCTGAAAAAACTTGTATTTTAGAAAAATAGTATTATTATCCACATGAAACCCGTCCTTGAAATAAATCCATAAGAATGAAATTCCCTCTAAAATAAACTCTTAAGGTTGGTAACTTTAGAAAGTTATTATTTGAAATAACCATAAACGCACAATAGAAACACATTATTAAGAAATCATTTATTGATGTTGTTAAACAAGTGAATCTAGACACTTTTAAGAAGCGTATAATGATTCACTTGGGGTTTCAAATGAATTCAGAGAATAATCATTAAAGGAAATTTTAGTATCCACTCATATATTCAATATGATTGGATATTTAAATAACTTAGTGAGACTAGTGGTTTACATAAGGAATATTCAGGATAAGCAATTCAACCTATTTAATCTTAAGAAATGTTCCAAAAAGATTAATGATAACATTAAAGGCTTATGAAAGTTTTCACATGTGTTAAGAATTAATTAACAAGGCATTTGATTTATAAGTTATAGAGATGTATAGAAAATAAACAATAGGAAAAGATAAAACCTAAATAAGAGAATTTAGTTTTAAATTCAAATAATGTTTCTTCTAGAAGCTAGTCTAGGATATTGAAAATTATGGGTATTTTCACTAAGTAATAATGATTCCATATTATATTGATTTTATGATACAAGGAGAAGTTTATAAAACTCAATATAATTTCTATGTATGGTGTCAATGTTTTATATATGAATTCTTTGGTTTTGATGGTTTTATTATATGAGATATATAATTTATGAATTTTTTAAATATATATGAGTTCAAAATAAAGGGAATAATTGATAAATATTGTAAACTACAATCAAATGATGAAGCATGAGTTGTTACATCAAGAATTTGAATTTCAAAGAAATAATCTAGAATAGATGATACCATACATGGATGTGTTTTATCATCCCATTTCACTTATTTAGTAAGAGAATCTTTTCATTAAGAAATATTTCATGTGAAAAAATAAGATGATTAATTATATTCACATGGATGTGAATTCATCAAATTCTATAAAATATTTTGAAAATGAATCGAGGATATAAGTGTTTTGTCTAATATAAAGTGTTTATATAGATGTTAATTAAAATTAGGGATAAGGTGTTCCTATTACCAATAAGTTGTATATTTTAATAATGTTTTTTTAGAGGAAATTTATCCAAACAAATAGATTACAATATATGATATTGATATATTAGTTTGTTTCTCTATATTAATAATAAGGGAAAGTAAAATTTATTTTCCAGATAAAGGATTTTTTGTATCTTACCCTAATATTTTGAATACAATATTTTCTAGGTGGCTATTGAGAGTATTTATGAAGTTAGAGTAATTATATATTAACAAATAAAATTTTATACAAATATAATAAAGAAGTTATTTCACAAAATATCTAATAGATTTTATGATATTAACGATAAGGGAAATTATAATGGATATATTCAGCTACTATGATAAAGGATATATCATTATTTTTCAAAAAGATTTTACCATCTAAAATAAAGTATGAATGTCACTTTTTTGTAAAGACCCGAATTTTCCATGTATTTTTTTAATAATATGGAATTATTACGAGTCTACTAAAATTTATGGTGTGCGATTATGAGGCCCTGTATTCCTGGATTTAATTTATGAACTTTTTTAGGTATGTTTAGTAAATGCACGAGCATCATTTTCTAACTTTTGAACCAGTGCTTAGATTAAAAATATAAGGGCACCATTGAATCCACAGTTCCGAGATTCCCTTAAGGGAGGATTCACTTTGACTATAGTAGGTCTGGGGAAAAAGTTATTTTTTGGGACTTTTAAAAAAATAATAAAAATAACTTAGTAAATTTTTATTTCTCTTTTATCTTTTCCTTCCATAGACAAGCAGCAACGTGGGACTAATGACGTGTCAAGATAATAAAAGGCTAGACCTTTAAATTCTAAGTAACTGCACCGTTAGGGAATTAGGAAGGTTCCTAATTAATGACCCCCCATTAAATTACATGAACGTTAGACACCCTCCACATCGTTTATTTATATAAAGCATGGGGAGAGGTTCCGACATTGCTTCACCAAGAAACAAAGTGCTAACAAAGTTCCGAGACACTAAACCCTTGGAGTACAGAGCTGGTTCTGGCGAGCGGTGACGAGCGACATCGAAACCCCGAACTGAAGATCGGTGATCAAACGACGTCATTGGAGGATAGTTGCAGGGATGACGAACACCGAACCACTTCCTCATCTTGGGTATTCTACATCGTTCTTGAGGTAGGGGTTTGATTTTTTGTTTAATTAAAGTGTTTTTCTAGAACCATTTCACCCTCCCTCATGATTATAAGCTAATGTAGAGGGTGCGGGCCTAATGAACCCAACCGAGACCCTCCGCTATTTTGCTACCCTTACGCCTCTATGGAAGACCATCGACATGTCGACACTAACCGACTACGATGAAGGCAACAAACCGTCATGCGCTGCAAGAGGAGGCTGTGCCACAAAGCCATGATGGTCAGCATATCGGTTGGCACCGACCGACCGCAGAGGAGGTACAACACACCATCGCGCACCGTCGGTGAGCAAGGGGTCGTGGCTCATTAGCTGCGGTGGTCAGAGGAGGCGTTCAACACATTAGCTTGCCACAGAAGAAGAAGACTGTAACATCCCAGGTAATTAAAGAATAAATAATTTTCATATTTATTAATATTTACGAATTAAATATTAATTTTAATTAAAAGGGGTTTCTACGTTTGATAGCGTACTCGATACGCAACGATGAGTTTCTTTGAAAACTTACGTTGCACACAAGTAATAAAATAATATTATTTTAAATGTTAGTTAACAAGTAGCCGTTGTACTGCCGGGAATGGATAGAAATAACTAAAATATGATTATATATGTTTTTAAATGTTTTTACATTTACCCAATAAAAGATAAAGGCTTAAAATACGGAAAGAGTTCAATTTTAGGCATTTATACCCTAATTTTCACTAAGGGTTCACTTATCACCTTTTGATAGCGAACCGTGATTAAATATAGTTTTGATCAATCTTATAAATTCTATTGGACCAAAAATAACTCTTCTTTAGAATCAGGACATCAAAATTTACTTTGTGTAAATTTTTGGTACCTTTCCGATACAGTTCATTTTTTAATGAATAATGTAAAATGTTGTATTTTAATTCAAAACCTCTCTTTAATCTAATTTATTTATATGATTAGATTATCTTTTGAATTGGTTTTAAAGTGAAATTAGAAAATATTTTTACCATTAAATCCAATAGTCGTCGTTGGAATTAATTTTACTTTGAAATCGGACTTAAACTAGTGTCAATCTTTTGATACTTATTGTTTCATAAAAACACGCTATTTTCTCTAATAGCGGGAATTAATTATTAAATTAATTAATGTGACTTATATGTTTTGAATTTTGTAAAATAGACTTCATTTTTGAATTCGTAATATCAAATATATCTTAGGGTGAATTTTTGGTAATTTTCTGAAAAACTTCAATTTTTGATGAATAGTGAAACCACTAAGTGGTACTTATAAAAACAGATTTTCCGTTTAAATGAAATTTTGCCATCATTGTGTTTTTATTTTAAAAAATCCGACATACATGGTTTTCATTAAGAAGTAAAATGTGGTTCAATGAGATTAAAATAATTTTTTGGTGAATAGTAACTTATTAAGTTTTTAATCGCGATTAGTGGTAATTAGTGTAGTTTAAGGTAAAAATAATGTGTTAATAATATGAGATGAGCTTGAAACATGTCCTACCCTCATTGGATGTGTCATGGCCGACCAAGAAAAGCCATGGGTCAACTTGGGGACCCCATGGAGCCACTTTGGTTGGGAAATGACATAAATAACTTTTTATTTAATGTAAAAGTAAAAATGACACAAACATAATATGTTTTACGAAAACAATTTTTACATGGGGTTATAAAGATTAGATTTTTGATTATAAATAGTAATTGGAAAGATAAAACGATTTCCTACATAATAGTATTTTTTTTATAATTTTTAGACTTTAAATAAATTAAATTATTTATGACATCATGATGATGCATCGATGACTTCATTATTTAACGATTTAAATAAAATGGAAAGATAATGTAATATCTAAAACCTACACATGTCCAAAACCTATTGGATGAGAATATTTCTAAGCCTTATCATCTTATCTTCGAAATATATCAATGTGGGACCTTAGAAATTCGAAACACTTTTGAAAATAAAATAATAGTTTCATGATTTCCAAAAGTTCCCCTCCTCTCCTCTTATAAAAGGCCCCCACCTCTACCTCATTTCACACACTCCTCAAGCCTTTGGCTCGGCCATACCCTGCCCATTTACTCTCTCCACATCCCTCTCCTAATCCTAGAGTATTCCCTTTGGGTAGAATCCTTTCAAAGGAAGCCTTTAGGCTCAAATCAAAAGGAGTTACACTTTTAAAGGTAATTCATTCTCTCTTGTTCATTTGTTTTATTTTGCTTCTCCAACCCCCTAAACTCTTTTTATTTACTTATTTTGTAACAAAACCAGTATCTTAAATATACTAGGATGTTGTTATAATATTTATTCGAGCTACACTCTCACACAACTACATCAAATGGTTAAAGAACATACGGTTTCCGTGGATGGCGAAATTCTGCCTCCCGAAACGATGATTGTTCAATACTCATTTAACACCTTCAAAGGTGGCCATTATGATGTCACTATTTTTATATATGATATATAATATGTTTACTCTTTCCTTAAGCTTCTTTATTTTTCATTTATGGCATACCATTATTGTTTCCATTATGAGTAAACACGATATCTTCATTTTAGGAAGTGCGGACTACCGCCCCCTGAAAGTGATTTGATTCGTTAATACCATATGTGGGATGTGTAAAGGATAAAGTTAATGATATTATATATGTTATTATACTGGAATTATAATATACTCTTATATCATTATGATTCCATTCTATAAAATATGAAATAGAAATGAAAGTAGCGTTCATGCGTACGTACGGCTTACCGTCTCCATGAACGGTGCATTTCATTTCTTACCTCTAAATGATTATGTAATATTATAAATACATGTATATTCTGGATATATATGATATATACGATATTGAAATCAGGAATGTAATTCTGGATATAAAGAACCTTTGACCACATGAACAACATGTAATTGTAAGAAGTCTACTTTCGACTTAAGAACCAAATATTGACAAAACAAACATTATTAACTTAAATGGTTACATAATGTTTATAACATGGAAATAAGTGATATAAAAGGAATAATGAACTTTAAAAAGGTTCTTAATCAAGTATAAATTAACTCAAGTTTATTATTCAGGACGTTAAAGAACGATCAAGTCAAGTCGGACCTGAGGTAAGGGACTGCGTCTCAATCTCCTTTCATTGAGGCATATTTCGTTTTATACACAACTTTATTTTATACAGTGTATAAACCCCTTTGACTTTTACTTTTATACAAAATGAATCTTTTTCTACGAAGCATTTTACTAAATGGCAAAAAGGAATATTTTTTTAACGTACGCAGTGACAACGACCTTTTCCGCCGCCGCGAGTATTATTTGGTCTTTGGCTTCCTCAACAAGCCGTAATGTTTTTTAAAATGAAATAAATACCATATACTCTTTTATGTATTTTGGTATTGAAAATGGTTTTGATAAAGGATTATATTATGATATATTGTGATTGAAATGTGGAAATGTTATCATTTCTTTATATTGGTTTTATGTTTTATGATTTTATATTGGTACTTGGACATTTGACGGGTGGTTACGTGATAAACCATATGACGGGTGGTGCCGTGAATACCAGGACGGGTGGTTACGTTATAACCTCCAATGCATTGGGTATGAAAGTCATCCGTATGGCTATTCCATTAAGTATGTATGGAAATTGGCCGTATGGCTATTCCATTAAGTGATATGTGTGGAAGTCGACCATATGGTTATTCCACTTAAGTATGTTTATGTCCCAAGTTACCATTATATATGTTATGTGTTATTTATATGGGTTTTATGGTAATCCTTTGGTTACAAAAAAGGTAAGTAATGATACTTTATTCAGTGAAGAGTTTTTACTACTTCATGAAGGTGAAGGTATTACTTTGATAGAGTATACATGGTTTACTTGATGTTTGAAAAACTAATAGTTTTCATTCTTTGTGTATCCCTTACTGAGCTTTTTATGCTCACCCCAAGTTTTTTTGAAATGTTTTTCACAGGACTTAATGTGGAATATGGTCAAGGATGGGATCAAGGGAATGTCATGCTATATAAAACATGGAACTAGACATGTTTCTTTTAAGAGTTTTTTTATTATGGAAACTTAGTAGAAGTGACTAATTTGTAATCTTTTGAGATGTAATAGTTATGTTCTAATTCTATAAAACTCTAAACCTGAAAAGATCCTCAATGTGAATTATTCATTTAATTCAATATTAAGTAAGGTTTAAGGCCGGGTCCTTACAGTTGGTATCAGAGGTCGGTTTAGACAACTTTAGGAGTTAGAAAATTGTTAAATTATAAGTTAATTTATGATATGATTGAAATGATATAGCATTTAAAGATTACCATGTTGCTTCACCTTAGACATTTCTGTGTTAAGAATGGTTTTTTCATAGAGGAAATAGATCAACTTTTATGAGAAGGCATACAGAGGGAAATGACCTTTCAAATCATTATCCTGAGACGGTCAGAATCAGAACTAAACAGTTTGTTGCAGTGATGGCTCAGTTGACTCAGGTGAAAAATGTTGGTTGTTTTTATTGATGATATTTTGGTGTTTTCTAAAAGTAAAGAGGATCATGAAAGTCATTTAAGGGTTATCTTTCAAACCTTAAAAGAAAAGAAACTATATATAAAATTCAGCAAGTGTGAGTTTTGGTTACAACAAATTTCTTTCCTGGGTCACATTATTTCAAAAGATGGCATAACTGTTGATCCTACTAAAGCAAAAGTTGTTGAAGAATGGCCAAGACCCAAAAATGTAACAGAGATCCATAGTTTTCTTGGTTTGGCTGGTTACTACCGAAGGTTTGTTGAAAAGTTTTCACGGTTATCTAGTCCAATGACTAAGCTAACTCGTAAGGGTGTTAAGTTCATCTGGACAAAAGAATGTGATGATTGTTTTCAGGAGTTGAAAAGAAGATTAGTGAATGCTCCTATTTTGGCACATCCTTCCAGGAATGGTGAGTTTGTTATATACAGTGATGCTTTGTTGAAGGGACTTGGCTGTGTCCTTATGCAGAATGATCAGTTAATTGCTTATGCTTCACGATAGTTGAAAACTCATGAGGTAAATTACCCTACACATGATTTGGAATTAGCTGCTGTGGTCTTTGATTTAAAAATTTGGAGGCATCATTTGTATGGAGTAAAGTGTGAAATATATACTGATCACAAAAGTTTAAAGTATATATTCACTCAGAAAGAATTGAACATGAGACAGAGGAGATGGATGGAATTAATCAAGGATTATGATTGTACAATTCATTACCATCCGGGAAAAGAAAATAAAGTGGCTGATGCTTTGAGTCGAAAAATTAATGCTTCATTAGCAATGTTGTGTTTGGAACGTGATCCTTTGGTTAAATATTTGATGAACTTCGGCATAGAATTTGTTGGTACAGGATGTTATTCTGTTTTGTTTCAGGTATTAGTGAAATCTTCTCTATCAGACAGAATCAAGAAAGCACAGAAGCGAGACAGTGAGTTGAAGAAAAAGGTAGAGCTGGTTCAGAAAGATAAGTTGCCTGAATTCAACATTGACAATGATTGTGTTTTGAGGTTTGGGAAGAGATTATGTGTACCTTGTGATTCACAGTTGAAGAATGAGTTGTTATGTGAGGCTCATAGTTCCCCATTTTCAGTTTATCCTGGTAGTACTAAGATGTACAGAGATCTGCGGGAGTATTACTGGTGGGATGGAATGAAAAGAGATATTTCTGATTTTACTGTGAAGTGTCTGACTTGTCAGCAGGTTAAAGCAGAGCGGCAGTTACCGAAAGGGATGCTTCAGCCTTTACCAGTGCCAGAGTGGAAATGGGAAAAAATATCCATGGACTTTGTTGTGGGATTACCGAGGACATCTTGAGGTAATAATGCAATCTGGGTTATTGTTGATCGCTTGACTAAATCTGCTCATTTCCTTGCTATACGAGATAATTTTTCCCTAGATCAACTTTCCCGTTTGTATCTTAAAGAGATAGTCAGGTTAAATGGAGTTCCCCTCTCCATTGTATCTGATCGTGATCCCAGGTTCACATCTAACTTTTGGAAAGGCCTTTAGAAGTCATTGGGTACTGAATTAAATTTTAGTACAACTTTTCATCCTCAATCAGATGGGCAGTCAGAACGAACAATTCAGACCTTGGAGGATATGCTACGAGCTTGTTCAATGGATTATCAGGGAAGTTGGGACCAACATCTTTCTTTGGTTGAGTTTTCTTATAATAACAGCTTTCATTCCAGTATACCGATGGCACTATTTGAGGCATTATATGGGAAGCGGTGTCGAACTCCAGCATTTTGGGATGAAGTGGGTGAAAGGAAGCTGATGGGACCAGAATTGGTAGAAGAGATGGCAGAAAAAGTTCAGTTGATTCAAAAGCACATGAGAACATCTCAGAGTAGGCAGAAGAGTTATGCAGATAACCGGAGGAAGGATCTATCTTTCGAGGTAGGTGATCATGTTTTTCTCAAGGTTTCTCCTTGGAAAAGTGTGATGAGATTTGGTAAGAAAGGAAAGCTGAGTCCAAGGTTTATTGGACCATATGAAATTCTGGAGAAAGTTGGATCAGTTTCTTACCGAGTGGCTTTACCTCCGAGTTTATCTCAGGTACACAATGTTTTTCATGTTTCAATGTTGAGGAAGTATATGCCAGATCCATCTCATGTTTTGAGTCCAGAGGTAGTTCAGCTAGGGTAGAACCTATCTTATGAAGAACAACCAGTCCAGATTCTTGACCACAGGGAGCAGGTGTTACAGAATAAGGTGATTCATCAGGTAAAGGTTTTGTGGAAAAACCATGTGATTGAAGAGGCAACGTGGGAATCTGAAAATGCTATGAGGGATAAAACCCCCACTTATTTTGATAAGTGAATAAAATTGCGAGGACGCAATTCCCAAAAGGGGGGAAGGATGTAACATCCCAGGTAATTAAAGAATAAAGAATTTTCATATTTATTAATATTTACGAATTAAATATTAATTTTAATTAAAAGGGGTTTCTACGTTCGATAGCATACTCGATACGCAACGATGAGTTTCTTTGAAAACTTACGTTGCACACAAGTAATAAAATAATATTATTTTAAATGTTAGTTAACAAGTAGCCGTTGTACTAGCGGGAATGGATAGAAATAACTAAAATATGATTATATATGTTTTTAAATGTTTTTACATTTACCCAATAAAATATAAAGGCTTAAAATACGGAAAGAGTTCAATTTTAGGCATTTATACCCTAATATTCACTAAGGGTTCACTTATCACCTTTTGACAGCGAACCGTCATTAAATATAGTTTTGATCAATCTTATAAATTCTATTGGACCAAAAATAACTCTTCTTTAGAATCGGGACATCAAAATTTACTTTGTGTAAAGTTTTGGTACCTTTCCGATAAAGTTCATTTTTTAATGAATAGTGTGAAATGTTGTATTTTAATTCAAAACCTCTCTTTAATCTAATTTTTTTATATGATTAGATTATCTTTTTAATTGGTTTTAAAGTGAAATTAGAAAATATTTTTACCATTAAATCCAATAGTGGTCGTTGGAATTAATTTCACTTTGAAATCGGACTTAAACTAGTGTCAATCTTTTGATACTTATTGTTTCATAAAAACACGCTATTTGCTCTGACAACGGGAATTAATTATTAAATTAATTAATGTGACTTATATGTTTTGAATTTTGTAAAATAGACTTCATTTTTGAATTCGTAATATCAAATATAGCTTAGGGTGAATTTTTGGTAATTTTCTGAAAAACTTCAATTTTTGATGAATAGTGAAACCACTAAGTGGTACTTATAAAAACTGATTTTCCGTTTAAATGAAAATTTTCCATCATTGTGTTTTGATTTTAAAAAATCCGACATACATGGTTGTAATTAAGAAGTAAAATGTGGTTCAATGAGATTAAAATAATTTTTTGGTGAATAGTAACTTATTAAGTTTTTAATCGCGATTAGTGGTAATTAGTGTAGTTTAAGGTAAAAATAATGATTTAATAATATGAGATGAGCTTGACACATGTCCTACCCTCATTGGATGTATCATGGCCGACCAAGACAAGCCATGTGTCAACTTGGGGACCCCATGAAGCCACTTTGGTTGGGAAATGACATAAATAACTTTTTATTTAATGTAAAAGTAAAAATGACACAAACATAATATGTTTTACGAAAAGAATTCTTACATGGGGTAATAAAGATCAGATTTTTGATTATAAATATTAATTGGAAAGATAAAAAGATTTCATACATCATAGTATTTTTTTTATAAGTTTTAGACTTTAAATAAATTAAATTATTTATGACATCATGATGATGCAGTGATGACTTCATTATTTAATGATTTAAATAAAATGGAAAGATAATGTAATATATAAAACCTACACATGTCCAAAACCTATTGTATGAGAATATTTCTAAGCCCTATCATCTTATATTAGAAATATATCAATTTGGGACCTTATAAATTCGAAACACTTTTGAAAATAAAATAATAGTTTCATGATTTCCAAAAGTGCCCTTCCTCTCCTCTTATAAAAGGCCCCCACCTCTACCTCATTTCACACACTCCTCAAGCCTTTGGCTCGGCCATACCCTGCCCATTTACTCTCTCCACATCCCTCTCCTAATCCTAGAGGATTACCTTTGGGAATAATCCTTTCAAAGGAAGCCTTTAGGCTCAAATCAAAAGGAGTTACACTTTTAAAGGTAATTCATTCTCTCTTGTTCATTTGTTTTATTTTGCTTCTCCAAACCCCTAAACTCTTTTTATTTACTTCTTTTGTAACAAAACCAGTATCTTTAATATACTAGGATGTTGTTATAAGATTTATTCGAGCTACACTTTCACACAACTACATAAAATGGTTAAAGAACATACGGTTTCCGTGGATGGCGAAATTCTGCCTCCCGAAATGATGATTGTTCAATACTCATTTAACACCTTCAATGGTGGCCATTATGATGTCACTATTTTTATATATGATATATAATATGTTTATTCTTTCCTTAATCTTATGTATTTTTCATTTATGGCATACCATTATTGTTTCCATTATGGTTAAACATGATATCTTCATTTTAGGAAGTGCGGACTACCGCCCCCTGAAAGTGATTTGATTCGTTAATACCATATGTGGGATGTGTAAAGGATAAAGTTAATGATATTATATATGTTATTATACTGGAATTATAATATACTCTTATATCATTATGATTCCATTCTATAAAATATGAAATAGAAATGAAAGTAGCGTTCATGCGTACGTACAGCTTACCGTCTCCATGAACGGTGCATTTCATTTATTACCTCTAAATGATTATGTAATATTATAAATACATGTATATGATAGATATATATGATATATATGATATCCAAATCAGGAATGTCATTCTGGATATAAAGAACCTTTGACCACACGAACAACATGTAATTGTAAGAAGTCCACTTTCGACTTAAGAACCAAATATTGACAAAACAAACATTATTAACTTAAATAGTTACATAATGTTTATAACATGGCAATAAGTGATATAAAAGGAATAATGAACTTTAAAAAGGTTCTTAATCAAGTATAAATTAACTCAAGTTTATTTTTCAGGACTTTAAAGAACGATCGAGTCATGTCGTACCCGAGGTAAGGGACTTCGTCTCAATCTCCTTTTATTGAGGCATATTTCGTTTTATACACAACTTTCTTTTATATGGTGTATAAACCCCTTTGAATTTTACTTTTATACAAAATGAATCTTTTTCTATGAAGAGTTTTACTAAACGACAAAAAGGAATGTTTTTTTAACGTACGCGGTGACAACGACCTTTTCCGCCGCCGCGAGTATTATTTGGTCTTTGGCTTCCTCAGTAAGACGTAATGTTTTTTAAAATGAAATAAATACCATATACTCTTTTATGTATTTTGGTATTGAAAATGGTTTTGATAAAGGATTCTATTATGATATATTGTGATTGAAATGTGAAAATGTTATCATTCATTTATATTGGTTTTATGTTTTATGATTTTATATTGGTACTTGGACATTTGACGGGTGGTTACATGATAAACCATATGACGGGTGGTGCCGTGAATACCAGGACGGGTGGTTACGTTATAACCTCCAATGCATTGGGTATGGAAGTTGGCCGTATGACTATTCCATTAAGTATGTATGGAAATTGGCCGTATGACTATTCCATTAAGTGATATGTGTGGAAGTCGACCGTATGGTTATTCCACTTAAGTATGTTTATGTCCCAAGTTACCTTTATATATGTTATGTGTTCTTTATATGGGTTTTATGGTAATCCTTTGGTTACAAAAGGTAAGTAATGATACTTTATTCACTGAAGAGTTTTTACTACTTCATGAAGGTGAAGGTATTACTTTGATAGAGTATACATGGTTTACTTGATGTTTGAAAAACTAACAGTTTTCATTCTTTGTGTATCCCTTACTGTGCTTTTTATGCTCACCCCAAGTTTTTTTGAAATGTTTTTCACAGGACTTAATGTGGAATAAGGTCAAGGATGGGATCAAGGGAATGTCATGCTATATAAAAAATGGAACTAGACATGTTTCTTTTAAGAGTTTTTTTTATTATGGAAACTTAGTAGAAGTGACTACTTTGTAATCTTTTGAGATGTAATAGTTATGTTCTAATTCTCTAAAACTCTAAACCTGAAAAGATACTCAACGTGAATTATTCATTTAATTCAATATTAAGTAAGGTTTAAGGCCGGGGCCTTATAAGGACAGTGCGACCAGCGTTCCGCCAGTGGGAAAGAGGTAGCGGCTGAAGCCGCAGCAGAGGAGGAACCCGCCGCGTGGGTTCCGCGGGGACCGGGCGACGCCCAAGTGGCGACACCATTTCACCAGCCGAACGGTCTCCAGGCTATTCGTAATATCGGGGGACTCACCCCCATTTTCCATCTTGGGAGGACAGCGGGCCACGCCTCACACGGTCGAGCTGCCTGCCCAACGGGCCTCATACCTAGTGGGATGCCTGCCCTTGCAGGCTTCCAGATCAGTGGGCCTCCCCCTTGTAGGCTATTCTAGACCACGACCCATCAAGATGATCCCACTATGGCCCGGATCAGCCAGGTCAGACCTAGACCGGGTCGGGTAGGGTCGCTCCAACCGGTCGGACCGTACCCGGGCCCAACCGAACCTAGAAACACTTAAAGGGCCATATCTTGAGAACAAGATGTCCATTTGAAGAACCATCTACGACGCTGGGATCCTTGGATTGATATGGTCCTTTTGGTATACTCCACATGAGTTTTGGATATAGTTGGAGTATGGCCAGGTTGGATCGAACCTGAATCCAACTAGGCCCTCGGAACAAAAATGCTTATAACTCATAGATCGTGTGTCTGATTGACGCACCGTTTGTCGAATTGGAACCCTTAAGAAATAGCGGTCCTTTAGGTTACTACTTTGTGGATCTTAGTGGTGTTCTAGGTACAACCGATATCTCGAGGGGTAGATTCTATAGAACTCAAGCGCACCTGGTGCGAGGAATCCTGTTGCTAGTTGTAACGTGAAAAAAGAACATTGATCCAATGTGGTCCAACTTCTATCGATCATGTGTGGGTCAGAATCTATCGATACTTTGTGGTATAACATCTATTAGATCTTATGTGGGTCTGCGCTCAGTGATCCCATGTGGGTCAGTGCATACTGATCCTGTGTGGGTCAGTGGGGGTTAGTACCTATTAATCCTATGTGGGTCATTATCAGTGCTTCTTAATAGAATAAGATGATCTAGATTACGAATAATAATCTATACTTATATAATTAAGTTATACCTGGTGTAATATGAGTCATTTATCTTCATTGTATTATCTTAGTGGTGTTACCTATGTGGTACTTTATCTTCATGGTGTTACCTGTGTGGTACTTCTAGCTTCGTGATGTTACCCGTGTGGTACTTCTACTTTCATGGTATTACCCTTGTGGTATTCTTTCCTCATGTGTGATATGAGTATATCTTAAAAACATCGGTATATGTATGAGAATATACATCATTAGTGTTGATGTCTATCACTTCGTACTTGAGATTGGGGTCTTACTTTGGGGTATTTTCTTTTTGGAACACTGGGAAACCTATGGGGGTCTCGAGGTCGCTAATGAGTGTCATTATACTCACCCCTACACAGGATATGCCCCCACCTTGTTGTTTCTTATGCAGATGATGGAAAACATTTATTGAGGATGAGGGAGCCAGGATTGGACGGTTCTTGGAGGTGGACCATTTGGCATGACGTGATGCATGGACTACTGATTGTGAGATATACCTACCCTTCAGGTAAGATCCTCAATGGAAGATCTAATAGATATATTTCGCTTTTCAGTTGTATTTGTACTTTTTTAGTTGTAATTATACTTTTCATTTGTTCTTGTATTCCGACCCTTTACTTTCAGCACACTTTTACTTCAACAGTTTACTTTGTGGTTTCTTCTCGTTGTGTTGTTGGACTGTGTGTCTGTATAGGTTAAAAGGAAATTCCTTCCCATTTTAGGGATATGCATTTCTAGTGCTAGTTGCCATCCCCTGGCCTATGGAAGGTGAGATTGGGATAGTCAAAGAACGGGCCCCTAGGGATGGGTCGTGACAAAGTCATATTAGAGGAGTCAGTTCTACTGAAGAACCAGGACTCTGATCTTCTCTATGTGGAAATAGTATTAAGTGTTATGAGTGTGGTTTTCAGTTTGGGGAATCTAGTGTTGGAGCGGTGGCCGATGTATCCATACACTAAGACCCTGAATTTTAATTTCCGAATCTGTGCATATAAAGAATGATTGTGTGTGTTTTGGAAATGTTTTCCCTTGGTTTCATTGGAGTCATCTCACCAGTTATAACTTTATGACCGTGGATCACCTATTACTTTTCAGAATTCCGCTGCATAGATAACCAACTAGGATTCCTAAGAGTGTAAATGATGATTTCCCACTGAGCAATGAGGCTCTGGTGTAGGGCCTGATTACTATGTTGGCACCTTTAGGTGGTGTACCAGGAGCACCACCACCCATTGGGTAGCAGTTACCACCAGCCGCACTAGTGGACGATGCACGCCGATTGAGCTCATTGCATGAGTTTTAGTAACGAACACCTCTCATGTTCTGAGGAGAACCTGAATCACCGGTGGTAATGGACTGGCTTGAGGATGTGGTCAAGTTTCCATATAGCCAAGGCACCATTTCATCAGATGTTAGTCCTGGTAGAGAGCCTTATAGGTGGATCAATAGGATGATGACAGGGTTTAGGTTACCCTGATCTTATGAAGAGGTGAATTTTCTATGCACAAGCTTGAGAACCTTTCTGAAAGAAGGGGGTCTCTTTCCATAAAGATCTAAGGTATTAGAGTTCCCTAGAGATTCTACAACTTCAGCATAATGACATGACGATCACTAAGTATTCATAGAGGCATACCGATTTTCCCAGGTACTCGATGAATACAGTACGGTCAAAGCATCAAGGATCGGACCTCCGAGCGAGGTGTGTTTAGGGATATCCAAGCCATAATTTTCCCTCTATGCATTACTACTTATGTTAGGGTGTTATAGGGAACCTTTGTGGTTGAATGTTTTGCGGTTGTGTAGATAAAACCATTGAATGTTAGCAATGGGAAAACCGGAAACTGATGCCAGTCTTAGAGACTTAGGCATGTAAAATGTTTTGGGAAGAGGAAGTGATAAGGACAGAAGAATCTGCGGGGTAGCAGATGTGGAAGTGGAGCTAGTAGAGCATCATGAGGTGGTTTATATTTTAACATGTTACAACCATCACCCCTATGTGGTCCCCACCTGGCTTAGGGAGTTGGAGGACAGGGGAAGGGAGTAGCTGCATGCGGTCAAGGAGTGTGACCCAAGGGCTTTAGGAATGATTATTGGTATGGTCTGTGTCTACTATTAGCTACCATATTAATAGACATAATAACTAATTATTCTTTATCTCCATGAATCTTGTTCAAGACCTAGAGTTTTTGTTTAAACCATTGACTTGACCCTTATATCTGGAGATAACTTTAGGAGGAGACTTGAAAATTACACTTATGATGATAGTGCGATATGACCCTTGAGGAGAGAGTTTTAGTTTTAACCTCTTGGTGGAAGCATCCAGGCCTTATGATGTTAGTTTGGGTATGGAATGGACATCCATAGTTCATACTCAGATTGACTATATTAGGGAAAAAAGTTTGTGGTTTATCTATAATGTTGGAATGGGGTTTTCCTTGGTCAGCAAAAAAGGAAAACTAGGTAGCACATGATAAACTCATACATATGAGGGTGTAACCAATAACTCTTGAGTCGGACAGCCTTACCCTTGTGGTAGTAGGATTTTTGAGTTTTCAGTTCCCAACAGGAGTGGAAGAGTGTGGGGACATCTTTTCAAAAGATATTTCTCAGATTACCTCCCCGAAGGGAGAGGGACTTTTTCTTTGGATGGGTACTACAAGAGATTCGTACCTGGATTTTCTAGAGTTTTAGCACCCTTTTCAGCATTGATAAAGAAGAGACAACCTTCGTGTGGACAGAGAGATGCTAGCAGATTTTTCATGAGCTAAGGCAGAGACTGATGAGTGCCCCCATCTTGAGGCTACTAGAAGAGGGCGTTGAGTATTTAGTCTACTACGATGCATCATGGACCAGACTTTGGTGTATCCTAATACAGATGTGAGAAGTGATTGTCTACATCTCACAAAAACTAAGGAAACATGAGCAGAACTACAGTACCCATGACCTGGAGTTGGCAGCATTGATCTTTACGCTGAAGATTGGGAGACATTACTTAATGGGTGAACATTTTACTTTCTACACTAATCACAAGAGTCTCAGGTATATCTTCTCATATAAGGACCTGAACCTGAGATAGATAAGATGACTAGTGTTCCTCCAAGACTATGACTTGAGATAGTCTATACTCCTAGGAAGGGGAACGTGGTAGCAGACACACTCAGCAGGATGTCTGGTTTACAACTACTGAGTTAGGTGTTAGAGCAGCTAGTCGCGCTGCATATATCCTTTTTGGATAAAGATAGAACATCTTAACTCTAGTCTATGACTGTCACTCCCCCAATTCTTTAGTGAGTTCAGGAGGCACAGTTTAGGGATGCTGACTGTGAGGCCCAACGTGTTCAGATACCCTTAGGACGGTCTCCTGAAGGATTTTCTGAAGGTGAGGAGAATGTCATCCTCTTAAGAGGATGTACCATGGTACCAGTGAATCTTCTAGAGGAGGTGTTGAGAGAGATTCATATATCCCCTTTAACGTTACGTCCTGGAGTGGTGAAGATATACTAGGACCTCTGACATTAGTACTGGTTGCTAGGGATGAAGGAAGAAATGATGGATTTTATATCATGATGACTCACTTGTCAGCAAGTGAAGACTCCACAGAGCTGGCAGAAGTCTTATACCGATAAGAGATGGATATCATTGGTGTTTGATGAGGGAGACCATGTCTTCTTATGGGTCTCACCTCGATGAGGTTTATGAAGACTTGGCTGAGGTGGCAAGTTATCACTGAGGTTTATCAGACCATTTCCGATACTTCAGAGGATAGGTGAGGTGGCATACTACTTGGAAATTCCACCATAGTTGGAGAGGGTGCACGACATCTTCTATGTATCCTAGCTGAGGGGATATCTGCATGACCCATATCACATCATCTACCACGACGAGCTGGACTTTGATAATGGGGTGATGTTTACTGAGGTTCTAGTAAATATTGAGGATCGAATGGAGTGGGTCCTTCATGGGAAGTTGATACCTCTGATGTGTGTTTTCTGGCAACATAGGAACCTCCAAGAGAGCACTAGGGAGTGGGAGGATCAGATTCATGCTCAGTACCCCCTTTTTTTTCTTATTCTATGTTGTGGCTTTCTGGGATGAAATTCCCAATGGTGGGGAGAATGTAAAGACCCAGATTTTCAATGTAATTTTTTTAAATATATGGAATTATTACCAGTTTATGAAAATTGAAGGCACGTGATTCCAAGGCATGGTGTGCCAAAAATGAATTTCTGAACTTTTCTTTAGGTACGTTCAGTAAACACGTGAGCAACATTTTTTAACTTTTGAACTGGTGCTTGGATTAAAAATATGAGAGCACAATTGAATCCGTATCACCAGGATTCACTTCAAGGAGGATTAACTTTTACCGTAGTAGGTCTAGAGAAAAAGTTAGGTTTTGGGACTTTCAAAATAATAATAAAAATAACTTAGTTAATTTTAATTTCTCTTTTATCTTTTCCTCTAATGGACAAGCGACAACATGGTACTAGCGATGTGTCAAGACAAAAAATGGCCTGACCTTTAAATTCTAAGTAACTGCACAGTTGGAGAATTAGTAAGGTTCCTTATTAATGAGCCCCATTAAATTCTACGAACGTTAGACGCCCTCCCCCTCTCCTATTTATATGGATCTTGGAAAGAGGTGTCAGCACTGCTTCACCAAGCAACGAAAATCTGACAAAGTTCCAAGATGCCAAACCCTTGGAGGACGAAGCTGGTTCCAAGGAGCAGTGATGAGCAACATCAAAACCCCGAACCAAATATTGATGATCAAACAACATTGTTGGAGGCTAGTTGCCAGGATGGTGAACACTAACCCACTTCCTCATCGCGGGAATTCTCTATAGTTCTTGAGGCAGGGGTTTGATTTTTTGTTTAATTCAATTATTTTTCTTGATCCCTTTAATCCTACCTCATGATTACAAGATAATGCAGAGGGAACGGGCCTAACGAACCTGGCCCAGACCATCAGCTATCTTGCTACCCTTGCTCCTCCATTGAAGATCATCGGTGCGGCGACACCAACCAACTATGATGAAGGCGGCATGACGTCACGCGTCGCAAGAGAATGCCGCAACACTAAGCCATGATGGTCAGTAGAACGGCCAACACCAGGTGGCCTCGGAGGAGGTACGGTGCACCCTCGGGCGTCACCGATGAGAAAGGGGTCGCGACTCGTCAGCCGCGACAATCAGAGGAGGCGAACATCACATCAGTAGGCCTTGGAAGAAGAGGGCGGTGCGACCAGTGTGCCATCAATGGGAAAGAGGCCGTGGCTGAAGCCATGGTAGAGTAGGAAGCCGTCGTGGGGGTTCCATGGCGACCGGGCATCACCCACTTGGTGCAATCGTTTCACAAGATGAATGGCCTCTAGGCCATTTAGAATACCGGGGGACTCACCCCCCCTTTTCCAGCTCGGGCGGAAAGTGGGAAACACCCCTGCAGGCTACGCCTCACGTAGCCGGGTCGCCTGCCCAGCAGGCCGCCTGCCCTTATGGGCTGCCTGCTCAGCATGCTGCTTTCCAGTGGGCCACACCCCCTTGTGGGCTGGGCCTCCCTTCGAGGGATTCCCCCTTGGGGGCTAGGCCACCCCTTGGGGGCCAGCCCTCCCTTAACAGGCTGCCCCTTCATAGGCTGGGCCAGACCGCGGCCTCGCCTGACCTGGTTGGACCCAGACCGGGTTGGGTCGACTCGAACCGGGTCGGGCCATGGCTGTCCGACCGTGGCGGTCCGACCATGTCGGACCGGACCTGGGCCCAATCGGACCGAGAAACAATTAAAGGGACATATCTTGAGAACCAAACGTCCATTTGATGAATCTTCTATAGAGTTGGGATCCTTGGATCAAGACGGTCCTTTTGGTATACTCCACATGATTTTTGGATATAGTTGGAGTATGGCCGGGTTGGATCGAAACTGAATCCAACCGGGACCTCAGAACAAAAAAACTTATCACTCATAGACCGTGTGTTTGATTGATGCACCATATGTCGTGTTGGAACCCTTATGAAATGGATGTCCTTTGGGTTACTACTTTTTAGAGCTTAGTGGTGGTCAAGGTACGACCGATATCTCGAGGGGGAGATTCTACAAAACTCAAGCTCACCGGGTGCGAGGAATCATGTGGCTAACTGTAACATGAAGAAAGAACATCGATCCTATGTGAGTCAGCATCAATTTATCCTATGTGGGTCAGTATCTATCGATCCTATGTGTGTCAGCATCTATCAGATCTTGTGTGGGTCAGCGCCCAATGATCCTATGTGGGTTTGCTCATACTGATCCTATGTGGGTCAGATCCTGAGTGGGTCAGCAGGGGTTAGTACCTATCGATCCTATGTGGGTCAGCAGTAGTTCTTCTTAACAGAATAAGATGATCTAGCTTATAACTAATCATCTGTACTTCTGTACTTAAGTTATACCTGGTGTAAGCTGAGTCATTTATCTTCGTGGTATTATCTTAGTGGTGTTACCTGTGTGTTACTTTATCTTCGTGGTGTTACATGTTTGGTACTATGATCTTTGTGGTGTTACCTATGTGGTACTTCTACCTTTGTGGTGTTACCCTTGTGGTATTATTTCCTCATGTGTGAGAAGTGTATATATTGAAAACTTAGGTATATGTATGGTCATATACCTCAGTATTGTTTTTGTCTATCGCTTGGTGCTTGAGATTGGGGTCTTGCTTTGTGGTATTTCATTTGTGGAACTCTGGGAGACCTACGGGGGTATCAGGGTCCCTATTGAGTATCTTTATACTCACCCCTAGATGGCCTATGACCACACCTTGTTGTTTCTTATGTAGACTATGGAAAACATTGATCCAGGCTAGGAGAGCTAGGACTAGATGGTACTCAGAGATGGACCGTTTGGCGTGACGTGACGTAGGGACTACTGATCATGAGCTATACCTACTCTTCATTTAGGATATTCAGTGGATGGTCCAGGGGTTTTTTTACCTTTCAATTGTATTTGTAATTTTTAGTTGTACTAATACTTTTCATTTGGGCTTTTATTCTGACACCTTTACTTTCAACACACTTTTACTATAACATTTTACTTCATGGTTTCTTCTCATTGCGTTCTTGTACTGTGTGTCTATACAGGTTAAAAAGAAATTCTTTTTTGTTTTATGGATATTCCTTTCTGGTTCTAGTTGCCAGCCCCTAGCCTATGGAAGGAGGGCTTGGGGTAGTCACAACACGAGCCCTGAGGGATGGGTCATGATATTTTCATAAATGAGTTTAAGATGTGTTGGTATGTAATAATGTAGATAGTTACTCTATTTATTAGAAAGATATCGATGGAATAAGGATCCAAGGATGAAAATGTTAAACATAAAAGTAATTCTAAGTAGACAAAAGAAATTGACATTGTAAAATTTTATGTTGAGAATATAAGTTGTTTGGATATATTAAATGAGTTTTACCTTTTTTGAGTATGATTCATGAATCTCACACGTATTCAGTCATTATTTATTTATATAAATTACTCACTTTTGATTTTAGTGGGAGGGTTTTTTCAAGTAGTCAAATAGTGATGTGGAAGGAATTACATATAGATATAATGAGTTTACAAAACCATAAAAAGTGTAAGAAAGATAAGGAGGATATAGAAATATAAAATATTTGATTTGTTAGATAGGAATTTATGTAGGTTTTTTCTAGGTATTCCTATAAGATTTAGGAATATAAAATGTATCATTTAAAATTAATTCTCTAATTTATCATTATTTCATGTTTATTGATATTTATAGATATATATTGATTGAATTATTATGAAAATTGAACAATAAATATTTCACATTAGGTTATCCCAAACAGATGATTTTTTAGATTCTTATTGGTTATGACGAAATGTAAAGATTAGCATGATTTGGAATCTTGTATGAGATATGGGATATGAACATGAGAGAAAAAATGTTTATGTAAACTAGATATACAACTTAGTGTACCACATTAAGTGGTATTTTTTTCTTTGATATAATAGTGGTGTTAAAATTATATAGATTTCTACATTACCCGAGGATGGTGAGATACATAGAATAAAAACCTTTATTCATTGATTCCTTTCATATAATAGATATTGTGTCATAGTTAACCAAGAGTTTTTGGGCATGTTTCAGACCATTTAACTTGTTGGATCTCAACTAATATGGTATTTTTTCTCTCATAAGAAGAGTTTGGCATTTGGGCCATCAATTAAGATAGACTAGGGAGTATTCATAAATATATATACATGAAAAATAATGTTTCAAAACATGACCCATAGGGGAACACATAGCTGGAATTATTCTTTGTGTGACACCTGAATCACTCTTCTAATAGGCTAGGTTCTAGTGACCATCACCAAGAAGACATAACAGATACATGAGAGACATTATCCTAAGTTACTTATACACATGAACACATCTTTGAGCCCATTTAATTATCAAACTCAAAACTCAAATGATAACACAATGTATTGAAAATCATATATCCCACCTTAGAGTATGAAAATTGTACCAAAAATCCTAGAACTCTAAATACAATCCCATTAAAAATTTAAAAAAGTCCAATTTTCTATGAATTATGGGGCTATTGTAAAATACAATACCTCGTATGAACCATAGTTTTCCTAGATGATTGTGCTCTACCTACTTATGGTCCTCCTAGGAATCCATCAAAAGGCTTGATATCTTTATAATACATGACATGTTTGGGAATATCCCATGAAAGGTGAGTATAATAATACCCAATAGTACTCCATGAAATCTAAAAATATAATGCATCAAGAGTAGTCATCTCATCATCATGAAGTTATGTAAACCATTATTAGAGACATAATAATAATAACAATAAAACCCTTATATACTCATAACAGACTCCAAGTCTCAAAGAGGTCTCAACCATACTCTTAGCCATAGGAATATCCTCAAGGACTCAAAGAAATTATCATCCAAGAGAACTCACCCCACAAGCCATGTTATCACCGATGGAGCTCATCTGAGCAGTCATACTCATTGAGTCTAACCAAGGAAGTACTTGTTGGAACTTTGAATACTGTGATGCCATGTATTAGGATCACAACCACGACCACTAGGGGACACCAAAAACCTTATTGGATCAATCCATTAGATAGTGGATCAAAACCTTCTGTATATACCACACATTGATACCATGAAAAACAACTATGATGAATAAGGAATGATAGATTATCTCACCATATTCCCACTAAGGTATTCCTAGAAAACTATCCATGAAAAAACCCATAGCGGGGATTATAATCCTAAGATCAATATATAATTCCATAGTAAACCCTTAAATATATGTATTTAGGGATCAAAATAAACTAAATATGGTCTATACTGAAGTGATTAATGGTTCTAAACTACTTCAACTAAATTACATGGTGAGTATATAGAGTACATGAAGTGCACATCCAGACCTGGAATTTACCTTGTTCATTCTTATGTTCCTCTTCCAATTATTTTGTATAGTATCCTTGACAATATATCTGGTTGCTTCCAAGTATCCTATCCATTTCTGAGTACATATTAATCCTTGTTTACTCTGACAATGCCAATTTTCCATGTCGTGCTCATGCTTGCATACGCTTGAGGTACATGCCAAGCCACCAGCATCTGGTTACATGGCATGTGACATGTTTCACATGACATGCAATATTTATCTTAATATATAAATCATATACCGTATAAAGGGGACTAAGAATCATGTGTTCATCTAATATACACATAGTGTAATTTTGATTTTCATCGAAAATCCATACTATTATACATGAATTTTCTATAATTCCACCACTGTTGTATCAACTTACAATCACACCTATAATTATGGATCTATTTTTGACCATGCCTTCATGTTGCTGGCGGCTAGATTTCAGCTATCCAATAATCTTTGGAATCATCTTTCAAGACACCATTCCATAACTATTATACAAACTTGGAAAAGGGTAATTCCAATCAGATAATGATCCACCTCTGGTCATCCACCATCAACATCGCACCTCGATCACTCTCTCAATCATGAACCTAAAAATGTTGTAATGATATGTTGTGAAAAATATCAAATGTGTAATTATTATCCACCATTTATTGGTCGAATCTCAAGGAAAAATGGAATATCAGCAATGAACATCTGATGAGCGAGGTGATGAATCCATGAATCACAAAAGGGTAATGAATCTCAGTTTTTTCATAGGCTGTAATGAATTTGATTCCATTACAATGACGAATGAAGAACCTACAATACTGAATGAAATCATTTCCCAAAGCATTAGAAGATAAATCATCTACCAAAATCAACCATCTATCTGTAAACCAACTTTTTAAAGTAAATTAGACCACATTCAACATGGAAAAAATGATGAATATAAATAAATTTAATTTAATAAATTTAATTTTTGATTAATTTCTTATGAAAAATGGGTTTACAATATTTTTATTGGAAATATCCATGATTTACATTTAAAAAAATTTTCCTCAAGCAATCAATCATGATCTTCAACTTGTTGTCATTGGACAACATCTCCTCCAAATCCTCTTTTCTAAATATCAGGGTTATACAATAAACAGTAGGGATTTTGAATAACCATGATTGTATAAGGAATGATTATTCTAGTAATTTAATTTAAAAAAATTAAAAAAATTGAAATAATTTAGTTAATTATTTCTCCCATAATTATGCTCAAGGAAAAAACCTAACATATAAAAATATTATATCACCTCTAGGTTAAAACCTACGTTTTGGAATCAAAGGAAGACTTATATTTCCATCCCAAGATTCCATTCAGGATTTATTATATTATTTAAGTAAAAATAAATATGCATGATATAATATATTTAATATTTTTATTATATCCTTACCGAGGTTCAATAGGACTCAAAATCTTGTGTCGTCTCAGTGCCTAGCTTTGAAAATATATTTTAATATATCCAAAAGGAATAAAAAGAAAAAATAGGTATATTACATGATGTGATTATCAATTTAGGTGAAGGATATCCTTTTTTTATCATCCATAATGATGAATTTCATGTGATGTATTCATAAAACAAGTCAATATATACTCAGAGATTCAAGACTAAATGATATTGTTATATGGGATTGACATAATCCATGTCACATAGACACTCAATGTCTTAAACAAAGGTAGAACATGATAATTAATTTTAAAATAAAATATAAAAATATAAAATAGGTATAGAGATACATTTTTTTTGTTGGAGATAGTACTACATCACTTTGTAGCTTCAGTGGCATTGCAGCTTTTCTATATACCAATATTTTCATACATTTATTGATTTTAAATTTATATATATTTTCAATGAATTAGAATATCATGGGGTCACACATAGTTGATGAAAAATTGAAGTTGAGTATGACATAGATAGGTTCTCAAAAAATGTTTTATAGTTTACTCAAAAATTAATTTGGATTGATGTTCACAAGTTATTAAATGCTATGTGATATGATGTGGTGTTAATGATATATTTTAAAATGTTAATTGGAATATATTTGAAAGTAATTTGGATGATGTTTCACAAGTTATTATATATGATATAATATAATGTAAATTGGAACAAATTCTTTTCAACTTTAGTGCATGTGGGGAATTGAAGGAAATTATAATCCCTAAAACTAAAGCATGAGGATATTTTACCACTAATTTTTCATTAATCAGAATCATGGGAATACTTTTCTTCTAATATATCATCATGAAAGGGATTAAGAATATTTTATCTCTAATAAATTTAGATATTCAAGAGTTTTATATCTTAAGAAGATGCTGGCTTAATGTATAGTGGGTTTATAGTATGCATGATATGGTACTACAAATTTTGATTATATTGGAAAAAAAACTTAATAGTTACCATAACACTAATCCATCCAAAAAATTTTATCATGTAATGGAACATTATATTATTTATAAATCATGGGATTGAAATACATGTATATGATACATTTATTGGTCGAAGCACTAACTCCTACACTATAATTCTTGAGTTGATGATTTCACTACTAAGGAGAATCATCGATATATGATAAATCCTATAAACATATGATGGAAAATTCATTTTGTGGAATTATTGAAAGATGAATGATCTATACTCAATAGTTCCTAATGATCTTTCCTCTTCCTCCTTTAAAATGTGATGTGTTATCACACTATGGAGTGAAGATTATTCCCCTTAATATGATGAGAAATTTAGTATCTTATAGATTCATTAAATGGTCAGAGTCATATGGTTTCTAATATTGTAATCAACAAAAATCATATATATATGTATATTTTTGAGGATGTAGTGATTGTATCAGTGTAAGTTACACACTAGTTTTTATAGATTATTAATTTATATTACACAAGTTTTCATTTATTTTAATTATGGAGATGTTATTAATGGGATTATAATCAAAATCATTATGTTTATTATGTGTTAATTGATCCCTAAAAATCTTAATAGGTTGAAAATATAACACATTATCATATCTATAATATGTATTAACTCAAAACTATTATATAGTATCCTAACTCATAGGGTTCCAAGGTAAGTGAAACCCAAAGAAAATTACAAAAATGAGTCACCTAACCTTTAGGGTCACCACATTACATACTTTCCATACATAAGTTAATATAGGGTCACTCCACGTTTTTCATGAAATTACCAAGTTTTATTATATGGTTCTTAATATTTTTTACATTAAATGGAATTTAAAACATAGTATTTATATGGACATTTAATATCACCCTATTATCTCAAATTAACCACTTTATAGGTAAGTTTTCTTCTAGTGAATTATTATGAAATCAAATTCCTTCCACAAAAATAAATATATTCAAACCACATTGATGTGTGAATTTTTAAACAACTTGTACCATATCTTAATATCCCCAAAAGGAAAAAACATTAATAACAGTGAAAATAAATCCCATGAAAAAGGTACATGATTTTTTTATTTAAATCCATTACACTATAATAAATAAACAATAATTATAAGAGTAATTCATGATCAATGGATATCTAAACCCTAATTTTCATGATAAGGCATAGGCCTCTATGGTATTTTGCAGTGAAAACAAAATCCCCTCTACCATGGGATACTTTATCCAAAAGTAACTTTAATTCCATCATAATTCCAACACTCAACCAATAAAATATATAATAAACCTCATAATTTAGGTTCATAACCTATGAAAAAACAAAATCAATGTTAAGAAAACTAAATCATTTAACTTACCAAACGTGTAATGTTTACATTCATGTAGGAAAATTTTAAGGTAGTTTAAAACTTTAAACTAAATCATACATCATTATTAATAATATAACACTTATACTTGAGTAAAAATAGGGAAATAAATCAACAAATTAAATATTAAACCATAAAAACACGAGACAATAAATTTATAAACCATTAAAAAAAATAAATTATAAACACATTATCATTTTTACATGGATAAACATGAACAATTATCTTTAATAAATTGTGAACATTTCATAATATCATAAATATTTATTTAATATGAACTCCTTAATAATTCAAATATAATATATTTTATGAAGACTTTTTATTTAATATTTAATATTTTATATTTTATGTAAACAATTAATATAAATTTAATTTATCACATTTTTTATTTTATTTATACTGTTGATTATTTTAGCATCCAAATATATATTTGGAAAGTCTTAACTAAAATTTTAAAATAATTACTTAATCAAAACAATCTATATTTCTATTTATAAACTATTAAAAATTATTATAAAAACTTTTTTATTATATTTTTTTTATAATTAATAAACAAATTTAATTTTTTTAATTTGGTAAGTATAATTTATACCTATATAAAATATAATAAAAAAAATTATTTTCACATAAAGTCCCCTATAGATTCAGCAAGGGCCAGGATGGCCTAATTATGTGAATGTTTTATATATTCTAAATAAAAATATTATTTCTATTAAAATTCATATCAAAACACCTTGTATCGTGGCATAAACTTCGTCACGAAGAAAATAATTGTGGTGGAATCCCAAAAAAAATTTGATGGCCATTTACATTATCCTTTTCATCTCATGCATGGATTTTAGGATAATTTTATATAACATCCCTCTTCAACTCATTAGATTGAGAAGCAACTGAGTGCCACCAATCATAGGTTGAATCCCCATGAAACCAAATTATGATAATAAATGTCAAGGGCGTTAGAGAATTTTGGTGCAATATTTTACCTAAGAACACAAAAAACCTATTAATGAATACATAACAACCAAATCCATAATATGATGCATGATAAATAAACTATATAACTCAATAAAATACGTATACAAGAACCATGTATGATTGAAAATAAAAAATTTCATAATATTTCAAGGAAAATGCTCCAATGTAGAAGGACTCTAGCACCAAGGTGGAACCATACTAAGCTAATATGAATACACTCCTCACATCCATCTCTAGAAACCAAATCAACGTCATCAAGGAATGCTAATAGTGATGTAAGGAACATCCCCTTCCCTATATCTTGATAGAATACATCTAAGAGAAAACTAGTGTTCTGATGAATTATATATGTATATCACTCTATAGGTAATCCATAGAGACATCCTACAACACTTCACTAGGATAAAAAAAGTTTGAACATTTTATATAAAACATTGGTAGAGAAAATAAATAGTTTAGAATGAAATTATAAACAATATCCATGGAAAATAATAAAAAAATTAAAACCATAACTTGTTATTCAGAATAATCATTCTAATTAAAAACCCATAGATAAACACAATACATACAACCATGGACCTCTTAATACTCATTATTGGTTAACCATCCATTTACCAATCCCTAATATTAAGAACCCTTTTTTTACCGGAGTGATTTAAAGTCTTTGTTTTGGCCCGTTTTGGAAATTTTACAACCATGCATTTATTCCATCACATTTTCTCATGAATACACACTAATACATTATTACAAGATACCAATAAAAATTTATTTAAAAATAATCCATATTTAAAAATTAAAACTTTTGAAATTATATAAAACAAGGATTTTACAAATAAATTTCAAAGGATATTTCTAATAAATCACAATTACTATTCAGAAAATCTCAATAAAACAAGTTTTATAATAGTATAGTGGGAGAGAATTCACCTCCCTAGAGTCAATTTGTCACGATGTATTGTAGATGATTCCATCAATCCCATCTCTTCCTTTAATTCATCTATTAAAAACCAAAAATTTCTCAAAAAATCATCCAATTCCCATAGATCGAAGAATCAACACATATCAGTGGTTCCACTCATAAAAAACCAAAGATATTAAATATGAGATGGAAGAAAAAGATATTAAACTTTTATTTTGATAATTTATGGCATTATGATCCATTGGAATCTGAGTCCGGACATCAAATATCATCAAAATTCACTTAGGGTAGCACTGAAAGGTGAGATGGTGGGAGTAAGAAACAAAATGAGTTTTTACAACCACATTCTGGAAAAGATAAGTTGGACCTATATTAATTCACAACATGAACTAATAATTCACATTATGAATTCTTAAAGAGTCCGCATATGAAAAAAATCATGTCACCTTGATTTTATTTTTTGGAAAAACTCATTCATGTTGTAAACCCATTTCACATCAAGAATTGCCTCAACTGTACACATGAAGAAACCATTCACACTATAAAGTAATATCATTGAATATTAAAAAGGACGATTCCCATTATAAAGACACCATTTATGAAGTGAATATTTTATAAACCATTTCATATAGATATATTTCAGGTTCTTATCCATATTACACCTCTAAACACTTCCAGTAATCTAACCTATAGACTCTAAACATAAATAAAATCACATAAAATAGCGTCATACCTCAAACTAGGGGTATTACATTATTCCCACCATTAGGATTTCTTTAATATAGAGGATGGAAAACATTAGGCCATTATTCCCTCACAACCTTATCTCATTCACATGATTCTTATTAAACCAAACTTTGAATCCACAAAACTCACACCTAGAAAATTGATCTCCCTCATAATTTCTTTTTCCACCTATTTGGAATTTTTATTGGTTTATATATAAATTTCACATCTAGATCAAGATTAACATGATCCAAAATAATCTCATGATGTGGGTATAGGTGATACTTATTCAGTTTAGAAACATAGAAGATGTTATAAAAAATGAATCTTGCTAGTATGGATAATATATATTTGATAGAGCCAATCCATTCAACAAACTCGAATGATTTAGAATATCATGGAGATATGTTCCCTCATTTCCCTAAGTTTTAGTGACTATATCCTAGTGAAACCTTTAGAAATATTTTTTCAGTCACATTATATTATGTGTTTCAAAAATGATTATCTACATATGATTTGTGTCAAAATTAAGCCATAAATATCCAATTTTAGATCATCTAGATCTTTTCTATACCCTCATTAAATAGACTCAGTTTAATCAATGATATCTCTCATATTTCCTTCTAACATATTGTATAATGATAAGTAGAACCATAAAAAATCTCAAAAGTGGTGGTTAATTTTGTCTATTGATAGTGATTATTATAGGATAATTCCAACAATGGAATATGTTCTTACCCAAATCTACTAGTGTCCATGAAACAAGATTTGAGAATATCCTCCAATACCAAAATTATGTTTTCTGATGGCATATCCATCTATGTATGATAAGTTATTCTCACGGTATATTGAACTTTGATATCATGTCATAAAAATTAACCAGTATACAGAAGTGAATCTATGTTCTCTTTTTGAGACAATAAAAGAACTCCATTAAACATAACAACAACTTTGATACATAACATCACTCAATCCTCTTCCCTGTTGGATTATATTATAGAGAGAATGTGTTCTAACATGGTAAGTTGATCCAAAATCACCAAAATAACATCATACTTCTATAACATTCTTGGAAGACCTATGAAAAAGTCCATTTTAAAATTTTCTCACTTCCATATAGGTAGAGGAAAAGACTGAAGCATACTAGTTGGTCATTGATACTCAACTTTATCAATTTAAAATTTAATCATTTAATCATATAATATAAAATATTCTATCTCATATATAAACAAAAAATGTAAATTCATTTCCTTTTACATTTTCTGAATAACCTTATATTTCCCGCTTCAAATGGTGAAAAACCAAAAGAATATGTTCTTGAAAAGACTAAAGTATTACAACACAATTTTGAATATGTAACAATGAATTTACACCCTCTGTCTAACTATTAAAAGTCTCCCCACCATTTAGGTTTTACCTAATGATTATTCAATTAGGATCTTCTATCTAGTCCCATTTGACCAAATCCATTATGTTATGTAGAATATTATTTTGAAATAAAATTTCATGCTCATCATGTGTGGTGTAATCTAGATTCTTTTAAGAAATAATTCTTATCAGCTACAATTGGTTATGAGCTTCTCAGACCACTTCATAATATGATTTCAAAATCAATTCATCTACCACAAAAATCACTTTCGTAGGAGTGTATAAAAATTAAATGAAAAAATATGGAGGTAATCCATCCATCATCACTTACTTAGGTTCAACAATCATTGAGAAAATATGTATTTTAAAAAATAATGTATAGTAAAAAATATAAACATATATCCAAGGAGGTAATGACATGAACTATGAAAGCCATGGAAAACTACTGATAATTTAACACCATGCATAGGATAGTTGATATAATGATCTCACAAATTCTTTAAACTGTAGGTCCCTTCATGGAATCCCTATATGATAACACAACCATGAACAAATCTATATGCATCTCAATATACAACATAGTCCTTATATAGTTACTTCAAGATTTGGAAGGGTACTAAAGTGAAATAGGTTTTAATCTCAAACAATATATTCTAAAAACTATAATTACATATGAATGGAATACCCTTTATGTACAAGTAATACCTTTAGAAATAAATCCAAGATAAATACCAATGAAAATGATGTTAACAACCTTCTAATCCTAGAAAAATGTATATCTTAAAAACATTATTTTGTGTCATCCAAGAGACTACTACTTCTATTTTCCATGGGTCAACTGATATTTTTTCTTTAAAAATTAAATTCCCAAGGAAATTTACTTTTGTATATATATGTAACACTTAGAAAACATACCATACAAATAATGGTCCCACAATGTGCTCTATATGATTTTGATGTGCCATACATGGTCATTTTTACATCGAGAGTAAACCAGAATGTCATCAAAAAAATAATTCTAAGTACCATTATTAGATAAGGTTCATCAAGGCCATAAATAATACATGTATATCTTTCATACAAAAGGACATGGAGACATATTCATTATATCCCTAGAAACTCAGAAATATTTTCTTTAAAATATAATATTTTCTAACTCTGAGATAATGATATAATTAGCATAGTTCAATATTAGAGAACCACATGGATCCCTTTAATTTATCAAATAGGTCATCAATTTGAGTAAGAGGATATTTATTCTTAATCTTATCGTGATTCAATTTATGATAATAAACACTTAAATAGTGTGTACCATTATTATTCTTTGTAAAAAAATGGGTGTAGCCCAAAGTGATGTTCAAGGTATGATGAAGAATTTACTTTCCAACTCTTATAACTTAACCATTAACTCTAGAAACTCTTTTAGAGATATTTTTTGTGATGGTATTGACATATAGTTTGTTTCTGAAAGTAGGTCAATATAAAATTTGATATCTTGTTTTGGTTGTAACCCATAGAAATCATTCGGAAATACATCAGTGTATCAATCCTCTATAGTATGAAGGAGTCCTATTTATTGTTTTATGAGTATCTACCAAGGAAATTTCTACAAATTATCTATAGATAGTTCCGTACAATGTCACCAGTTTTTCTTCTATACCATAATTTATATACTAATCCCCTTGAGTACAAGAATATCTAAATCTAGGTATGTAAACATCAGTTTTTGAGTTTATAATAATGGTACTTCACACCATAGAGGGACCCAGTTTCTTGATTATGGTAGCATGGACTATTGTATAAATATTTTGATCATCATTAATTTTATATCTCTTTATTCCTTTTTGAGGATTTGATTGGAAAAATTAATTTTTTTTAGAGATTTCATAGTTCAACCATGTATATATATGAAAACTAGACTAATGGGATTGTTCTTCCTAGGTATATGAGACCTAAAGCTCATTCCAGTATATTCAACCTAATAATTTATAATGTATAATGCAATATCTCTTTATATTTATTTTATTTTCATAGTTGTGTAAATTTCATGGTGGTATAGTGCATTCTTTCTTCTTGTGTGTAAATGAATCCCATTATAAAGAACTTCGTTTTTAATGAGATCATGTACGGATGTTAATTGATTTTGTAGTTTGAATCATAGGTTCACCAATTCATTGAGAATATTTATAAATAACTAATCCCTAATAGACTAGAGATGATGGTTATATTATGACATTGGAATAAGATACAAGGAATCCCAACTTGAAGGAAAAAATAGTTTACTAGTATTGGTAACTAGATACATACTTGAAGATAATTTTACTAATGAAAATATAAAGAATAAAAATTATTATTTTATCAAGTTCATCATTATTTACTCTAGAATAATTCTAAATATCAATCATAATACTCATCTTGGAATCCAGGGAAAATAAATATAATAAAAGGTGAAAACAAACTCTTAGAAAGTTCCTGAGTATAGTGAAAGCTATGAATTAATAAATAATAATCAATATAAAATGGTAAATAACTAAAACACATCTAATTTAATAAAGAAATTAAGGATAATATGGTAAGAATAAATAATAATCAAATAATTCCATATACGTAATCACATGAGAAATAAACACTCCATGGATATTATATGTAGTTGAATAATCACATGGAAATCAATAAATAATCTAATAATGAGGGGATGAAAAATGTAGGGCAACATAACCTTACCATCAAGGCCTCATTCCCATTCATCGTACATAAATAGGTAAGGCCTCGGCCAAAATACCAAGACAGTCTATATCGTGAGACCTACCGATGCATCAATGTGTTATATAGAGCCCCTACCATTACATACTAAGTCCAATGCATTACTCATATGGAAAGGGAGAAAAATAATAAATTTAAAAATTAATATTTAAAACTAAACTTTAAAATTTAATAATTACCCTAATGAATAAATATAATCATAAACCATTTAGTGTAATATGTTTGATGATATCAAAGTAGTGAA
The DNA here is from genome assembly GCA_963277665.1 of Viscum album. Taxonomy (NCBI): domain Eukaryota; kingdom Viridiplantae; phylum Streptophyta; class Magnoliopsida; order Santalales; family Viscaceae; genus Viscum; species Viscum album. Next base: position 1,751,876,019 of record OY728155.1, on the reverse strand, counting down.
TCCTATGTCCAAATGATCATAAAAAATCTAGAGAATTAATAATGATGATATCATTACAATATATTCCCTATGGAGAATAAGTAAAATAAGTTTTTTTATTTTTCATGAATATAGATATTATTAAAATTTCATTAAAACCTTTCTTGAGGAAAATGTCATTTTTACTTTGAAAATACATCAAAAATTTATATAATGTTAAAAAAAATATTCAAGAATATACTTCTAAGCATGTAATGTAATATTCAAATAAATGATGATGGAAAATTATATTTATGTAGTATGCATTAAGACAAAGATTCCTTTCACATTTTCAGTAAAAATCCAAATGGGGATTGATCAGAAAACTAAATAAATATTCCTTTAAAAAAATTTGTTATAAGTAAAATGTGGTTAAAATTTTCTTTGATAAATAATTTGGAGAAATTTAAAAAAGTTTTTGGGAACATTTTTGTAAAACATGGTTTTGGGAGATAAAATGATTTTCGACTGAATAGAGAAATTATGTCTGATTTTATTAAGAAAATTTTACCAATCATTTTAAGTACCAAAGAGAGAAATGTGGTACAATTACTTAAATAATTCATGAATGATAGGATAATTAAAAAATATATTGGTTTTAGTAAATATAAAATAATTCCCAAAAGGTTATCTTAAACATAAATAATTCCAAATTATTATGAGATTGTGAAATACACCATTACAACTTTAGTAACATTTGAATCATAAACCCCATTGAAAGAATAAAATAAAATGAATAATTTAATATAATTTATAGAAATATATTAATGATACAATATATATAAATGGGTAGTATATACACCACACCAAAGGAATAAGTGGTTAATATGAAAAATGTCTCACGGAAGTAAATGTGAGACGAGAAACCCTTAACTTAAGTTTGAATTCCTTCATATGTGTGCAAACCTATTATATTATAAATTAAGGTTTATTATAAATCCATAAAATAACCATAATCATATATCTCATAGCACATAATATTTACTAATGTCCTTTTTTATCACATTTATAAACAAATATTTGTTAAAATTAATTTTTTGGTAATAACATCTTTATTTTCATGTATGTTTTGATTTGATGTGTTTGGTACTATTAAATTGATCATGGTTACATTATAAAAATAAAAGTAAAAATGATTTAAATATAATATATATGTATTATATATGTAATTATGTTAATCTATAAAAGTTAGAGATAACAAATAGATAACAACGTTCATAGAGTTGGTAAGCGTTACATACACATGAACACATTTTCCATTTTTTCTTGATGCAATGAAAGAAAGGAAAATAAATATTTATTAAACTTTAATGATTCATTATTATATTATATATAGATTTTATATTAACAAAATCCATAATTATTACCATCTATGTTAAAAAATTAACATTTCACATTGGTATGTGGAGGCGGTAGTCCATACGTACGCACGAACGACATAATTATTTTCCAGTGGATTGGATGGTAAGAATTTTTGTGTGATATTATATTTAAATAAGTATTTTGAGGTCATAAATATAACATATATTCCTTAATTTTAACCATAATACCTTCTATTTAAAGTGTAATCGAAAAATGCACCACATCACCTTGGGAGGCGGTAGTACACTATACACCGTAGTAACATTATCGTACCCACCATAGAATGAAAATTAATAAGGTATATGTGATATAATGAATAAATAAGTATAAAAAATTCATAAATATCATATAAATAAGTAAAACACATCGTAGGAATGATTGATGGTTCCCAAGGTGGCAGCCCGTCGTATGGATGGTTGATGGTTTTGTTTCCCATTTAATAGAAGTGAAGAAGGATCTGGTTTATGAAATAAAAAAACAACATAAAAGTATATAGTGGATACTAAGGTAAATATATTATTATAGTTTAATATAATTTTAATGAGGTGAAAGAATAAATTAAACAAATATTCTTGTTTAACAATTTTACCTCTTATTTAGATATCCTCTTTAGGTCTATAACTTAAGCATTCATAGGGGAGATTACTAATATTAATAAGGCCTCTAAGATGTTGATATGGATGTATTTCATATATTTGGTTATTTAATGGTCAAATTAAATTATTCAAGGAGTGTGAATAGTGTAGGATAGTGTGTGGCCTTTTTTACGCGGGGGAGAGGACACACAATGAATTTTTGAAAATAATAAGTGATATCCATGTTTTTTTATTAAAAAAGCCTCCTAAATGGTTCATTATAGAACCATAGATTCTATATGGTCTAAATATGTCCAAATAATTAGTTTTTTAATAAATTTAGGCCATTTAACGCTTATCTTCTGAGTTTCATCCCCAAGTTTAATATGTATTCTACTTAACCGTAGTAATTAATTTCTTACTATTTTCACTATTCATTATTGTAAAAAATTAAGTTAAACATATTATATAATTTAAATTATAAAGATTAAAAATATTTAATCAATTTTTCCAAATTCAATTAAAATAATTGGAAAAAATCATTTTAAAATTACACCAATAGATGCGTCAAATAATGGTTTTTTTAAAAAAAATGGATTCAAATGTTTTAAAAATAATTTATATCATAAATCAATATGAAATTGATTAAAATTAAATAAATAATTAAAATTATAATATATTATAACTAAGTTTACCTTAAACCCAATTTAAAATATGATTTTTACTTGCAACTAATTTAATAAAATGTTTATTTTCACTATTCATCAAAAAATTAATCTTTTCATAAAAATACCAAAAATACACTTCAAGATAATTTTTACTTGTAGATTTAATTTTTTTTAAAAAATAAATTTTCTAAAAGTGGTAAAATTTAATTTTACATTATTTCCACTAAACATGATTAAAAATCCCTTTTGATAAATACAGGTTTTCAAAAAATATTTCTTTTTCTTTTAAATATTTTTTTATTTCTAATAAATAATTAAAAAATTAATTTATTTTATACATCTATAAACCATATGATATTTATAATTTAGTTATTCCTATTAATATCCACTAACATAACTGATAGGTAAAAATTTTCATTTTTAAATCATAATGTTTTAATTGAGTATCATTTTTCTTTTTAACTCATTATTGCATACATCAAAAGTTATCAATGAGATTGAATTTATTTAAAGATAAATATATCTAAAAGTCACATTGTGTTTCACTTTATTCTAATATTAGTATATTCTATCATATATTCTATCAAATAAGTTGAAACTCTTTTACAATATGAGGGGTTCTACATTCTACCCACCTTAAATAAATAGTTCCCTCACAATTCTATTTTGGTCATCATAGGCCTAACCTTTGGGGAATAACCACATCATAAAAAGTATTAATAAAACATTCTATTTCTAAGAGAAAAGGGGTGTATGAAGGTCATATAGAATAATCAAATAACTAGGTTTCCAAATGGGAGAACATTTGTGGGAAGTTATGAAAAGGACATGGATGAAAACCATAAATAATTATGGAGAGTGATATTGATAAATGATCATAATAATTTGAATGATCTAGAAAATTTCGATACTATAAATTCTTAAATATTAAATTATTTAAAACCAAATTTTATTTATTATAAATGAACATTCTAGAATATTTTTTTTGAAGTTCCTCTTCCCAGTGTGCAATAATTTTTTACTATCTAGACTGATGACAAAAGAGAATATATTTACTTGATATTTTATATTTAATAGGCTTAATTTCATAATATTTTTGTTCTTTAATCAATTCTAAAATCATTTCATACTCTAGAAAATGAATATCCAAAATGAATTTTTAAACCTAAAGCACTAAATTGAAATCTTAATGAATCAAAGAAGGAGTGAAAGGTCATTTATTCTATCTCTAAATATCTTCTAAGATAAATTTTTTTTATCATGAGTTATAAAATAATAAATTAATCTTGAATACCTTAGTAGTAACTCCAAAAACTCAACATAATATATATTATAAATTTTTAACCTTAAGTCACATCTAAAATATGTCTTACCAAATTTAATGTCTAAAAATTTAGAATCAAAGTCACTAAATAAACATTATATTCCATATAAAACATAAATTTTCACTTAATGTCCCATTAAAAATATGTGGATACCTTTATCACTATAAAAATTTAATGAGACCATGCTTTCTTCTAAAAAATGGAAATCTATTATAGTCAATAAAATTCCATAAATCCAAAAATACAGTAAACTCCAATAAAGATAACATAAAAAATCAAATCACTAATCAATTTCAAGTTCACCAATACAACCCCATAAACATATCTTTATTTTAATTATCTCAATATAGAGAAAATATTGATGGATATCTTACCTCAATCATGTGTTTTCTGAAAAGATCAACTAGGCACTGAATCACTCTTCATTATACCATTAAACACTTGATTTCAAAACCTTATACAAAAACTACTACATTATAACCCATTTATATTTCATAGTTATTATAACTATAATACCATTGGTAAAAATAATTACACAAATTAATTCATGAATTCAATTTCATAAGAACTTTAATCATTCCACTTCAGTTTTACTAATAGCATAATCTTGACTTTGATCCCTCATCTTTTTCTAAGGAATATTCCCATGATTATTTGGGAATTAGTTTTCATAGTTCCCTCTCTCATTATGTTTGAAAAAATGAATATTTGAGGCTTCTATCTTACCCATTAATCCATTTTCCTGATGGATTTTCGGTATACAATTGAAGAAAAATTCCATTACCTTTAAGCAAGTACCAGAGTGTTTTCCACTAATTATAACATGGTGGATACTTCTTTCTCTTCTTACCTTTATCCATATTTTTCTATGTTATTTTATTATTCTATTTCTTCCATTATAATCTATAGTAATTGGATAATTATTTCATTGTATTGATAGAACATGATTCTATATCCTCATATGATGAGAATTTTTGGGAGACTATTGCCCTTGAAAGTATTGGCTTAATCCCATTAATGAAATGGTCAATATTCCACTTTGGATTACATATGTTTTTTAGTTTCATTCAAAATCAGAATTATTTTCCTCTTCATTTTGCCTTAGATTCAATAATTTTATTTCCATATCTTCTTGTTTCTCATGAAGAAAATATTTTTCCAAGAAGATACCTTAAAATACTTCCCCTCCATGGTCATTGTTTCTTCATCTTTCTTAGTATTTTGAATCTATAACCAACATTTATCAACATCCAATAAGAGATTATGAACCTTCATGACAACATTATCCCTTTCATTTCTTCCCAAATCCAAAAAAAAAACATTTCTTCTAAAAGGAACATATCCATTTTTGATTTATAAAAGTATTTTTAGTCTCATTTAATGATGGATATTTTTGAAACATGAAGAGGTATATCATTGTTTCACCACAAGTTGTATTAGTAGGCCGCTCCTTATAAACAACATTACTACTCATAAGTTCAGTCACTGGCCTTAATATTTTTATACTTAGATTAGCTCCATATGTAATGTAACATCCCATGTTTTAAGAAGGAAACAATATGTTCGATATCCTATATGATACACTACATCGATCTTAAAAGAACAAGAAAATATTATTATTTAAATGTAACCATTATAACCTAGCTGATAGAATGGAGGGAATGAATAATATTAATTGAATAATGAAAATGTGGTTTAATAATGTATATATAATTAATTCTTTAGTGGCTGATTAATTATAAGTAATAAAAAACCCTTTTTAAAATAAAAGGAAATGTTTTTATAAAGAAATATTTAAAGGTTCACAAGTTTGTTTTATACTACTATTTTAATAAATCACCCATGTTGGATTTTAGTAATGAAATATATATAAAATATATTTATTTTAATGATTTAAATTCATCTTATAATTTTTGTATACATAGTATAAGAAAAAATTAACTTTTATGAATATAAATAATATTTGTAATGACTCAGATTTTATCCATTTTTATTTTTATGAATTTATTTGGAATATTATGAGACCATGTTCTAAGACGACATGTGATTTTGAGGCCCAGTGTTCCCAGGACAAGTGGATGAAAAATGTTCAATTTTTAATAAAATAAACTGGCATTTTTTCTTGAAATATGGAATAACTTTTAAATGGGTTCTTGGATCAGGAATCTGAGGGAACCATTGCATTCAGAATAGTGACTTTACCTTAAGTGAGGCCTAACATCAATTGGCGCAGGTAGACTGTGAATGTTATTTTTTGGACGTAAGCATCATTAAAATATTTTATAAAAATATTTTATTTTGATGTAGTGTTAGTTTTATTTTTAATGTTTCCTATTTTTAGGAGTCCAATGTTATGACATAACTCTATAAATCCTCTGAGGAAAGTATAAGGAGATATCTCCGACGAACTTTGATGGATTAGAGAATCAAGATCGACGAACATTGGATTCAATAGATCAACTAATGAAGATGAAATAAGTTTTTCCTTTATCAGAAACTGATCCAAACTCCACGTAGGGTGTTCTTTAGTTGCGATTTTACCCCATTCTAAATTTTCAATGATGAATGTGGAACAACCCACGAACAGGTTGATCAACAGTTCAATCATTCTTGTGGGATGGATCGTGTATGTATGTTTATTATTAGGATTTATTCTGTTAAATAGATTTGATTTATTCCCTCTTTGTTCTTCATTCTAATATTAACAGCTTGAGGCTGACATGATAAAGGACAAGATCCATTATTTGGGAACTCTTATGCATTTATATATTTTCCCTCCATCATTATGTGTTCCTTGTTCTTCAAAAAACATGGTCAAGTGATTGTTTCCCCTTAGATCCATGGTACAATGATCTGAGATTGGGGATCTGGCACTACAACGACGCTACAAAGGTGTGACTACACAAGTTGGTGGCGCACGATGGTGATTAGAGTAGCAGATCTAACCAGTTCAGGAGGACCACACGACAAACAGTGGGCTTCTGGTAGGGTGGCTGATGGTGGAGCGAGGCGTGGCCCGATGGGGAACTGGGTTCAGGAAGAGCATGAAGTTGATGGACAACCGGTGGGGTGGCCAGTGGCGATAGTAGTACGCAGTCCAGGCTAGACCATATGGGAACCCGTAGTGGTGGAGACTGTGGGCGGCGACTAGAGACATGATAGAGAGGGGTCGTATTTACAACAGGCGGGCCGTGTGGACCCTATTATAGTGGAAAATCCACGAGGTAGGCAGATGGTGGTCCGAATGAGTGAATGTAGTGAGGCACCATGTGGAGCTAAGGGGAACGTGGTTGGGGTGGACCACATGTAGCACACCAAGCCAGCTCGTAGCATGGGACAGACTAGAAAAGTTGGTCCACTCCAACTTCCCAATGGGCTAGACCCAATAGCCCAGCGGGTTGGGCCGATTTGGACCAGATCGTACCCGAGTAAGACCTTTCAAGTAAAACAACCATAACTTTCAAACTATGTGTTTGTTTGATGATCCATTTATAGTATTGGGACCCTTTCTATGAGACGGTACTTTAGAGATACTCAAATTGAGTTGTGGTGGAAGTTGGAATATGACCTAATGTCTTGAGAAGTATATTCTCCCAGTGTAAATGTGCATTGATAAAAATCATGTGGCTAGTATTTACTTTCCCTATGTGACTTAGTGATTACGTGACTTGGGGGCATCATGACTAATCGACACTCTGTGTGTTGTCGAAACTCCATGTATTATCAACACTCCATGTGTTATGGAAACTCTGTGTGTTTTCAACACTCCATTTGTTATCGAGACTCCATGTGTTATTGACACTCCATGTGTTATCGACATTCTTTTAGTTATCGACACTCCATGTGTTATCTATTTTGGGTGTTCTGGGGACAACGTTTAATAAACTTGCTTTTTGGGCTATAGACTTATACTTGTGTGTGCTTACTATAGTTCATGTGTTTCCTTTATTTTATACTATATAGTTCTTCATGGTATACTTCATTTATTTTTAAGTGGTATAATTTTTTTATTTTTTGTGGGGTACTTCGAGTATTTTTTTAGTGGCATTACTTTGTTCTTTTGGGGTATCCTATTGAGTATTGTTTTACTCACCCTTGAACGGGCATTTCTCTCACGTGTCATATCTTGTGGAGATTGATGTTTTGAAGGAGTTCTAGTTGGACCAGGACTAGGTGGTGCTTAGAGTTCCAAGAATAAGATGTTTTCTCCTATATATTTAGAAATATGTCCTACAACTACCCTTTAGGCAGGGTTTTCTATGGATGAGTTTCAGGAATTTTTGTTTTCACATTGATAGAATCATTCTTTGGAGGGCTTGTATCTGGCCCTATTTACATTCTAATTTCCTACTATTGTACTACGTGTTTTGTATCTTAGTGTATTAATACATTTTCAATTCAGTTTTTTTACATTTCTACATTTTGGGCTTGGGGATTGTGTGTGTGGGTACAAGTTATTAGGAAAATACATCCCATTTATGGGATATTCCTACTCAGTGATAGTTTCTAGCCCCTGCCCTATTAGAGGAGGGTTTGGGGCAGTAATATCATGGGACCATCTTGTAAGGGTCATGACAGAGTGGTATCAAATGTTGTAGGTTCTACTTAAGGACTCAGAGTCAGTGAGGTTGGTTTGGGGAAACAGTGTCGAGTGTTTCATGTTCGGATTCCAGGCTAGGGAATTTTATGCTAGTGCGATGGCTGACTTATCCCTAAATTCAGACTATGAATTATAATTTTATAAAAACTGCATAAAAACACTATTTTGAGGGAAAACAATGGTACATACATCATATAGGATTTGGGTGTGCCCTCATGTCCTTGAGTCAGCTCACCAGGTATACTCTAATGACTGTGGTACATATTGTTTTATTTCAGGATGCCTCCACGCAAAAAGCTAGCCAGGATTTCATTACATGATCACAAGGATGAATCTCATTGAAATGAGGCATTGGTCCAAGGGCCTATACTAGAGATACTCCATGTACCATATATGGTACCTTTGGGTGGTTTACCAATGATACCACCACCCGTCGAGTAGCAGTTACTACCAACACTACCAAATGAGGATGCATGAAGACTGATCATGTTTCATGAGTTCTAGAGGAAACAACCTCCTAGTATTAGGGGTGATCTAGAACCCTATATAGGTGAGGATTTTCTAGAGGTAGTTATTAATGTGTTCAATCTTTTGAGGACATTTTCTGACCACATGGAATTCCTTGCCACGAGTCTTCTTCAGGGATTAGTGGTAAGGTGGTAGAGATTAATAACCCCAACACATGATGAGGGGACTCTATATTAGATATAAATTTATTGAATCTTTATAAAAGACTTCTTTCCAGCTACGTTATGCTCAGTGTACATACAAGATCTCATGTATCTATAGTAGGGCAGTCAGACTATGGCGGAGTACTCGATGAGGTTTATTGATCTTTCTCGCTACTCCATGGATATTTTATGAGGACCTTTATTTAGGGATCAGAACATTGAGTAGGGTTATTATAGGAGATAAGATAATACATGAAATCCCTTAGCATCCCTACATATAGTGGGGGTACTAGAGTGAGCTCTTCAAGTAGAGAGATTTTTGTCAAAGCAGACGCCAGTAGTGGGAGCTACCAGCAGGAACCAGGCAGCTGAGTCTTCAGCAGTAGGTAGCCTATAACAGATGTAGAGACCCAAGAAGGTTAAACACTCTAAGGGATAACCCCATGAAATTTTATTAGCAGGATAGGGATCCCATGGTAGAGATATTCATATGAAGGATATGCTATGTTACTCGTGAAGCAGTCGGTGACATTTGGCATGAGATTTCACGACCCACTATACGAACAGTCAGGAAATTGTCTAGGGACCACTGAGGAAGAGGATGAGGTATGAGAAGGGTGGTCCATTGGTTATAGGGCCCAGAAGATGAGTAGGTATAATAGAAAGCGGTGGGTTGAGGTTCAACATGTCACCACTACCACCCCCTGGTGGTCCAAAACAGGCTCAAGGAGCTAGTGGAAAGGGAAAAGGAATGATGTAGAAAATGGAACCCCATAACCCCAATGCTCTAGGGATGATTAGAGGTAAAATTTATGCCTTTTTTACCTTAGATATAGTTTTAATAGATACATTTTTCCATCATTCTTTTCTTACCATGACCGTTCTTCGAGACAGAGAGATTCCAGTTGAACCATTGACTAGACCCTAACATTAAAAGACTCAAACAGGCGGGATTCAAGGATCAAACCCTAGTTTTTGAAATGTGAGATTACTCTTGAAGATGACAGTTTCAGTTGGGATCTATCTGTATCAGTGTGAGGCCTTACAAAATCATTCTTTGTATGGACTAGTTATCTATAGTCCATGATCTGATTGACTATTTTAGGCACAAAGTGTGGGGTGTCCGATGTGATGGGACCACATTTTACTTTATTGGAGAAAATAAAATGTATATCGCAAAGGATGTACTTACTCATAGCAGGGTGAATATGATTACACACTAGTTGTATAGTATTATCATTGGTGTAGTAGATGATTAGAGTCCTCAGTTTCATATAGTGGAGGTGGAGTATGAGGACGTATTTCCTGAGGAAGTTCATAGATTAACTTCCCACAGAGAGAATGACTTCGACATTTAATTTTACCCCAATAAGGCACCAATATATATATATATTCATATCGGATGGCTCCCATAGGCTTTGTTAGTTGAGGTTATTACTAGAGGACTTGATGAGGAAGGGATTCATGAGACCCAGTGTTACATCTTGTGCGACCTCAGATTTGTTTTCCAAAAAATTCATATGGGAGATTGAGGTTATGTGTGTACTTTTGATGCCTAAATAAGGTGGCCATGAAGAAAAAGCATCCACTACCATGGATCGATGAATTCTTCAATCAGATAAAGGGAGAAAGGTGGTTCTCAAAGATTGACACCAAGTCTAACTATCACCAGTGACATGTATGGGATAAAGATGTACGAAAGACAACCTTAAAATTTCAGTACGTACACTACAATTACTTGGTGATGTCATTTGGCATGAAAAAATCCCTATAAGTGTTCACGAGACTCATGAATTGGATATTCTATCCATACATAGAACATTTTTTGTTGGTCTTCATTGATGACATCCTGGTGTACTCAGTGGATGAGGAGGAGCATGTGATACGCATGAGAATGGTCCTGGACACACTCTGAGAACACCAACATTATGGGAAGCCCTAAAAGAGTTATTTATAGATTTGGGAGGTCTAATTTTTGGTACACATCATTATAGAGGCTGAAATTATAGTATATCCGATGAAGATTGTTGTGGTTCTTGCTTGGGATCCATCTAAGAGTGTTACTAAGGTGCGAAGTTTCTTGGGGTTTTTAGGGTACTATTAGAAGTTTGTAAATTAATTTTTCATAGTAGTAGTACCCATGATGGCTTTGACATGGAAGGGGTATCCCTTCACGTGGATAGAGAAGTGCTAGAAGTGCTTTCAGGACGTGAGGCATAGGTTGACAAGCACTCCCATCTTAAGATTACCAGAGGAGGGCATCAGGTATGTAGTGTTATGCGATGCGTTAGGGACTAGGATTGGTTGTGTCCTGATATAGGGGAAAATAGTTATTACTGATTGTTCATGTAGTTGAGATAGCATGAGAAAAACTACTTGACCCATTATCTTGATCTACCATCGATAGTGTTCACATTAAAGATGTGGCAAGACAACCAGATGGGTGATCAGTTTATCAACTACTCTGACTAAAAGAGTCTCAAAAATATAGTCTCTTAGAAGTATTTGAACTTGTTATATAGACGAATGATATAGTTACTCAAAACCTATGATTTTGATATTTTCTATAATCTTAGTAAGGGGAATGTAGTGGTGAATTATCTTAGTAGGAGATCCATATTTCATTTTCTGGGTGAGGAATTTGAGAAATTGGACACATTACAGATATCTATTGTGGTTGAAGATGGAGCAACATACCTCCAGTTTATGCTTGTCACCCCTCCACTCTTACAGTGAGTCAGGGAGGTACAACATAGCGATATCAACTACAAGACCTAACATGATATGTTTTCCATAGGGCATGCACCTGGTGGATATTCAATAGGTGGGGAGCACATATTTCTTTTCAGAGGGAATAAAGTTGTACCAATGGAGTTGTGGGAGAATGTTCTAAGGGAGTTGCATACATATCCTTTGGTGGTACCTCTAGGTTTTCCAAAGAAGTACCAAGACCTCTGACATCAAATATGGTGGTAGGTGATGAATAAGATAGTGGAAGAGTTCATTTCTTAACGACTCACATGTCAACAACTAAAGGCTAAGCACCAGGTTCCATTGGCTTGACCCAACCACTTGAGGTACTGAAGTGGGAGTGGGATGGGATATTTATGGACTTCGTGAAAGGTTTACCACACACATCAAGGGGATACGATACCATCCAGGTGATCATTGACCAACTCACCAAGTCATCCCACTTCCTACTAATACAAGATCAGAGTTTAGTAGAGTGATTGGGATGCCTATATATGTAGGAGATAGTTCAAATTCATTGAGTGCCATCGACAATCATTTCAGATTTTGATGCTCATTTCACATAATGGTTGTTGAAGGGATTATAGGAGGAACTTGTGATTCAGTTACACTTGAGAATGGAATTTCATCCCCAGATAGATGGCTAGATGGAGATGACCATTCAGGTTCTTGAGGATATGCACTGTGCTACCATCCTAAACTTTGGCCATAGTTGGGAGGATCAACTACCACTATTGGAATTTTCGTAAAACAACAACTACCACTCCACCATTGTTATGGAACCTTTCGAGGCCTTGCACGAACAAACATGAAGGTTACAACTCTATTTAACTGAACCAAGAGAGTCAGGACTCATTGGTCCATAGTTGGTACGTGCTACCACTGAGAAGGTCCAGGTCATCCTAGAATAGATGAGGACTGCAGAAAGCTGGATGAAGTCATATACTAAAAGGATATAGAGGCCTTTGAAGTTCGAGTAGGGAGACCATGTGTTCCTTTAGGTATCACCTTGATATGGATTGTAGAGATTTAGTCAGGCTAGTAAGATATATATGAGATATATTGGCCCTTTTCAAATTCTATATAGAGTTGGAGAGGTGGAAAATCGCCTAGATCTACCCCCATAGTTTCACCGGGTGGATGATGTATTCCACGTGTCACGACTAAGGATGTATGTGCATTATCCATCGAACATCATCAGCAGGGGAGAGATAGACATTGATGATGGGGTGAATATTGTGGAGTACATGGTGGAGATCTAGGATCAACAAGAGAGTATCCTTCATGGGTGTTTGATTCCTCTGGTTCATGTTTTATGGCGGAAAGGGAATCTCCAGGATAACACTTGGGAGGGGGAGGCTCAGATTCATTCTCATTACCCTTATCTTTTTATTGTGTAGAATTTGTTCTGGATTTCGAGGATGTAAATCCGTAAGGTGGGGATAATTTAATGACCATTATTTTCTCTGATTATATTTTTATAAACTAATTGGGAAAATTCCGAGACGAGGCGCTGAGATGGATTATGATTTTGAGGCTCGGTGTTCCTAGGACAAGTTGATGAAAAATGATCAGTTTTTAATAAAATGTATGATCAAATTTTCTTTAAAACTAGAATAATTTATAAATGGGTTCCTAAATTAGAAATATGAGGGCACTATTTCTTTTGGAACATACAATTTACCTTAGGAGAGGTCCAACATTGACTGGCACAAGTCAACCATGAAAGTTAGTTTTTGGACCTATACTTCATTATAATATTTAATAAAAATGTTTTATTTTGATAAAGTGTTCATTTTATTTTTAATGTTTCATATTTTCAAGAATCCAAGGTTATTAAATAACTTTAAGAATAATCAAAGGAAATGATAAGGAGATCCCTCCAATGAACATCGACAGATTGGAGAATTAAGGTCGATGAAAGTTCAATTCGATGGATTGATGAACAACGGAGACCCAACTCTGTCCTTCATCAACAACCAATCCAAACTCCAAGTAGGGAGTTGTTTATTTGTGATTATTTCCCCTATTCAAAATTTTCAATGACGAACGTAGACGAACCAATGAACAGGTTGATCTGTGGTTTTGTTATTCTTGTGGGATGGATAGTTTATGCTGATTTACTATTGAGATTGATTCTGCTAAAGAGATTTTATTTATTCCCACTTCCTTATTTAGTATAACATGAATGGGTCCATGCTAACATGAAAAAGGAAATGATATATTATTTGGTAAATCTTGTGCATTTATCTCTTTTCCCCCAATCCTTCTACAATACTCATTCTTCTTGAAACATGGTTGTAAGATCATTGCGCCTTTGATACGTGGTGCAACGATCTGAGACCGGGGATCCGACATCTCAAGAACACCATGGAGGTATGACAATAGATGACAGTGGCACATGGTGGTGGCTCGTTCATCGGCTTTGTCAATTTTAGGTGGAACGTGAGTCAAACTGTGAGATATAGCTAGGGTGGCCTGCAGCAGATCAAGGTACGACCCAGTGGGGGGTCTTGTTTAGGCGGAGTCTGAGGCAGACGGGCCAACAACGGGGTTGTCGGTGGAAGGGGTAGGAAACAGTCTATGTGGGACCACATGGAAGCCCACAATGGAGGAGGATATGGGTGGAAACTAGGGACTCAATGGCGAGGGGTCGTGCCTGTGGTAGAATGGCCACATGGACCACACAACGGTGATGAAGCCGTAGGACAGGCGGACTACGGGCCGAACACATGGACATGGCGCTTCATCGCATGGATTTGAGTTCCACATGGTCAGTGAAGACCACGTGCATCACACCAAGATAGCCCTAGAGCAGGATAAATCAGAGCATATGGGCCACTAAAGTAGGCCAACGGGTGGGACCCAGGAGCCCAGTGAGCCGGATCCAATAGGCCGAGTCGAGCAGGACTAGCAATCTAGGACGGTTCAGACCATACCGAATCATACCAAGTTAGATTAGGTCATCCAGACTAGGTTGGGTAGGCTGGTGGGTTGAGCCAGGTCCAACGGATCAGATCAGACCAAGACCATACCTGAATCAGAACTTTTCCTTAAAACAACCATAAATTTCAAACCTTGTGTCCTTTTGATGAGTCATTTGCGGCATTTGGACCCCCTGTGAAGAGAAGTTATTTTTATAATAATATAAGTGAATTTTTGTGAATGTGGAATACGAACTAATTGGACGAGGAGTAGGATCTCCCGGTGTAGGCGCACTACGAAAGGAATCCAACAGCTCGCTATGGCAGTGACTTTGTGACTTAGTGACTAAGTGACATGGGGACTGCATGGCTTATTGACACTCCGATTGTTATCGAAACTCCAGGTGTTATCAATAATCCATGTGTTATCGACACTCCGTGTGTTATCGATACTCTTTGTGTTACCGATACTAATTGTTATGTGGACTATGTCTGATAACCATGATTTTCCTACTACTTACACCTATGTGAGCTGAGTATACTTCATGTTTTTCCATTGTGGTATACCATTTATTTACTCATATTATACTTCGTGTATTTCTCATTGGTATACTTAATTTATTCTTTTGGGGTACTTCGTGAATTTATTAGTGGTATTCCTTTGTGGTTTTAGGGTGTCCTACTAAGTATTTTTTTACTCACACCTGTACGGGATTTTCCTGCACATGTCGTGTCTTATGAAGATGATCAAGGATATTATAGTGTTCTGGGTGGACCAGGACAAGGTGGCCCTGATAATGCTTAGATAGATGAGATGTGGTCCTACGAATTCAGAAAATTTTCATACACCTACCCTGGTAGGGTTATTTGCAGATGAGTTTATGGAATTTGTGTGTTCACATTGACAGACTCTTTCTTTGGGGGGATCGTATTCTGGCCCAATTAACATTCAAGTTTCCTACAGTCATACTCTATAGTTGTTATCTTAGTGTACTCATGCATTGTATACTCAGTGTTTTTATATTTTAGCATTTTTGGTTTTGACATTGTGTGCGTGTGTATAGGTACTTAGGAAAATACCAACCATTTTTTGGGATATGCCTACACAATGCTAGTCACTATCCCCTAGCCTATTAGAGGTGGGCTTGGGGTATTCATGGCATGGGCCCTCTGGGATAGGTCGTGCTAGTATTTTTCAAAAAAGGCAGTTTTACCAACTTTTGACAGTGATCCCATTTTTAAATATCAATTTTCTACTTTTATAAGTTATATTTAACAAAATAAAATTTCTTCTTTAGAAGAAGGAAATCAAAATTTTATTTATTTAATTTTTTTAATTTTTCAGATAAGATTAATTTTTAATGAATAGTGAAAAATACTGCATTTTAATTCAAAGATTCTTTTTCCTAATTTATTTATATTGTTAGACTATTATTTAAATTGTTTTTAAATTATTATTAGATTAATTTTTTATTATTTAATCCAATGTAGGTCTTTGGAATGATTTTTTTATTGAAATTACATATAAACACATATTGAAATTTTGAGCATCTCTTTTACCCACCTTCTTGCCACATCTGCGAGATTAGTGTTAAATGTAATTTTATTAGTTATGTGAATTTAATATTGAATAAAAGACATAAAAGGTTTTAATAAGTATAAATATTATGGTCCTATTGAATCTAAATATTTTTTTTTTGAAAAGTAATTTTAGTATTTTAATTATCATATTTAAAGAGAAAATATGGTAAATAAGGAAAAAAATAATATTATAATATTATATAATTACCCTAACACATGTAATAATTTCATTGGATAAGTGGTTACTAACATAAATTAACAATAAGAAGAAATTATAATCTTTTTAGGACAACTGGGTAAGAATGTGGCATTTATTATGTTTTATTTAAAGATAATTTAAAAATATAGTACTCATATTTTTAATATGTTAATCATTTTTAATATAACATGATATAGAAGATAAATTAGAATATAAATTTTCATTTTCAAGAACAGAAAATTATGTACATCATGATAATTTATTTAGGAATTTTAGACATTAAATAATTAAATTTAATTATGATACATTGAGGATGTCGTAATAGATTTATTAAAGGGGGAATCACATAAATGATATTAATAATATTAAAATAAAAATAATTTTAATTATTTGATTCCATGAACGAATTTTTTAGATTAATTTGACATTTGGTAGATGAGGTAAAGTTGTTTTTTATAAGGATTCATGTTTTTACAAGTTTTTAAAAAGTCATGTAATGAATAGTGTCAAAAATGTCATAATTTATATCTTAAAATATAAAATATTTAATTAAATAATATACAATTTCAAAAAATATAAGACCATACATAAAGCTTTTATATGTCTAAAAATTTCATTAGTGAATTATTAATTGGTCGTTTGGCATGTTATGGTAATTATTTTATCCCTTAAAATGTAAATTATTTGATTAAATGGTAATAGTTAAAAGGGGTTAAATAAGAAGATAAGGATTAAAAAATAATTAGAACTAATCTAATTTTAATTGTATGAAGGGTGATAGATCCAAAATAATTATATATTTTAAATAAATCATATTTGGACCATTTTAATTCAAAAATTAATTTATATGAATTTAATAATTTAAAGAATTCCCATAGTGCCCCTCCCCTCTCTTATAAAAGGGAACCATTTATTATATATTCTTTACACTTTAAAAAATGGTTCAGTGAATCTCATCCAAAAACCCTTCCTAGAATACCTTACCAGGTTATTGGGCCCTTATTTTTGGAATAAAACCATTATTAGAGGTGTAAAGGTGTTATGAAAGGTGATCATATGAAGGAAAGGTAATGTTTTTATTTATGCATTTCAATTTTATTTCATCTTCCACTTCATTATATTAGTATCCAAAAATTATGCGATAATAAACCAATTATACTCAATATAATGAGATTTTTTTATGTTATTATCATAACATAAATATATCTCTGATTCCATCAAATGGGAAATGAATTAATTTTTTGTGTGTACGATTGAATTATCACCTCCATGAACTGATATAATTCATTTTCCAAAACCGTATCTCATAAATGGTTATAATTATGGAATTAATGATCATATTTGATATTAATTTCATAATTATCATTATAAGAGAATAATATATCAATTACATGTTTACATTCCAAGTGCATAAACATGATAATGTCGTTCGTGTGTACGTGTGAACTATCAGCTCCACGAAGCATTATGAATCATTTTTATTCACCACACCACATGTATGATATATATAGGTATACTTAAATTATCATTATTATGTTAATAATATAATTATCATTATGTAAAATTAATATAACAATTACCTTATTTTCATAATGATCAATGAAAAATGGAAATGTTACTCATGCGTACGTACTTCCTACCATCCCCATGATTATAATGTTGTTCATTTTCAATAGCCTTACATAAATTTATTGATTTAAAATTATATTTGATATATAAAATTGATTATTATGTCATGAATATTATTTTTGAGAATATTGAATTATAACCATTTTGACTGTGGATATCATTTCAAAGTAATTTGGGACTTGAATACCAAATATCAAAAAAAACCCCAAATGTGAACATAAATAATCAAGTAATTGTTATGAAATGATAAT
This sequence comes from Viscum album, assembly GCA_963277665.1. Lineage (NCBI taxonomy): Eukaryota > Viridiplantae > Streptophyta > Magnoliopsida > Santalales > Viscaceae > Viscum > Viscum album. The sequence continues at coordinate 1,751,857,465 of OY728155.1, read as the reverse complement.
AGTCATATAAAATGAGCAATAATATATATAAATTCTATTAATAAATTAAATAATTATCCTAAGTTTATTATTCTGTAAGATAAATATTATAGAGGACAATTCAGACTCAAGTTGAGGGACTCTTAAACTATAACATCATTTTAAATATTTTAAAGATTTAATCTTCTAAATCATTCACTTTTATGTCCATTATTTGAAAAAAATTTAGGAATTTATTTATATGGACAATAATTTATTACAATGTTCATTTTTTGAGTTTTATTCAAATGATTCAATGTGGAATGGGACTCTTTGATTCGAAGCTCTATTTTTAAATGTTTAAAATGATTTTAAAAAATATATTGATTATTTCAATAACTAGGAATGTTTTTATAACATATATGTCTTGAATATATTTTTTACTTTTATGTCACTTTAATATTTTTATGTCACTTTTATAGGTTTAGACATTGTTTTTTAAATAATAAATTTTCATTTATGAGTGTGTGACTTTGTAATAATGAAATATGATTTCAAAGAGGAAATGTTATTTTTATTTTATGCTTTTTTATGTGTTATGGTTATATTATGGTTCTTGGAAATTATTTATGTATATGAGTGATTCTGCGATAAACTGAGGATGGGTGAGCCTAATATAGATTATACAAAATCTTCAACCCTATTATATCTTATGGGTGAGCCTGATATAGATTATACGAAGTGTTTAGAACCATTATAGCTCATAGGTGAGCCTGATATAGCTTATACTAAGGGTTGAACCCAATTATAGCTCAATGGTAATCCTGATATAGCTTCTATGAATGTTGATACCCATTATATATCTCCAATATGTTGGGTATGGAAGTTATCCATTTAGATAATCCATTTGTATGAGTGATATGTAATGAAGTCGACCACACAGTTATTCTATTCAAGTATTATTATTTCTTAAGTCACCTTTATGATTTAGGATTTTTATGAAGTTTTTCTGGAATCTTATGATTTCATGAGGTATGTTTAAATGAATATGTTTTATGGCTGAAAATTATTATTTTGTGAAAATGTTTTCATTAGTTTAAAATATTCTTGGAATAACAGTTACATTCTTTATTTTATGTCCCCTAATAATCTTTTTATGCTCATCCAAATTTTTAAAATGTTGTTCACATGTCTTAAGATTGGTATGTAAAATGAATATTTCATTATTAAGGAATTCAAAATGTGTCTCAAGAATAATTCATGTTTTATTTTAAAGGGGGATTCCACTGGTGGAAAAAATGGATAATGATTATAAGTGTCTACATGTAATGTATGGTTAAAATTTATAATATTTTGTCCTAATTCTCTAAAACTATAAAATTAGGAGATCCAAGAATGTGAATTCTAGTTAAAAAAAGATAGAATATGTTATGTTTAAGGATTGGTCCTTATAGTAGGAATCAAAGGATGGTTTAGACAACTTTGGAGATTGTGATGTTTTATTAAAAGAAATGGATATCATCATGGGTTTATAATTTTAATGTTCATGATAATATCAATGTATTAGAAAAACCTTTTGAGGCTTTATGTTCTGATATTTTATAGTGATTAATGGTATTTTTTGAGAATTATTTTTGAGATAGTTATAAGGTAATAATTTTTGGTATAAAAATTGAAATATATGAAATAAATTTTGATATTAAAATATTATATAGTTATTTTTGAAGATTTTTTCTTATTTTGAGAAAGTTATAAGAATTATATAGTTTAAAATAAGGAAAAATTTCCTGATGGGTGAGAACCCATCTGGTTCGGCAAGGTCGTGGGAATCAAAACCACAACTGAAGGGGAACTAGGGTGTGTCACCTACCACTGGTCTACGTGAAGTCCCTGGTTAATATGAATTTTTCTTTTTTAGTCAAACTAGTAGATCAAATAAGAATAGTTTGATTTTTGGAACTTATGTTTTATCAAATTGATATCCTCGGTATTGAAAAATTATCCAGGAATTAAGTGATAAATATTATTTTAGAAGACATTCAATATTTTTGGGAACTTTATATTATTAAGGTAAATAGATTACTATGGGATTTTATTTTATGGAAAAATATTTAGTTATATGTTGGAAATAATATATGATTTAATTTTGGACTGATTGTGATTCAGGTTATTTATGGAAATAATTAGCATATCTTGGAGATTATGAGATTTAGGAAATTACATTTTTTGTATGAGACATTATTATTGAGTAATGTAATTTAGATATAGTTATTAAATTTTAAATTGGAAGACTATTAAATCAAATCATTTTGAGTTTTTGGGTTTCAAACATATTTTTGATTATATTTTAGTATTTTAAGGATAATTATGTTTTTAATAGTCTATGTTTAACTTTGGGTATCTATGTTGAATTTTGAAGATTAAAAGTAGTTTTCATCAGAAAAGGTTTATTATTTTTGGGGAATTATGTTATCTTATCCTAAAAAATTTGTATTTTGTTAATATTTTATGACATGAGTAATAGATAGGTAATATTTTGTGGATTATGTGATTTTCTAGAAGTTTATATTGGCATGAAAAATTCATCTTAAATTATCATTGTTTGGAGAAAAAGAATGATTTTATGGTGGAAATTGACTATAGGATGAAACTATAATTATCATGTAAGTACATTTATTTATTTTATTATTGAAGGATGAAAATTAATTCTATAACTCAATGAAAATGATCTTAAAACAAAAACGTTATCCATTTACTTTTCTTACTAAGGAATAAATGACCTTTTAACCCATCACGAACTTATCATTTTGTGATTGCTAACATTCTTCTGATCATGTTTTAAATCACTCTCCATCAGAACATGATGGTTAGTTTTTCTTCTATTTTCGTGTTTTTCAACATGGAATCCCTGTATGTGTTATCTCTGGTTACTTTCGTACTATCCTTTCTTTCTTTTAAAGTGGAAGTATTATTAATCCTTTTACTGATGTGGGAATGCAATAAATGTATTTAGCAAATTCATAACTTAGCCAACAAACCTAAATTTAAATTTTGAGGATATAGTTTCCAAAATGGATTTGAATGCAACATCCCAAGTTTTAAGAATGAAACACTATATTTTATAGTGTACATGATACACCACATCGAGCTTAAATGAACAATTAAATATTGTTATTTAAATGTTACTATTATAACATAACCATTAGAATATAGGGAATGGATATTATTAATAAAATTAAGTAAATATGGTTTACTCATGTATATATAATTAATTCCTTAGTTACCAATTAATTATATGTTTAAATAAAATCCTTTTTAAAATAAAAGGAAATGTTTTTTTGAAAATCAATTTAAATGTGAATAAGTGTGTTTTATATCAGTAGTTAATAAATAACTCATGTTGGATAATAGTAATTAAATATATATAAAATATATTTAACTTAATATTTTAAATTAATCTTATAGTTTTTATAGACATGATATAATAACAAATTCAAATTTATTCATAAAAGAGGATTTTACAAAAAAGGAAATTTTACCACTTTTTGATGGAGAACCCATTTTAAATATAGTTTTTTTCACTTTTATAAGTTTTATTTGACCAAATAAACTTATTATTTTGTAGCGGGACATCATAATTTAATTTTTATAAAATTTTGGTATTTTTCTGATAAGATTCATTTTTAATGAATAGTGTAAATACTATATTTTAATTCAAAAACACTTTTTTATCTAATTTATTTATATTGTTATATTATCCTTTTAATTATTTTTAAAATTATATTTAGATTTATTTTTTATCATGTAATCCAATTTAGGTCATTGTAATGATTTTTTTATTGAAATTAGATATAAACACTAATTGAAATGTTAAACGTCTCTTTTACCCACATTCTAGCCACATATGTAGGGTTAACATTAATTTTATTTTTACCACTTCTATAAATTCAATTTTAAAAAAATTTACATAAATGGTTGAAAGAAAGATTAAAATTTTTGTCTCATAAGATCAAAAAAAATTGGTGGGTAGTAACTTTACTATTTTATTTACCATAGTTAAAGGGTAAATCAGATAACTAAGGGTAAAAATAATATTATAATATTTTAAAATAACGCTAAAACTTGTCATAATTTCATTGGATACGTTTTCTTAGACCAAAATAATCCTTAGGAATAAATTATAACCTTTTTATTCCATTTGGTTAATAATATAACATTTATTATAATTTATTTAAAAATAACTTAAAAATGTCATACTCATATTTTAATAAGTAAATCATTTTTAATATAATGATATATAGAAGGTAAATTATAATATAAATAGTAATTTTAATGACTAATTGTTAATCTACATCATCATAATTTATTTATAATTTTTAGACATTATATAATTTAATTTAGTTATGACACAATGATGATGAAGTTACAAAATTATTAATGGTTGAATCACATAAATGATATCAATAATATTAAAATAAATATAATCTGAAATTTTGATATCAACCAAAAATTTTATCAATTTATATGTTATGGTATATATGATATAAGGTAGTTTTTTAAAATTAATCAATATTTTATGATTTTTAAAAAGGCACGTAATGAATACTTTCAAAATTGAATTAATTCATATCTAAAAATATAAAATATTTAATTAAATAAAATAAAATATCTAAAAATATAAGATTAATAAAAAGGTTTATGTATGTCTAAATATTTAATTAATTACTTATTAATTTATTTTTTTCATGTTATGGTAATTATTTTAACCCACAAAGTGTAAATCACATGAATAACCGTTAAGAGTCAAATGGTGTTAAAACAAAAAGATAAGGATTAAAAATAGTAAAAACCTATCAAATTTTAATTGGATGAAGTTTATTCATCCAATATTAATTATATTATCTAAATAAATATTATTTTTACCATTCATATTCTAAAATTAATTAATATTAATTTAATAAATTAAAGAACTTTAATAGTGCCCCTCTCCTCTCATATAGAAGGGAACCCATTATTCTCTATTCCATACACTTAAAAAACATTTTGGATCTTCCATTATATTCCCAATAAACTTTCTATAATACCCACCAATATTATTGATGCTATATGTTAGGCATAAAACCCTCCTTAGAGGTGTTAAGGTTTTAAGAAAGGTGATCATCTGAAGGAAATGTAATATTCTTATTTAAGTGTTACTATTTTATTTCTTCTTCTACTTTTTTAAAATAATCTACAAACATAATGAGATAAGATATAAAGTATCCTAAATATACTGAGATGTTATTATGTTAATATCATCACCTAAATCCATCCATGATTATATCAAATTGGAAATTAATTAATCATTTGTGAAAACATGTGAATTATCACCTTTATAAACCGATATATTTCGTTTTTTGTAATTATCTCTCCATAATGGTTATAATGATGGAATTAATTTTTATATGTGATATTCATAAAATATATATCATTATAAGAGAATAATATATCAATTATTTTCTTACTTTCTATGCACATAAACCTGATAACGTCGTTCATGTGTACATGTGAACTATCACATCCACTAAGCGATGTGAATCGTTTTTGTTCACCACATCACTTGTATGATATTTATTAGTATATTTAAATTATTATTATGATGTTAATATAATTATGATAATTTTTATTGATAAAATATTAATTACCTTATTTCCATAATGATCAATGAAAAATAAAAAATGTTACTGATGCATACGTATGACCTACCATCTCCACGATTATAATGTTATTCATTTTTCATAACCATCCCCAAATGGTTTTATTTAAAAGTATAATTTATATAAATAAGTGATTATTATTTCATGAATATTATTCTTTAGATGATGGAATTATGAACATTTTGACTATATACATCATTTCAAAGTCATTTTGGACTCGAGTACCAAATATTGACCAAACGCCCGATGTGAACATAAATAATTTAGTAATTGTTATGACATAATAATAGTCATATAGAAGGAATAATAAAAAAAATAAAGTTTCTTAATTAATAATATAATTAACTTAAGTTTATTATTCAGGAAAATAAAGATTGCACGTGATGAGTTGGACTCTTGGTAAGAGACTCTTTAACTCAAACATCATTTTAAATGTTTTAAAGATATAATCTTTTGGATCCTTCTATTTCATGTACATGATTTCAAAATAGTTTTTATTAATGTATTTATGTGTACATGAATATTTTACAATGTGTAATTTTTATTTTAATTCAATTTTTTTAAAGTGTTATGGGACACTTTGATTCAAAACTCCCTTTTTAGATATTTAAAATGGTTTTTAAAATATAATGATTATTTTAATAACTTGGATTTTTTTAACATACATGTCATGATTTTTATTTTATTTTATGTATATTTAATGTATTAATGTATCCCTTAATATTTTACACTTTTATTTTCAAATAATGTGTTTTCATTAATGAGTGCACAACTTTGTAAAAATGAAATGTGATTTCAAAGTGGAAATGTTACTTTACCTTTATGATTATTTTATATTTTAGGTTTATGTTATATTTATTGTGAAATTGCTATGTATAAGGGTGGTTCCATGATAAAATGGGAATCGGTGAGGCCGATACATCTTATAATAAGGTTTGAGCCCCATTATACCTCACGAGTGAGCCTGATATAGCTTATACGATAGGTTGATACCCATTATAGCACACGGGTGAGCCCGATATAACTTATATCAAGGGTAATACCCATTATATATCTATAATAATTTGGGTATGGAAGATGGACATATGGCTAATCTATTTTTAAGAGTGATATGTATGTAATTTGAACACATGTTTATTCCATTTATGTATGATTACGTCTCAAGTTTCCATTATTATTTATGATTGCTTTGATTTTTTTAGGAATATTATGATTTAATGAGGTATATTTAAGAGTTTATGTTTTATGGGTGAAAATTATTATTTTATGAATAAATTATCTTGATTTTAAAATATTCATTGAAAAATGATCTATTTCCTTATTTTATGTCCCTTAATATGAATTTTATGCTCATCCTATGTTTTAAAATGTTTTTCATAGGTCTTAAGATTCGTATGGAAAATGAAGATGTCATGATGAAAGAAGTCAAGATGTGTCTTGAAAAGAAGTCATGTTCTATTTTAAAGAGGGTTTCTGTTGTTGGAAAAAATAGATACTAAATATAAGTGTCCACATGTAATGTATGGGTCAAATTTTTAAGATTTTTTTCCATATTCTCTAAAACAATAATATTTAATGACCATCGAATGTTAATTCTCGTACAAAAACACTCGAATAAGTTATTGCTAAGGATGGGTCCTTATATTTAGCTTTGTCACTAACTTTATTATCTTTCTTGGGGGAAATCCATATATGGGGTATTTTTATGGATAAGGATCAAATTTCTTCCACTATAATCATTTTCTAAATAATAGTATACACTATTTAAGGTCATAAAATTATGAAACATAATATAAAAATCTTAAAATAGTGATAGACATAACATAAATTGAAAATTTTATGCATGGATAATATCATAATCATAGAAATGTTTTAGTTCTAAAAATGACCAAATTATTAAAATATGTTCATATCCTTCATAATAGTTTCTAAATAAAATATTAATTATCTTCATTAAATAATGTGGGAGTGTCAAAACAAGTTCATAGTAAGGCTAATTTACATGTACTAAGTAACACTCGAGTCAATCCCAGTATGTTTCCTTCAGAGTTATTAACCCTAATAACATATATTACCAAACCCTGTCCACTTGTAATATATAGATAGGGATGCATTTCTAGTAAAAATCACATAATCTCTACCTTCAAAAAACATCAGGATGTTATTCTACCCATATCCTCAATGTCTATCATAGGGTTATGTTACATTATCTATGTTTTTCTAAATCTAGTTCCAAATATTTATAATATACATCAGTTGTTACCAAAATTAAAGACCCTAACCCTACTAGACCATAGTTGGAGGTTAATTTATTACATTTTCATAAGATACAAGGAATAATATCTTGAATGATCGAGTAGTCTTATAGTCTTAGTAATAAGATACATACTTGAATCTCATTTTACAAATGAAAATATAACGTGAAACAAAATTTTTTCTACAAGAGAATCTTTATTTAATATATCATAACCCTACATATCAATCATAATAATAATCTTGTAATCCAGGGGAAAGAAACATAAGAAAAGGGTGATCTTAAATTCTTAGTAAGGGTATGAGTACTGCAGAATATATGAATAAGTAAATTATAATCAATATAGAAATGTAAATAATTGAACAATATTCTATTTAATCAATAACATGAACATAATATGGTTTGAATAAATAATGATAAAAAATACGAATTATGTATGCACATGAGCAGGAAAAGTTTTTATGGATATTCTAACTAATCAAATAATCACATGGATATCAATTATTATTGATTGAATTTATCATCATCAACATTAACATTTTATTGGCAGCTGGACATGGACCAAATCCAAACAAGATCAAGGTGGTATAAAATAGTGAATACCAAGTGCATCCTCTCTAGAAAGGCTAATAGACTTATGTGAAAGTGAATTTATAATTCTAAACATCATAAACATATCATCACTACCTCATGATAACACATCTTACATAAATGGATGAGGCCTCGACCATGAACCCAAGCTAGTTTGTCACATGAGACATACTGATGCATCAAGGGGATATAGTGGGCCTCTCCAATAACATAATAAGTCCAATAGAATCCTAAAATAAAATAGTGAATCATATTCAACATAAACATTAATATTTAAAAATAACATATTAAATGTTAATAATTTCCCCAATCAATAAACATAATAATTAACATTTTAGTGAAATATAGTGAATGATATCAATGTAGTACATCCCCTATCAAAGAGAACATAAATAATTTAGATAAATAATAAAGATGGTATAATTACAATATTTTACCAATATAGGATAAATGAAGTAAGGGTTTTAATCATTTATGAATTAAAATACCATAAAAAACCATTAACAATATTTTTGAAGAAAATATTATTTTTAATTTTAAAATCAATTTCACAAATAAAAAATTTCTAGAATATTAAGGAAAAAATTTATTTTATAATATACTTGGGAAATTTTAATGGGGTATTGATAGAAATGATGGTGGAAAATTTTGTTCATGTTGTACACATTAAAATAAATATTCCTTTAACATTTTATGTAAAATATAAAGAGGTCTTTATTTGAAAATGGCATAAAAATTATTTTAAAAATTTTTTAAAAAAATTTAATGAATTGTAAAAATTCCTTTGATAAATCATTTTTATAATTTTAGAAACATTTTTGAAAATTTTCTTAGAAGACATGGATTCTAATGGAATATGATTTTCAACCGAAGAGTGAAATAATGTCTGATATTCTTAAAACAATATTCTCAAATATTTTAAGAACCAAAGAGATTAATATGGTACTATTACTTGAAAACATCCTGAATAACCATATGAGAGGAAAAAAATATTTAGTTTAAAAAATATAAAATAATTCCCCTAAGGGATACCAAAACATAAACAATCCTAAATAGTGATGAGTTTGTGAAAAACAACCTTACCACTTTGGTAACTTTTGAATCATAAGCCCCATGAATGGAATATGATCAAATGAAATGTTTAATTTCATAAAGATAATTTTATTAATGATATAAATTATCAAAATTTTAAGTATATACACTACATGAATGGAATAATTAGTGAATATGACATATGTATCATAAAAGTAAAAGTGAGATGAGAAACCCTTACTTTACGTTTGAATTCCTTCATATGCGGATAAACCTCATGTATAATAAATATAAGTTTATTATACATTTTTTAAATAAAAATGATGATATATATCATACCATATGTGATTTAATTATTTATATTTATATATTATTTATTAATAATTCTTTTTAAATTAACTATTTTTGGTAATAACAATTTGGTTTTTCAGGTCTGTTTTGATTTCGTATTTTTGGTCCTTTAACATAGATTATGGTCCCATCAAATACATAATTTCAAAAATAATGATAATATCTTATATTATCATTATATATGTAATTTAATCAATCTATAAATGTTATTGATTTAAAATGTATTACATTGTTTATAGAGACGGTAATTCGTACGTATGCATGAACATGGTTTCCATTTTTTATCGACGGATGGAATGAAAGGAAAATAAATATTAATTAAACTTTATAGAATAATTATTACGATATATATATATATATCATTTATATTAATCAAATAAAAACTTATTAAAATTCATATTATAATTAAATGAGACACATTTTCATCACTATGTAGAGATGATAGTCCACACCTATGCATAAAGGACGTTATTGTTTTCCAAAATATTGAAAATTAAGAAGTTTGATATGATGTTATATTTTCAGAATTATTTTTAGGTCTTAAATATCACATATATTAATTAATTTTAACCTTAATACCTTTTATTTAATTCATAATAGAAAAATGAATCACATTGTTTTGTGAGGCTATAGTTTACTATACATATGAGAGATGTTATCATATCCCCCATGAAATTGAAATTAAGAAGGTTCATGTGATATAATTATAAAATAATTATAATAATTTCATAAATATAATATAAAAAAGTAATTCATAATTATATCTATCCTTGAAAGGTGGTGATTGAAATATAATTTCTTGGGTTCACGAGGTGGTAGTCCATCGTACCCACAATCGACGATTTTGTTTCCATTTTGATGGAAGTGGAGATGGATCTGTGTTATTCCATTTAAGTAATAACATATATGTATAAATGGTATAATTTTTTAGTTTATTATCATATTTTAATATTATTTTTTTAAGTGTAAAAATAAATAAAATAAATACACACATTTATGAATTTTATCTTCTCTTTTGAGAGCATGTTTATGTTTATACATAGAGCCTTAATAGGATGGATTCTTAAAAATAATAAAGCTTATAGGATGTGTGAATGAAATTAAAGAATATATATTTTTAGTAATTGCATTAATAAATGGTTTTGTAATTATGAATTGGGGAGGATAGTGGGTGGCCATTTATAAGAGTGGGAAAGGACACACATGGAATTTTAGAAATGATAAAGTGATACCCACATTTTTCTGAGGCAAAAATCCAAAAATGGGTAATCATAAAACAATTGATGTTTTAAGTTCTAAATAATTCCATTAAACGTTTTTTGATCATATTTATTTCATTTTAACCTTTATCATCTTGGTTTAACCCCCAATGAACCCATTTTCACCTTAATAATGGTAATTTTTTTTTATTATTTTCACTATTCATTATAGTAAAAAATTAATTTGAAAATATTAAATAATATAAATTATTATGATTCCAAATATGGAATGAATTTTTTCCAAATTAAATTCATAGAAGTGGCAGAATTCAATTTAATATTAAACTCAAACACGGGTCGAAAAAAGGGATTTTATAAAGAAAAGCTTGCAAATTTTTTAAAAGGATTTTATATCTTAATTCAATATGAAATTGATTAAAATGACATAAAGTAGTTAATTTTATATATAATTTAACTAATATTACTTTATACACAATTTAAAATATCATTTATCAATGTAAATAATTTAAATAAAAATGTAGTTTTCTATAAAGAGCATTATTTTTCACTATTCATCAAATTTTTTTTCCAGAAAAATACCAAATATTAAGCCAATGTTAATTTTGAATTTTAAATTTAAAAAATAAATTTTATGTTTTAAAATAAATTTTAAAAATTTGGTACAAATTAATATTAAATTATGCACTCTAATCATGACAAAAATAATTTTTAGAAAAATATAGTTTTTTCAGCAAACACTTCTTTTTCTTCAATATGTTTTTTATTTTATTTCAAATAAATAGATATAAAATTGAATTCAATTTAAAATTTTATAAAAAAAATCATAGTTTGGTTACTCCTATTCATATTCTCAAAATTAACAGATAGGATATAATTGTAATGTTTAAATAATAATATTTTAATGGAGTGTCATGTTTCATTTAAAATTGGAATTTCATGAATCAAAAAATATCAAAGTGATTGAATTTTTTAAAAAATAAATATATAATAATTTATCAGTGTGTTACATTCTCTTAAAATATTTTTGATTCATGACATATATTATATCAAATATGATTTTATTCTTTTAAAATATATTGGTGTTATAATAGGTATCTCTCTTCCACTTGTTTCTAGTACTATATTTCCCACTCAATCTCATGGATATAAACATAATACTTCTAGAAGGATTCCTAGAACGATCTATTTATTCCATTGTTTCCCAATTTACCATCTATGTATAATCTATAATATAAATGATGTATATCTTTTATCGAATCTATGGTCACAATCTTGACTCAAATATGAGTGCCTTGAAGGAATTAAATGTAGCCTCTTATAGAGGGAAATGAACCAAGTTTATATATGTATATGTGTAATATGCAATCTATAGATTTTCTTTTATTAAACTAACGAAGTCTATTTTTCATTCTATCTTGAATTTTTGGGGATATAAATGTATATTGAATAATTATTCAATGTCCCCCCATATAAGTCTTTGGACTTCTTTAACTTTAATATCTATATCTCACCATTGATAAACAAGATCCTCTAATATATAGGTTGATATCATAATTTTTTGATCTTCTAGTATACTATGAAAATTAATGATTCTATTCATTATATTGAGCGACACTTCTAGTTTTTGATGTTTAGAATCCCCTTGTAAAGTAGTTAGATTCTATTACTAAAATTGTGATGACTGATCCTCTCTCCGTGGTTCATCATTTTTATTTCCTCTATTATCAAATTTAAATGGTTTCACAATGCACTAAATAAGTTTTTCATTCACTTGTGGCTCTAGTGACAACTCATTTTTAAGCCCTATTATATATTATTTCAATAGAATATACCGGTTTTGATTTTGATAAGTAGAATAAAACACCATTTAGTCATCACTATATATTAACTAAAGGATTGATAATTTTTAAATCACCACAAGAAACTATTATTATAATTAACCCTTCCACAAATAACCCATTTTAACAATTTTAGTTGTTTTTAAAACTCATTAATCTGTATATAAAAAGTATATTAATAGTGGGATGTATCATTATTAATGCATGAAAGTCTACACTCAATGGATAAACCCAAGACTATGTGATGACAACTTACCAAGAAGTGTTTTAGAACAATCTTGTACACTAACAACCCCTGCAACATAAAGTTCAGTATAATTTGGTTAGATGAATCCTTTTATGCTATACATTTAGAGTTAAAAAACTAATATATCCTTACTAATATCCCAAAACAAGAACTGAAATCCTACATAAGAACCCTATTGGTCAAAAATCTAATATAAGTATCATTTTGGTATAAACCAAAAGATGTTACCTGGATAAGAGTTAACATTCTTCAATGAATGTCTTTATTTTATTTATTCCTCCACCCAATTAAATTATTCTTAAAACATTATTATATAACAAAATAATAATAAATATATTAATATTTTATTATGTTAATTTAATAATCTAAATCCTTATTCTCTTCCTTAAAATGGTTTACAAAATCATTATTTATTTTTCAGTGGACTACAGACTCACAAACGAATGTCATTCATTTTTCCATTAACAATTCTCTAGGGTGGTTATTAAGAAGAGTATAAAGTATATATATGATATTTATCACATAATTATACATATTAAATAATTATATTTTGTATAAAATTTTACATTCAATTATGTAGGGGATATGATAATGTCGCTCATGTGCACAATGAACTACCGCATCACAAAGAAATGTGATGAACTTTTAACTAACACTTTACATGGAAGGTAATAAGGGTAATAATAATGAATATATGTGAGATAAATGAAATTATTATGATATTAATGAAATATTTAACCTTCTTAGATGATAATTTATTCTTTTCTCTCAAACCTTCTTACTCACTAAAAATTGATAATGTTGTTCATGTACCTATGAACAACTGGCTTCATTAAATGATGTGAAGCTATTTTCATCACCATACAACCTGAATTATACATATAAGTAATATTTTAATATATGATAATTTATATATGATACTTATATAATTATATAAATATAAAATATTACATACCACCTTTCCATAATGATCATTGAAAATGGAAACATTACTAATGTGTATGTATGACCTACTGTCTCCATGATTGTAACGTAATTCATTTTTCAAAAACAATATTTCATAATTGGTGTTAAAATTATAATTTATATATAGACATGATAATTATTTCATAATTATTATTCTTAATATGTTTAAATAATTAGTACATTGACCATTGTCAACCTACCAAAGTCATTTTTGATTCATAGCCAAATATCATTGAAAAATACAGGTAAAATTTAATTGATTAAATAATTAAATTTAATGTTGTATTAAGTGAAATTAATGTAATCATAAACATTAAATGTTTTATTAATCAATTAAATAAATAATAAAATATTATTATTTAGTAGGATAAACAATTTTTATGATGAATCAAACATGAGGTAAGAGACTTTGTCTCAATTTCCATTTTTAGGAATATTTTGATGTTATAAACCTATATTTTTTATGAGGTTTATATAGAGACCCTTTGATATGCTATATCATTATTTTATCTAATATCATTGAATTTAATGTTTTTAAATTTATCCATTCAATAGATTTATGATTCTTATATTTCTAAGGTGATAAGGGACTTTTCTATAAAAAATAATCTTTTAATTCCCCCCCAACTCTATCTCTTATATGTCGATGTTTTTAAAATGAATTTATTAATTTTTTTATATGGAAATAAAATAATTTTAGATTAAATTTTATTACTCCTTTTATATTATTTTCCAAGGTTTCAAAAATGAATCATTTTACATGTTTTATGTGGAATGTCTTAACAAATGAAAGGAGGAATGTTATATTTTTAACATACATGAAAACAAAGAATGTTTTTGCAACCATGACTATTATTCTATTTCTAGATTCCTTTTTAATATTTCATTTTTTCATTAATTAAAACCCATATTTCCCATTTTTGGGTATTCTGGTAATGAAAAATGAATTTGAAAAATAAAAATGTATTTTGATATCTGAAGGTGATGTGAATAAGAGTTTAAAAGATCTTTTCAAATGTCTTATAATGAATAATTGAAACCATAAATTGATTCATTCATACTTTGGATCTTATAAATTATATAAAATATTTATTTATAGATATAAATCCAATTCATTGGGTAATGATTATGTTCTCTAGATAATTACATTATTAGATTCCTATATGGTTATTTCAATTTGTAAGGGTTTTGTAAGAGTTCTATAAGGGTAATATGAGATGATGTACAAAGGTACCTACATGAATTTTATATTCCTTATAATGAGTTTTCTTGAAAATAATTTTATTTATAAAAGTAATATAATTTATTTATTTAAAATAATTATAATTCCCTTTCTAGGTAAAAAATTATTTTTACATGGGTTTTCATGTTTTTCATTAGACTATTGGTTTTATAATATTTTATGTACCCTAATGATATTTTTATTATCACTATAAATTATTAAAAAAATCGTAATATTTAAGGATGGGTAAGGGAAAAATGTTTTCAAGTTGAATGTCGTGAATAGTTTTCAAGAAATTAAGTTATTTTTTATTTGAAAAGTTTTATATGGTAGAAAAAATTGAAATTGAATAGACATGTACACTTTTTACTATTATATTATATTATTTAAGATTTATAATCTAATTATATTAAACTATATTCCTAAAATGTTCCTTAAATATAATTTAATAAATTCCTAACTTAAAACTCACAACTATGTAATATTTATAGTTGGGTCATTAATTTTTTATCAAATAAAATTTTACATAACTTTAGAGGTTAGGTTAATGTTAATATCATTCTTTTGAAATATTTTAATTTATAGATAAGTTGAAATGATATGTGATTTTAATATTTCCATGTTTCTTTATATAAACTATGCCTCTTAAGAATTGTTTTCTGTAGAGGAAATATGGATTCTGTAGTGAGATGGAATCATGAGGAAATTTTCCTTTCAAAATCAGTATCTCGAGATGGTTATAATTATAACAGAATATTTTGTTTCATTGATGGATCAGTTGACACAAATAAATAAATGTTGGTTGTATACATGATAGAGGGGAACCCTTTCTACCACAAAAGGATCATTTTTATAGTGGATCATTTCCTAAGGAAATATCCCCCATCATTTGGTGGATCATCAGACCATGCACAATCCAAAGGATGGATCAATTATTTGGAGAAGATAATTGAATCTATGAGATGATCATAACATCAAAAGGTAACTATTTTTTTTATCTTTTTCAAGGTGAAGTAGATTGATAGTCATATTTGGTTAATAATACTAGATAGAAATATAATCTTGATTCCATAGATTTGGATATAGTTAATGATCTTTTCATTGAGAAATATTACCCTATGGTTTTTTGACACTGAAAATAAATATAATTTGAAGAAGTGAAAAAATAAGATGATGATTTTGTGGCCACGTGTTAAGTGAATTTTACAAGACATTCCTTGTATGTGACTCATTTTTTCTATGACACTGATTAGAACATTAATAAATTTTACTAAAGATTTAAACCATGTTTATGATGTGATTTCAACACAAAACAATTTAGAATCTATGAGAAAGTTGTTTATTGTGCCTAAAAAGTTGAGATAATGTTTTTTGAAACTTATGTGCCTTGTGATGGTGAATGTATGATGTGTTCATTATAGCAGTATATGAGGAAAAATACAAAAAATAAATATAGAGGTAATTAAATGAAGTTCCCATATTGTGGTAAGTGTGTGTTGGTGCCAAAATGTGGGAAGAAGAAAAAAGAAACGGAAGGCCTCCAAAGGCGGCCTCGCGAAGACCATTCACGGAGCCCCGGTAGCCCCGAGCCCACCGCGAAGCAAATAGGCAGGATTCTCCATGAACGCATTTGACATTTGCGAGTCCACCACAAAGCAAGGAGGCGGGATGCTCCATGAATGCATTTGACATTCGCGAGTCCGCCGTGAAGAAAACAGGCGGGACGCTCCTCGAACGCATTTGATGTTCATGAGTCTGCCGCGAAGCAAGAAGGAGGGACGCTCCGCGAATGCATTTGATGTTCACGGGCGTGCCGCAGAGGAACCATGTACCTCTTCACACCGTGTGACCTCTGCTTCACGACGCCTCTCTTCTATAAATACGAGCCTTCCCCCAAGTCCAGGGGGGATCATTCAACCTTTCAGCTTCCCAGCTCCCAAATCACGAAGCATCTTCTGCTCTGCAAACCACAAGCTGTGCGAGGTACTTCTTCTCTATGAAGTGCCTCCCCTTTTCCTTGTTTTGATCCCATATTTTTAGAGGTATGCCTTTTGCGGAGCCTAAGGGCTTCCACGAAGGAAGGGGATCCCCATGGGGCCCCGAGTCATCGCGGAGTATTTATGCTTTGTGAAACACCCTTCATGTACACGTGATCCACATACCAAGGTAGGATCACTGTACTTCGTGGAGCACATTGATTCACGATACCTTGCTTCACGAGGAAGATTTTATCCTCAAGGAAGTTCTCTGCGAATGCCTTTCAACTTCGCAAAGCACCCCCCATGTGCACCTCTACCCTATGTTTAGGTTGGGGTGCCCCGTTTTGCAAAGCACACCCCTTCCCAAACACCCTCCACCACACAAAGCAGCAGATATTCACAAGGCCCCTACCTATGAATCCCTCTGATTTGTAATTCCTTTTCCCATGTGACCCTCCTGGTTTGAATGATGTGATTTCAAAGTCCCTTGGATACTACTTCCCATTGCATTGCTTCAACTCATGCTTTTTCGCATAGGCACGCTAACTGCTATTTCTTCTTCGCATAGCCACGCTAACGTGGACCCCCCTGATGGTTCAATCCATGATACACCCTAACCATGAATTTTCTTATACCCTCTCTACACCAAGGAGCAGAGGGTACTGGTTAAGTAAGTCCTAGGGGAGTGGAGCAAACCCACCTCATCTGAGCTGCAGGACATTAAACTGCCAAGCACCATCATCCTCAGCACATGACGTTAAACTGTGACCTCGCCCCATGCTTCGCACGCAGGTTTCCCCCACCATGGACATTCTCTTCACCCACTGGTCTCCATGAGGATGATATCTTCCCTCACAGGGGGTGATATCCTCCTTTTCGGGGTGGTGTTTTTTCACGGGAAAAGGGCAACCATCTTAGTGTAAGACCCTATATTTTCTTGTATGAGGCACCATCCTTGATACTTCTTTCTTTTTCGGTCCCAAGGACCAGGGGGGATGGACACCAGACCCCTTATTTCTTCAGTGCCAAATCCCTCTCCTGCTGGGCTTTTTCGTCATCAGGCCTCCATCCTAGAGTAAGTCACACCCTCTTCAGTCTGCCGACTATGCGTAAGCCCTTGTTTCCTCTTTGTGATGCTAACTACATGTAATCCCCACTCCACTTACCATGGATGCACATTTCAAGACGTGATCGTTAGGTATCTTCTGCCTCTTGTTTCTCACACCGAACATGACTCATGTGGGCTTAGAGTAAGCATCGACCATGACATCCTTTTTGGGAATCCTAGAGTGTAAGCCCCACCCCATTCCGAACTACAGGGACTTTGATCATTGCCAAGGTAGGGTACGTAGGAAGCCTCCATGAGGTTAAATCCCACAACCCATGGGACCCCAGGTCCTCTTTCACGTTAGTTCACCGACAACCCCATTCCGAACTATGGGGACTTTGATCCTTGCCAAGTCAGGGTACGTATGAAGCCTCCCTGAGGTTCAAGAACACCACCCATGAGACCCAAGGTACTCTTTCACATAGATTCACCGACAACCCCATTCCAAACTATGTGGACTTTGATCCTTTCCAAGGCAGGGTACGTAGGAAGCCTCTCTGAGGTTCAATCCCACCACCCATAGGACCCCAGGTCCTCTTTCACGTCAGTTCACCGACACCCCCATTCTAAACTATGGAGACTTTGATACTTTACAAGGAAGGGTACGTAGGAATCCTCTCCGAGGATCAAGCCCACCACCCATGGGACCCCAGGTCCTCTTTCACATCGATTCACCCCCCGTCTTGCATGACATTAAACTTTGGACCTCAATCAATGGTAAGCCGTTGTTCCCCCATTTAGCGGTAATCTGTTGTCAACCTCATTTGGTGGTACGCCGTTGAAGTCACCAATTGATGGTAAGCCATCTCCAGATGAACTACGTAGACTTTGATTCCCTGCCATGGGGATACGTAGGAAGTCACTTCAAGGTTCAATCCCAACATCACCGTCATACTCATGTTAGTTCCATCCCATTCTCCATCCACTTCATTCAATCGCTTCATCATCCATCCCGGTTCTTACCTGGGCCACCACATCCCGATGGGATCATGCCACCTCATACTCTATTCCCCTCAATGGTAACCGGGAAGTCATCGAAGTGTTGACCCCAGCATCAGTGTTCCCTCTGGGGGTTGCACCCATCTGATCCACTCTAGTCAGTGTTCGGATCTGTCTAATCCATCTCTGTTGGATGTTAAACTTATGGAATACCCTGTGTTAAACATGGGAAGCTAAGTAAAACCTTAGATACATGCCCATGGAATATGATCCCCCACGATCGATGTGGGATCCTCGAGCTCCCGTGCCCTTGAGAAGCCCTATAACAAGGGACTAAAATCTAGACACACCAATTCACCAGTGCCCAGACATGCCAGTGATGCCCAACGTGACTACTCCCCTGACCGAAGGTTGCTGCCCTAACCAGACCCCTTGGAATGTCCCAACAGAAGAAGTGTAATTAACTGGTGTCCATGAAGATATGGCACTAGGAAGAGTTTCATGAAAAATGTATTAAATATATAAGGGATACCCAGACTAGTTAATGAGTTCCGAGGAGGAATCCATAGAAGGAAGAACCGAAATCCCATCATACCGTTTCAATCAAGGAGTAGATGTCCCTAAATAAGGAGTGAATGCCACCCGCCTTTGGAAAGTGGGAATGTGGGGCAACAAAACAGCACAACTGTCCCACAAAAAGAGATAGACGCGCGCGCCCTGGAGAAAGCATCGGAAATAGAAATGGTGAACCCGATGTGAAGATCTTATCCCCAATATAGAGATTAGTAGTGCTCATGCATCAATGGATTGACGTGTCATCGGATCCAACTATCCGGCGTCGGGCCCCGCTAAGTAAATAGCTGATATAGCATGAAACTCACTAAAAGTTGGGGCATTAGAACATTGGACATCCCATTCTATGACATGTCAACATGGATCCCTCTTACCGGCCATGAAAGATGGGATGGCACTGGGGCATTGGTCATCGATTCCTTTTTCTTTCAACACTGATGAATTAATCTCCCTTCTCTCATGAATCAGGTTGCTGCATATAGAATGTGATCACCTCCTGGACACCAGCACTGGGGTAGGGGAAGTACTAACATGGTAGTCCTACATGGTTCCACTGCTTTCGTAACAGCCCCTACACCCATGGCCCCGGGGCATCAACACCCCCTCTCCCCGTCCGACGTCATTCAACGGATGGTCATCAACGACCTCATAAGCCGTTATGAGGAGGAGGGCATAATACCAACCCGGGATATGGCTCTCCTAGATCTGTAGGTGTCCACAACTCGCTGTCAACGCCACCCCTGAGGGATGTGTAGGGAGCCATTGCTCTCCACCCCGACATAAAATCGCTTCAGGATCCTGTCCCCGGAGAGCCTTGATGAATCCTTGGCTTATGTTGATGAGGTAGGTAAAATCCAAGCCAGCTCGGTCAGAGTCCCATTCTAGGGGCTCCCAGAAAGGGCTCCCACCCAGCCACGTCAGCATCGCTTCCCGGTCTTGCTGGAATAGAAGCAGGTAAGCTACGTACCTGCACCACCGGCCCCAGATTGTCTGACCCGATGCCAGCATCGGTCGTAAGCTGAGGAGGATGCTCGCCAAGGGGCACCAATGTCGGCAACTACTATGGACTGAGCCATCGCCGAAGCATATCATCAGTTCCCTGCATACATTGAGCAGGGACACTTATATGCCCGACCAGGATCGAGGCCCCTACCACCCCATGGGCAGGCTGGGTTGACTCTCTTGGCCGCTAGCACAAGCAGTGGCCGCTGCAAACCAACCCGCAGCAATGCCACCCAGTACAGAGGTCCTCCCCATACCACTACCATAGAGATCACGGGCCTTCCCGCTTTGAGGCTTGGCATGGAGATCCGGCCCATGCCACCCTCATTCCAAATGAGGGTCTTCCTCACAGTAGTGACACTCAACATGGGGGTCTCTTCCGTACCCACTACACTTGGTATGGAGTCATTACCCCCACCACCAACATCCTGTGTAGGGAAGTTTCACATATGGTCCCTCTTCAGTGTTGGGATCCTCCCCGCGCCCTCTCAGTAGCTGGTGAGGGTCCTCCTCGCCTCATCAACCAGAGGGATGAAGGCGAGCCTCGCTTCACCCGCACCCAGCACGGAGGTCCTACCCGTGTTCAGCTAGACTGGTACAAGGACTCTCCTCGTACTAATCTTCCCCAAGAAAACGAGTGTGGAGATCCTCCCCATGCTTCTTCCAGTTCCAGCGGAGGCCTTTCTCACTCCAGTGCTACCCATGGAGGTCCTCCCCATGTCCCATTTGACATCTGTCCTGGTGCTCCTTGCCCCACGACTTTCTCAGGTGGAGACCCTCTCTTCCCCAGCACCAGTGCGGCCAAAGGAACCCATGTCATAAACTTTCCCTGTCCTAAGGAGCCACCCAGGGGCAAGAATGTAGGTCGTCGCCACCATAAGAGGAATTCGGGAAAGATCTGGATGGAGATCAAATCGGTCCACTTCTCAAACTCTGAAGCAGAGTACAATTACATGCAGGAACCCTCCTCTCACTCATCCGAGCCAAGGGACGAGGCAGGGGCGAGGTACATCATCTTGGTGCTCCCGAAATGCAAGTTCCATCAGATTTTCACCTCCCTCTGCAGGAATATCCATGAGAATGAAAACTTGGTGACCTCGCAGGTTACAATCACGCAATCACCACCATCATCCCCGGAAGCGCTCTCTACCTCCACAAGAGATCACAGAGAGATATTATGAGGACCAATGGAAGGTGCACATAATCTTAGCCTATCACCAGTACCCCTAGACCCTAAAATAGGAACGACGACTATCATCCCATCTTATCGTGACGTAGCGGCCATGTCACTACACTCTTCGGAGGACAGCCCAATAATAGGCATCCAGTTGGCCCGTTCGCCATACTCTCCACCAGCCAGCCTGTCGTCCCAGTGGTCTGCCTCAGTACTGTTGTGAGTTCCTCATCCACCCCTAGTTTAAGAGTGGGGTAATGAAGGTCCAAAATCTAAATTTGATCCGAGGAGATTCTGGAACATCTTCGCAGTGGACCACTTCCTGGAGAAGTTCTGGCCCGTCGCAATACAGAATTTTCGTGTACCGGAATCCCTCACCCCAGAGGAAGTTGAGTGTTTCTGTCATACCCTCTGGGTGACACAATTTAGTCTTCATTATCAGTGAGTGGTTTATCCCAGGAGCCAAGCACACTTCAAATACATCAGTGAAAAATTCCGTCTGGTTGATTTTGCCGCACTCCCTGTGGCCCAACACCCCGAGTCACCAGGTCACTATGAGACCCTCCAACAACAATGCATTCAGAGTATCAAGGTACTTCTCAAAATTATCAAGAAGGCTACCCCCACGTGAAAATCCATGGATGGGGGCAGTATTCCGCCCTTCTCTTCAGTCCTATCCAGCGGCATCCCGACCTGCTAGGCGATATCAAAGATATTTCCCTAGGATGGGTTACAGTCAACATGGCTGACATAGTGGATGAGGATGACGAGTTAGAGCTTCTCGATGGGGACTTACCCCCTGAGGGCGTCCCACCACTATTGGATCAATTGGGAAGGGTTATGTGCTAGTAGAGGAACCTACTAGGTCTCCCAGCGCCCACCGAGGCATTGGTACTCACCCAAAATTTCAGTAAAGGTAAAGATCATGTCAGAGCTTTCAAACACTATGATCCATCCTCTTCAGTGAAGAAGATAGAGGAGGACCCTGAGAAGGCCATGTTGCACCAAAAACCCGCTGAGTAGAATATGTTGGTTGAAGAACTCCTGGATGAATGCGCTGCAGAGAGACGTCCTGACTATGGAAATCCTAGGACAATATAGCAGGGGCAGGAACAACTTCCCCTCGACAATCTTCCCATAGGAAACCCTAATCATGTTGCTCCCATAGACAGGGATGATGTTAGAGCTCACAAAAAGAGGGCGTGATATGTCTCACAAAAGCATCCTGAATGGCACGACAATCCAAGGAATCCATCTCGGGTTCCCCCAGCTGCCCTGCAAGTCACTCCACCAGCCGCTCCATGAGAATCTGAGCTTGTATCCCATGTTTAAGAACCCAGAAAAGTGCTCATGGTTAGGGATCCCCATCGAGATAGGGACCCCCGCTTAGATGATCCTATGGCAGCACTCATATCCCACCTTGAGGCATTGGAAACGCGATAGATGGAAATCCCACATGATGGTAAGCCATATCCGGTGTGGGTGGATGATATGTCGGCACCTATGAGTTTTGGTAATCCCACATTCTCCCCATTTAATGGGATGGGGGACCCGCTGCAGCACCTAGCCCACTTCAACTCAAGGTGTGGGCCCATGTTAGGGACTCCAGTGCAACAGGAGGCTGCCAAGCTCCGCTATTTTGTTCAGACATTAGAGGGGTTGGCATTCGTCTGGTACAACTTGCTAGGAGGACCTTCGCAGGCAATTCCTATACCAGTTCAGCTCTACCACCCAGAAAACGAGGATAACAGATCTCTTCAAGTGCAATCAATGGCCTGATGAGTGAGTCGCGGAATTTATTTCCTGGTGGAAGGGGATCACATACTCCCTTGACATGCCACTAACTCAGGAGCAATTACTGACGATGTACGTAGGAAATTTCAAGGTGGAGCTGGTTCCCTCTCTGATCACCAGAACTAACCTAAAGGATTCTGAGACTTCTCCGATAAGGACAAACTCCTAGAATAAGCCCTGCAACAGGCCAGCCAGGCATGTCCATTACCCCCTGTAATTCTAGCATAGAGGGATGCCAGAGCTAATCCTACCACAGTGGCCCAAATAGAATCCCCCAGGCAACTATAATTGCTACTAGTGGCACTATCCCCATAGCGTCATAGAGGTCCTCCACCTTAGTCAAAGCCTCTGGCTCAATAGTGACCGCCTCAAAATCAGCAAGCGCCTCCGTGGAATGTGTCGCCACCGCCTAGGCAAGACAACCAGGATCCACCTCCTTGAAAGGCACCTCCAGCTCCTCACCAGGACCAGGCTCCAAGACCCCCTTTCTAGACAGAAGAAACCGAATCTACTCGTTCAACAAGAATCAGGTCCCCGACTATTTCAGAAGTGCCTTAGAATAAGAGATCGTGCGTTTTCCTGAGTGTAGAAGGCTGGAAGAGGTGAACCTCATTGATCGCCCCAACTACTTACCCTATCATCAGATCATGGGGCACACCCTCAAGTAGTGCTATGTGTTTAAAGACTGGCTTCAAGACCAGGTCGATGACAACATAGTCAGGTTGGGCCAGCCCCCGCACAAGTGGCATGCATCGTTGTAAAGCCATACATCAGTAGCAACAACGAAGGCGAGTGGCAGTAGGTTTATAAACGTGGGTCCTAGAATTATGATTACTGTATGGCTTGAAAAATGGTTTCTCATGCCTAAAGTATCATTCAGGCATGTCTAAATCAGTCGAAGCCTTCATAAGCTGCGACCACCACTTTTTCATCATCATCTTAGCCGGCCTCTTCCCAGAAGAGCAAGCATCAGTGGTGCAAGGGAAATCAAAATGCTCTGCCAATGCCATCGTCGTCCCACACTCTCGGAAAATTTATGCCCCTAGAGATGGGGATACCTCCCAGAATCTTCCCAAGGATGGATGAATCTTCAAGTGACAGTCAAGGGTACGCTTCAGTTAATACCGTGGAGTGGGTAAACACCTATATGACTCCCGACAACGAGGAGCGCCAGATGAACCTCCCCAACATCCCCAGCTAACGCCAACGTCGGTTGAGTCATGAACACATGGGTCATTAGGGAACATTAGTTGGAACCTCCATCCAAGCCATACATGTCACTGAGACCAGACAAAAGGGCCATCACAGAACTTAGCATGCACATCCTCTTCATTCGGTGTCGTCGGGCCCACCTCCACCATTGTTTGTGCTACTGGATCAAGCAGAGCTACCTTGATCAGGCCACAACCATCCTCACCATGATATAGGACGATCTCAATCGTCCAGTCATCATCTGACAACCACTCTTTGGGCTTCAACTTGTGAGCATTGGGATATACCCTGCACCAGTCAGCCGCCGGTACGGCTGACAGGGTCTACTATGCCTCATATCACAAAGCGACTTCCTAAAAGCAGAATTTCACACTTGGCGCAGAATTATGATGTTATAAATAAACTTTCCTACATCCCAACAAGTCTTTCCATCCTTTAATACCTTCTCTTGTTGCTAGATATGAGTGAGGCCCTTGCTGAGGCTTTGAGAATCCCCCTCCAGTTTGAGATGGAGGTAGCAGCTGCAGAAGCATTTCATGCTGAAATGGTTAAGAACGATGAATTCCAGGCCATCATTTAATTCTCTGGAGAAGATGAAGGCTCTCCCATATAGGGTAATATCCTCCCACTGTACATCACCAGTCAATTTAACAGCATGGAGGTTCGTTGTGGTCTCGTTGACACCGGCTCTGGGATCAACCTTATCCCGATGTAGATGCTGCGGAAGCTGGGGTTATCCAAAGATGACTTGACTCCCTTAGATTTCAAAATCCAGGGATACGACAGGACTGAGAAGACCCCAATTGGTAAGATCAGTTTGAAGACCCGGTTTTGTGGCCTAGTTTCCAGCACCGAGTTTATGGTTGTCTCCTAGGACACTACGTACAATGCATTGATGGGAAGACCATGGCTCTAATTGCACGCGGCGGTCCCCTCTTCATATCACCAGTGCCTCAAGTACTCCCTCAATGGTCGAGTAGGTGTAATTCAAGGCAATTCATATCCTTTCACCTCTTGTGAAGCCCACTACCTAGATGCCGAATGTTACAAGAGAAAGGATAAACAAATTCAGATGAGTGAGGTTGATCCCACCATGGTCGCAATTGACCCCTGGGTAGGTCTGGATGATGCCTATATCTTTCCGATCTATCGATTAGAGGCCACAAAACCCAACATGGGGCAATGTTTTTTTGTCTCTGGTATAAGGGGGAAGCATGTTCCCAAGTCCAAGTGACAAATCAACTCGTACTCCTACAAAAACCAGGCTCAGGGGATCCCAGAGCCTCCTACCCCCATACGATATCGGGATGTCTGCCCCATGACAATGGTAGTACGTCATACATGTCTGTTTCGCTGGGCTGGGATTAACTGGCTCAAGCCGAAACGCCACTATTGCTTTGATATCATCAAGCGTGTCCCCTTAGGCTGAAGACCAGATGGGATTGAATCGTCTGCCTTCATCGCTATGGTCTCAACAGCAGGTGAATCTCCCAATATGCTGTCCACTACTATCCAGGCTGGTAAAAACCTCCTATCAGGACCTTACGACCCAGAGGAAGCTTCTCCCATAGGTAATCTCTCCTACGCATGCAAAGAATAGGATATGGAGGATGTGCCCCCCGCCTTTAAAGAAGGCGTCTCCACCACATTCGATGAACTAGTATAGGTGAACCTTGGTAGCAAGACAGATCCGAGACCCACATTGATCAGTGCGTCCATGTCCCTATAGGAGAAGTAGAGGTACATAGATTTCTTGAAGCAACATCATGATGTATTCTCCTAGAGTTATGACCAAATGCCGGGATTAGATCCTCAGGTAGCCGTCCACCACCTCGGTCTTATGGAAAATCATCACAGGTTCAAGCAGCCTCCCAAGAAGATGCACCCTCGTCACCATGGCATGGTTAAGAAAAAAGTTGACAAGCTCATCAGAGCCAACTTCGTCAAGGAAATACAATACCCCAAGTGGCTATCCAACATTATACCAGTCAGGAAGAAGAACAGACAGATCAGAGTCTTCATCAACTTCCGAGATCTCAACCATCACTGTCCGAAGGATGAATTTCCCCTTTTGGTGATGGAATTTTTTATTGACACTATGACTATGTTCTAGGCCCTCTCCTTCATGGATGGTTACTCCAGATACAACCAGATCCGAATGGACCCTGAGGAAGAGAAGTCTGCAGCTTTCAGGGTGCCCCAAGATACCTTCTGTTAATAGGTTATGCCCTTCGGCCTGAAGAATTAAGGTGCCACCTATTAGAGAGCCATGCACTGTATATTCAATCCAATCCTCGGGACATTGGTGTAATTCTATGTGGACGACCTTGTGGTCAACTCTCACCAGCGCCAGGACCATCTCAAGGACCTTGAGAAAGTGTTCAGCTTCCTCCGTTCCCGCCACCTGAAGATGAACCTGTGGAAGTGTGCCTTCGGGGTCACCTCTAGGAAGTTAATTGGATTTGTTGTCAGATACCAGGGTATCGAGATCGACCCAGAGAAGATCAAGGCCATTATCTAGATGCCTCCCTTGAGAAATATTCATGATCTTCGAGGTTTCTAAGGCCAATTAGCTTACATACGCTGATTCATTGTGAATCTGGCCGGCAAGTGTATGCCATTTTCTCAGCTCATCAAGAAAGGCTCCACCTAATAATGGGATGAAGAGTGACCGACCGTGTTTGAGGTAATCAAGAAGTACCTGCTCCAACCTTTGGTCCTGGTTCCTCCCATCTTCGGGAAACCACTAATCCTGTACATGACTGCCCTTGAACGATCTGTTGGCACCCTTCTCGCCTAGAAGAACAATGAAGGGACAAAGAACAATCTCTACTACCTTAGCTATATGCTCATCGATTCAGAGACTAGATAATCCCCCATCAAAAAGAGATGCATTGCGCTGGTATTCGTAGTGCAGAAGTTGCGACATTACCTACAACACCATGAGGTACAATTGGTGTCTCGGGTAGACCCGCTGAAGTACATTCTAAACCGCCCCATGTTGACCGGCTGTCTATCACGGTGGGTAGTAATCCTCCCGCATTTCAACATTAGGTTAGTGCCTCAAAATGCTATCAAGGGACAAGCATTGGATGATTTTATAGCTACCCATCCAACCCTTTTGGGCCAGTACCTGGACCTAGATTTTTCTGACAAGGCAATCCTCTCAGTAGATCTTGCCATCCCATGTTGGCAGATGCACTTCGATGGTGCCTCCCGGAGCCCCATCGACAGGAGACTAAATGATCCCAGACTCAACAGAGTAGGCTTGAGTATTATCTTTATTACCCCAGCGCAGTCCATTTTTCAATACTCATTCTTGTTATCATAAGGCTACACCAAGAATGAGGCAGAGTATCAGGCTCTTATTACTAGCCTCGAGCTGGCCCTTGAGATCAATGTGCCCCATTTACAGGTAAAAGGGGATTCCGAACTAGTCATCAAACAAATAAACGGTGGCTATGTCATCAGAAAACCAGAACTCATACCATTGTTAGAGCGCACCCTCTAGCTAATGGCCCAGTTTCCATCTCAGTTGGAAGATACTCATGTCCTTCGATCTCAGAACGGTCGTGCCGATGCCCTGGCTGGCCAGGCTGCATCACTTGAAGAACCCAAGCAGGATGATATGATCATACACGTGGAACATCAGAGAGTCATTGGTACTGTTACCCTAGAGGATGACAACGGCCTATGAGAAATTCATATTATTACTGGAGCCTCCACGTCAGGACCCCCAGGTTCCTCAGATGTAGTGGTTGAAGCAACCACTGACTGGAGAGCCCCCTTTGTTGAGTATCTCCAAAATGGTTACCTCCTGGCTGATCAGGCCAAGAACAAGAGAATCTGATGCCGTGCACTACAGTTCACCCTCTAGAGTGGTCCTAGTCTTGAGCAGATCCTCTACAAGTGAGGGTTTGATGGTGTTCTCCTCTGTTGCATCCAAGGAGTCGAGATTTCTCAGGTCATGCAGGAGGTTCATGCTAGTTCCTATGGGGCTCACCGGACTGGGCCAAAGCTGTCCCTCTAGATGTGGAGATTGGGATAATTCTGGCCCTCCAGGATCCATGACTGCATTGAGTTCTCTAAGATGTTTCACATGTGCCAAATTCATTCTAACTTCATGCATCGGCTTCCATAACCTCTCCACTCCACCAAGTATTCTTGGACATTCGCGGTATGGGGACTCAATGTCGTGGGACCATATCCACCAGCGATAGCTCATCAATGCAGGTTCATCATGGACGCCATGGAATTCTTTTCCAAGTGGGCAGTGGCAGTGCCGCTCAAGGAGGTCAAGGCCCGTTCTATCGTCAACTTCGTGAGCTCCAATATCATCTACCGGTCTGGAGTTCTTCACGCTATCCTCACTGATAACGACACCAACTTCCAAGCAGCCAAGTTACAGAAATTGTATGCCAATTACAACATCTGTTCGAACCATACCTCCCGCTATCACGCGCATAAAAATGGGTAGATCAAGGAATTCAACAAAACCATCTCTAACATATTACAGAAAATGGTTGGTCAAAATAAGAAGAGTTGGCCAGAAAATCTCCCCAACACCCTCTGGGCTTATCGGATGATGACTTGTAATTCCTCCCAGGTGACCTCGTATTCCCTGGTGTATGGAGGTGAGGCCGTCCTGCCCATCGAGATCCAACTGCCTTCGTTACGCACAACGATCTATGACTAGTAGGCATGAGATAAGGTATCCAAAATTCATCTGTCTGAATTGGAAGCACTTAACGAAAATATGTTTCATTCCCTGCACAATCTGGAATGGCATCAGAATAAGATATCAAGAGCCTTCAACAAGAAGGTTCACCTCTGCTCTTTCCTGCAAGGTGACATGGTATTGTCTCTCCGAGTGCCAATGATCCCTAGCAGGAAACCACCCAAGTTAGAGCCCAAATTGGAAGGACCTTACATAATTAACAATGTTTACCTCAATGGATCATACTCCCTGGTGACCATGGATGGTGAGTGTATAAATCCTCCCACCAATGAAAAGTTTCTCAAGAAATACTTTGCCTCAGCCAGTAGGTCCGACATGACCCTAAGCTATTTGGTTTGGCATGACCCTAAACTGTTTGGTCTGGCATGACCATAAACTATTAGGTCCAGCACGACCTTAAACCATTTGGTCTAGCATGACCTTAAACTATTTAGTCCTATATGACTTTAAACTGTGCATTGTACTGCAAAACGTTAAACTGAAACCTTAGAACTATGTATGGATTGATTCCCATTCTCATGGGATACGTAGGAACACTCAAGCATTTCATCTTGAGCCCAACCCCAACTCTTCTATTTGACTATCCCCCCTCGATATAGTTCTCTTGGAGGATTCTTTCATGGTATGGTGTAGGATTCCTTATCCCCACTCATGCCAGGATTATAACGGTCACACCATGTGCTTTCTCCCTATTCATCTATCCTCTCACATCCTCACCTCATGATGTTAAAATGAATGGCCTTTAAGAACTACGTATGGATTGATTCCCATCCTTATGGGTTACATAGGAATTCCCGAACATTTTGTTTGTTGGCCCAGCCCAAATGTCAGAACCTCCCCTTAGGTCAAGACATATGGTGTGGTGTAGGTTCTTACCTCAGAACACGTCGAGCTCATCTCAATTCCTCCATACTTCCCACTCCCCAAAGGTGTCCGCCTCTTTCACTACTCTGCATGATTTTAAAATGTATGGGTACAACTATGCTCCAGCCACTCCTTTGATTGGGACTCCATCATCCTTCCCATCTGGAAGGGCCCTCGAATAGCAGGGATGCTAGGCCCAAGAGCTATCCTAACATTTCGTTCCAACACCCTCAAGTATGTTGAGCAACAAATTGATACAAGTCCCACGTTGCGAATATGGTCAGTGGTCGATGCCCATTGGTTATTCCTATTCCAGGTCACTATAAGGACACTGTGTTTTGAACATGGTCAGTAGTTATCCTTTTTCATTAGAGCCACCCCAAGATGTCCCAAACATTGAGTGCAGTGGTTCTTTCTACCCCATTGTATATCCAAGCGATGAACTCCCCTCGGACGACGCCAGCTACTGGACCCCTATATGGTAGGAAGAGATGAATCCATCTCCTTGTTTCCCACACTGAGGACCACTCACATGGGATTAGGAGCTGTGATGTGGTGGTGACCGCACAAGATGTCGTATGGATACCATTGGTCAAGACGCCCAACCACAGGCCCTGGGGCCTTTTCTGGCCCCTTGGCCCTTTCTAGCCACTAGCCCAAGTTCTTATTTAGGGTTGTACGGTGTGGTATGGGATTATGTCCTCATTCACGTCAGGTTACTCACCATGCTGTATGCATCCCCAAATGAGATACCTTATCCTCTCATCATCCTCAATGCAAGATGTTAAACAAAAAACTGGTCGGGCCTTTCTGACTGAGGCCCAGCCTCATGCCCCTGGTCTTTTCCGGCCCCTTGGCATTCTCGGGCCTAGACCCAAGTTCTTACATGGAATTGTATGGTGTGGTATGTGATTATGTACTCATTCACGTTAGGTTATTTTCGGTGCCATACAACCCCCTCGTTAGGGTATCTTACCCCTATGTGTGATTCTAGAACTACGTATGGCTTGATTCCCATCCTCATGGGATACATAGGACTGCTCGAGCAGCTCATCTTCGAGACCAGCTGCATCTTGTCCCCTTGGCCTGAATTCCCCCATGGTATGGGATTACGCTCTCACTCACGTTGGGTGTTGTAATGATCATTCCATTTACCTAATCCTCCTAAGAGTTTTCCATCCCCTTGTACTATCATCATCTTTTCAAATCGGCCACTCTCAAGATGAGCCCCTTGTCCCTCTTTGGCGATTCACCAATATTCCTAAGGGTACTCTGGTTTAATACCTGTAATGTCGGACTCTACTCGGACATGCCCTCACCCATTTTTCAGGCTTCATGTCCACCCTCATTAGGGATTCCATCACCTTTCACATCCAAAGGTACCCCTGAATGGCATGGATGCTCGGACCAAGGGCCCTCCTACCATTACGGGCCAACATCCTTGAGGGTTTCAGACAACAAATTGATACAAGTCCCATGTTCCGAATTTGGTCAGTGGCCGATACACATTTGTTTGTCCCTATTTCAGGCTAACACGATATTGATGCTATGTTTCGAACATGGTCAACATTCATCCTCCATCATCACATCAACCCCATTAAGCCCGAAATGTCGGTTTCATGATTCACACCCTCCTATACCTCATCATGTCCAAGTAGAACTTAGAAATTCTTGGTACTATTACCCAGTGCGCATTCTCACATTTGGAGGGAAAATCCACGATAAGGAAATAATTCAGGTCTCCACTGATTCTCTATTTTTCATATATTTCACGTATTGAAAATAACTTATCCTCCCTTGTTTCCTACACCGAGTTTGACTCACGTAGGCTTAGGTATTGGGTTAAGGTTCCCTTTTACTTGGGATAGTCGCTTTTCCATGGTCTGAGCTCTAAGACCATAAACTAAGATATCCTCATAGAACTACATGTGGATTGATTCCCATCCTCGTGGGATATGTAGAAACACCCATACGTCTCCTTTTTCAGGTTAAACTTGATTGGGAGCTATTTTCTCCATCCCGTTACCGTTTTACCTCTATCTTGTCCCCTTATCCCAAGGTTTCTTTCACAGAATTGTGTACAATGAGGTATGGGATTATGTCCTCATTCACATCGGGTATGTTTTATTTCATCATGCACATTCCCCCTTTAGCCTCGTCTCTACTAAGTCTGTGCCACAAGACGTTAAAATGCATGCCTGGTCCCATCACATGACCCTAAATTGTGACATTATCATCCTGTCCGCATGATGAAAAACGGAACTGCATCATGATGTCCTCACTCAAGGGGACTCCATGTTTGGTATCGGTCTCACACCATACCATTTGTCAAATCCTTCATATGGCTTGATTCTTATGGTGATGCCAGGACATACTATCATGGCCTGTCGCTTCACAAAAAAACCATTCACCTTAAATAAAAAACAAGATACATCGAATACCGCTTCTTTTGGTGCAAGTTCCAAAACCACATGCCCCTTTTATCCCTAGCACTGGTACCTTACTATACCACCTCTTAGAAAAACATATAGCTTGATTCTCATTCTCATGAGATATGTAGGAACATCCGTGTACATTGACTTGGGCCCAACTTAACTCTCATTTCCAGTCCCTTGACCTAAAACCTTCCCAGGGAACACGTGGTGGTCAGAACCCCAGGTTCCCATTCACGTCAGGTTTTATAATTACCCCACCATGTGTCTCCCAAATTTCCTACCATCCATGGTCCTAGATCTAAGACCATAAACTAAGATATCTTCCAGAACTACATATGGATTGATTCCCATCCTCATGGGATACGTAGAGACACCCAAGAATTTTTCCTTGGGTCCATCCCCAGGAATCATAAATCATATTCCTCCCTAGTTTCGGCCCCCTGGCCTGACCCCTTGTGGGGAACCATGTAATTGTAGCTTTTCCCTGAACAATTTTGGGATGCCCCACGATGACATTGGGATGCGACAGTTCCCTCACTAGAGAGGTCCTATCTAAAAGAAGGAATGATCCATGATCAAACCGGTGTGCCCATCTAATGTGCTTCCACCATGGTGGCATAATTTCGAGTGTTGGATTCTGTTCAAAAAAACTACCACTACACATTCTATGCTTTGCGTGCCCATTATTCAGACCCTCATCCTCTTTCATGTCTAAGGGAACCCTCTAACAATATGTATGCCCAGCCTATGGCCCGACTATTGTCTTGGTCCAATGTTCTAGAAGTCTAATGGATGACATTTTTAGTCAGGCCCCGTGTTTCGAACATGGTCAGTGGTCGGCCCTCATTTTCTATCCCCATTCTAGGCTAACACAATAAGGATACTGTGTTTCAAATGCAGTCAATAATTATTATTTATTGTCACACCACCCCCACAGTGTTCCAAATCCTGGGTATTGTGATTCACACCTTTCATTCCCGTATGTTCGTATTGATTCTAGTGCCCTTGGCATTACCCAGTTCATGCACAAGAGCACACTAAGAAAACAGTAATTCAGTTGTTTTGATAGCTTCATTCTCTAGTTAGGTCTCTCCCATTTCCCCCTCGGAAATCTAGGCTGGTTGTTCAAAACCCAGATGCCCGAAGCTTGGTTTTTACTCCTACATTTGGATGGGGGTGATAAGGTGGTCATCCCTTGTTTCTCACATCAGGCCTGACCCACGTGAGCTTAGGGAATGATCACTGGATGCTCCAGGAATATCAAAATAATTCAATAAACCAATGTAACAATGGAACTCATGCATGCTGTGGCATCAAAAAATCAAAGCATGAAAGTATGTTTGAGGGTTTGCTGATCATTACAGTACCTGAGGGTCATTTCCCCCCATGGATGGGTTAACCTCTTCAAAATAGCGTAGTAGCTCTGCCACCCTCTAGATGATGGCATCCAGGAGTTGTTTCCGCCTGTTCAGCTCTTGATCCTCCTCGGCAGCAATGGGGCACAATTCATCGCCCACACTCTGAGCCCGCTCTACCTCACTCTGGATGACAGTCATCTTCTCAGAAGCACACTTCATGCCCTCTTCAACCTCCACCATCTGGGATTTCAACCGCGAGACGAGATTTGATTGCATGCCAAGGGAAGCAGAATGCTTATCTTCCCGGGCCTGTAGCCGTTGAACCTCATCTTCATCCTCCTAGAGCCTCTTGATGTTTACCACTTTCCTCTACTTCCAGCCCACACTAAGGCCATAGTCATACTCAAGAATCTTTTCTGCCATAAGATCTCATACGATCATGTGAGGATGCTGGGAATCCACTCCCCTAGAACACAGTTCGCACAGTCATGAGTGAATTCTGTCCATCTCGTCCAACCATAGTGCTTGGGGGTGTCATTGATGAAGCATGGGATCAGATTCCATGATCAGTGATGTACTATCTTTCTATCCCTTTCGTCAGAGGTCGTCTCATCCCAGTCGGCATGATTGGCCGGCTCATACGCAGGGAACGCCCCCAGGAACTCTTCAGCCGAGTCCACGTCTGGTGTTTGATCGGGCATGGAAGGACCTAGACTATCTAATCGATCCTCATCATCGAATCCTACCTCAATGATCTCAGGTTTATCCCCACTGAAGGTCCCACCAGTGATTGAGAGCACCACAACTCGGTTGGTTTAGTGCTCCGCCTCCATGATCATCAACATTTCCCTAGGAAGTACGCCGTAAGAAGCCCCGACCAACCTCACCAAGGTGACCCACGTCATTTGAAGAACTATATGCACCAAAAAAAGGACATGGATATCAGTAAATATTTTTAGGGGGTTATAGTCATAAAATTGGTAGAAGGGACTTACATAGATTGAATCCTTGGTCTCGATCTTGGCTTGATGTCGTCGGGACCCTGAAGCATGGCCCCCCATATATGGTCAGGATGTCTAAAAACTCCATAGGGGTTGCCTCAGGTGTCCTAGACATGATGGACGTAGCAATAGATGCGGCGGCTGGCGTAGATCTTGAAGGTCCCGCATCTGCATCCATTGAGGGATGAGAAAAATTTCTTTATATAAGACTCTCCTGCATAGTTCAGATGTTAGCAAGGAGGCCAGAATGACCTCAAAGCAAGTCTTGGAGAAGGGGGTTTTAGAGTATTACCTCAAGGGCCTTTGAGAACTATTCAATATCTGTGTCTTGATCTCCAACTTCGCCCTCCTCCAATGGGATCCCTCTACTGGCCTCGTATCCCTAAGAAGACTGTTCTGATTCTTCTGGTAGAGGGAAGTTCTCTCTTAAATCAGCGGCCGACAACTGCGGGGGAGTAGTGCGATCAAGCAACACCTTGAATCGATCTGTCATTAGACAAGGAGCACCCCAGTAGTGCATGAAGTCCTCCATCTCAATTAAGTATTGTTTGCCTTCATATTGGGACACCGCAAAGCCAGACTTGATGGGGCCTATTCCCGACAAGTCCATCCCGAGACGGTTCAGGTGCTACTGTAATTCGGCGGGGTCAAGGAATTTCCTGTTGACTTCCCAGATGTCCCAGGCCTCAGGGAAGAAAACGTTCTCTGACATGTTGATATGGAACAGTCGCTTCCCCAGAGCCTGGGTGGGTATCTTGCAGAATCCTCTTGGTGGAATTCACTCTATAAAATCACCTCTTCTGGAATCACCGGGTCAGGTGTCGCTGTCAGATCTTCTACCATTGCTTCCCCCTCAACTGGTGCGGGCCTCGCTACCATGGCAGCCCCACCACCACGTGATTCCCTTACTGCCTTCTGGCCCCGACCGTGAGGTCGAGGAAGCTCACCATCATTGACTCGAATGGTTGGCTGTTTCAGCATCTCCCCAGGGTAGGCCACCTCCCAGCCCTGGGCATATTCCTTTACCAGCCCGAGGATGGTGGTCGGCGGAGGCAACTCATTCTGCATTTTCCCATATTCCTGCATGAACATGAGCCACATCTACCTCATCAAGCATGGGTGTTCTTCATAGCACACCTCTAGATATACCTTTGGGGTTAGTCTCTGCATACGAAAGAATTTACTTGAAAACCGGTGTGGGGTATACGACTCGTAGAGGGGCTCACGATCCACCCTCGCCACCAGAACTCAACCTAGAAAGGCCAGAAGATAGGCCCGGTGCTCTTCCATACCCTAACTGTCATCAGTAAATACCCCCTTCGACAACGAGAACAGGTGGAAATTGAATTCCTCCACCCTACACACCCGGTTAAGAACCGACAGTGTGGTCAACTTGTCCATAAAACTCCCTGCGACATTCAGGATCGATGGGTGGAAGTTCGAGCCTAGAGGAGAGATAGAGTTCAGTTATTTGTAAACCCCCTGATGTGTGACTCTATCCACCCGTATGGGAGGTGGAATGGCTCACATACCCTCTGCGGCCTTTTCCCCTCGCTGATGTTCCACAACACCTTATACAACTTGGTGATCATCGGGATTTCTAGATTGACCCACCCTCCTATCACCAATTTGGACACCATGATAAATGTGCTCAGGAGTACTCCCATGTTGGTATCCCTCACTGGAAGAATCCAACCATAGATAAGATCTGTGATGAATGCTACCAGCCTGACTATTGGCTGTTGCACGATGCTGACGTTGAATCCCCACATCTTTCACTGGCTGTTCTCCAAAATCCTTCAATACGAGTGCTCCTTACTTAGAGCCCCCATAGGGCAGGTTCGGGGTCTTTCAAAAAACTACCTGTTTTCTAGGAAGCTCAAGAATTGTTTGAATGACCACCTGAAGTGGACATCCATTACGGCTTCCTTGTCCTCCTCGGGCACAAGCTCCATCAATGCCATCACTAGTCGTGAAATTTGCTCTGGATCCTCCCACACACTCATGACAGGGAGGAATTCATCGTACATCAACCCCATTATTGGGACCCCCTATATCTGGTGGAAATCCCACAAGATGATACTGACCTCCCCATTGTGTAAGTGGTAGGTATTAGTCCTAGATGACCATCTTATCAACAGCTCTGTAATAAGCTGTTTCAGTTGATATATGTGGAATTGGGAGGCTCAGGCCACCTTATACAAGCCCACTCTCCTCGCTCATCCCCAAACTCCTCACAGGAGGCACTTAACCAATAGGTCTAGGCCCATTAATTTGTGAATTTGCCACCCTAGAGTAGGTCCCATTCCTCGGACCACCCCTTCTTTGGGTTCCTCAAAGCTGCCTTCAAAATCGTATGGTACAGAAGGGGAGACATCTCCGGAAATAATTCCTTACCGTTGACATTATTCAGGTGGTTTTATAAGCAATCCGCAATGACGGGTGTCAAATCCTCCCGAGCATGGCCGTCAGCCACCCTAAAACATAGGAACTGGCACGACGTACTCCTGAACCAGTATACTGGTTCATCCCTACTTGCTTCAGAGATGAAGACATCGTCACTCAGCCTGAATCCATACAAGGGAAACCTCTTACATAGTGGGTAGTTCTTCTAGCTCTTTGATAGCAGATCCACCAATGAACTATGGTCTAAGTGGCTACGGACTAAATGTCTTAGTCCCAAACTGTTTTCCATCTCATCGCTCCAGGAGGCATATGCAGGGACCCCCTAGGCAACTTCTTGATGAGCCATTCAGTTCTGTAACTTGGATGATTTTTGGGTTAGATCGCGAAGATCGTTCACGAAGATTGTTTGTGAAGGCTATTCGTGAAGACTATTTGTAGATCCCTACCTAGGTGTTCAAGCACAAGATCATGGAGCGCAAAACGCGTAGTCGAGGACTCACTATGCGCCGTGAAGACCTGATTCACGGAGAACACTCGTGGAGTACTTGAAGATTCATGAATTGAGAGCACAAATGGACAAAATCATAGATAAGGGAAAGGAAAAAATAGAGGTCATCTCCCTTATTTATAGGCGAAAGCCTCCAGAGCTTCATGGCGTGTCTAGTTCGCACCGAACTTCATGGAGTGTTCGGCCTGCGCATCCCCTATCCACCCCGCGAGCTCTCTTCGTGACATAGCTTCACAAAATACAGAGGATTTTGGTGATTGAACCTCAGAATTTGACACTTTATTTCTCCATGGCTCCAAGTCTGAGGGGGGGAATTTGTTGGCGCCAAAATGTGGGAAAAAGAAAAAAGAAACGTAATGCCTCCAAAGGTGGCCTCGTGAAGACAATTTGCGGAGCCCCAGTATCCCCGAGCCTACCGTGAAGCAAATAGGCGGGATGCTCCGTGAACACATTTGACGTTTGCAAGTCCGCCGCGAAGCAAGGAGGCGGGATGGTTCGTGAACTCATTTGAAGTTTGTGAGCCCATTGCAAATCAAGTAGGTGGGACGCTCCATGAACGCATTTGACATTTGCGAGTCCGCCGCGAAGCAAGCAGGCAGGATGCTCCGCGAATGCATTTGACATTTGCGGGCACACCGCGGAGCAACAACGTCCCTCTTCGCACCACGTCATCTCTATGTCGCATCGCCTATCCCCTATAAATACCGACCTTCCCCATTTCCAAGGGGGGGGGGGGATCATTTGACCTTTCAACGTCCCAGCTCCAGAATCACAAAGCATCTTTTGCTCTACAAACCATGAGCTGCACAAGGTACTTCTGCTCTGCAAAGTGCCTCCCCTTTGCCTTGTTTTGATCCCCTCTTTCGAGAGGGATGCCTTTCGCAGAGCCTAAGGGCTTATGTGAAGGAAGGGGAACCCCAAGGGGACTTAGGTCATCGCAGAGCATTTATGATTTGTGAAACACCCTTCATATACACGTGATCCACATGCCAAGGCCGGATCACTGTACTTCATGAAGCACATTGCTTCACGATACCTTACTCCGTGAGGCACCTTTGAAATGAAAGGAAGTGCTCTGCGAATGCCTTTCCACTTATCAAATAACCCCCCATATGCACCTTTGCCCTTTGTTTAGGTTGGGGCGCCCCACTTCTCGAAGCACACCCCTTCACAAACACCCTCCGCCATGCGGAGCAGTAGAGATTCACAAGGCCCCTTCCTATAAACCCCTCTTCTTTTCAATTCCTTTTCCCATGCGATCCTCTAGGTTTGTACGATGTGATTTCAAAGTCCCTTGGACACTACTACCCATTGCGTTGCTTCACCTCATGCTTCTTCGCATAGGCACGCTAATGGCTATTTCTTCTTTGTATAGCCACACTAACGTGGAACCCCTGATGGTTCGCTCCATGACACCCCCTAACCATGGCTATGCCTACCCCCTCTCTATGCTATGGAGCAGAGGGTACCAGTTATGTAAGTCTTAGGGGTGAAGGGAAAAACCGCCTCATCCAAGCTGCATGATGTTAAACTGCCAAGCACAATCATACTCAGCACATGACATTAAACTGTAACCTCACCCCGTGCCTCACACGCGGGGTGCCCCTACCTTGGACATTCTCTATGCCCACTGGTATCCATGAGGATGAGATCTTCCCTCCTAGGGGATGATATCCTCTTTTTAGGGATGGCATTTGTCTGTGGGAAAAGGGCAACCATCTTGGTGTAATCCCCTAGCTTTTCTTGTAGGAGGCAGTATCCCTGATCCTCCTTTCTTCTTCGGTCCCAAGGACCAGGGGGAGGGGGGGGGGGGATGGAAACCAGACCCCTACATTCTTCAGTTCCAAATCCCTCTCCCATTGGGCATTATCACCATTTGGCCTCCATCCTGGAGGAAGTCCCAACCTCTTCGGGCTGTAGACCATGCATAAGCCCTTGTTTCCTCTTTGGGCTGCTAACTACGTGTAAGCCCCACTCCACTTCCCATGGATTCACCTTTCATGACGTGATCATTAGGTCACTGTGGCCTCTTGTTTATCACACCGAGCATGACTCATGCGGTCTTAGAGGAAGCATCGACTATGACATCCTCTTTGGGAAGCCTAGAGTGTAAGCCCCACCCCATTCTGAACTACGGGGACTTTGATCCTTGCCAAGTCAGGGTATGTAGGAAGACTACCTGAGGTTCAAGACCACCACCCATGGGACCCCAGGTCCTCTTTCACATCGTTTCACTAACAACCCCATTCCGAAGTACGGGGAATTTTATCCTTGCCAAGGCAGGGTATGTAGGAAGCCTCCATGAGGTTCAAGCCCACCACCCATGGGACCCTGGTCCTCTTTCACGTTAGTTCACAGACAACCCCATTCCGAACTATGTGGACTTTGATCCTTGCCAAGGTAGGGTATGTAGGAAGCCTTCCTAAGGTTCCATCCCACCACCCATGGGACCCCAGTTCCTCTTTCACATCAGTTCACAGAGACCCCCATTTCGAACTATGGGGAATTTGATCCTTGCCAAGCCAGGGTACGTAGGAAGCCTCCATGAGGTTCAATGCCACCACCCATGGGACCCTAGGTCCTCTTTCACATTGGTTCACCCCCATCCTTCATGACGTTAAACTGTGGACCTCAATCAGTGGTAAGACATTGTTCCCCCATTCAGCTATAAGCCATTGTCAACCTCATTTGGCGGTAATCCGTTGAAGTCTCCAATTGATGGTAAGCCCTCACTATATGAACTACGCAGACTTTGATTCCCTACCACTTGGATATGTAGGAAATCTATTCAAGGTTCAATCCCAACATCACCATCGTCCTCATGTTGGTTCCCTCCCATTCTCCATTCACTTCATTAAATCTCTTCACCATCCATCCTGGTTCTTACCCGAGCCACCACATCCTAGTGGGATCATGCCACCTCATACCTCATTCCCCTCAACAGTAACTGGGAATTCAACCATGCATTGGCCCCAACATCAATGTTCCCTCTGGGGGTTACACCCATCTGATCCACTCTAGCAAGTGTTATGATCAGTCCTATCCATCTCTGCTGGAGGTTAAATTTGTGACATACCCTCTGTTAAACATGAAAAGCTGAGGAAAACCTCAGATACATTCCCATGTCATATGACCCCCCGTGATCGATGTGGGATGCCTTGGGCTCCCGCGCCCTCGAGAAGCCCTATAACAAGGGACTGAAATCCAGACACGCCAATTCCCCAGTACCCAGACATGGCAGTGATGCCCAACGTGACTACTCCCCTAACCGAAGGTTTCTGCCCTAACTAGACCCCTTGGAATGTCCCGACAGAATCAGTGTAATTAATTAGTGTCCATGAAGATATGGCTCTAGGAAGAGTTTCACGAACAACATATTAAATCTATAAGGGAGACCCAGACTAGGTAACGAGTTCCGAGGAGGAATCCACAGAAGGAAGAACTGACATCCCATCATCCAATTTTGATCAAGGAGGAGACATCCCTGAATAAGGAGTGAATTCCACCCGCCTTTAGAAAACAGGAATGCAGGGCAACAAAACAGCATAGCCGTCCCCCCAAAAGAGATGGACGCGTGTGCCCCAGTGAAAGCGTTGGAAACAGTGTGATAAAAAAGCATCCTAGATAATGTCTTATGAAATCAGTGAAGTGTTATCAATGTGGAAATTTTGGCAATATAGATCATTATTATAAAGAAAATAATCTTGAATAATCAAAGAAATGGGTAAATCATATCCATCCAATGGTGATGTTTTTTATTTTCAATTAGTTGGATCTTTAGGATAATGTGTTCCCTAAGATAGCAACATAGATATAAAATCATCATGATTATAAGAAAAGGCATGTGGAAAAATCTTTCTCTAATACTATGGTTGATACTGGTCTTTCAAAAAAAATGGTGACAAGTATTTCACTTGTTTTTTCAAATTACTACAATACCCTTTTTGACTCTAGATATTTTTATTCATTTATTTATAATAATTTTTAATGTAAATTAGAAATATCACTTCAATAATTTAATACATAATTTTTTCTAAAATCTTTGATTGGAAGTATTAGAGAAGCCAA
Organism: Viscum album; assembly: GCA_963277665.1. NCBI lineage: Eukaryota > Viridiplantae > Streptophyta > Magnoliopsida > Santalales > Viscaceae > Viscum > Viscum album. The sequence goes on along the minus strand of OY728155.1, from coordinate 1,751,814,931 downwards.
GATTTATATGAATGTTCTTGTTGTTATTTTTTTTAAATGTTGGGGTCGAAGCCTCATTTTTATTATTAAATCAAAGCAAAGACCTCTTTTAACTGGGTAGAGGGAAACCCATTACATAGCCCGAAGGCCCAGTGGGCTTGTAGCCCATTACATAGCCTGAATGCCCAAATTCTAAGGCCAATTCACACTCTGTGAATTGTAACCTGCTGCTACAGTATCGCAGCCGCTACAGTGCCCTACCGCCGCTACAGTACCCGCTGATGAACAGTGTCGCCACTGCTACAGTGCCGCTACAGTACTGCTATAGTACCTGTGCCCCATGGGTTTTGAACCCCCATTTTCCATGTAGTATTATGGGGTGCTTACCACTAAGCCAAACCCCAACAACTCTTGATGTTATTAGTGGAACTGTGTTTTCCTATAAATCTTGTTGAACTATCCATAGTATAGATTGATATCATTCTTTTTATGGGATATATTTTAGTTTAATATGCTAAGATATATTATAGGGTAATAAATTTTTATTCAATGATTTCATGCCTTTGATAACATACCAAGAATATGATAAAATGATTAGATAAAGAAGCTAGTGTTACCTAGATCATATAGTTGTAAAGAGAGAAACTATTCAAATTATTGATGTTCTAATAGTGTATGAATACATGGATGTTTTTTTGGATGATTTTTCTGGTTCTATTTATAATCGAGAGGTTGAGTTTACTATTGACTTAGTGCCTAATCCTAATCATATTTATAAACCCCCATATAGAATGACCCCAGTGTAACTTTTAGTATTGAAAAAATAATTATAGGAGTTGTTAGATAATGGTTTTATTCACCCTAGTACTTCACCATGTGGTGCTCTAGTTTTTTTCATCAAAAGAAATATTGTTTAATGATTCATTGTATTGATTATATAGATTTTAATAACATCATTGTTATAAAAAAATTTCTTTTGCCTCAAATTGATGATTTTTTTGAACAAATCTAAGGAGAATAGTATTTTTCAAATGTTGGCCTTAGTTCCGGGCACCATCAACTAAAGTTAAAATAGGTTGACAACCCAAAGACTACATTTTAGACTAGATATGGGAACTAAGAGTTTGAAATTACTCCTTTTGGGTTTCCAAATGCATATGTTTTATATATATACCTCATGAGTAGATTTTTTTCAAGAGTTCTAGACATATATTTAGTTATTTTTATTGATGAAATTTTGGTATATTCTAAAATTCAACATGAATAAGAAATAAATCTAAGGATCGTTTCTAAACCCCTAAAATAAAAGAAACTACATGGAAAATTATGAAAGTTTTAATTTTGGATGAAATAATTTTCTTTCCTTGGAAATAATATTTCTAAATATGGCATAAATATTGACCCTATAAAAACAAAAGTTGTTAAGTAATGGAAAATACCAACAAATATTACATAGTTTCAAAGTTTTACTAGATTGAAAGGTTACTACTATTGGTTTTCTTAAAACTTTTCCTAGTTTTCTAGCCCGGTGACTAAGTTAACTTGAAAGGGTCAAATTTGTTTAGAAAAAAATAATGTGATGATTTCTTAAAATAATTAAAAAAAGATAACTTCATGATCCAGTTTTGTCCCTTCCTTATATAAATGGATAATTAATAATATACAGTGATGCTTCCTTGAATATTTGTGGTTGTGTCTTGATGAAAAATGAATAGGTAGTTTCTTATGCTTCACATCAGCTGAAAACTCATAATTTAAATCACCCTACACATGATTTTAAATTACATATTGTAGTTTTTAATTTAAAAATTCCGAGGTATCATTTTTATGAAGTAAATTGTAAAATTTATACTAATCACAATTTTTTTAGTATTTACTAACATATAAATAATTGAACATCAAACATATAAGATGGATATGACTAACCAAGGATTTTGAATGCATGATTCAATATCATCCTATAATAGAAAAAAGTTTCCAATCCTTTGAGTAAAATAATTAATGCTACATTATCCATATAACATTTGTAATAGGACCCATTAGTTAATGATATGATAAATTTTGGCATAGAAGTAGTTAATTCATGGAAATAATGTATTATATTTCAAGTTTTACTATAATATACTTTATTAGAATGGATTAATAAAGCTCAAAATAAGGATTAATCATTGTAGGAAAATTTTGAATCCATTAAGAAGGTTATGATTCCAAATATTAATATTGATGAAGAAGGTGTTCTATAATTGGGAAGATGATTATGTGTGCTGTGTGATTCTTAATTTATGAGTCATGTTGAGTTATGCTCACAGTTCTTTATTTTCTATTACTCCAAGAATCACTAAGATATATAGATAACTTTAGGAGTGTTACTACTAGGATGGAATAAAAATATGTATTGTTGAATTTACCATGAAGTGTTTCACTTTTCATTTGGTTGATGTAATGTGACAATTAACAAAGGGAAAGATTAAAACCTTTCGAGTGATGAAGTGGAAATAAGAAAAATATTAATGGATTTCATGGTCAGATTACAAAAAAATTCTTTAGGTAATAATGAGATTTGGGTTATTATTGATCTAACAAGTAAATCATAACATTTAATTCCCATTAAAGACAATATGTCTTTGGATCATGTTTTTAAATTGTATCTAAATGAGATAGTTAGGTTACATTGAGTGCCTCCCCTATTGTATTAAATTGTGATCTCAATTTTACATATAATTTTTTGAAAGGGATTTAGAATTCATTTAGAGATTAATTAAATATAAATACATCAATTAATCCTCAATATGTTAGATAGTTTGAGTGGAAAACTCATAACTTGGAATATATGATTTGTTCATATTAAATAGATTACCATATAATTTGAGATCAACAAATTTCTTAGTTTGATTTTTCTTATAATAATAGTTTACATTCTAGCATATAGATCACACTGTTTGATCCATTATTTGGAAAGTAGTTTCAAAGACTGTTTTTTTGGGATGATATAGGAGAATGTATGTTTATGGGACAAATGTTGGTAGAGTAAATGAATAATAAAGTTTAGTTGATTCAAAAATATATGAGAAAGGATCATAGGAGGCATAAACGTTATGTAGATAACTAGATGAAGGATGTTTCTTGTGAGGTAGGTGATCATGTATTTCTCAAATTTTCTATACGTAATTTTTTTTCATTTTGATAATAAAGGTAAGATAAATCCATGGTTCATTAGACCATATGAAATCCTAGATAATGATGGATCACTTTCACATTGAGTGGCTTTACCCTTGAGTTTATCTCAAGTACATAACATATTTCATGTTTTGATGTTAAGAAAATATGTGATGGATTAATCTCATGTTTTGAAACCTAAAAAAGTTTATTTGGAAGATATTTTTTATTATTAGGAACATATAATTCATATTCATGACTATAGATAACATGTGTTATATAATAAGTTTACTCACCAGGTTAAGGTTTTGTGGAAAAATCATAAGGTTGAAGAGAGAACATGGGAATATGAAAATGTTGTAAGGGAATGATATCCCCACTGATTTAATAATTGAATAAAAAAGGATGAAATTTAAAAAAAGATTGAATAATGTAAAAACACATTTACGGATTAGATAAATCACTTTCATGTTTTTATTCATCATAAAAATGTTAGGTAATTGTTAAATTTAAAGAGAATTATTTTTAACAAAACTCATTTTTTAGGTTTTATTTAAAAATTTAATTTAAAAAATTTATAATTTTATTCAAAAAATATGAATTTAGTTTTTTAAAATCATAATATCCAAAATTATTTTGGTAATTTTTTTTGAAAAATATTTATTTTCCATTGAATAGTGAAAATTATTGATTTTTACAAAAAACCTTTCTTTTATATAAATTCAGTATTTTAAAAGTCCTATTAATGTTTGAATATGATTTCAAGTAAAATAAGTATTATTTAGTTATAATAAATAAATTTAATTAATTTTTAATGAAATTTATATTTGTTTTTAGTATATGTTGGTTTGTGTGATTAATAAATAGATTTTTCAATTTTTTTTAAAATGAATAATGTTTCTCTATTTTAATTTTTAAGATAATACATAATTAGAAATGTTTTAAATTAAATTTCTAGATTATATCTAAATATATATTAATTTATATCAATGAAATTATTATTATTATACATAGATATAATATAAAATCATTTTTTTCTTGAAGATTAAACTTCTTGAAAACCTTCATTTTTGTCGCATCTACAGGTTTTATCTTAATATTTATTATTCCAATTCTATGAATTTAATTTGGTAAAATAGATTAAATATTTATAATAATTATGATTTATATTATCTAATAAGATCAACCTAATTTTTTACTAAAATAAATTGTGAAAATAGTAAAAAATTAATTACCACGGTTAAGTTAAAAATGGGTTTACTGTGGGACTAAACTAAAAATATAAGGATTTAAAAAACTGAAATACATGTATGAATTCTATTTTATGTCCATATTTAGATATTATAACTTAAAATTATCAATAATAATCCATTTTTGAGACTTTTGTTAGGCGAAAAACTTGTGTACACCTTTTTCTTTTCAGAAAATACAAGTGTGCCACTCAAGCCACTTGTAAAAGGACACACCCTCTTCTATTCTCTTCACACCATAAAAATACTTTGATTAGGCCAGTACCTAAAAAAAATAACTCCATAAAATCCCTCATATAATCTTATAATAATTATTTTTTTCATAAATCTCTCTGGATAACCCTTTTGGTGCAAGCCAAAAAACGTTTACCGGAGAATACATAATGTTATTCAATGAGTGTTTTTTAGTTATTCCTCCACCCAATTAAATAATTATTAAAACATAATTATATAATAAATTTACTATATTAAATATTCTTAGATTTTATTTTGTTAATATAAAATCTTAAATCCTTATCCACTTCCATCAATTGCGTTACAAAATCAATATTCGTGTGTACGACACACTACAACCTCACAAACTGATACCATTTATTTTTTCCATTACTGCCTCTCACAATTGGATATGATAATGGAAATAAAGTATAATTATGGTATCTATAATATAATTATAAGTCTTTAGTGATAATATCTTATATACCGTTCTTAAATTCCATTCCTTAGGGGATAAAATAACATCAATCGTGTGTATGATAGACTACCGCCTCACGAAGTGATGTGATTCATTTTTCAGTAAATCGTAAAATGGAAGGTAATAAGTGTAAAGTTAATGGATACATGTGATATATGGAATAAATATGATATTAATTACATATTTATGATTCTTGAAATATAGTATTTTCTTTTCTTTCTCACCTTTTCACTCACTAAATATAGATAATGCCATTTGTGTACGTGTGGACTACTACCATCATAGAGGGATGCGACTCTATTTTCATAACCAATCCACAATAATGATGAATATAAGTAATATTAAATGATTTTTTATGGTATATATTATATTATTATAATTATATAATAAATAAATATTACTAACATCCTTTCTATAATGATAATTCAAAAATGGAAATGTTGGTCAACCGTGTGTATGGCCTACCGTCTTTATGATTTCAATGTACTTCATTTCTCAAAAAAATATTTTTTGATTTTTTTAAAAAGTATTATTGATATATATATATGATAATTATGTCATTATTATTATTTTTATGATTTTTAATAATGGCCTCTTTGACAATTTTCAACCTACCAAGTAATTTTTGACACATAATCCAAATATATTCAAAACATCTGACGTAAACTTAATTGATTAAGTAATCATATACAACATAGTAATATGTGAAATTAAAGTAATAATAAAATTTTAATGGGGTATTAATAGACCACACAATTAAAACATTTTTATTATTGAGAAATATGAGTAACGATCATGATGAATCGATCTCAAGGTAAGGGACTTCATCTAAATTTTCTTTTATTAAGACATTTTTGATGTTACGAACATATATTATTTTGATAGGTGTATATATAAAGCCCATTTTTCATATTATATCATGAATTTAGAAATTTTCATGGTATTTAATGATATTTTTTAAAGGTTATTATGATAAAAATACATCTAAGGTGATAAGGGAATTTTCTTTGAAAAAATCATCTTTTAATATTTTCCTTCTTGTTTTTTGTCTTTCATGTCCATTATTTTAAATGAATTTATTAATGTTTTTAAATGGAAATAAAATATTTCTAAAATTCATCTTATGCCTTTTTAAAATTAATTTTTATAGGTTTTCAAATGGAATGTTTTTTATGTGATTTATATGGAACGTTTTGGAAAATGAAAAATGGATTGTTATATTATTAATGTAGATGAACACAAAAAAAATTTATGCCGCCATAACCATTTTTCGATTTCTGTATTCCTTATCAAGTATTCATATTTTTCATAAATTAAAAACCTTTTTTATCATTTTTTTGGAATTTTGGGATTGAAAATGGTTTCAAAAATGTAAAATTTTATTTGTACATTTGAAGGTCAAGTGAATATTCCTTGAAAAGATTTTTACATCTGTTCTATAATGAAAAAGTGAAAAAAATTGTTTTATTCATTTTATGTTTCTTGGACATTATAAAATATGGGTTTACCCATATAGCATCAGTTGATACCATTTTATCTTACATGAAGTATGTCCATAGGTATCACCTCAATGCAGTGAGTAATTATTATGTTTTCTTGAGAAATATATTATAAATATTTTTTATGGTAATTATAATTTGAATGGGTTCTGTAAGGGTTTTATGTGATTATGTTCCAAGGTAACTGTATGAATTTTATATGATTTATAATGAGTTTACATGAAAATAAAATTTTTCAAAACATAATACAAATGATAATTTTAAAAGATTGCTACTTCCATTTCTGGTTAAAAAGATATGCCATTTTAAGAAAATATTTTTTTCATGGGTTTTCATGTTTAACGATGGACTAATGGTTTTCTTATTTTTATGCCCCTTACTAAATTTTTTTGATCATTACAAATTTTAAAAAACATTAATATAATTTATGGATGGGTAAGGGAAAGGAAGAGGTAAAGATGAATGTCATGAAAAGTTTTCTTGAAATGAAATCTTGTTTTTTTAAAAGTTTTATATAGTGGAGAAAATGGATTCTATCCAGAAGTTTCCAATTTGTATTATATGGTTTTTTTTATGTTTTGAGTTATGTAATTAATCTATTAAACTCAAAACTTGAAAAATATTAAAACTTAATCAAAGAAAATATTGACATAAAAGTTAATATTGTGTAATGATTAATATTATTTTCTTATATTAAATCACATGAAATTGTGATTTACCATACCAATTTTATAATCGATTTATAATAATTCATAATGGAAATTTAGATAATATAAATACATAATGTTCTAGAATTGTATAGTGATAGAGAATCTTCCTTCCTCGAGTTCATTTAGCAAAAAGGATGTACAATTATTCCACCGTTCTAACCTCTTCCTTTCATTCCTCTATTAAAACACAAGTAGTTATCATAAAATATCATAAAATTACAATAGATATGGGTTTAAACACTAATCTATGTTTCCTATTATAAAATACTAAAGAGATCAAAGTAGATAATGAAGATTAAGTAACTCACCTTTGATTTCGACAATTGAATGCCCACTAATATATTGGAATCAAAATAAGAATGTTGAAGATTCCAAAAATCTCCTAGGGTATCCCAAGAAACAAGGAGAGAAAAAAAATTGAATGGTTATATATGACCAAAATCTAGAATAAATAGCCTCAAACCATCCTAATAAATGATGTGAACTATGAATTCATAGATTTAATTTCTCAAGAGGTCACTTACAATGAAAAACATGTCACCTCACTTTTATTTTTATAAAAAACAATTCACATCATGAACCTATTACATGATGTGAACTTCCTCAACCTTAATACTGGTGAATGCATTCATGCTATGAAATAATTTCATAGAATACGCCCAGGTCCAATTTACTTAATATAATTACCATTTATGATGTGAATATTTCCTATAGTATTTATTATAGCTAAATTACAAGTTATTCCCCCCTTTAATCCTCTAAACACTTCTAGTAAACTTTCCCACAGAATCTAAACCAAAATTAAAATTTATAAAAGAAAAATGTTCCTCGAAATAGGGGTGTTACACTTTTTTATAAGTAATTTAAATTCTAGATATAATTAATGGATTCCCATCCATTTTCTAAAATTAATTTTCATTTATGACTATGTTAATGGTGTTTCTTTCTTAAAATGACACTACAATAAAGATCTCTTCATCATTAAATAGATAATCATCCTATGATTCCTTTTTTTTATCCACTTTAATCCAAAAAAATATTATATTTAGAAATAAAATGCTGTGATCTTTTATTATCAAGAAAAAAACTAAAATTTTGACTTTGGATATGTCGTAGAAGTGGAAAAATATTATTTTCCAATATTCTTAATCAATTAAAAATTAAAACCAAATACTGATTGAAAATCTATAACATCATTGAATGTGATATCAAATCTATCATATACAAATTTTGGAAATATTATTCATATGAAATTAAAAATCACATCATTTCATAAACTCTTTGGGATATGAAACTATTTACATTGATAATGTGAATCCTAAGAATAAATAAACACTTTTAATTATTCATATTTGAGATTTACTGGGAATATATTTAGACATTAAGCATTATTTTGATTCTATTGATAGGTTTTATAAGAATTTTTAACATCTAAACGGTATAAGATTTAATTTCAAAACATAATTAAATCCAAAATATATCTATATGTTTTCAATTAAAGTAAATAATAAACAAAAATAGTGTACATTACACTATTTGATTGGGTCAATTGATGACCATTTTAAAAATTTGATCAATATCAATATAAAATAGTTAAAATTATCCATCATCTATTCGTATCTACGGATCCTAAAAGCACTCTTTTCATGGGATAGAATCCCCTCTCAAAATATATTTACTAGAATAATTGGTTAAAGCATAGAGAGAATCATGTGGATAATAATAATCACATTTCTAGAAGATTTGATGGGATTACTGAGTCTCACACTCATATAACCCTCATAGAGGATGAAAATAAGTTCATATAGGCCACTAGAAACCCAAACATTCAAATTATACTCAGGATAAATTTCATAAATATATCTTTACATTAGAACTATATTTATCAATTGGGTTGATCATCCAACAATTCATTAAATGTTTAAACAAATATTAAAGATGTTAAAACCCCTCTTTATCATCATTATATAATGATCATAACTAATTATGATAGATGGTGTGAATTTTGATGTTTGAACTAAGGATAAACATATATATAATAATTTCATATATAGCCATGATGACATAGTATCATGCTAATTTTTGTGGAACATGTAAGGATTGACCATGAGCTATTATATAATACCATTTTGTGTACATCCTATTTACCACATAAATCCAATATTTAGAGATTCACATAGGTCATGGGGTACGTGTTGGGAAACTTATTCCCCTTAATGATCATGATATTAACATTACTCAAATTTCTATTAGAACATTCAACAAAGGGCAGTTTGATATTATAAAAAAACCTAATGAAAATGAGTTATATCATTTATAATTTACATTATATGAATGTTTTTTTACAAAAAATGGGGAAAGGTATGAATAAAAAAATATTTTTATAAAAAAGTGAAATAGAAGGGGACTAATAAGATTAAGTTAATGCAAAATATAGGATAAAAAATATATAAAGAATACATATTAAGGGTAACATTACACCACTAAATAAATTACAACATTTATTAACATTCCAAGTTCATATAGAGAATACATACCTAAATAGGGATATAAACTACATTAAATTTGAAGAGAAAATGTATGAAAATGTACTTAGTAAGATGATTTATCTTGAGAATATAAATGAAATTCTTTAGCATGAATGGTTTGGATTCTCAATTTTGAATGTATATAAAAGGAAAATTTTCATAATTCATTTATATATTAATTAATGTACTATTTTTATTATATTTTAATACTATTCATATTTTCTATGGGAATATATATCTCACCTATTTAAATGGAAGAACATGGGAAAAATAATTTTGATTTTTTATTCCTCATGTTACTTCTATAGAAAAAAATAGATAATTATTAGAGTTTATCAAAAGAACCCAAATTATTTATAGTGTTTAAAATAAAATTACAACTGGTATTCTATTAATAATACCAACGATGTATGTGTAAAATTATAAAATTTACTCATATAAAATTTATTTTAAATTTTTTCAATTACATATACCATTTTTGTTTTTTGTTTTTTATTAGAGGAATATTGTGGTGAATTTATATTATTTAGAGATATTTTTTATCCAATTAATGGATATCTAAAAAATTTATCACAATGATGATCTTATGAATTATTAATAACCTACATTTAAAATTTTAGAAATGAACATCAAATTATAATTTTATATCATGTTAAAACATGTATTTTTATTATTATAAGAAAATGTTTATTTCTTTCAAAACACATTGAATGAGGATTGTCAATATGCACAAGAATATTATGGATTTATGAAAATTAATATGTATTAGTGTATATTTAACAATAATTTATTATCTATCTAATTTTTTTAGATCTAAAAGAAAGTAATCACCTAAATTATGGTTATTAAATTTGTAAATTTATAAAATATATCATATTCAATCCAAAAACTAGCATCACCAAAGTGGTATTTTCAATTTTAATTAAAATTTAATTTAAAATAAAAAATAAACCTTTATTTATTTACATTTTTCTAGTATTATCAATTATTTTCATAGTCCAAATATTCAAACTAGGACATATATTTTTTTCAGGATGAGTTTACATATTATGTGGTATTAGAATGTTTGCAGAAATCATGAAGAAGAAATTTCCAATAACATTAGTAATCTTTTTATTTAATAAATAACATAAAGTGGTCTTTTATCATGATATTATAGTGAAATTTTTCTAATAATTAAATATATGACTAAAATTGGGTATCCTCAATTTAAAAATTACATTATTCTTAAAAACATGTGCCATGTTCTAAAATAAAAGGAAACACACTTGAATTATCATGATACTTTTGGAAAAAGATTGATGATTTATTTTTATTATGTATAAATTAACTACAAATCATTATAAAACTTGGTGAAGCTTATATGACTTAAATTGTATTTTTTAAAATATTTAAAATAGAATTTTAGTACAAGAAATGCATGGCATACTCAAAACTCAGCAAGCCTGTTAGTATTTTCATGATACATTTACACAATTAAAGATAATTATTATTTTACAAGTAATAATTAACTGTATGTTATGTCAGCATGTGGTGTGACCAGTTTGATTGAAAGTGCATGTGTTCAGTTCAGAAAGGGTTTTTGGTTCAAAAAAGGTGTCCCATACTTGGATTATCATGACACTTTGGAAAAAATATCGGTTATTTATTTAGAAGATGTAGGAATTAACAACACATCAACCAGACACATAGTCTCACTGGCCTGAATGAAAGTGTGTGTTTTTAGTCTAAAAATTATATTTTAGTTCCAAATACATGTCTTATAGTTAAGATGAATAAAACAAGATCATTCTAATGTGATAAATTGGAAAAATAATTTATAACTCATATATGATGTGATGGTATTAATGACATGTCATTTAACCATACAGTGTGGTTAGTGTGACTAAAAGTGCATGTTTTTACTTTAAAATTGAATATTATGTTCCAAACATATGTCACAAACTCAAAAATAAAAGAAAACGAAAAACAGTCATCGTCAATTATGTAAATTGTCAATTATAAATTATTGAAATTTTGGAATGATCCACACATAAATATGGATAATGGTATTTCTGGTTTTACTAAAATTTTATATTTTCAATTTAAAGGATACATTTTAGTTCCCAATGAATGTAGTATCTTTAAACCTAAAAAAACAAATTTAGATTATCATCATACATTAGGAAAATGATTAATGATTCTTTTTTAGGTGTAGGGGCTAAATCTATGTTGATCAAACTTGTGTTGTGATTGATATCAATAAAATTTTATGATTTTAATTTAAATAATAACTTTCAGTCCAATACATGCACCATATACACAAAATGTAGAAATAACACTTGAATTGTATTGTTAATTTAGTAAAATGATTCATTATTCATTTTTTATGTGTATAAATTTAACACAAAAAAATCTAACATGTGATGTTTATGGTTTGACTAAAAGTACATGTCTTCATATTAAAAGTGATATTTTAGTTCAAAAATCACATCAAATAATTAAAAATGACAAAACATGCTCATATTACTGTGATAAATTCAAACAAATGTCATTCACTCATTTTTTATATGTATGAATTAACTATGTGTCAATTTGACACATTTTTTGTTTTGTTCTACTAAAAGTATTTATTTTCAATTTAAAATTGAAATTTTAGTTTAAAACATACATCACATTATAAAAAATTATAAGAGGTGCTATGATTATCATGATTCATGATAATGATCAATGATTCACATTTAATTTGTTATAATTTTTCACACATCATTCCAACACACAGTTTGGTTGGTATGATCGAGAGTGCATGATTTCAATTTAAAAGTGACATTTTTGATCAAAATGTGTGTCACATACTTATTATTGAAAAAATAAGATTATATTTCCCTAATAATCTAGGAAAATGATATATTATTCATTTATGACTTGTAGTAATTAACCACACATAAATGTAATAGATAATTTGAATTATTGGACTGATATTTCTTGTTTTTAATTTAAAAATGACATTTTTTTCCAAAATTTTTATTGTACAGTCAAAATTGTAATGTCTCGAAAATTTCCTGTAATTTTTTTAATTATATGGTATTATTATGAGGCCACATGATTTAACAAAACATGATTCCAAGTCCCAGTGATGCTGGAAGAGAATTTTTAAATCTTTTGAAGCTACGTTTAGTAAATGTGCGAGTGTGTTTTTGTAACTTTTGAACCGGTGCTCAGATCAAGTATTTGAAGGCGATATTGAATTTAGAATGCTGGGATTCACTTAGAAAGGAATTTACTTCAGCCAACAAGTGCTAAATGGAAATGTTTATTTTCAGAACTTTTGAGAAATAATAACATAACATTAAATAGTTATTTTATTTTCTTTTCTCATCCGTTAAGTGGCGGACGATGAAGCTTCAGTGCAACGATGAGGCAAATTGATGTGGCTCATTAATGGATCATTAACTCGCAACATAATTATTCTTTAATGATGTGTAACAGTCGCACTATTTCAAAAATAAAATAGTGTAAAGACACAATGTCGTAGATTAACAGAAACATTGTGACATCTTTCCTTTTATTTTGGTTGATGCGTTGGTGGAGTGAGGAATTAAACTATGAGGATTATCGGATGAACTCCAATGAACTTCCTCTCCAACGAAGAATGAAAAATTCTGAAAGACGTAAAACATATTCCATGCACCTCTCTGAACGGAGCTTGAAGTGAGAAACAACATTGACGTCTTGAAACCTCGAGTTCGTAATACTGCAGCAACAAACGTCAAAGAGGTAGGGGTTTAATTTTTGAAATTTCTTTCCCGTTCTTATTCTAGAAATGACGAATGTGGATAAACCCATGAAAATGTTGATCCGTGAATTTTGTGTTTATGTGGGAAGGAATATTTTTGGGATTTTATTTAACTGAGGTTGAAATTATCATTTGTTGATTGAACTAAAATCCCCAGACCTCCCATGATTATAAACCTCTAATGCGGAGGGCACAAGCTAATACAAAGACAGCTCGAGCACCTCTGTCATGTGCGTTATTTGTGGTTTCAACCTCAAAGTGAAAAAATATGATTTAGGGACCTTTCTGGTGAGGAGTACATTCCCTGGAGAGTGAAGACGTAGTCGGTGCAAAAAACAGACCACCAAAGAGCGTCCGGTGGTCTGACGAACATCTACCGATGCACCAGCGGCGGCCCGCGATAGCAGCCGCAGACGGAGGATGGTGGCACATCCGTTTGTTTGCTATGACATCGGGATGATGCAACACTTGGTGGGAACTTTGTAGAGGGGTGTCCCACATTTGGGTCACCCAGGTTGCTGGAAATCTGCGGTCGACCATCCCTGACTGGAGGAGCCTCGCACGTCCGTGGGGCAGGCGGGAGGCCGGATGCGGATGACTACCATGTCCCAGGAGCGCCCCACCAGCTACCCATGTGACTACTCATTGGCCTAGTATTTTGCACCCCCATCTCGTTTTTGTGCCCCCAGCCACTGGGTTTGGTCGGTTTCGTGGCCCAACAAGTCGATTCTGCACCCGGTGGGCCGGACTCGCTGTCCAACAGGCCGATCTCATGTTTGGCGGGACAGACCCTCACTGGTGGGACAAAATCAAACCCAGTGGGCCAGACCCATGATGATAGGCCAGGCCCACACCCTTTGGGCCGGCCTGAACTAGACCAGGTTTCCAGGAGACCCAGCGGCCTGGACCCTCGGCCAAACTGGGCTCGGTCCAGTGAGGCCCATTGGGCCTGACCCCTGGCCAAGGTAGACTAGACCAACCCAGACCCAATCTGTTTTAGGTTGATTTGGTTGAATTAAACTGGGGTATATGGGACCCCCGGGCAGAGTCGGTCTGGCTGGTCTAACCGGGTTGGACCAGACTTAGAAGAAACCAACCCCTTTTTACTAAAACGCTAACAACTTGCAAACCAGGTGTCCGAATGAGGATTTTTTACTACATTGGGACCCTCTCGACAAGGCAGATCTTATTGCCTGAACTAAGGAGGATTTCTTGTAATTTGAGATATGATGAATGTCTTGAGGAGCAGTTCTCCCAAGTTCACTACTTACGAGACCCTATGGTTGGATGAGACATGAAGACTGTTGAATTTTGACTCTGTATGACCCAACTATGACCCAGTGGGAAGAACTTATGTGTGACCTAGCAGGCCCATGGTGGGAATCACTAGTTTTTTAATTTTCAGGCCCATGGTACACGATGAGTAAGAGTACCTTAGTTGACCATGATTAGTGGGAATCACTTCTTTGTGACTTTTTTTGGCCCATGATATGCGACGAGAAGGTGTACCTAAGAAGTACAAGCTTAGTGGGAAGCACTTCTGTGTGACTTGGCAGGACCACTATACTCAATAGAGGAGGATTTATCCAACATCTGATGTGTTCGATGGTGTGACTGATGATTTTTCTCTCACCACCCTTAATGTATACCAGGTGTGATTGTCTTGTGCTTTGTGATTTGCTTTGAGTATTGTTGTGTGATATTTTATTTTTTTGTTTTGGGGTCCCTACTGAGTATTTTCTTACACACCCTTGCACGGGCTTCTCCCACACATGTTGTGTCTCTTGCAGATGATTGACATTTCAACATAGACTTTGGTGGATCAGGACCCATAGGTGCTCAGTGAGATGCGACTAACAAACACTATGATGGTGGACTTGGCGGCCTAGGACCAGGAGAGGATTAGTAGGATCGATTGGAAAGGATGTTCTACTTCAGCTTCTAGTAGCTACACTACTCTCA
The DNA here is from genome assembly GCA_963277665.1 of Viscum album. Classification (NCBI taxonomy): domain Eukaryota; kingdom Viridiplantae; phylum Streptophyta; class Magnoliopsida; order Santalales; family Viscaceae; genus Viscum; species Viscum album. Next base: position 1,751,799,381 of record OY728155.1, on the reverse strand, counting down.
CGATCAGGTGGGGTATTCTGTAGATGACCATCAGAGTTTCCTTTTTTTTTGTACTTTATTGTTTCCAATTTTTTTGTTGTGTTTGTATTATGGCCCACTTATATTAGATATAATTTTAATAAGATTTTTTTAGTGATACTTGTTTCCTTTTTAGTGTGTGGAACTTGGTTGGGCATGTGTGTGCATATAGGTACTAAGGAAAATACCTCTCAATTTCAGGTTAACGCCTTCGGCACTCGTCGCTGACCCCTGGGCTTTGGGAGGCCGACTTGGGGTTGTCACAGAATGGTCCCCAAGGGATGGGTTGTGACAAAGAGGTGTCAGAGAGAGGTCAGTCCTACCATAATGATCGGGGGGGGCTTTCGATTTTTTTGGGGAAATAGTGTTAAGTATTGTGAGTCTGAATTTCAGATCCGGGGAGTCTAGTGTTGGTGCAGTGATCGACGTATCCACACACCAGGAAATTGAATTCTGATTTTTGGATTAATACATGAAAACATTGGATTTCATAAGTGTTTTGTTATGTTATTTTGAATAAAATTCATCTCACCAGGTATAACCTTCTGACTGTGGTACATATTGATCTATCTTAGGATGCCTCCACTTAGACGACCAACTAGGATCCTGATATGTGGTCATCAGTACAACCCACCAAGAGATAAGGCATCTGTTTGGGGACCAGTTCTAGATATGGCCCCACAGGGTGGTGCACCAGTGCTACCACCACCTGATGGTCAGCATCTACTTCTGGCATTAGGGGTAGAGGATGTTCATAGACTTAGTGCCCTGTACTATTTTTAGACACAGAGACCTCCCCAGATTAGGGTAGAGATAGATCCTTAGGATTCAGAGGACATTTTGGAGGCAATGACTCAGGTCTTCTACTTAGTGAGGATAATAAATAACCAGATGGAAATCATATAATCGACCCTTCTACATGGCTCGGTAGGGAGATGGTGGAGCTTGACCACCTAGATGCACAATGAGGCAACACTCACCTAGGCAGACTTCGAGCAGCTTTTCTAGGATGAGTTTTTTCCCGTGACCTTGGACTCTATGCACATTCAGGAGTTTCTTCACCTACAATAAGGCAGAGTTATAAAAACGAAGTACTCAACGAGGCTCACCGAGTTATCTTGCTACTCGACAGATATGGTATGAGACCTTTTCTTCCGGGATCAAGCCTTTGAGAAGGGAATCAGGTGGGATATCATGATGTCATTTTTGTCTCTCAGCATCCCCACTCAGGATGTGGTGATGGAGCAATCCCTTCTGGTGGATAACTTCTTGGAAGAGCAGGTTTCCAATGCTAGAGCTACTAGTAGACCCCATATGGAAGAGTCTTTGGTAGGCAACATACATCAAACGTGAGGTACCAAGTGGGTCAGTTCTTTTAGAGGGAGACACCAAGACTTAGGGTCAATAGTGTGGGGCTCCCAAACCCGATAGAGTCAGTTGGGGACCATGATTTTCTTCTCGTTAGGTGGGTAGGGACACATGGCTTGTGATTTTCCAACCGGTCATACAAATGACTAGTAGACAGTCGAGGGGTCACTGAGGAAAATTCTATGGTTCAAGTGTGGAGGTCTACAGGGTAGCAGACCTGGCAGGTGATCAGGCTGAGCATTAAGCAGTGGGAGATGGTTTGAGGCATTACCACCACCACCCCTTGGTAATCCACCCCAACCTCAAGGAGTAGTAAAATAGGGGCGAGCGCAGCTTGAGGTAGCAGAGGCTTATGAACACGGCGCTCCAGAGATAATCTAAGGTACAATATGTGTCTTCTTCACCTTAGATTCAATTCTTTTAGTCACTGGTGCTAGTCACTCATTCCTTGGAATGACTCTCGTTCAGAGCACAAAGATTCGGGTGGAGCCGTTGGCTCAACCCTTACAGATAGATACTTCTACAGGAGGGGATTAGATTATTACACATAGGTGATGGAAGTGTGAGATTACTCTAGGAGGTGATATCTTCAGTTGGGATCTCCTAGTTGTGGTGTTGAGGCCTTACAATGTCTTCTTGGGTATGGACTGGTTATCCACAATCCATGCTTAGATCGACTGTTTTAGGCATACAGTGCAGTATGTCCATGGATATGGGATCGGGTTTTCCTTCACCAGTGATAAGTAAACCCTTACAGCGCATGAAGAACTTCCTATGAGGAGGGTAAATCCGACCACTCACCAGTTGGCTAGCCTCACCCTCAGTGCAATGGATGAGAGGAGTCCAAGATTTCATATAGTGGTGGTTGAGTATGAGGATGTTTTTCCTAAGGATGTTCTAGGACTACCTCCTTATAGAGAGGTAGACTTCTGTATCATCATGTACCCTAGAACTACACTGGTATCCACACCGACATATCAAATGGCTCCCTCAGAGCTTCGTGAGATGAGGGTATAGCCAGAGGACTTTCAAGAGAAGAGGTTTGTAATCCCTAGTGATTCAACATGAGAATCCCCAATGATTTTTTCCAAGAAGACAGACGGGAGTTTGAGGTAGTACATGAACTTCCGGCGTCTGAACTAGGTGATAGTGAAGAACAAGTATCCACTACCGAGAATCAATGATCTCTTAGAACAATTAAAGGGGGTGAAGTGTCTCAAAGATAGACATCAAATGAAGTTATCACCAGTTTCAGGTATGGGATGAGGATGTAACTAAGATAGCCTTTTGGTGCTGGTACAACCACTTTGAGTTCATGGTGATGAGTTTCAGTGAGACCAATGCCACAACAGAGTTCATGGGACTCATTAAAATGATTTTCTAGCTTTACCTTGACCATTTTTTTGTGGTCTTCATTGATGACATCATGGTATACTCATCATCAGAGGAGGAGAACTCTATACACCTAAGGATAGTCCTAGATATGCTTAGAGAGCACCATATTTATGGTAAGATCTCGAAGTCTTAGTTTTGGATTTGGGAATTCCACTTTCTGAGACATGTCATCTTAGAGGCTGGAGTTGTAGTGGATCCAAGAAATATAGAGGTGGTCCTTTATTGGGAGTCACCCAGGAGAGTGACTGGGGTGAAGAACTTCTTAGGGTTAGACTGTTACTATAGGAGGATTGTTCTCGACTTCTCTGGAGTAGCAACACCATTATAGTCTTTGAAACAGAAGGGATAACCCTTCATGTGGATGGAGAAATTTCAGCAAAGTTTCCAAAATATGAGGTGGAGACTTACTATTTACCCCATCATGAGGCTACCAGAGGAGGTCATTGGTTATGTAGTTTACTGTGAATGATCAGGGACTGGATTAGGTTGTATCCTGATGTAGGAGTGATTAGTGATCGCCTACGACTCACAACAGTTGATACAACATGAGCAGAACTACGTAAACTACGACCTGGAGTTGAAAGAAGTGGCCTTTTCCATGAGGATGTGGTGGTACTAATTTATGGGTGAACAATTTATGGTTTACTCTAACCACAAGAGTCTCAAGTATATCTTCTCCTAGAAGGAACTAAACCAGAGACAACAACGATGGATAGAATTCCTATAGGACTATTAATTTGAGATAGTCTATAATCCTGGAGAGGGGAATGTGGTGGAGTACACACTTAGCAGGAGGGCCAGTTTGCAGCTACTCAGTGAGTCGACGGGGCAGTTGGCCGCGATTTAGATATCCTTCATGGATGATGGTGGAGCTACTAACCTTCAATCGATGATTGGTACCCCCCACTCTTATAGCATGTCAGGGTGGCACAACTGGTGGATGTTGACTGTGAGGCCCAATGTGCTCAGTTATCCACAGAATGAGATCCTAATGGATTGTAGATAGGTGGGAGAATGTCATCCTTTTTATAGGGCACACTTTAGTTCTAGTGACGTTGCGGGAGGGGTGTTGAGGGAGTTCCATACATCCCCCTTGGTGGTACATCCTAGAGTGGCGAAGATTTACCAGGACATACGACGTTAGTACTAGTGGTTGGGGATAATGAAATTGGTGGCCGAATTCATGTTGTGATGCATCACTTGTCAGCAAGTGAAGGTTGAACATCAAGTTCCAGTAGGCATGGCCCAGCCACATGAGGTACTAGAGTGGAAATGGGATGATTTATAAATGGAATTTTTGAAGGGGTTACCACACACATCCAGGGGTCATGACTCTATATTGGTGATCGTTGACCGACTCACCAAGTTGTATCACTTCCTACCTATCCAGAAGCAGGGACCATTAGAGGGATTGGGATGCATCTACGTCCAAGAGATAGTGTGGCTTTATGGGGTGCCTTCAAAGATATTATTAGATCATGATGATCACTTTATATCCCTACTTTGGAGGTGATTACATGAGGCATTCAGAACACAATTGCGATTGAGCACAGCTTTTCATACCCAGACAGATGGTCAGATGAAGCAGACCATAGATACCATTGAGTACATGATATGTGCTTGCATCCTAGATTTTGGTTATAGTTGGGAGGACCACCTTCCATTTGTGTAGTTTTCATACAATAACAACTATCACTCCACCATTGGCATGATATAGTTTGAGGCCTTATACGGGCGGTCGTGTAGATCACTTCTATGGTGGATAGACCCAGAGGAGCCTACACTAATGGGTCTGGAGCTAGTACGGGATACCAATGAGAAGCTGCAGATCATAAAAGAGTGTATGAGGAATTTATAGAGAAAATAAAAGTCTTATGATGATAGGAGACGAGGACCCTTGGATTTTGAGGAGGGAGATCACGTGTTCCTCTGAGTCACAACCTAATGAGGATTACAGAGATTTGGACAGGGTGAAAAGATATCTTTGAATTTTATTGGACCTTTTTAGATCCTATGTAGAGTTGTTGAGGTGGCATACCGCCTAGATCTTCACCCACAAATTCACAAGGTGCATGATGTTTTCCATGTGTCGCAACTGAGGAGATACATGCATAACCCATTGCACGTCATCGACCAGGGAAAGCTGGACATTATTGATGGGGAGATGTTTTCAGAGTTCCTAGTAGAGATAGAGGATCGAAATTAGTGGTTTCTATGTGGGTGGTCAAATCCTCTAGTGTACATGCGGTGGTTGCATTGTAATCTCCAGGAGAGAACATCGGAGTGGGTGGGAGGCTCATATTCGTGCTCAGTACCCCCATCTATTTGATTAGTTTTTGTTTTATATTTCAAGGACATAATTACAGAAGGTGGGGAGAATGTAATGTCTCAAAAATTCCATGTATTTTTCTTAATTATTTGGAATTATTATAAGACTACACTCTTTGACGGTATGTGATTCTGAGGCCCAGTGAACCCATAATATAATTTTAAACATTTTTTAAGGTTTGTTCAGTAAATGTGCGAGCAGGTTTTTCAACCTTTTGAACCAGTGCGCAGATAAAAAAACCCAGGGAACCATTGAATCAATAATTAAATTATTAATGTAGAAAGGAATTAACTTCAGTTGGAAAGGGATGAATAGAAAAGATAATTTTTATACATTTTAAAAAATAAAAAATAACTTGAAATTTTTATTTTACTTTTCTCATCTATTGAGCGGCAGACAGTGATGCTGCTATGCAACGACGAGGTGTATTGATGAGTCACATTAATGGCATGTTAAATCGCAACATAATGATTCTATAATTTCTTGTAACAGTGAAAAAATTTCATAAATGACATAGTGTAACGATGCAACGTCACAAAAAAACAGAAACACTACAATGTGTTTTCATTTTATTTTGGTTTACACGTTGGTGGAGTAAGGAATTAAACTATGAGGATTATTTGAAAAACCTATGATAAACTTATTCTCCAATGAGAAAAAAAGACCAATGAATTTCAAACATCTTCAACACACCTCATAGAACAGATCCAGAATCATCAAACGGCGTTGACATCTTGAAACCTCGAGGACATAATGTTGCAACAACGAACATCAAAGAGGTAGGGTTCTAATTTGTGCAAGTGCTTCCCTGTTCTTATTCTAGAAATGATGAACACAGATCAAACCACAAAGAGGTTGATACATTAATTGTGCCTTTTTTCGGGAAGGTATCTTTTTGGGATTTTCTTTAATCGAGGTTAAAATTATAATTTTTTGATTGAACTAAAATCCCCGGACCTTCAATGATTATAATCCTCTAAAGCGAAGGGCGCGAGCCAGCACAAATAAGGCTCAAGCACCTCATTAATGTGCGTTCTTGGTGGACACACCCTAAAAGTGGAGGTAAGATGATTTTGGGACCTTTTTGATGAAGATTACATTATCCAGAGAGTCTAGGTGTAGGCGGTGTGAAAAACAGACCACCAGATCCCATCCGGTGGTTCGCCGAACATTTATTGGTGTGATGGCAACAGCCGATGGTGTCCTATGGTGGTGGTCACAGTAAAATGGAAGAGGAGGTCCCCTTAGCATGCCAAGATAGTAGGAGGATGTGGCCGGCTGGCCACGAAAACAGGATAACATGGTGCAAAGTGGGCGCTGTGTGGAGGGGTGGCCGGCGTCCGGACCACCCAGGTGGATGAAAAGACACAGTCGCCCGACCACGGCTGGAGGATGCTCACATGTATACAGGTAAGACGGGAGGCCAGACATGGCTGGTTACCACATCACAGGAGAACCCCCCGACCACCCACGCGACTGGTCTTCGGGCTGGCAGGACGCTCCCCCAACCACCAGGTCAGGCCGGTCTTGTGGACCATTGGGCTAGTTCTGCACCTGGAGGTCTGAACCCATGGCCCGTCAGGTTGGTCCTGTGTCCAGTGAGCTGAACTAGTGCTGGAAGGCTGGACCCATACCTAGTAGTCCATATCCATGCCGATAGGCCAGACCCATGTCCTTCAGGTTGGGACGGACTAGACCGGTTCACCAGGCCGGACTAGACCAGGTCGTTGGGCGACCCGGTGTGCTAGACCCTCTGCCAAACTGGGTAGGGTCCATAAAAGCCCATTGGTCCTGGCCCCTGGCGATGCTAGACCATACTGTCCCAGACAAGAACCGGGTCAGTTCAAGTTGATTGAATTAAACCAGGTTATGTGGGTCCCCTGGGCCACGATGGTCGAGTCTGTCCAACTGGGTAAATCCAGACCTAGATGCAACTGGGCCCTATTTACTAAAATGCTAATAACTTGCAAACCGAGAATCTAATTGATGATTCGTCTACAGTTTTGGGAACCTATCAACAAAAAGGATCTTTTGGAATGTCCTTAAGAGGAGTCCATGGAATTTGAGATGTGGATAATGGCTTGAGGATCCGTTCTCCCAAGCACCCTACGTACGGAACCCTGCGGTTGGCTGAGACCTAAAGACTGCTGACTTTCGACTCTGTATGACTCGACTATAGCCTAGTGGGAAGCACATTATGTGAATTTTTAGGCCCAGGGTGGGAATAACTTCTATGTGAGTTTGCAGGACCACTGTACGTGATGAGGAGGAGTACCTCAACTGGCGAATATTAGTGGGAACCACTTCTGTGTGACTTTTCAGGCCCACGGTATGCGATGAGGAGGTGTACCTAAGTAATCCAAGGTTTGTGGTAATCACTTTTTTGTGACTTGGCATTCCCACTATACATAATAAAGGAGGATTTCTCCAATAACTGAGGTGTTTGATGACGTGACTAATGATTATTCTATCACTACCCTAAATGTTTACCGAGTGTGAGTTGTCTTGTGCATCATGATTTTCTTTGAGGATTTTTTTGTGGTCTTTCATTATTATTTTGGGGTCCCTAATAAGTATTTTTTTACTCACCCCTAAATGGGTTTTCCCCACACATTTTGTGTCTGGTGTGGAAAATCAACATTTCGACAGAGACATTGGTGGACTATGACCCAGAGGTGCTCAGGGAGATGGGACCAACAGTCACAATGACGGTGGACTTGGTGGCCTAGGACCAAGCAGGACCTAGTAGGATCATGTGGAAATGACGTTCTACTTCTGCTTCCAGTAGCTACACTCTCGTGATCAGGTGGGTTTTTTCGCGGATGGACATCAATTTTTTCGTATTTTTGTACTTTTATGTTTCCAGTTCTTTTGTTGGGTTTTTATTCTAGACAACTTATATAATTTTTACATTTACTCAGCTTTGTTTTAGTGATACTTGTTTACTTTTCAGTGTGCGGGACTTGGTTGGGATAGTGGTGCGTACATGTACTTATTAAAATGCCTCCCACTTGTAGGTTGATTCCTTCAGCGCTAGTCGCCAGCCCCTGGCTTTTGGAAGGCAGACTTATGGTAGTCATGACACAAGCCTTGAGGGATGGGTTGTGACAAAAACTAATAAAATATTCATATATTATTTTTGTTGTTTAGGATAATGATTTACGATTTATCTAGGAAGTGTTTAAATTAACAACATTTCAATATGATATGTGTTTGTTTTCAATTACAATTTTACATTCTAGTAATGAATGAGGGTCAAAAAGTTAAAACCAAGAATATGCACTATGATTTCCATTATAGTTTAGGAAAATGATTAGTTATTCATTTGTGACTTGTATGGATTAATTGCAGGAGGAGTTATATCATGGTATCCAAGGATGGGTAATTATTTCACTATATCCACAACCAACATAGATTATATTTCCCATATGTAGGATATAAGGGATATTTTTTGGATAAAGTATTTTCTCAAGAAACATATATTCAACCAGAAGTAGTACATGGTCCATTAAAATATTCAAAGTGATTTGGACTTAAGAAAGAACTCCATGTATCATTCCTAAATAAAGAACCTTAATATTTGTTATAATTAGATATATGAGTTAGAGGATCAATAGCTACTAAGGTGTATGAATATCCACACAAATGAGAACCCAATAAACATGATGAAAAATGTGGAAGATAGAGGGAATATAGACTTTTATTGATACTGAATTGGATTGAAACTGGGGGGAATAATTGAAAGAGTTTTTCCATAATTTCATGTGTATGGATCAATCATAACCCATTCATTGGTTGGGATCAGTGAATAAAATTTCAAAAAGTAATAATTGTATTTAATATAGAAAACATATTTTTTCATTAAATTAAATACATCTAGCGTGGCTATACAAGGATTTATTGAGGAGCTTCAATTAATCATCTAATTCATATCCAAAGAGAACATTTATATTATGTTCCTTGATAAATCTAAGAGAGTTAAATAAAGGGAATACTGAGAGGGGTTTATTCTAGTATTTTCTGTTATCCATGAAATAAAAATCCATTATATTAAATTTCATTTATTTGGGACTAGAAAATCATGAAAAAAACATTATTTCTATCATAATACATTAAAAAAATAGTCAATTATTCACTTGTGACATGGAATAATTATATTCATGTAAATTTGATAAAAAGTTTGATTATTTGACTAAAAGTGTGTGTATTAAAATTAAAGTTCAAAATTTAGTTCAAAACTTGCTTCACCAAGTATTAACTGAGAAAACATGATTATATTATATTATTACATTTTAATTTATTTCATTTATTTCATATGATATCCCTTATATATATACATTATGTTTTATATTTTATGTTATTCTTTATATTTTTTATTTATGTATGATTTATTGTATCATATTTAAATGTTATTTATTTCTATATGTAATACTAATAAAAAAAAATGTTTTTTATTGAATGTACATGATTCATTTATATAGGGGTTGGCTTAATCCATAGAGAATTTTTCTTACAAGTTGTATTATTTTTTAGTCATTTAGAAAATTATAAGTTTTTGTAATGAATGAAAAAAATTAATAAAATTTTAATTTATGTCAATGTTTCAATATAAATTTATTTTTATTAAAATGGTTCATTATAAATATATTGTTTAATGAATGAAAATATTTGAATTGGTAATAATTATTTTGTTTTTTTGACTCATTGGTTTTAATAGTGTGTTTTCATGTATAACTACATAGTTATACCATAGAATAATCTTTTGTGGAAAATAATAAGTGGGAACCCCCATGAATTACCTAAGAATAATAAATAATTAACCAGTTTATATTAATTTTGTAATATTGAAAATAATAAATCAGATAAAGATGAGAAAAAAAAGAAAAGAAGTATTGGCGAGTCGATATGAGATAAAATAAATATTTATAGTCAAATACTTGAAATAATAAAAACAAGAAAGTAGTAATTGAACACATTTATTTAATGTATTTCAAACCTTTCTAATCCCATGATTATGGAATGAACAACACCCAATCATAAATTTTATTTATTCCAGGAATAGATAAACCATGTAATACTCTTCATGATACAAATACTAAGAACAAATTCAAATTTAGAACTAAAATTCAATGAAATTAAATAATGAAGGGATACAAGAAGGGCCAGAAATTATACCACTATCTCCTAGTCCTTTATGAAGTATTAAAAGGTTGAAGAGGATGATTCTACATTTGGAATTTATCATTCATTTCATGCATCACCTACTTTTCTATCAGGGATTCTTAATTGTGGTTTTTTGAACATCTCAAGGGTGAACTAACATCAATAAAAAATTCACCAGGAAGAGCATAAGTTTCTCAGGAGGATGAACATATTTTTGTTTGATCACTCTCAAGGAATTCTCATTAGAAATACCTTGGGTTTGGTCATATGTAATGGGTTCACAAGAAGATAAATCCAAAAACAAAATCATTAAATTAAAAGGAGGCCCCTACAGGGGTCATCAATTACCCTAAGACATTTAGTGAATGAAAAGGTGAAAAATTACATAGATGAACTAGAAAATGTCATATGGGGGATGGACATCTCAAGAAGTAAATATCATACAAGTGGGTGTCCAGGTTGATGTAGTTGGAAAATATAATTGATGGATGAGATAATCCATATGCATAAGTAACCTTGATTTATGACATAACATAGAGTTAATTAGGTGGTCTAGGCTAATTAATGGGCTAATATGGAAACACAACATGGTCCCAAGAGGGAGGCCTTGATCAAATAAGCCAAACCGAGAAATCTAGCATAAATATTTGAGAAAAAAATAAATAATTTTTTATATATGGGATATACAAATAGTATATATAAATTCCATATTAAACATTGAAATTTATATAAAATACAATCTCACAAATATCACTAGTTGAAATAGTAATTTTAACATTGCATTTATACTTTCAGTTCTATATACATAGACTCTTTATTTGTTAATGATTTTTATTAGGCATTGATAATTATAATAATTGATTCTTAAATATTTAGAAAAACATTTTTGGCTTCAGTTTTGTTTAAAATTAACACATGAAAATATGTATTATAGTTTTCTGGTGTCAGTTTTCCTATAAACTAATGACAAAAAATCTCAAATAATTTGTTTTTTTGGGTCAGTTTTATTCAAAACCAATGTTAAAATCAATTTTTTTAATCTTTTTAACTTTGGTATTAGGAAAAACTGTTATTAAAACACTTTAAAAAAAATGCTACTCTAGAATCTTTATTTTTGGATTATCCTTTCTTTTCTCAACCTATGATGAGTCTAATGGCAATCGACACTCTTCAATGTCTATTGTATTGGAGATTTCTAAATTTTAATTCTATTTTCATGATCGCTTACCATTTATAATTCAACATGATTCCTTTTTTTGAAAACTTGGTTGATATGTCATCTTCGTAACCCTTTTATGATCGAGCATCGCCCTAATTAGAGGTTTTTTTATTCTAGTTTCATGTTTATTTTTTTTAAATTTTATAATTATTCATTTTAGTGTTCTTCCTGCCAATGAATTCAAGGTACATTATCTATATTTCATCTTCGGTAACCCTATTACAATCGAACGACACCTCAATTATAGGTTTATTTGTTGTTATCTTTTCTTGTTTGTTTTCTTGTAAATGTTTTAATTATTTGTTTTAGAGTTATTTATGACAATGAATTAATGTGAAATTATCTAAATTCATGATCAATATTGAATTGTACTACTCCAAATTTTATATATGGTTTTTAAAATAATTATGACAATTTTTTATCTATTAGTTATATATTTGATTCATTCCATAATTTGATTGTATGCATTAGAGTGTTAATTATAATTTTTAATACCTGTTTAATTATATAAATTATTTATGTGATGGAATTATTGACTTTTTTCCCAATATATACAATAATGCATATAGTAGTCACGTCTCACTTATTTTCTATATAAGTGAAAACTGGTAATGCATAGTAAAAAATAATCATATATCTAAATATGTGTGCTAGAAAATAAATAAAAATATAAAGATATATAGAGAATAATTGGTGATGACACGTGTAATGAGAAAGAACATACTTTAGTAATATAACTTAGAAATTCAATAAGTGAAACTACATAGATATATATTCATCAACAATTATTTTCACATGGGAACCCTTCTAGGCACAATAATGTTCTTGGTCTCATTCAATCATACATGTATCAAACATTAATTAATCACTTGATAAAAAATTGTTAAATATTCTTCCATTTATATTATATTGATAAATACATTAATCCTTTTTATCATGTTACTTTGGCACTATAATTTCTCTTATATTCATTCTAATGTATGTCATCATAATCTATAATCACCATGAACAGAAACAATTTTTTAATAATTCCATTATAATTTATCATTTAATCTATATATTTTTCTATTCATTCAATGCCACAAAAATAATGATGTAATAGTTTTAGAGAGTCATATTTCCACAAATAGATGGAAACAAATCATAAAATTTATATTTTGATATCTAGGAATCAAGGATGGGATCATTCGACATAAACTATTCTTAAATAACTATTTTATGCCCATCTTGGAATAACTAGTTTATTTTACTTCAGTTTTATATACAGAGAATAAAATATGATGTATCTAGAAAATAAGTGTTTCATGAATATATAAATATGAAATTTTTGTTAAATATTATTTGATCTAGGTTAACTAAACGGGAATATTTATGTCTACTTTGAAGGATTTAGGTAGAATGGGAGCAGTGTTGTCTGATAGTAATTTTAAAAAATCAATCTAAAATTGAAACAAATATATTTATTCTTTTACTAGGGTCATCAATAATTATTTATAATTATTTATTTAAATTAAATAAATACCTAGAGTAATTTATTTTTTATTTTATTCCAAATAATGATTGATATCTCTCACCTGATCAAATATTTTTTTACTAAAAAAATGTGTTTAAAATATATCTATTTAATATATATTTTTAAATGATTATATGTTTTAAATGTATATATATGTATATATATATATATATGTTTTTATAAATGTGTATATTTATCAGTTGAATTTATTAGTCATGATATTTTTAATTTTAAATGATAATCAAATTATCTAATTTTGGATCTACATGACACATCATGAAAAAAATACCTAGAGTAGATTAGTTTTTATTTTTTTCTTAATAATCTTTAATATTTCATATATGAGTACCAATAATTTTTCTTTTATGTTTTTATGTTTAAAATATATTTGTTTATATATATATATATATTTAAATGTTTATATTTTTTTATCATATTTAGTAATTATATTACGATATTAGGTATTGAATGGATTCTAATTGAAAAAATTTACCAATAACTATTAGTGAATATGAAAAGGGAGTTGATGATTTCTTGGAATTTTCTAAACAAAATCTTCAAAACATACATTTGATTTTTTGTCCATTTGTCATCTATTTGAATACGAGATAGTTAAATTCTAGAGGAATCAAGGATCATATCATTTAATATGGTTTCAATCCAAATTATACATGTTGGATTAGTAATAGTGAATAAATTGTAAATGAAATTTCTAATGTTGATAAAAATATTTATAATGAGGCAGTGGATCGTATTAATGAATTAATTCATGATTTATGTGTTGAGAACATTGAAAAAAAAATACAATTTTTAAATGATTTTATGGAGATTCTAAGAAACCATTATTCCTAGGTTGTATTAAATATATAGTGTTATCATCAATTTTGATATTGGTTAACTTGAAAGCAAGAAATGTTTGGAGTGATAAAAGTTTCTCTAACATATATGAGATTTTAAAAGAGAAACTTCCAAAAGCCAATGATATTACAAATTCCAATTATGAAGTAAAAAAATATTATTCCCAGTGGGATTAGGGTATAAAAAGATAAATTATTTCCCCAATGACTGTGTGTTGTATATGAATGAATATGAAATTTTATCAAAATTTCATACATGTGGAACATCATACTATAAGAAGAATGAAAAAAATTAGATTTATATTTAGGTAATGACATATAAACTTTGGATAAATCAAATAATTCCTTCTAATAATCCATTCATATAATTCCAATAAAACAACTCTGATTTATTCTCATGTACCAAAATCAAATATCCTGCTAAATCAATTTGGCACCTTCCTATAATTTCTTATTTTAATCATCTATTTATAAATTCAATTGACACAAAAAGGTTAAGAAGGAATTAGCTGAATGCATATATGATGTTAAGTTATGTCCCCTTGATGAATCATCATAATGGAAGAGATTTGATAAAAAATTTCCCAATTTTGTAAGTAAAGTTATAAATCATAGAATGGGAGTGTGTACAGATGGAATAAATCCATATCAAAGACTAAATATCCAATATAGTTCATGAACTATTTTATTTTTATATTACAACTTATTGTTGAGATGGTATGTGAGTATGATATACTCTATAATACCAAATGTAAGACTGAAATAATAGACATGATACTGATTGTAGTATCAAACTATGATGCAGCTACTCAAATATAGGAGGGGGTGAATTCTATACTTTTCAAAATTCCTTTATAACTTTTAAAGATGGATATGTTTAAAAAGGTTAAACAAGGTAATTCAAAAAACCTCTAAGTTCTAAACACTTGCTTGAATCCAGAAATATGATTCTGAGAAAGAAATTCCAGAAAAGTGATTCTGGAAATGAAACTTAATGAAAGTTTACAATAATGAAGATTCTACCTTAAAACATATAGAATCTAACTAAATCAGAGTACAAATGTAAGGAAGTATAAGATAGTTATACTATCCTTAACAATAAAAATTCAGCTGAAAAACTTGTAACAAAAAAAGTAACAAGTAATAAATATTTTAACCTAAAGAGAAGGGTATCAAAAAACCTTGGATAAAGGTCCCTTAATTTATACTTTCAAGAAATTCTATCTTACCCACACCAGGGTAAGCCCTCAATATCAAGATCAGAGTCTGTTTTACTATCCACTCAAGCCCTTAACTTCAAGGTAGTTGGAACCTCTGTCTTCCTCAGTATGGAAGCCCTCAACTTCAAGGTAGTCTTCATCTCTATCTTCATATCCCCAGAATCCCTTGAATGTAATCAGCAACATTTGGAGTCGTACAAAGAAAATCTAAACAAGAAGTTCAGTACATATAAAGCAATGAAATTCTCTCTCTAGAAATAACTTCAGCAGCATGTAATCTCTAGACTGATCAACATGTTGTGGGCTCTTTCAAATGAACTCCTATTTATAGGCACGACTTCAACGATCAGCTCCCTCCTCCAATGGTCATATTTTTCCTTGAATTTCGGAGGGACCTATACACATGTCACTCAAACAACGGTTACTGAGTAACTAAAAGAACGAAATTGTTTTATAACAAAACAAGTGTAAGCATAACTAAAATATGATATTTGGAATGTAAGTAAATATGAAAGTTCAGAGTCTAACCAAAATTGAATTCGGAGTCTATAATACAGGGATATTCGGATTCTATTTTCTAGGAATTCATAACCAAAACTCTATAGAATTCCAGATTCTGATTTTCAAGGAAATTTGGAATCTAGATTCATAAGAATTCGGAACCAGAACATACAAAGTTCGGAGTCGGAGTTCATGAGAATTCGGAGTCAGAACTCATAGGAGTTCAGAGTCTGTATTAAGAGAACTCAGAGTCAGAACTTAGAAAAGTTCGTAACCAGAATTCATATTCAGAATTTAGATTTAGAAATCAGAGAGTTCGTAACCAGAATTCGTATTCATAATTCGAAGACAGAACTCAGAAATTACGTAACCAAAATTCATATTCAAAATTTGGAGTCAGAAATCAGAAAGTTCGTAACTAGAAATTGTATTCAGAATTCGGAGTCAGAACTTAGAAAGTTCATAACCAGAATTTGTAATCAGAATTCGTAATCAGAATTTGTAATCAGAATTCGTAATCAGAATTCGTAATCAGAATTCGGAGTCATAACTTAGAAGAGTTCATAACCAGAATTCTGAGAATTCGGATTCTAAAACAGAATGCTTCATATCTAGGTATTTATAGGATTCTGAGGTTTTGGTTTCAAACCAAATTTTATACTTAGAAAAATTATGATATGCATAATGAAAATAATGTAAGGTTAAATTTCCTTGGGGAAGGAAAATTTTCCTTATAGAATTAAAACACAGGGTAAAAATAGATTTTCCTTGAGATAAAGTGTTTGTGATTTCCAAAACAAGAGGAATGATAAATTCATAAGGAAACCTTAATGACTCAATCAATCTCCCCAAGTATGAAGGAATGGAAAAGTCATAAGTAAAACCTTATTGACTCAACAATATTCCTCTTTTTGGAAAGCACAAGCATCTTTACGAAAAATAATATAAGGACTTAGAAAAATTTTCTAGACTTTGAAATAAAGCTTATCTCCCTTTATTCATGGTCAATGATGAATATTACTAACTCCCCCTTAGGCTTTGGAAAAATAAGGATCATATTCTAGATTTCCAGAATGATAATTTTCATCATCTTGAGTATGGAGATCATTGTAATTGAAAAATCCCCCTTAGATAAACTCCCCCTTAATAGGGATACTTCCTCTTTACTTGTAATTCCTTTTCCTTCTCCCCCTTTTTTATTTTCAAAAAGAGTTTGAGGGAATGGAAAAAAATATGTTACCAGAAATATGAGTAAAAATATCCAAACAAAACAAGTAACCATAATTTCATCAAGATTGGAAGAATTTGTACAAGTAAAAATAGATATAACAAAATATCGGATTTGGATCTATTTTTCTTGTTTTTTCCTTGGGTATTAGCTTTTTCATGATAGTATTCAGCTTCTTTAGCTCTTTGTGATCCTGTTCTTCTTTCTTTTCTAAGGATTTGATCCTATCATATTGAGCCTTTAGATCCTCTTCCTGAGCCTTAAGCAAGTCATCTTTCTTTACCGAATTCTCTTCAATCATGATCCGGAGATCCCTTTCTGTTTTCTAACTTTGGAGAACATAATTAAACTTCCCATTCAGATCCTTAACCTCCTGAATCCAAGTATTCTTTTCAAGGTTTAGATTTTCCACAAATCTAGTTGTGAGATCCTTGATTTTTATATCTTGAGTATCAGAGGAATCCTTAACATCATTTTTAAAGTCATCAAGATTTCTCAGATCTTCGACTATATTCTTTGACCAACTCACCATTTTCTTGAAATATTTTTTGTGGGATTCATAGTTGATAAAGAGATTCTTGTGTTCAGCCTCAATCTTTATGCACCTATCCATCACCATGGATATAGAGTCTGATTTTTGATTCATGCTATGCTGGAGCATCTATCATTAGGAGTCAATTTTTGGAAAGATCAGAATGGTGTCCACTAACTTCTTCAGGGAATGAATGAAAAAATCATGTCCTAGAGCTGATGACTCAGAGTCTGACACTCTTCTAGGTTGTGGTTCTTCCTCTAGCTCAACAAGATTTTTCTTAGATGATCCACTAGCTTGTTTCTTCCTTAAAGAAATTTTGGTTGGTGTGTCAACTACTGCTTGTTTTCCTTTTTCAGTTTTCGGAATATCTTCTTCATCTGGAGACTCATGCTCACTCTTAGACTACTGAACAATCCTATCTTCAACAATTTTTTCTTTCTCAACTCCTGCCTTAGTATCCTTAGGGTGAATCAAGTGATGATTATAACTCTCTTCCTTAGATAATTTTTTCACTTCCTCATCAGCCATCTCATCAACTCTAGGGGTAGAAAGTTTTGAAGATCCATTTTGAGAAGTCCGGATTGACAGTTTTTCAGAAGCACTTTACTTCTCATGATAATCATCAACTTGCTTAATCAGATCATCAATGTGACTACTACTTTATTCCTTTTCTTTCACTTCTTCCTCAGCTTCTATCTATTCAGCAACCTTCTTATGAAATTTTTCCAGAGTCATAAACTTTTTCCCCAGTGTCTCAGGTAATGGTTCAATAAAGAAAGATTTCAGTAGTTGAATATTCTCGGATGCTACTTCAGTAGACTTCAAAAGAGATTGCACAATCTCTACCTCAAAAATCTCCTTCTTAAGATTCCTTTCTTTGGCTTGTTTCTTAATCTCTTCAGCAGCTTTCTCTTTCAATGCTTTGGCCTCTACAGGGTCTAGACCAAACTGTGGCTCCCCTTCTTTTTAGTTCTTCTTATCCTCCCACCATTTGGAAAAAACTTCATCTAGATAAGCTTTATACTTCTTGGGATTTGGAGGTGCGGTTTGAGATTCTTTAGCTTTAGGGGTTTCACCTTTATCTTCTACTTCCTTCAATTTTCTTTTCTTTATATATTTCTTAGATAGTTCAACTTCTTCATTATTTTTTTGAACAGATTCTACCTCTTCCACTGACAGATCATAAAACTCTCCTGACTCCTTAGAAAAACCAACATTCATTCTTTTCAAGGTGTCATCACTAACTAATATAACTTTTCAATTCCTCAGCTTGGAACTGCAAGGAATCTTGAAGGGCTCAAGACACCGAACAATCAACATGGAAAGTAGGGCAGTATACATGATTATCTGTGCTCTCAGATTCCCATTCTTGATATTCTCTATCATAATGAGAATATGCTTCATCAGATTGATTTTCCTTAGATTTACTAAAAAATCCAAGATATACATATCACTTTTCTTAAGAGTGTCCTTATCACCCTTTCTCGGTACAATAAAACCTTGAACCCATAACTCTAGGATCCGATTGTTGGTAGAAAAGTGAGAAATTTTTGTGGTCTTGACATCTGTAAGTCCAAGAAATTTCATAGCCTTCACTTTAACAAAACTCCCTTTAACATATAGTAGCTTGTGGGAACAAAATTCTACCTCTCCTTCACAAGATAACCATACCAGGCTAGCATCCTTGGTGTATGAAAGTGCATATGTTTTTCCATAACTCTTGAAGGAAAATTTTTCTCTACCATCTTCCTTAAAGAAACAAATTGACTCATAAAACTCTATCAGAAAATCCAGATACACAAGATCTTGAGCCCCTTGATTCAAAATGGATACACTCTCCCATCCATTAAGCTTTATATTCTTGGATATAATAGATTCATATTTTTTTAAGAAGTTCGGATGTACCAACCTCTCCCTGTATATCTGGCACTCTGCAATCAGCTTGACAATAGACATCTCTTGAGAAGGAACTTGACCAGACATTCAGAATTGAGAACTTCTAAAAAGTTTAGAATGGGATTTTGAATAGGGACAATGCTTCAACATGCAAAATCTTTGAAAACCGATGTGGGACAACCATTGGGGGTCCCCTTTATATAGGCGTTGATGTGATGATTCATCTTCCCATTTCAATCCAATGGAGGAGAATTTTCCTGATTAGATCTAACAGTTGAAATGATATCCGCAAGGAAAAATTGGTAGGATCCGATCTTTTGAGGTTTTTAAAGTAAAAAATTCAGATTTAAGGAAACTTGAATCTGAGAAATTAAAAAAAAAGAAACTTCCAGAAAATATAAGGTGATTACGAAAACTCAAGAATGAATCATACATTTTGGATTTCTAGGAAGATTATTCGTATTAAGGAAAATTATTCTTAAAGAACATTAGATTCCAAAAAACATGAGTACCAAAAAACACATAGAATTTCATTACGAAAGTTTAAAAAATGAAAAATTTTCATTACAGAATTTTCAAGTACAAAAATGTTCATTACGAAAATTTCTAGTATGAAAATCTTCATTAAGAAAATGTCAAGTATGAAAATTTTCATTACAAAAATCTGAAAAACATCATTATGGAAAATATTAAAATTTTCATTATAAAAAATATGAAAAAATTCATTACGTAAAATATGAAAAACTTAATTATGAAAAATATGAAAAACTTCATTATGAAAAACAAGATAAACTTCATTAAATGTACTCCCCCTATGAGAAGGAGTTTATTAATGTAAAGAGATTGATCTCAACATAATGTTAACAAGGAGTGACTATTGCAGGAACTTTAGCAGTGGCAGTACTGTAGGAGGTACTGTAGCAGTGTGGGTACTGTAGTAGTGCTGTTCACTGAGGGGTCCTTTGGGCCAAAAAATGGGTTTTCAAGCCTTGTATTCAGGCCACTTGGCCTTGGGCCTTCAGGATATGTAATGGGTCACCCTATACCTAGTCTAAAGATGTATTTTCTTTCAAATAATAAATTGAGGCTTCAGCCCCAACCTTTAAAAAAAGAGGATTACTTACGGTTATCATTCCTAACATCTGTTTAATGTATTCAAACCTATCATAGGGTAATGATTTTGTACAAATATCAGCAAGTTGATCTTTTATTATGAAAAATTAAAGAATGATATCTCCTTTTACAAATAAAACATTTGAAATCAAAGTTTTTCCAAGAAGAACATTGTTACTTATAACAATAGTTTCTCCCTAAGAATTATCTCCGAAAGTGACTTTTCCTCCTTTCGTCTTGATAATATTTCCAAATTAGTTTTTGTTACAAGTCATATTCCAGGAAAATCCACTATCCATGTACCATGTATTATTGTTGGTACCTTCTCTATTTTCTTGAAAATAAGAAAAAGTTAGTTTTTCGGAATCCAAGCATTCTTAGATCTAGAAATTTCAGAAATAAAAATTTTAGGCACCCACATCTTTTTAGAAAAATAGGCTTTATGAAATCCTAAGTATTGGGTTTTGCTTAAGGACCAATTTTTCCACAGTGTCCACCACATTGAAATTTAGTGAAAAAAGGAGCACTTTGTGGAACAAAAAAATTGTTACTAAAAACAGGTTTAGAACTAGTATAACCAAAACAAGAACTATTCCTTAGAGGTCAGATTTGGGAATACATTTTATCAAAATTTTCCTAACCTAAGGTAATGTTTGACAAACACCTCCTCAAGGAAAATATTTTGGATTTCAATTTGATAACAAAGATCTTGTCTTCTAAAAAATTTCATTTTGAACTAGAGTTAGGCTCGAAAAAACTTTTCTTAGAAATTACATTTTCTAGATCTTTATAAAGTTTATTCTTCTCAGAACTTACTTACTCAAGATTTTTTGAAATACTTTCAAGATCACCATTTTTCTTATCAAAATCTTTATAAAGATATGATATTTCCTTAGTAATAATAGTATTCTAGAATTTTACTTATCAAGTTTTTCATGAGTTTTGAGTTGTCAATCTCAAGGAGTTTGGAAAGCCTAGAAACGTTTTCATAGGTAGGTAAAGTATTATCTTCATCAGAATAGGATTATTCATCAGAAGAGTCATAATATTTACTATCATTAGAATTCAAAGATACATTGGTCATAGATTCAGCATTGTGTACCTTATCCATTAAATAATGATTTTCAATAGGTAGTCTGGCTATTAGACCACGATTCTTTTATCCAGATGATTCATAATAAAAAGATTCATCGAAAGAGTCATCACCACTGGCACTCTAGGTGTCATTAGCTTTCAAGACTTTCTTAGCTTTATCCTTGTAATACTTCTTTCTATTTATCTTATAATATTTTTCCTTTGTTTATTTTCTCTTATGTATAGGACAACCAGGTCTTATATGTCCAGCTCTCTTGCATTCATAACATGTGACTACTAAATCTTTCTTGTATTTTTCTATCTTCTTCTTGTATTTAGATTTAAAGTTCCTCTGTCCAGCTATCTTGTTCATACTTAGAGAAAGATTTTCTAACTCATTCTCTAAGGATTCACTTCCACTAGATTCAGATTGGATAATAACCTTCTTAGATTTGGATCTGGTAACTCTCTCAGGATTGGATTTCATATGATTAGAAGTATTTGTAAAAGTAACACTTCCATTCCCATTATTCTTCTTAACATTTTCAGAATCTATCTTAATTCTAGTCTCATGCTGAATAAGAGTTCCAAAGAGTTATTCAAGAGTAATCTAAGTAACCTTTTCGTTATCATCAATAACAGTGCTCTTGGATTCCCACTCGTTGGGAATTCTATCTATGATCTTATCAACAAGAGCTTCATCATCTAACCCTTTTTCACCCATTTATTATAAACTATTCACAATAGTCATAAATCATTGTTGCACCTTACACATGGGTTCTCTATAAGGAAAGTTAAAACCATGATATTCAGCTCTAAGCATAGCTCTTCTTGTTTCAATTAATTTGGATGTTCCAAAGAGAGTAACTTTAAGTTTTTTCCATATACTTTTTGCTGCTTCATAAGATGAAATTTGGCTATATATATTTCTAGTCATTGATCAAAGAAAAGTATTTCATACCTTATAATTCAGTTGATATTCATGCTTTTTTGATTGGTGAAGGTCCTAACTTCCTTGTCAGGGATTTTATATCCTCCAGTAAGAATAAAAAAATTATCTACCCAAGTATTTATAATTAAAGTCTTCATATGATCTCTCCAATACTCATAATCATTTCCATTAAAGATAGGTGGTCTTGTTGGATTGAGATTGTCTATAGAACCATCATTGAGTCCTACCATCTTTAAGAAAAATTTCTTTCGACACAAAACTTGTTAATAGAAAAAGTTTGTAAACAAGGAAAATATTCCTAATCAAGGAAAATAAAGAACAAAAGTATCTCTAATAAAAAATCTGAATCCAAACTATACGAATCCGAAAAACTGATTCCAGAAAAGAATGAGATGAATTCTCTTCTAAATCTAATCGTGAGATTTATTCAGATTGAACCAAAATTTTGAAGCCAATTTTTAGATTGGTTTAGTATTGAAGGTAAACTCCTCTGATACCAATTGTTGAGATGGTATGTGAGTATAATATACTCTATAATACCAAATTTAGGATCGAAATAATAGATATGATACTGATTGTAGTATCAAACTGTGTTGCAGATACTCAAATACAAGAGGGTGGGGGGGTGAATTGTATACTTTTAAAAATTCCTTTGGAGCTTTTAAATATGGATATGTTTAACAAGGTTAAATAAGGTAATTCACAAAACATCTACGTTCTAAACACTTGCTTGAATCTGAAAATATGATTCTGAGAAATCAATTCCAGAAAAGTGATTCCAGGAATGAAACTTAATTAATGTTTACAATAATGAAGATTCTACCTTAAAGTGTGTAGAATCTAACTAAATAAGAGTACATATGTAAGGAAGTATAAGATATTTATACTATCCTTAACAATAAAAATGCAGTGGAAAAACTTGTAACAAAACAAGTAACAAGTAATAAATCTTTTAACCCAAAGAGAAGGGTATCCAACAACCTTGGACAAAGGTCCCTTGATTTATACTTTCAAGAAAGTTTGCCTTACCCACACCAGTGTAAGCCCTTGATACAAAGTTCAGAGTCTATCTTGTTATCCCCACAGGCCCTCAACTTCAAGGTAGTTGTAACCTCTGTCTTCCACAACAAGGAAGACCTCATCTTCAAGGTAGTCGACACCTCTGTCTTCCTATCCTCGGAAGCCCTCGAATGTACTTGTCAACATTTGAAGTCGCACAAAGAAAATATGAAAAAGAAGTTCAGTACACATGAAAAAATAAAAGTCTCCCTCTTTAGAAATCAATTCAGCAGCATGTAATCTCTAGATTGATCCACTTGTTGTGGGCTCTTTCAAATGAGCTCTTATTTATAGGCACGACTTCAACGGTCAGCTCCCTCCTCCAACGATCATATTTTTCCTTGAATTTTAGAGGGACATGTACACGTGTCACTCAAACAATGGTTAGTGAGTAACTGAATGCATGAAATTATTTTATAACAAAACAAGTGTAATTATAAATAAAATCTGATATTCGGAATGTAATAAAATATGAAAGTTCGGAGTCTAACCAAAATTGAATTCGGAGTCTATAAAACAGGGATATTTAGATTTTGTTTTCTAGGAATTCAGAACCTGAACTCTATAGAATTCCGAAGTCTGATTTTCAAGGAAATTCTGAATCTGGATTCATAAGAATTCGGAACCAGAAATTACAAAGTTCAGAGTCAGAGTTCATGAGAATTCAGAGTCAGAAATCATAGGAGTTTAGAGTCTGTATTCAGAGAACTTGGAGTCTGAACTTAGAAAAGTTCATAACCAGAATTCGTATTCAGAATTCGGAGTTATAACTTAGAAAGTTTGTAACTAGAATTCATATTCAGAATTCAGAGTCAGAACTCAGAAAGTTCGTAACCATAATTCGTATTCAGAATTCAGAGTCAGAACTTAGAAAGTTCGTAACCAGAATTCGTATTCAGAATTCAGAGTCAGAACTCAGAAAGTTCGTAACCAAAATTCGTAATCAGAATTGATAATCATAATTCATAATTAGAATGTGTAATTAGAATTCGGAGTCCGAACTCAAAATAGTTCGTAACCAGAATTTTGAGAATTCGGATTCTAAAACATAATGCTTCATATATAGGTATTTATAGGATTTTGAGGTTTTGGTTTCAAACTGAATTTTATACTTAGAAAAATTATGATATGAATAATGAAAACAAGGTAAAGATAAATTTACTTGGGGAATGGAATTTTTCCTTATAGAAGTAAAACACAAGGTAAAAATAGATTTTCCTTCAGATAAAGTGTTTGTGATTTTCAAAACAAGATGAATGGTAAAGTCATAAGGAAACCTTAATGACTCAATCAATCACCCCAAGTATGAAGGAATGGAAAAGTCATAGGGAAACCTTATTGACTCAACACTTATCCCTAAAGATATGTATGAAGAAAAACAATTCTATGATGAGCTTGATGATTTATGGACCAAAATAGAAAATAAATAATATTTATATATATCTTTCACCATTGATTTATGAAAATTAAACTTCTATGGTAAGAAGGTGTTTATGATTTTAAAGCACTAAAAAATAATAATTTTTTTTCACTATGATAATGATCAGTATACCTAACTTTCTTAAATATGGAAACTTATCTATATATGGTGTTAAGGGAAACAAATAATGTCCAATTTTTAAATAAGATACTTCTTGTTATCACTTGAAGAGTGGATGAAAGACAATGTTCATGGGACATCAATGGTTTTTAGGAATTTATTATCATTATCATAGATTGAAAAAGTAATTTAATAGTCTACAAGAATATAATCTCCCCACCCCACAACCATATTTAGTTGAAGAATATTATATCATGGTGAAAAAACTTGATTCAAAATTTAGAAAAAAATTATTTTTGGTCTTAAAAAAATTCTTGAAGAAACAATATTTTTTTTGAACCAACTTATTAGTGATTTTTAGAGTTAAAACATAAAACTAATGTTTTTCATGTTGAGAAAAATATATTTGAAAGTTTGATTGGAAGGATGTTAGGCATAAAAGGAAAGACAAAATATTGATTAAATGTTGTACAATACTTGATATCAATGTAAATCTGTTCGGAGTTAACTACCACTATAAAAGTAAATAAAACATATTAAACTCTATCTTTTCAAACATTATATAAGACTGAGAAGTTGAATTTTGTCAGTGTCTATATGGTATAAAAGTAACCAGTGTATATTATTCAAATTTAAATAATTTTTTTCAAATAAAGGATTGTAAATTAATATGTATGAAATCTCATGACTATCATGTATTGATTCAAAAATTGCTACCCGTCATACTATGTTGTATATTGTTGTGAGCTGTCAGAAAGACTATCATCAAGTTATGTAATTTTTTCAAATCCATTTTTAGCAGTCATTGATCCAAATTTTCTAGATGAGATGGGTAATGATGATTTTGTTATACTTTCTCAACTATATGTGTGTTTTCCACCTATTTTTTTGATATAATGGTTCAACTAGTGATTGATATGGAGTGTGAGATAAGAACATGTGAACCTGTTTATTTATGTTGGATGTATCATTTTGAAAGGTATATGAAAATTTTAAAGGGATATGTTAAAAATCTATATTGACCCAGAAGCCTCTTTTATTCAAAAATATGTATCATAATAGGTTATTGGGTTCTATACTGATTATTTTTATGATTTGGAGTAGATTTGTAACCCTATATCTCAATATTGGTAGTTAATATAGAAGGCTGTTGGATTCGAGGATTAAAGATATTATTCATTCCATGTGATGAAGTGATGTAGGAACATTTATATAGATTAAATAAAAATGACGATTTCCAATCATATATATCATCACATATTTCTAAATTGAATATACAATATCCACAAAGAAATGAAAAGTGGTTGATGAGTGATCTTTAAAATATGATTTTTTCAGATTTTTAAGAGAAAATGATCATAGATATATCTACATCAAAAACATTGAAATTTTTGGAAGGGGGACCATCTTTTAATGTGTTAACATGGTAAGGTTTTTATATGAATGGGTACACATTTTAAATAAAAAACTAGATGAAAATAGTATCGTTTAGAATAGTGGTGTGATGGTCATTGCTGAAGAAGTGCATTTTTTGAATGTAAAATATAAAAAAACAATTTATCCTTCATCAATATATGTTTGAGTCCTTAAGGATATATGGGAAATTGATTATACAAAATTGTGAGTCATAGTATTTATGTGTAATTAGGTTGATAGTAATAGTGGTCTGAAACATGACGATTGTGGGTTTACACTGGTTGATTTTAAAAGATTTAATCACAATGAGGAACTATTTATCATGGAGACACATAAAAATAAGATATTTTATGTCATTTATCCATAGAATGATCTGTGTTCCACAGTTTTTCAAGGAAAATGATACCATTTGGGTTATGAGGATGATGATGAGGATGTTATTGATTTTCATAAGTATTATTCATCTATTAACTGATTTTTGGATGATTACAATAACTATAAGTTAGATATAGTGCATGTAGTAGGTAATAATCATGATGAAGTGATATGGGAAAACACTAAATTACTATCCTAATTATTAGGATAATTATTTATATTTTGTTTCTTTTTTCAAATTTAAAAATCTATTTTTAATATCTTAGATTGCATATATTTTTGTTATAACAATCATGAAATCATTATTTTTATGAAATATAAAAATGCGTGGCTCATTTTTTTTACGTAAATATTATTTTAATACTTATTTATAAATATTCATTTTTCTAATGATATGCAGGTACACAAAATTTGAATATTCTTGATTGTGTCAATAGAAGATATAGAGATATATGAGCAGTTAATAAGGTACATATGTTCTTTAAAATTATTAAATATTTAGTAATATTTTTTTAATGAAATAAAAATTTAATTTATAAAATAATCATGACTAATGATGCATCTTCAACAGTGGATAACTCTCATATTTCTATAGATAAATAAAGTTCTCAAGTTGGTAAATATGGTATTACACATTTTCCAAAACTTCAACTTACTCCTAGAGATGTGAGATTATATAATTTTTTTGGTGATAATAATAATGAAAATGGATTAAATTTAGTTCAGTTTATCATTTATATATCAATTAAAATCCTATACATGATTAAAATTTTATTGCATGATTGGAAGTTCATTGAAAGGATGGCGAAAAAACATCTTTGAGAGGCTGTGATGGTAAAATATCTCAATTAATTTATTTTATCTCATTTTTTAACATTAAATATTTTAAATGAATTATATTTAATTTATTAAATTATAGATGACTATAAATATTGAAGAAATGAAATCAGTTAGGAAAAGGTATCTATCTTTAGCGAAGGATTAATACAAAGATTTTAAAACAAAATTAAAGGGAAATTATTTTTTTAGAATGAAAAGGTTGAAATCCCACACCTCAAGAATGAGTTTATATACAGATATATGGAGAAAATTAGTTGATATCTGATATGAATAAAAATTTCATGTATGATAATTATTTTATATTGTAAAATTTATTAAATATTTATCTAATTACATATTAGTTTATTTTTATATAACTTACCTTTAAGAGATCTCATCAATATGTCTAGTATCAAAGTGTATACCCACATACTTTATTACATTGAGGGTTTCAATTATTGGATCAGAAAATGATGGAAGAAAAATTTGAAGCATTAAGTGCTTGATCTAGTAGTTCTTCAGAAGAGGTATAGTTTGGTCCTCTATCTACTCCCACTCGTAATGATAAAATGTAAATGAGTGAGAAGAAAGAAAAATGAATTGTATCTTTCAGATCAAGCATGGACTTAGCTAAATGAATTGAAAGTAAATATTTTTTTTCAATTCATTGATTTTTTTTATATTTTAAATTTAAAACAATGATATAATAATTTCATTTTAAATTTCTGGATTACCTTCAGGAGAAAGTGAGCTAGGGAACCTTTATCCATGAGGTTAGGATAGATATACTAGATACTATTTTATGAAAGAAAGATCTCTTAGGACTTTTAGGAATATATTGGGTGGGTGTTAGTATTAGTAATGTTTTTGTTAATCAAAATAAGCATTAAAGTAATATATAAATTGATTCCTTAAAATTGGAGCTGAAATAAATGAAGTAGTCTATGGGCGATCCAATTCAATCCGTTATGCAAGCTATATTTGAAAAATTGATGAGATAATCACAACTTGCACAGCCTAATTAGCCTACCTAGCTGGACCAGTCTTCCTAGCATTCCCTGTTGGATGCGTAGCTTGTACAAACTTCTCACCTAGACCAGACCACCCAACTATCCTACTCAGATCTTCCACCTCCTCATTCAGACCAAACATTATATTGTGAGTTGTATTTTGAACATCCTCATGATCATATTATAGAGTATGAAGTCATAATTTTTTGGGGATTCTTTACACAACTAGAATATGAAGTTTGGTTATGTTAAAGTATTTGTGTATGATATTATTGATCATTATTTTCCACTACCATTTCTTATTTATGATGTTACCAGAGTTTGGGATTATGTGGGTGAGTTTTTACTTTGGCTGGATAACCTTTTTCATTATATTTTATATGAGTTATGCATTATTTATAAATATTAATTACATTTGATTAAGAATTAATTATAATGTTATTGAAATTTTGTTTTTATAATATTATCTAAATTTAAAAGAAATGATACAAATGGAAGAAAAGGCCCAGGAACCAACATCTGTAGAAACTTATATTTCTGATGGGATAAATATATTATCCAAAAAATTTTATTCATTGGATAATTTATATGAGTTTTAGATGATGGATAAAATATATGTAAGAGATGATTAGTTGAGAATATTCAAAAAATAAATCATGGATCTGATAGAGATTATAGAGCTCAACATTCATTCGTTATAGTTGTTTTCCATGTAAGTAAATTTACGATTGAGTTTTAAATTGTCTTTAAATAAAAATTATTTTAAGTGACATATTATTTTTCTTATTTAATTAGGTATCTATCCAAACTTCTCCTAATAAATTATACCAATAGTGTTTATGGACTTTTGGATCTAGAATTCATTTCAATTGTTGTGAAATATGCGAAGGATGCTTATAGAGTTAAATATAAATATGAGAGTTTATCAAAAAAAATATTAGATATGGGGTTCTTACCATTCCTTGATGGGTAAGAACACTAATATAATTATGAATTTTTTTCACTATAATGTCATTAATTGCGAACATTATATATTGTAGAAGGAATTGGATGTTAATCAAATTTTTTACTAAGTGAATGCACTTTATACTGGTTATTCTTTTTATTAAGCCATGTTCGTAAACAATTTAGCACCATGTTAGACAATTATGTTTTCTTCTTTTCTATAAGTTCATTAGTTTTAAATTTATTATATATACATTATTTATTTGATGATATATATGAAAATTTATTTCATAGATACAATTTAACAAATATAACATGTCGATAAAGAATCCCAATCCAATCCAAAATGTGAAAGTATAGGAAAATATTTTTATATTAAATAATATTTTTATTATATATATATATTTAAATATATGTCGGTCTTTAATATCATGTTAATGTTTTTTAACCTCAGTGTCATCATCCAAAAAGACGAATAAAATGTGGTTAGTTTGTTTTACAATTCAAGTATGAGATATTCATAGCTGACTTATAGACTGATTTTCATAAGTTATGTTAATTATATTAACTATTTTATTCTTTATTTCATAATATTCTGTTTTTAGTCTTTTAATATTTAATGATATTTTCTACATTCAATTAAACTGAGTCATATATGAATGATGAACTCTCCCATATTTTATCCTTATTTTTGAACTACTTTTTATGTATGGTTATGATTTAAATTATCAAGTATATTTCATTTAATGTTTATTTTTAATATTATAGTTTTCTAAAAAAGTGTTCAGAAATTAATAATTTTGTTATAATATGTGTTTGAAGTTACTAATTTTAATGGAATACTTCAACAAATCCCATTTATTATTATGTTATAATATATCACGTATGTGTTTTTTAATTCTAGTTTAAAATATTATTAAGTATTTTTTTAATTAAGATGTAAAATATTGTTTTTATAGATTTTTACTCCTCCTACCTATGATTTTTTATGTTTTATTTTATATTATAGGTACAATATTTTTTTAATATATTTAATTATATTTTTAAAAAAATACTCTCAATGTTTTTTTCCTTTAAAACTAATGCCAAAATTGTTCGACACCATATTTTTGTATAAATCGACTCCTAAGACTAGATTTCTGGAGGTCATTGACATGGATTTCCACTGAAACCAATACTGAATATGGATTTTTCTGAGTCCATCAGCATCATTTTTCACCAAAAACATTCCCAATACCGATTTTTTAGAGTTTTGTTGCGTCATTTTTGTGAAAACTGACGCAGAATACCTATTTTCTAGTGGTATTTGGTGTTGTTTTCTTTTGGAGAAATTTACACTGATATTGTGAAATTTCATTATTTTTGTAAGCTTTTATTTATAAATAACTACTTATATTTAATAGTTTTTTCATCTTCAATTTTTTGAAATGTTTTTGGTGTCAGTTTAAAAAAAACAAATGCTAAAAAAGTTACTTATAACATTGCCTTCATAAACATCCATTAAAAAACTACCTTAAAATTAAATAAAAACCAATGAAAAAAATATTGGTTCACTAGTGTGTCCAACATTTTCATATAAAATTGGTGATTTTATTTCACCTATAGATATTTATTTTTAACTAAATTCATTAAATTATAAAAATAGTTTAAATTGGAAAATATAATAGCCTTAATCAAACTTGATGAATTATTTTTATTATGTATCTAATTGAAAGATAGTATTCCTAATTAAATAATGTCTCTAATTAACTATAGTCTAATTTTAATGTGTTTAGTGATACCATTGAAAACTAAATTTTTATATAGGTGTAAAGCATATTAACTATTAGAGTAAAATGTCATAAAAGAACTACTTAATGAATGTTTAGAATGCAAAACACTAAACTATATATTTTATTTGACAGCCTCAATTAAGGAAATATATTCTGGCTCATTGGTTAATAGAATCACCTCCAAAATTATATTACACATCCATGAATTGGGGAATCGATAACTAATAAAAATATGGCCTATGAGGGACTTTTGATTATCAATATTTCATGTATAATTAGAGAAAAAAAGTTGCATTTTTTTTAGTATAAGTATATATAAAATGTATATAGACACTTTAGATGATGGTGAAATGTTTTTATAGATCCATTTCAGGGAATTAAAATATGTTCTTCTTGGGGTTTCCATAAATCTAGTGTGGGAATAGATAGAAAATGCAACATCACATTTGGTTCATATCATGGCATGTATGATGTTTCCAACAAATTTAGCAGATGGGGTGTTAGACATGTTATAAATATCCTCATTAGTAGTATGTTACTAAGTTAGATATAGTTTTAAATGCTCTGCAAAAGGAAAATTAACCAGTTTTAACATGTTTCTCTTTAACAATTTTAAATTAGAATAATGTTGAGATATGTATTGACCTTTATTTCATCAATACCAAATTATTTATATTCCCACAATTTTCATAGCATTCCTAGGTTAATTCATTTTTAAAGTATTATGAAATTTTTATTTAAAAATAGTGTTGTGCTTCATATCTTTTCATATGATCTTCATAGCATCTATATACAATAACGAAAAAAGAATTAAATTCTAGACAGTTTTAATGTATAGTGATACATATTTTTAATTCTATTAAAATTATTATCAATCATGAATTTTTTAAAATTTCTATATCACTGAAGAAAAGATTGGTTTTAACCTTACAAAGACTAATTTAAAACACATAATTTATTGGGTTTAAAATCATTCATATAACTATTATGAGTTTTTAAGTACATTTTCTCAAGAATGTAAACCATGACTTCTCAGGAATATCAATATTATAAAACAAAAATTCATATAGACCTAGTCAATATGAAATTCATGGAATGCTATAAAACCATATAGTAATCAGATGGATGAGTGTTTGATTATAGTATATAAGATTTCATACTAATCAATTCCTTATATTTATAGGAGTCCTTTTTCTATAATTCATTCAAAAAAAATGTATTTTATTATCTTCAAAATTGTATTCCTTTTTCTAGAATACCCACATACATCTAGTTACTTTGTCATTAAATCTATTACTAACAATAGATAAATTTCTATTTTTAAGGAATTAATTTCATCATCCATGGAATATATCTAATTATTTTAATATATATATATTTAATTAATTCATTTTAACTATAGTAATCCTTATAATCATGGTCAATGGAAATATGGGGAAAAAAAAATTATATATTATATTAGAAAAAATGAGCAGGAGGCATGATGAAACCCCTATTATTGTATTTGGTTAGTCAGTATAAACTAGGTTCATTAGAAGTCTCATTATATGAAACAATATCTAAGATGGCCTATGGTTAGGTTTTAGGATAAATTTTAGGGAGAGAGGGATTGATTGGAACCTTAAACAAGGCTAGTATATTAGTATCAACACACCTAGTTTGTGGTTACTGATAAGTATCATCGATGAGAGACATAGTTTTAGGATAAATGGGTCCATGGAACAAGACATCTCAACTCAGTATACCTTTTTGGTAATTAGGTTTATCAAACCATAGTTTATACACTTTAACCCCTACAAGTTAACCAATGAAAATGAATTTGAGATATCTTGTAATAGGTTTATTATTTTAAACATGTTCAGAAATTTTCACCCAAAAACACTCAAGTGATTATAATAGGGGTCAATTACACCACAATTCTTGATGAGTCTTAAATGGATTAGTAGTTTAAGCTTATATATTAATAAGGTATAATATAGTATTAATTACCTCATATAAAAATTAATTAGTAAGTCCTGAGTAGGAAAACATGTTATGCACCCACTCCAATATAGTGTTGTTTATTTTTTTGACCTTCCCATTCTACTAAGCATTCTCCCTAACAGTATGGTTTCCAACTCTGCCTTCATACTTATAATTTTATGAAGTTTAATGAAAATAATTCTAAATCATTAATTAATATAATATCCATTACTGTACATCCAATTTGATTTTCAAAAGTTATTTCCATTTATAGAATGATTAAAAAACATCATTTTATTAAGAATATAAATCCAAACATTTATTAAAAAATCATCATTGAGGATCAAAATGTATAAGTATTCACCATGAGAGAAAATTATACAAGAACCCCATAATCCTGAATGAATATATTCTAATGGATGACTATCCTTAAAATAATACCTATTAAAACCAACACATTTGATTTACTGAGAACCGAATCCTAAGAATAAATTTTTGTTATGTGTAATATCATTCAATAGTACATGTCTATTTAATTTCTGAAAACCCATATTACTAATATTCCCCAAACTCATCTGATATATCATAGTATTATCAGTATTTGTAACCTAGATACTACTTATCTATATATGGTGAGTATTCACATCAAAAAAATTGAGCTTATTATTAAGGGATCCATGAATTAATTCTCTAGAAACTTTTAATATCTTATGGTAATAATATCTGGATTTGAAAGTATATCAGTTATGGTCTAAAACACCTTGTGAGATAAGATTCCTATACTGGTCAAGGACCAACCTTTGATCAAGGTAACAACTAAATGATCATGGAGCTCTAACAAAACTGAGCCTCTAACCTAGAAAAAATACTTACTATTATTTTTAATAATAACCTCTCCATATACTATCATAGATAACTTAATAATGTACTCTCTATCTTGAGACATATGGAATGAACCACAAGAGTCTATCACCTAATTACTTGATAAATCATGTGTAGATAATTTAATCACCTTATCACTATTATAACTAGAATCAATAAATTATGAGACTAAATTGGTTCATCAGGTTTTGGATCCTATTATTTTTTGGTCATGAATAATTATAGACTTGTATGTACTAATTTTACACAATTGTAGTTGGTAAAATTGTTAGACACACGTTTATATCTATTTCATCTAGGATGATTGCTATTATTATTATTATTACCTTTATTACCATATTTATTCATCCCTCTATTCTAAGACGAACCTCTAGTAAACAATCTATCCACCCGAACTTTACTTCAGGTTTATCTATAAGTCCATTGTGAATTCACATACATAGTAATAGTGATTTTAAGTCTTCTAGGGTTAAATAGCCACAACCATACATCATTTTTTCAATATTAATACTATATCAATAGAAATAAAAATAATCATGGATTAGTATTCATTAGAAAAAAAGACACTTATATTAGAAAAATCAAGTATTATATTGTTAAATTCATCATTATACACTTTAATAAAATGACGATGGTCAATTTTAAAGGTAAAAATTATATTATTTTTTATAGATGAACAACAACTGAAGCAGTTATATATAATTTACATGTTTTAACCAAATTCTAGAAGATGAATACTTCTAAGCTACCTTCCTAAGTACTTTATCACATAGGGATAATAAAAGGGATCTACAGAATTTATCAAATACATTAAAAAATACATATGGATAAAAGGTAATAGTTTTTTACCTCATTAGATTGACTGATTATAGTTTTCTTAGTTCCATATAATGCATAAATGAGACACTACTAGATAATCATGTCTCTCATCTTGATTATCCACTCTATCAAATTTCACTATATCATAATTATAATATTTCATCATTTATTTTGAATCTTTGATAACTAGTTTTTGTGGACAGTGTTATGCACACACCCACAAGACTGACCAAAGAATTTTGAATGATTTACCAAATTGTATTAAATTTATTTTATAGAAAATAATTGATTATAAAAATATGATAATTGTAAGAAACAAAAGAAATCATGGAAATTAAAAAAGATAAATAATAAAAATGGAGAAATTAATACCATGAACATACAAATAAGAAAGAAGTAATTGGACATGGGGAATTAAAATGCTTCAAATAATTGTGGTATTATTTGCACTATAACAACACTAGCCACTAATATGTTTTATTTATGAAAAAACAAAGTGTGTATGTGAAACAGTCCAGGAAATTCCATTCAAGAAGAGAAGGACTTTGAGAACTAAACATTGAAGTAGTAAAATAATAATGGGATAGATATATGGATTGATAATTTAACATTTTCTAGGATTTCATTATGGAGGTTTCAAATGGAAAAGAGGATACACTTGTATATAAATCGTGAATTAATTTTGTGCATCACATGGTTCTACAATGGGGCCTTGTTTATCAATATTTGATGTAAATTTTTATGATAATGGAATGTCATTTAAAAATACACTAGGAAAAGAACATGCATCTCAAGAGGATGCACATCATATTCTCAGAACACTTTATAGGATTTATCATAAGATATCACCTAGGTTTCACCAAATTAAATGAAGTCACGAGACATGGAAACTAAAAATTGATTGATTATAGTGGACAGGGATAGAGAACCATTCTAACATTAAAATAAATTTTACACTAATCTAATGATTTAAATTATAAATCTTCCAATAGTTGTTCATTCAAAGGACCAAAAGGTTTAGAGTCTTGTATATTCTCTATATAAATATATTATTTTACTAAATGTGTGATAAATTATCGATAATCATTATCTTTAGACCTTTTCTAGAAAGCTCACATGACATAATCATCTTCAAAACCTCGGGTTTGGAATTATAAGAAAGTGTTGAGTTTAAATTATATATAATGAAATGATATATCATAATATATTAGATCATTAACATGAAAGAGATGATGAGTAATACATAAATATTATAATAAAATATTAGAATAACTTAAGTAATAATCATGAAACGTGTAAGAGTAAAATAAGTTCACAAAAACATCATCAAGGAGTTATAAAAGACATGAAATTGCTCAAACACATATCAATAATCATATAACTGATGAGCATGTCATAAAAGTTTAAAACACTTTAAAAATAATGCATAATCATTAAGAAATATAATTTTATAGAAATGAATTTCATCATGATAATTTAACATAATTTGATGAAAAATATGGAATTGTGGCACAACTATCATCTTAAAAACATTATAATAATAAAAATACATGTCCCATTTTGTGATTTGGATAATCCTCTCCTATACCCATAGGGTTGTGATAAACCCCATTGTGCGTCCCATTAGATTGGGGATAAATCCTCTCATGAAACCTTTGTATTTGGATAAATCCCCTTGTATTCCCTTTGTCTTGGGATAAATCCTCCCATGTACCCTTTGGTTTGGGATAAATCATCCCATGTACATCATTATCTTTGTATAAATCCTCCCGTGCTCCACATAGGATTGGGATAAATGCTCCCATGTACCATTTTGATTGGGATTAATCCCTCTTCGTACCAATTTAATAACATGAGTAATAAACATAAAATAATGAATTAGAGGGAGATATAGAGCCATAACCATCATCATAAATACACACTCATGCTATAAAAATAATCAATCATAGTCATATATTAATGAACCATGGGAGAAGTAATTAGTTTCAGAAACATTAAAATGGAAATAATACACTTTTTATAAATAACCAATAGAAATAAAATGATTTTTATAAAATATCCCAATGGTATAAAATAAAATCATGAATTAAGTCATTTGAAATTGAAAACATGATCTCTAAAAATAATCACATAACATGAATTAAATAAATCATAGGATATCAATACTATCATTTTACAAAAACAGTCATATCATAATAACATATAGATGGTGATTAAAATATCACTCTATAAAATATAAACCTCATAGTGTAAATAGAATTAAAAATTAAAAAACTTCAAAAAAACCTTTTAAAACATTGATGTTATAAATGTTTTAAAAAATATTGAAGGGAATAAGAAGGATTTCAAATACCTTATTTCCAAATAAAAAATACATTAAAATCAATTAAGGCTTCAAAATGTAGAAGTTATAATACTCTAAAAACTATTAATTTTAAAATAATATTTCACAATGATGAATTTAAAAATAAATAATTATTTCCAAATGGGGAAGTAAAAATACTTTGAAAATTTTTAATTTTAAAAGAAAATTCAATAATGGACACTTGAAAAATATAGAATATTTTCAAAAATAGTAGTGAAAATACTTTAAAAGTTTTACTTTTTATAAAATTCATTAATAATTTAACCTTAAATAAGACATACTATTTTGATAAAGGAAAGTGAAATTACTTTTAAAAAGAATCTATAATAATAGAAACATGAATAAGACATTATGATTTCAAAAATTTGAGTAAAAATAATTTGAAAATATTTAATTTTATAAATAATATTTTATAATGGATATTTTAAAGGGATATAATTTTTTTAATAAGGTAAGTTAAAAAACTTTTAAAAATTTACTTTTAAAATGAATTGTTAATAATGGAAACATGAAAATATAATAAAACATTAAAAAAAGGAAAGTTTAATTAATTTTAAATATTTTACTATTAAAAAAATATTTAATAATAGAAACATTAAAATAATATAAATTTTATACACAAAAAAGGTTGAGTGGATGAAGAAACCATTTATATTTAAGGGTTAGAAAAAATTGTTCAAATATTTATAATTAACATTGTTGAAAACCCACATCACATAAAATATTTTAAAACATCTAATTTAAAATTATTTAAAGAGAAAATTAATTTTACGATTGATATATAGAGGAAAATAAAATGAGAGTATCTTTATATTGAATGAGAATAAAAATTATTTATATGGATTATCACATTTGAGATATCTCAATTTATATAAAGAAGTTGAAAATAACTAATTTTAGATTCAGTAAAATTTAAATAAAACATCTCTAATGAAATTAAACACTAAATTAAAAATATAATACATTGTATGAATAATTAATTCATTATATAATATATCTTATAGGTATTATACAACCCACATAAATAAAAATAGGCGTGTAATAAGAACAATGTCTCAATGTTGGAAAATTGAGACAAAATGAACAACTATAGTTTATAACATATGAATATAATAATGAAACTAAAATTATTTTA
Source organism: Viscum album (assembly GCA_963277665.1). NCBI lineage: Eukaryota > Viridiplantae > Streptophyta > Magnoliopsida > Santalales > Viscaceae > Viscum > Viscum album. Next base: position 1,751,760,901 of record OY728155.1, on the reverse strand, counting down.
TTATTATGGTTATAATATAATTTATAGACTAACATTTAGAAGAAAATATTTAGTAATATATAATACTTATGCTAAAGACTTGATTTTATAATAGAAGTTCCCTTGAAATTGAATGGCTTCATCTCACTATGCGTGAAGATGGGATTATTTTTTAGAGAGGGTAAAAGTGATATATAAAGGGGGTATTTTCAAAGAGGATATAAGATGTTAATTGTATATTGGAAAGGGTGTAAGTTATATCCTTTTATAAGAGGGGAAAAGGGAAATTTTGGAAATACTCATCATTTTTCAATAATTTTATGAAACTATTCAATGGTCAATGGCTAAAAATAGGAAAAAAGTTGAGTGTGAGAAAATATAAAGGTGAAAATAATAATGATGAATTATTTTTAATAAAATTAAACATTTTTATCCATTTTCCCAAAGAAAAACTCATTTTACCAATTTTACTTATTATCAGGGTATCTATTCTTAAACATAGTAATTAATTATGTTAACTAATATTAAAACTCAACATATTAACTAATTTGAAACTTATAGTTTTAAATTTTATGATAATATTTAAATATAAATTTTATAAATGTGTGGAACGTTAATTTTAAAATAAACACACTTATTTGGGTAAAATAGTTTTTAGAAAAATGGATTTTTTCAATGTTATATTTATATGAAAGATAAATTAATAGTATTAATGATCTCATAAAATATATTGATTTAATAAATATAAAATGAATGGTATGATATTTTTGTGGGAAGACACAATTAAATATCACCATTAAAATAATTCATTTAAATAGAAGACTAAAATAATTTTTTATTGAAATGACATTTTTATTGAGGTCAAAAAAATAACATGGTGGAAATAAACTCATGTAATATATTAAAAATCATCAACTCCTTAAAAAATATATTTTATTACATGAAATATTTTTTAAACTTTTATGATATGATCAAATAGTGATAATGTTTTTAAAACTATATTTTGGACTAACAATCATTCTTTTCAGAAAAAATTGAAATATTTTTCCTATGTAAATTTTGATGACCGAGTTTGTAAAAGAAATTTATATTAAATAATTTTTGTTTTTTAATTTGAAAATTTTGTTTTTGAAAAAATATTCAATATAAATAAAATTACTTTTATTATAACCTTTTTAAATATTGACACACATTCTTTAATCTATTAAATGTAATAGCTATTAATGGAATACCATATTAGTATTTATTTTAAATTTATTAATTGTTAATTATTAATGGGTTGAAGTTTTATTTCATTGGGTGTAGAATGTGACGCATGTGACAGAAAAAATACATATTTTAATGGATACAAAATCTAGGTTCATTGTATTCTCTCCACTAAAAAAACTATATCCCATAAATTTTAATAGTAATTTACTAAATAAAGAAGGTAATATATCAATGAAAAAAAATGTATTTCTTCTACTCTGATATACACCACATTACCCTTAGTGAGAATTAGAAACTACTTATCCCAAATATAATTATAAAAATTTCTTAGGGGTATAACCTTCACAGTTTCATTTACTTGACCATGATTCAAATAAATAATAAATCCAAAAATTTTATGATAATATCCAAAAGATTTAGTTTATATGAATATGAAAGCATAACTGTGTGATTTCTTCTCTAATGACACCATCATTTGAAACTATGATACTTTCATTTCAACTATTATTTGATTTTTTAATCATATAACTCTATTTATACTACCAATGTTACATTAATATGTGTTCCCTCATACATATCTACCCAATTAATCAAGGTAAATAGAAAAAAATCATTCAGAGTGGTTTGTAAAGAGCCTGGGATCAATTGAATAATATTACATGGTATTTTCAAACTAGGATTGTAATTAAGAATATTTTCCATACACCAAGTGATGATAGAATTAATACCCAATATTCCCTATTTAGGGTTATTTCCCATAGGTACAACCAGACTAGAGCCTGCATCCAATTATAGTATCATATAAGGGATGTAATTTATTAGATAACAAAAAAATATCAAATTCATGAAAACATCAGGGTTTTGTCCGATACTTAAACACATCCCTTATACTTTTTTATAGGGTTTTAAATAAAATTATCTAAACGAATCTATAAAAATTACAAAACTATTGTCCAAAATAACAATTCCATACTCTGATATATACTATAATGAACCATGCAAAACATAACAAAAATAATACATTAATATAATGATTTAGTTTATATATACTATAGAGGTGACACATTGAAAGGACCAAAAGGATTAGGGTATTTGAAATTGTTGGTCATGTGTTGATCTAACAATTTCATTAATTTTATTTTGATTTTGATTCTCAAAACTCCCATGTTTTTGTTACAAATGAAGATAATTTTTATAGATTTCAAGATAATTATTATTGGAATATTTTTTTTCTAGAATTATTTTCAATTTTAATATAGAGGAAGATTATTTAATTTCGTAATATATAATTATTTTGGATATGTTTTTATGAAGTTTGGAAACAATGTTTATATCATACATTTTTAAGAAAAATGTATTTTTTGTGAACCATTATTTTTGTAAAGAACTTTAATTTTGAACCCTATATTTGAAGTAAACATAGTTTTCAGGAACCCTATATTTTGAAGATATCCTATTTTTTAATAGATTATGTATGGGTTGTTAAACCTAATTTTAGAATAAATCCTACATTTGAATAGATAATTTATGGTTTGTCTTCCCTACTTTTTATGTTTATCACTATGTAGAGCAACCCTATGTTTGACTTAGTCAAATAAAGAGTTTGTAATTATGGATTATTTTCATGATTTCTACAATGGTTTCATGGGATTAAATATATCATTTAAATCTATTTAAATAGAAATTTAATGGATTATTTATAACATATTAAATCAATCATATTTCTAAGTAATTTTTTTGATTTTCTATGAATGTTCAAATTAAAATTCCAATCTTGATGCATGGTTTTATTATTAGGACTATTCAAATGATATTTCTTGATTTGTTTGACCTGAATAAATTTGAATATCTTTTAGAATACATAGTGTTTCTTTATCTCAAAGTAGATTTAGATGATCATTTGGAAATAGTAATATTTCATCGACTATAGTTCACTAAATAGCTACACTTTAGAGAGATACATGTTTTCGTTTTCATAAATTTCATCAATGTGTTGTTGTTTAAATTATATCTCTTTGTTATCCATTTACCACATTTTGATAAATTACAAATTAGAGATACATTTTGGAGACATACATATTTGATCATATGATGATTATTTTCTCTAATTCTATTTAAAGAAAACATGTTCTTTTTTTGAAGATTATTTTCCTATTACTATACATTGTTGAATATATTTTTATCTTTGAATGGCTATTACAAATGAAAGATGAACCTATTACAAAAAATATACATATCATCTATTTTTAGTTGAACTATCGACTACTCATACCTGGAGTTTTAGCTTATTTTACTAATATGTGGATATCTGCATTCCTTATAAATGAATTAGAAGGCCATATAAAATCCTAACTATAAAACTGCCAATAGTCTACACTAAAGGGTAGAGGTCTCCAGATAATAGGACCTCCAAGTGAAAATCTCCAAGATCATGGAAAGAGAATTGGTAGAGTGGAGTATGGTATTTCTATTCCATGAACCCCTATACATCATTGTGTGTTGTTATTTACTTATTTATTTCCCCTAATCTCTCTTCTTTTAGAGAGAAGGAATGAATCCCTTTCATCAAAAGAGGGTTGTTTTAAATTTTTAGAGATTTTAAATGAACACAATTAAACCCCAACCCTCTTTTTTATTCATATCTTCCATTATGACACAACAATTGGTATTAGAGAATGTTCTCCATTGGATATATCTCATTTTAGAAATACCTGATGATTATCTTTTTTCTATTAAATTCTAACAATTGGTACCCAAATAAGTGCTCTATTTATATATTTTTCTATCTAATAAAAAATGAAAATTCTTTGGTATCTTCTTGATACTAATAATAGGTATAAACGCATGGTGTTTGGTGAATATTAATTTCAACTCTAACATGCCTGAGTTATAATATCCAATTGAAGAAAGTCTCAATGGTTTATCTTATAGAAGGTATGTCTATGATCTATGTACATTATTATAATGGTGATAATTATGGATAATGGAAGGTAAGAATGATAGTTAATTTAAAAAACCTTGGTATAAGTGTTTATTTAAATATAGTTAAGATTTAGGAAATTTATAATGAAGATCTGGAGAATTTGAATGATACTCAAGAGAAATATTATAATCTTAATTAAAGATATTTTAATTATATTATCTATGGTTTAGGATCTGATGAATTTAATCGAGTTTCTTAGTGTGCTAATAAATATGAGATATGAAAGACCATTTATATTTTTGATAAATAAATTGATGATGTTAGAAAACTAAATTAAACCACTATAAAATTAAAATATTATACATTTAGGATGAATTAATGTGAATAAATTACTTAAATGAATGGAATATTGATAGATGTTGTCAATGATGTTGCTGTCGTGGGAGAACCTGTTCCAAAACCAGATCTGGAATTAAAGGTACTTAGGGTTTTACCTTTAAAGTGGAATGGAATATCTTATGCTATTCAAATATCCAATCAATATAATATTTTAAGACATAAATATTTATTGTAACATTGATGTTTTATAAATCTAATATTCAAGCTGATGATGAAAAACAAGATTTTATTAAAATGAAAAAAATATACACTTAGAGTTTCAATGCATGACTATTCTGATTCAAGACATATAGATCCAATTGAATATCAATATGATCTTGAACAAAAATTATAAATATACACAAAAGTTAAAAAAATAAGTTAAATAATAATGAAGAAAAACAAATGAGATGATATTAATGAAGGAAGAAGGGTCAAATAAGATCTAATTTTTTTCTGTTTAAACCTAAAAGGAAATATAGTTACCAAGGGATTAGACAGAAACTCGTTAAGGATAACTGGATTTCCTATGATGCTTCATTTAATTAATCCACTATAAATAATGAATATAATCAGGAAAATAAATTTGTAAATCTATGTTTTATGCCTCATGCAGATGGGGAACAAAATCTCAAAGTTCTAATTTAAAAAATCTCTCATATGTTGAATATTTAAATAAAGAGCGTAAAAACATAAAAATATCATTATTAGATTTCTACTAATGAAGAAATTTTGAAAAATATATTTTCAATTTAATATCAAATTATTAGAAATGGTATTATCTTTTTTATGAAAATAAAACTAAAGAACTATTAGACTAATTTGATAATTTAATGAAATCCTCAAACATTATTATCAAGGGGGAAAACTATTGAAATCTAATTATTGTTAAAAATAAAGTTAATAATAAACGTAATCTTAGGATTGGTAGTGATGGAGAAAACCCCAAATTATATATTAATTATTTACTTCATATTTCAAAAAGAAAGAGAATATATATTGTTTAATGTTTTCATTGCGAAATAATAAAACAATATTCTAATGACTTTTATTTTAGAAAATTTCAATTATTTTATGTTAAGAATCATCATTATTTGAAATAATTTCCTAGATTTAATTATGGGGACTCTTATAAAAAAACAAAATTGGTTCCCTAAATCATAAGTTTCTGATACTTCCTAGCCCATAATCATATGGGTGCTGAAAGAAACATGTATTTGATATTTTTTAGATATATTCCATCGAACACCATTGTTATATTTATGAGTGGCTATTTGGGAAAAGAATATTTAGTCTATTTACAATAAAATTTAAATTAGTTTATTAACTAAAAGGAAATATCTTTAAATATGGAGCTATTAAAATCCTGAAATTATTTCATTTTATAAATTAAATATTTTATATTAGTGTAGAAAAACATTAAAATGTTTTATCTTTTTACACTAAATTTAATTATTCACATGATTAAACAATTAAATACTTTCTCACTATATTATTTTATTTAATGAATCAATTTTTTTGAACTATTTTGATAAAATCATTCCTACAATTGAAATATTTTATAATAACTACATGACATAATTTCATGTACTAGAATGATATATTTTGATCTACGAAAAAATTGATAAAATATTTTAATATGTGTAACTTATTTATAAACTTTTTATTCTTTTCAAACACCTTTTTAGTTAATTAAATAATGTTATATATATATATTCTTATGACTAGTTTTATAGAAGAATATATAATTATGGGGGATTGTGTAGTATTTCTTGTATTAATTTAAATTTCATAAAGAAAGATAGGTTTATTTAATTTTAATGGAAAAAATGTATTCTTAATTAATCATTTATTTTATGAAACTTGTTTTATTTGAAAATTTATTTTTCTCAGAAATTTTATTTTATTATTTGAAGATATTTTTATAAAATAATTTTTTTCATATAACAAACATTTCTAATGTAAAATAGCAAGTGATTAAACTGTTTTTTTTTATCTGAATAAACCGAATAATCACCTACAAACCATTAGGATAAAACTATTATTCTTTCTTTAAACTGAAATTATAACTCTTGCTTAAATATTTCAAACCTCTCACCATACTTATTTTCTATGTTAATATAAAAGACCTCTGATAAAGTCAGTCTGATATGCTAGATGAGACTAAAGCTCTCTAGATCTGAAACATACCATCCTCAAATTCTAAGTGTTCACCATCTAGAACATTTATTATATGGTTATTTTTTGTCTTCTTTTTTTGGATAACAATTAGTCTCTTTATATAAATATTATCTAGAAACATTTTATGTAAAGGTATATAAATACATTATTTTAGTGAGAATTATCAAATATATAGTGGTATAATTCCCTCTGAAAATTATTCATCCTATTATGATGAGCCATTTTGGATAAATCATTCTCTTTATAGTGTTGTAGAGTTTCTTTCTATGTTTAATCTTAGGGAAATAAAAGTAGTGATACTGTATGAATATCTAAAAAGGTTAAGCAAGTCATTTGAAGATATGGAAAACTCATCTATTTAAAAAATAGAATATTAATCTACTCAAATGAATTATCAAATTATTGAGGAAATCACAATATCAATAGATTATTTTGAAACATTTAAAGTGGATATGGTATGAAAAATTGGGTGGATCTATAACACCTTGAGTTCTGTTAATTTTTTTAAAATAAATTAAATTTATTTGATATATTCTATGACATGAAACACCAAGTCAATAATTTGTTAAATGAAACACCAATTTAATCTTGTGAAACATGAAACATGGGGTTACCTTGCATTACACACGACGTTGAGTTTTAACAAAACCATGATATATTATTAATATAGTTATTTAAATTTGTTCTTTGTTACCATGACATTAAACATAGAGATATGAATATAAATAACTAGTTATAAAATATTAATTATAATTATTTTATATAATGGAATCATATTTACAGAAAAAGTAATTATTTTTTAGTAAAGTCTCTATATGTTTTAAAAATACTATATTTTCAATAAAAATGCTTTTTTATTTAATTTTATAACATTAATGAAATTACGTTTTCCCAATTATAGAAAATATATTCAAAAAAATACAATTTATTATTAAAATTATAATGTAAAAATTATCTTATGGTGAATTTTTTGGATTTTTAAAAAAAGTATCGTTTTTTGGATGAATAGTGAAAAATACTAAATTTTAATTGAAAACAACTTTTTTTATTATTTCATTTATAATGATAAGTTATATTTTAATTATGTTTTATATTAAAATTAGTTCAATTATAAATTCAATAATACAATTTATGTCATTGGAATCAATTTCACGTTGAATTTTAATATAAAAACTTATTAAACTTTTGACCATTTTCTCTTTAAAGCCTCATTTTCTCATTTCATCTGTGAGATTAATTAAAAATTAAAATTTTATACTTCTTTGAATGGAATTTATGAACCTAAATTAAGTATTTTTAATGATCATAATTGATGTTATATAATAATTTTAACATAATATTTGATCAAAATAAATAGGAAAAAAATTAAAACTTATTTACCGCGGTTAAGGTTAAAATGGGTTTACGGGGAGTTAAACTGGGAAGATAAGGGTTAAAATAACCTATAATTAGGTATAAACTGTATTTATAGAAATATTTATACATTTTCATGTATAATGTTTTAATTTGAGTCATTTGTAACTCTTTTTTAATGTGAAAAACATGGGTAAACATTTTCTTTAAAAATTTAAAAGTGATCCAATCACCTCACTTATGAAAGGCCGCACCATCTCCACTCTTCTTCACACCATAAAACACTCTTATCGTCCCATAACTTCCCAAAAAACATTCCAACGTCCCTCCTATCATTCTAGATGGATTATTTTGGACATAATTCAAACCATGGAAGGCTTTAGGTGCAATATAAAGGAGGTTACCGAGAGAATAGGTAATGCTCACCAACGAGCATTTTTGTTTTATTTCTTTCTCCACTGACAAAAATTATTATTATATCATACCTATATAATATCATAGTTATATTCTATATACATTGTTTTTTTGATTTCATGATATAAAACCATATCCACTTCCAACAAATGGGTTACAAAATCATCATTTATGTGTACAGTGGACTACAGCCTCGCAAAACAATATCATTATTTTATAATTACCACCACCAAATGATAGAAATAATAATGGATTTATTATTTATATATCATATTTATGATATTATCATGATTATAGAATAATTATATCATACATACCTTCATTCTTTCTATTTTTTTGGAATATGATAATGTCGTTTGTGTGTACAACAGACTACCACTTCATGACCCGATGTAAATCCTTCAAGATTTACATGGAAGGTAATATGTCTGGTTTTAATGAACATATGTTATATACATGAATTTTTTTTAATTATAATATATCACATATAATTATTTCTTTTAATAAAAAAATAAGATTGAAATAACGCTTTTTCATTTGTACGACCAATTATCTCCATGAATGATGTATTTCGTTTTCTATCACTAAATTTGATGGTAAAATATAAATATAAATATAGTAAATATATATATGGAATTTTAATCATGGTTACCATTATGAGTATTATTAAATAATGATAAAATTAAGAGGACTAAAAATAAAAAATAAAAATATTTTTGAAAAAAAAAGTGGTTACTATGCAAAACATAACTTTAACATGGGATTGATAATAAATAAGTAATAAATTGTCATAATAAAACAATATATGGAATGATATATAATTATTTATCTTTAATATATGTATAAAAAAATTATATTTACTATAAAATTGGTTAGAACATGTATTCCAAAATTCAAGACATAAGGTAAGGGATCTTTATCTCAAACCACCTTCTTTGAGACAAATGTTATGTTATGAACCTATCTTATTTTGAGATGTGTATATACAACTCATATAACATGTAATATCATGATTTTATTTATCATAAATTTATTTTAGGTTTCATTTAATGTTATTCATTCTTGGGAATTATGATTTAATGTTACCCAAGTGGGAAATATTTTATGTTACAATCTCATTATTTATTGTGATTATTTATTATTATGTTTCTAATGATAAAATTTTATGCTCCATCTCTCTATAAACTCATGAATTTTCATATCATCTACTTATTCATGAATATTTCAAGTAATAATACCATTTTCCACTAATTGGTACTTAAAATAATTTAATAGATTCAGTTAATAAAATCTAAAATTATTTCCGTAATTGGCGAGATATATATTTTTATCCAAAACCATATTTTCTAAAAAAATTCAAAAATGTTTTACTATTATCCTATTATTTTGAATATAAGTATATTCCCAAGATCAATTTTTTTTACAAAAATTGATAGTAATGTTCTTATTTTTTCAAACAAGCCCCACTTTTAATTTACTGAAAATTTAAAATTATTCTTAGTTTTAAATTTTATTTCCTGAATAAAACATCCCATCATCATGAAAAATTATTTTTTTGAATATTACATTAATTTTTTTCAATTTTATTTTCAATTAATTTTTTTTCAAATGGTTTTATGTTTCAAAATGTTTTTTCAATGTGGAATGAATATTTTTTCAATAAATTTTTTAAATGTTCAATCAAAATCATTTTCTATCTAAGATGGCATATGTTGATGTTACCTATTTCTTAGTATAGATGATCAAAGGATACCATTATTATTATTTTTCTAAATGGTTTATGTTTATGATGGCATTATGTTTATTATGTCATGTTTTTATGAATCCAATTCTCTTCTATGGGTTATACCATGATAAACTTATTATAAAATCTACTTCTTTTTATATGTATTTATCAATGATGAAATGATGAAATGATTATGAAATCTATTTTTTTCTATAGGTTATGATATGATAAAATGTTTATGAAACCCATTTTATTTCATGGGTTATGATATGATGAATGTTTTATGATCTTGTAGCCCACATCAATATGGTTTTCATTATGATATGGGTGGGACCAACATCTCCCTTCAATGCATTGGGTAAATATTTATATCTCATGTTATATATTATACTAGAAAGTAGAGTGAACCTGGTTTAGTAATAGACTTGGTCAAAAATGATTGTCTTGGGAGTTAACTTTGACTACTATGATGGTTTGGGGATTGAACCCATTCCTCTATGATATCCATGATAGTAAACCATTATTATTATTGAAAATATTTTCTATGATAATGTGTATTAAAAAACTCTATGTCTTATTCCAAAGTTATGTTCTTATAGATCGTGTTCATTGATTCCCATCTGATTCATGTATTATTAACTAACAATCTTTATTCCATGACTCTAGATTATGATAATTGATATTCAGTGTTATGTTTTCAAATGTTATTATCATGTTTTCATACCCCTATGTTTTTATTATGCTTATATATCTCACTTGATTACCCTTACTGAAAATATAAGATCACCTTTTATTTGGTTTCCTTTCCCTTAGTTATGAATAATTATTTTATGTATGAAATATCAAAGAAGGGTTCTAGTTAAGAATATTTTATTCGATGATGATTTATTTTTACAATTCACCAGTCATTTATGTTTCCAATTTCTAAAAGACACTAAACATTATGGTTCTCAAGTATCTATTTGTGTAATATATAGAATATTCATATAAAATAATGTAATATCTATTTATGATAACTCTAGGATGCTATAGCTGGTATAAGAGGATAGATTTATTTGACCCTTAGAGACGAGGTTGAGAAAACCATAGTGAGATCCATAAGGAAATATCTAAGGATAAGACTAATGATGAGTCAAATTAGACGGAAATGTCTATGAATTCTAGTAGAGGATAGAGAGAGTGGTTTCCTAAAAACTGCATCCATTTTTGGATAATAAAAGTGGATGTGGCTTTGGAACATATGTACCTAGGGTTAATTACTCTAAAAAGTGTGTATTGAACTAGAATTTATCATTTCCTGGTGTAGAATAGTGGGCCTTGCAACACACCTAGTTTGACACTCCTATGGGATATAGTTTTGAAATTCACAAACTCTTTACATACCATCATCAACTATTTAAATAAATTATGACTATGCATAACCTATGATTAACATAATTTTTCATAGATTAAATAAGGTTTCATGATTTATACATCCTTTGAGTTATTTTTCATGAATTTTTGGTTCCCTATCATGATTATTTTTTGTTACACTATTCTTTTTGGTTTGAGTCAATTGTTGGAACCACAATAAACCGTGTTAATGATTATCAATATGGTTAATGAAATGAATGTACCCTTTATCATCTAATCATTATGGTAACTATAATTATTATTTTTTATATTCTCACTCAACTCTCTCAAGACATGAATCATGTTGAACATCCAAAAAAATAAAGGAGGGAACAACATTTTATTGAGTCCTTCATGTGGCAGTTTCCATATTCTTCCAGTGGGTCTTCTAATCCACTAGTTCCTAAATAATGGATCAACACCACAGAATAATCATTTTTTATTCTACAGTGTTCAGAACATGAAAAGTTTATTTTTTATATCTACCATTCGAATGGTTAAGGGGATCATTTGTGGAAAATTATTAATAATACCTAGAAATAGGATTAAATTGACTCAATGGAAGGAAAAATTTTGATAAATTATTTCTGAATAACTAAATCCCTCGTATTATTTTTAAGAAGTTATAGAATTAGTTCCTTTATCTAAATCAAAATTATAATGAATCTATTGGTACTTATGAGGCCATTTTTACAATTCTGGAGAGGTACATTTATCGTATTATCATCTAACCTAAAATTATAGATAATCAATTATTTAGTGGCATGAAACTATTTTTTTGAAGGGTTTTATTCGTAATATACATTAGTATCCATGAAGATACTATTCTGTGTGCTATCAATTTGGAAATAGAGGAAGTATTTACTTATCAATATCATGGTTTTCATAAGAATAGATAAATTAAATTCAAAAGAAAATATAATAACCATGGAGAGAATAAGTTGATCTTATATTTATGATAAACTCTTGGGGTGAAGTATAGAGGAAATTTGATTAATGGGAATATTAAATATTTTAAGTTTTCAAGGGAAAGTTATTGTGTAATTTATTTTTGAAGTTATGGGATGAAGTTATATAATGTTTTCAATATAGAGAAAGTTGTATAGAATACCCACCCACACTCTAGATTTATAAATGAAAGGAGTAAAAGAATTATGTTATCCAACATCCAAATCTAAATGTTAATGTTGATTATCATTGAAAACAACCAGTTAAGCCATGAGACAATGGGAAATCCCATGTGATCTCTTTTTCTGCCGAGGGGTGTGATAACGATGTGGTGCTGCAAATCATTTTTTTGGATTATCTGATGGCCGGTTTGAGGGTATCCGGTTCCCATGAAACCGGTTTAAGGGTTGCCGGTATCCCTTACAGTCCACGTCACCAGGAATTTGAAATTCAAACAAAATACATCCAAATTCAAAAACTCAGTCTTCAACGCCTCGAGCCGTGCCCCACATCGGGTTTCGGAACATCACACAGACACCTCGGTCCGCACAACACTCTCGAACCACTCACACTCGCTGGATCACCACGCGCCCAGGCGGGGAACCATCGTCGGAGCCACTCAACACTTCACCTCGACGTTGCCGGAATCGCAACATCGAACATGGACGATCCTCACTTCACCTCTGCATCGTCGTTCGCCTTGCAAGGTTCGAGCCATCACGAGTCCCAAAGTCGACTCCGTCCAGGCCGCTGGGAACACACACCGGACTGCCACTGTATTCACGGATCCTAGCATCCAACGACCTTGAGGGAAAAGCCCAAACCGTATAAAATTCCACCAAAATGATTAGATGTGAAATTAGTACTGAAACCTCTAATGTTATTATGATTTCATCTCAGGTCTATGATTATTCTCCAATTGATTTTGCTGGGAATATACTTCCTGAAAATATTCTCATTATTCATTTGGTTGAATTTGATGTTATCTTTGGAAAGGATTGAATTTCTCTACATAAATCCCACATCAATTTTCATGGAAGGGAAGTCACGTTTTATATTGAAAACGAACCTATAATTGTGAATATAAATGAATATAAGTAAGAATTTATGATGGGGATAACAAGAATTTAATGGGTCATTATTTCCATTAAGAAGGGGTTTTTATCTCATATGGTTGGGGGAATCTTGATATTGATTGTATACCTATTTTGTAGTAATTTTTTTGATGTATTTTTGGAGGAGTTTTCTATCCTTCCACTAAAATGTGAACTTGATTTCTCAATAGAACCCATACCTAGTTCAATAAAAATTTCAAAGACTCTATGTAGAATGGACTTCATTTAGATACAAGAATTATAGAAGAAACTTTGGGAAAACCATGAAAATGTATTAATTCGGCCAAGTGTGTCACCTTGGGGTTCACCTAATCATTTTATTAAAAATAAGGATGGATAAATGTTACATTAATTGACTATTGGGAGATGAACAAGATCAAAATTAAGAAAAAGTATCAAATTCCCCAAATTGATGACTTTCTTGATCAATTTTTCTGAGCTTAATACTTTTCCAAGATTGAACTTTGTTCTGGATATCATCAATTTAGGGTCAATAAGGATGATATTACCAATACAAAATTCTATAAAAGGTATGTACTGATGAATATATAATGATTCCATTTGGTCTTTTAAATTTCCTTGATATCTTTATGGATTTTATAAATAGAGAATTTAGAGATTACCTTGATTAGTTTGTGGTAGTATTTATAGATGATATTATTATTTAAAAAAATATTAAAGAATAGAAATAAGACCACTTCATCATTGTTCTAAAGACCATAAAGCAGGAAAAAATATATGAGAAATTTAAAAAGTGTGAATTTTCCAATGAGCCCGTACCCGAGTGGTAAGGGCTCCTGCTTGGCATCCAAGATACCCAGGTTCAAAACAGGGTGGAGGTGAATTTCCAGGTTACTGTAGTAGTATTGTAGTAGACACTGTAGCAGTTACACTTTGATACTGTAGCAGCCAGAACTATTCACCTGATTTGGGCCTTCGGGCCACCAGTTTGGGCATACGGGTCTCCAGGGCCTTTGGGTCATCAAAGGTCTTCGGGCCACAGGGCCTTCGGGTCATGTATACCATGGAGTAGCCAAGTTCACACAAAACAGGCCCAGAATAGGATCAAGAGCAACAGGAGTAGCATCCACCGGATGCATAGCTAACCGGATTGGAAGAATGAGAGGGTTTGACAACCGCCATCAGGACCAGGCACCGTCCAGCTTTGTACAGGGCAATGCTAGCCGATCAGCAATTCAAGGTGGGGAGCTAATGCAATCAATGATGCATGATGTTGGGGAGGGGTAGTTATAGTGGGTTGGGCCTATAGGTCATCTAATGGGCATGGTATGCCTCTGGGCCTTCAGGTTATGTATTGCGGGTCATGTCGGGCCTTGTGCCTTGGGCCTACGGGTCATGTATGGGTTCCCCTTGAACCCTTAAAAAGGGGTATTATCCTTAATAAAAATAAAAAATAAGGCCTTTGGGCCATTCAGAGTTAAAAAGTGTGAATTTTAGTAGAAAAAGGTTTCATTTTTAGGTCATATAATATCAAGAGGGTATATTGGTAGATATATCATTGATGGAAGCTATTTAATGTTGTCCTAGACCAACTATGTGGAGCGATATATGTATTTTTCATGGGTTGTCTATATATTATTAAAAGTTTTTGGATAATTCCTCATGACCATCTAATCCTCTAACAAATACAACTCCAAAGGATTCCAATTAAATCAGGATAGATTTATGATTTGTTTTTCAAATAATTAAAGATAAGATTTGTGAGCGCACCTATTCTTCATTACCTTGTTGCAGTGAAGGGTTTATAATCTATAGTGATATATCCAAGAATTTATTGGGATGTTTTCTAATAAAAATATCATTGTTATAGCTATTAATAATGATAATTAATGATTCATGAGAAATATTACCCAACTAATTATTTGAGGTTAGATACCATTATTTTTCATTAATGATATGGAGGTACTATATTCATATAGGAAAGTGTGATATGTATACTATTGATAAAATTTTAGAGTATATATTCACATAAAAATAGTTGAATATGATGCTAAGAAGATGTTTAGATCTGATTAAATACTATTACTCCTCAATACAATAACACCCTAGTAAAGAAAACAATGTGACATACTCTTAAAGTATACACGATCAAGCTTGCTTCTTCATGATGATGATTACAAAATATCCTGTATTTATAGATTTTCAAAGTTTGGTTCTAGAAATATTGTTGAAAAGGGGGAAATCAAATATTGATTAATTGAATGTTCAATCATCTATCTAAGTAAGGATTAAAGAATAAAACATAGAATATGTAATGATTTAAAAGTTGGTGAGATATTTTCTTGATCGAAATGGAATGATAATGTTCAGAAATAGTTTACGAGTTCCATCTATAACATATTTGAAGGTGGATTTGTTAGATAAATCACAAAGTTCTTCATTCTCTATACATATAGGTAGTATGAAAATTTAAAGATATTTAAAAGAGTATTTATAGTGGGATGGAATGAAGGGATATATCACAGAGTTTGTATCTCGATGTTTGGTATATCATCATGTTTAGGTTGAGAGAAAAAAGTCTAAGTGGATGCTACTTCTATTACCCATACCAGATGGAAATGGGAAAACATCCCTATGGATTTGGTCATTAGACTCCCCAACACATCTAACTTCTATAATGATTTATGGGTTTTAGTTGATCACCTTACTATGTTAGTACCATTCATTGTAGTTGAGAATTCTTCTCTTGGAATTAGCTTTCTAGGATATACATTAAATACGTGGTAGGGCTACAAGGAGTATAACATTCCATTATGTATAGTGAGGATCAGATGTTTTCCTCAAAGTTTGGGTGGAGTCATAAAAAAATATCTAGATATGGAGTTGAGTTTCAAAAATTGTGTCTCATCCTTATATAGATATTCAAATTGAGAGAATAATTAAAACCATATAGGACACATTGTGATCTTATTATTTGGATATAAAAGGTGGTTATGATCAACACCATATTTTTGTTGAGTTTTCTCACAAATATATCTTTCACTACAGAATTCATATGGTTCCTTATGAATCCCTCTATAGAAAGATGTGTATACCTCTAATGTTCTCTAGTGATGTTGGAGAAAGAAATCTGTTAGGACCTATAATATATGAAGAAATGTAAGAGAATGTTATAGACATTTATAAATATAACAAGGTATTTCAGAATCATAAGAAAATTTATGATGAAAATCATCAGTGTGATCAATAATTAAATGTCCATGATAAGGGGTTTCTAATAATTTTCCATGGAATAAGTTTATGATATTTAACAAGAAATGTAAACTGATCCTAAGGTATATAATTTTTTTTAAATTATTGATTGTATCAGGACCATATCTTATTTGTCTAAACTTCCACCAAACCTATCTCAAATCCACAATGTGCTCCATGTTTCCCTCATGATGAAGTACATACCTGACCCTTAACATGTACTGAACTCAGAGGTAAAACTTTTGGAGAAATTTATTTCTTATGAAGAATAACTAATTGACAATCTAGATCCTACAGAGAAAGTTCATTAAAATGAGACCACTCACTTAATCAATGTTTTGTGATGAAATCACAAGTTTGTGTATAATCATTAATTAACTAGATGTTTCATGTAACATAAGCTTAAATTGGTATTTTTTGTAACACAATATATTAAATATTGATAAATTTTTGAATTTTTTTTTTCAAAAAAGCGGATGTTAATATTTCTTTACAACAAAACAATAGGTTGGATTGCGTTACACAAAACAATGGGTTCTAAAAAAACAACAATATATTACTAATATAGTTAATTAAATGAGACCTTTATAACCTAAACATTAAACATATATATATGAATTTAAATAACTAATTTTTAAATATATGTTGAAATGGATTTATATAAATGAAACATATTTATATAAAAATTACTTAATTTAGGTAAGTCATTATATGTTTCAAAAATACAATTTTCTCAAACAATTTTTTTATTAATTTTTTTGAAAATTAAAAAAAATAAATTTAAATTTTTTTTGACAATTAATATGATAAAATAAATTTCATTTTTGAAGTCATCATCTTAAAATGTTTTTAGGTTGAATTTTTGGAATTTTTCTAGAAATTTTCAATTTTTGATGAATAATGAAAA
This sequence comes from Viscum album, assembly GCA_963277665.1. Taxonomy (NCBI): domain Eukaryota; kingdom Viridiplantae; phylum Streptophyta; class Magnoliopsida; order Santalales; family Viscaceae; genus Viscum; species Viscum album. The sequence goes on along the minus strand of OY728155.1, from coordinate 1,751,743,163 downwards.
TTACTAAATTTTAATTGAAAACTTTGTTTTCATTTAGTTTTTTCATAAAGTTAAATTATATTTATATTTAATTTTAAAATAATATAATTTAAATTATATATCCAATAATTTAATTTAGTCCATTGGAATCAATTTCATATTGAATTTTGAAATAAAAACATTGTAAACTTTTGAACATTTTCCCTTTAAAAACAAACATTCTCATAACATCTACATGATTAATTTTAAATTAAAAATTTACACTTATATGAATGTAATTTTTAAAATTGAATTTAGTATTTTTAATCATCATAATTTATATTATATAACACTAGCAACCTATTTTCTGACTGAAATGAATAGTAAAATTAAAAAAATTATTTATTGCGGTTAAGGTAAAACGGGTTTATAAAGGGGGAAAAACTAGAATGATAAGGCCTTAAATGAATAATAAACTTGTATAAAATATATTTAATGGGATTATTTAGATCTTATAATGACTAAGGTTCTAATTTATTCATTTTTTACCCTTGTGGTGTGTGATAACTGCAGGTACACTTTTTCTTTAAAAACTTTACATGTATACCACTCTCCTCACTAATAAATGGCCACCCACTATCCTCTAATATTCACACCATAAAACCATTTTTTGTCCAATATATACCCAAATAAAATAAAAACATCTATCTTATCATCTTAAATGATATTTTTGGATAGAAATCCAACCATGTATGTATTTTGGTACAAACCTAAAGAGGATACCCTTAGGTGAGGTAAAATTCATCGATGAGTATTTTTGTTTATTTATTACACCAACTCCTTCAATTATAATTGGACCATGATGATAAAATAAAATCAATAAATTTCATTTATTGGGATTTTATTATGTTAATTTAATGACTTGAAACCATCTTCACTTCCATCAAATGGGTTATGAAATCATCGCTCGTGTTTATAGTAGACTATCACCTTGTGAACCCATGTCTTTAGTTTCTTTACTAAAACCTCTCAAGGATAGAAATAATGAACTATTAATTAATTATATATTATATTTATGATATTATTACGCTTCTTGAATTATTATATCACACGTAAAATCAGAATTTATATTTTTTGGGAATACAATAATTGATCTTCTTTGCATCAATATGTAGCTGAGCCCAGCTCCAAAGGAATCATAATATTCTAATTACTCCCCTCCCTCCTCTAATAGTCTCAAAATAGGATCATTATTCACCAAGGTACTAGTAATAAGTTTGTAAATGGAATAAACCAAACGATCATAATGGTTGTTCACATACTTCATTTCAATTGTCTATATTTTTAATGGGTGAACCCTTATAATTCATTGAAAATATAGAATAAAACAAAAATCTAGGCTTAGTTGATCATTGAAAAATTTATAATCCCCATACGAGCGCTATCCAACCCCATAGAATCTGAAATGGACTGATGAGTCAGTAAGGGTACTTCCCCCTTCTAATTTTTATTAGGATGATACAATTTCTCCAGTATTTGACTTAGATACTAGAAAACATCATGTCACATAAGAACATGGACAAGAATTATATCAATCATAAATGCTTCTCAAACCTAGTTAAAACTTTCCAGCCCCAATGTTTTAATTTTCCCTCCTAAAATTTTGTCCAACATGCTCTAGTGAACATCCATGTTCTAAGGTTCGGGAAGTACTCAGTCTCATTATATGTGGCACATGAATTTTGATGTGGAAAAAGCATGGATTCTATCAAGGAAGGTAACATACAACTTGGCATGCAACTCTATTTCTAATTTTTTTTATAATAATCACCTCTTCCATGAGTAGATTTATCCTCTACACATCATCCCATAAAATAGAAGGAGGGACAAATTCATCATACATATTTCCCTTGATTGGAAACATTTCTATTATTCAAATATTCAGAAGGCTTATTATGATATATACATATACCAAATGGAATGTGTTTCAATTTTGAATCAATCTGCTAAGAAGATCTATAAGAATAAAACAATTATGATGGGAGAAAGTCTATATGATACACTGATGGGTTTGGAAATTCTTACAACTATAATTCTATATTTTAATTCCTCACAACTTTTATTAATCCAAAAGCTACAACCCCAATCCTAGATAGACGAACCTCCTAGATAAAGATCCCTTTTTGGTAACTATCCTATATTATCTTCATTTGTAGCACTTATTATAATGGATTTATAATAGTGGATGTATAACTTCACCACCATCAGTTATTTCAATAATGACAATAGTTTGTACCCCAAAAATGAGTCCTTTAGACTTGGATTCTCTGATTTATGTCCCATTTTCTCATTATTTTTTCTTAAGGTTCATGATTATAGCTATTTATCCAAGTAACATGATGATTTTTATTATATAATGTGGGAATAGGAAAATCATACAAATGTATAAATCTAAAAATAGGAAGCCTATCTAAGATAGTATAGTCCTGGAAGTCAGTACCCATGAAATTTGATAAGAAGTGATTGTATCTGTGAACACTAATAATTTAATCACCCTCAACACATTATGGTGTTTATTTTATCATCAGTAATGAGAAAAACTTGTGTGGGATATATTTTATTTCTTTATAAGAGGACAGAGTTTCATATTCTAGGAAACATGGATTTAAATTTGGTAAACATAGATATTACACATAACATATTAGGTGTTATATGGACCTCATAGAATACAAATTACTATGTTGGTTATGGAATTTATATGTGAGAATTGTATTAATGTGAAGTGTGGAATAGATTTTGTAGATATACTAGTGCTCAAATTCCCCTAATTTAGTATAAAAAAATGATTGACCAAAACATGATATTTATAATTGAATCTAACTAATTTCCCCTGATCTAATATCCGATGTCAAATAAACTATTCTCGATACGTTGAAAATTAATTTTCATTCCACCTTTACATAGGGTTAGTCCCTAATCCCAGAACATTAGTACACCTAAAAGATGATATAAGTGGTACAATTATATTCATCAGAATGAGCTTCTTTTCATACCGACCTGACCCCATTTTGATGAGGGGAATTTTTTAGAGCATGAATGTTTGTAATACAATTAGAATGGTATTTAAAAACTTTCATGATCAAAAAACAAGATCATCCAAATGAAAAATAGTGTAGATTTGAAAAATATTATGAAAATATATAGTCATCGACTTGTTATACATAGAATATAAGACACAATTTGGAACGTTATCATTCACATAGATCCCTCCTTCCAATTGAAATTTGGTTAAGGGGTGAGTTGGAAGCTATATAGACCTCAGAAATAATTTTTTTATAGATCAAGGTGATAACAATGGGTCCCCATTAAATTTTATTCATTTGAGGGGTGAGTCGATATAATTGTGGCCCCCATAAAAAAATTCTAATGAGGTGTTGTTTTTTATTCTTTCACATAGAATATGATATGTTACATGGTCCTATATTTCAGAAAAGTAGTTTACTTATGCCATAAATAAATACCAAATTATCCAACAATGAAAGAGGAGAAAGAATAGAGAGAGAGAAGGAGAAATATCATGAGGTAAATCAATAAATTTCTATTTTTTGACACCCAAGACATTGATCTCACTATAGACCATAGGTAACCCATTCACCAAAATAGAAGATAAAACTCCCCACAAAGGAGTCCTTTGTAAAGGGCCTTGTCTACAAAGTACATCCTTCATGAATGGGGTGGATTGCTTTGTCATATTCAAAGGAGATACACTTATTCATTAATTAATCCCTTCAAAAATAAATATCTTTTACGGTGGAACCTCCTTTATGATTCCCCCTTCTCTCACATAATGAGATCACAATGTGACTGGGTTATCTGAAGGTTATTTATCTCCCATATCACAATGATCTCCTTACACATATCACTTGGATTAATCTTATCCCATTCATGAAGTATCCAAATGGTTCTTTATCATCAATATCAAAGCCCAATGAATTCTATATTAAGACCTCCATTGAGGCTACCTTACCTATATTATAAGGATATCAAGAACACAAGCACCCCCGACACCTTTACATCATGAATTCCATTTTCAAAGGATATCCCCCAATTAACCTTAACAACATCTCAGGTCCCTGGGATTTTTTCATTCATATATCCTCTCAGTAATGAGGAACCTGATATTAGAGGTCATGGAAATAGACATCTTGGTTTAGGATGTGTTGGTTAACTCCTACATGCATCATAAAACATTATGTTAATTTGGAAGCTTCCAAAACATTTATTATCCAGTCAAAGGATGTGTAAAACCTAATACTCAGTTTATAAATAGACAAGAAGTTTTAATTGGCCATGCCTCCTAGAGTAATCCCCTGGTATTTATTTATAGAAACCCTATCGTAGCCCATGTCTCATACATCTATGGATATGGAGTATACTATTAAATATATCCCTCCTTGAAAAACCATATATAATTTCTTGTAGGATTACATATCACTCATACATTATACAAAACCCTCCCTCAACAATTTGTGAATAAAGAAGGAAACTCAACTTTTGGATTCTAGTTGAGGTGTAAGTCCAATTTGAAACCAATAATGAAAATTGAATGATCTGATAAGGTTTTTATTTCTCACACTGAGAATGAATCATGTGTGCTTGGGAGTATGAGTTTATCATGTAGCTATATTAATAAAAATTCCATCATTGGACCTCTATCATAGGTGTAATCTCTAAACACACTATCATCATTATTTTCATATATTCCTAATATGAACATGCCTTCATCTTATGGACTATCACTACTACATATAGTTATTTTATCTACACTAGAAAAGCGATGTTAATCTCAATGAAGACAAAGGGGGTCCCCTTTAATAGCGCTAGAAAAGTGCTAATAAAGGGTGTCCTTTAGCCGTGCTAAAAAAAAGCGTTGATAAATGACCCCCTCTACCAGTGATATTATTGCATGGATAAAGGACACCTTTTATGAGGGTTGTTTTTAGCATTGGTAAAGGAACACTTTATTAGAACTCAAAATAGTGCTGATAAAGGACCACTTTATCATCGCTCTAAATAGTGATAACAAAGGGTAGTTTATCAGCACTTGAAATAGCGCTGATAAAGGCCTAACTGCCTATGATGTTCTGTTTATATAATATCACACCTACCAATAGCACCTTTAGATATAAATAGCACACACACACACCACCTACACAAAACATCACCTACACAGTGCACACAAGGACAAAGCAGCGCACACAATAGTACACACATGAACAAAACATCACACACAAGGGTTTTGAAAACAATGTTATATACATTTCAAACAATGGTTTATATAATTACATTTATAATTATTCAACAACATTTAAAAATGCTAATGTTTCATCCTTTTATATCTATGATCCCCTCTCAAAAAATTCTTCCCATGGTATTAGTTGTCAAAAAAAATCATCCCAACTCAAGAAAAAGGTTCCACCTATACACAAAAACAAATATTATGTTAGTAATACTAAAAATAAATAAATTAAACATTAATATAATGTCAATTTTTTATAAAACCGACACATTTGGAGTTATACAGGTCACATCGTGTGTCGTATTGAGGTGGGGTTGATTCTTACTCATCAAAAATGAGTTATGGATCATTTTACTAAAATATCAAAACAAATAAAATGGGATTTCTTGGTTTTGAGTATGTCCCTTGTTTTTTTACTAAAATTAATATCAAATTTAAATGAAATGATTGGATTTATAATTTTCACATCGTTCATCAGATTAAGGAGTGGTTGATTCTTACACATCACAAATGACTAATGGATTTTTGTTCTAAAGTATCAAAACAATATGAATGGGTTTTCTTGGTTTTTAGTATGATAGTTGTGTTTTTTTACTAAAATATAATTTCAAACCGAAAACATCCATTTGAGTTATACCGATCGCATCATGCATCGATTTGAACTGAGACTACTTCATACACATCAAAAATAAGTTACAAATCACTTTCATAAATTATAAAGAGAATCAGAGGGTGTTTTTTTGGTTTTTAGTGAGTGAAATTCTTTGATCTAAAATTTCGATTTTAAACAAATAACGGACACTTTTAGTCATATTGGTCACACTGTGTGTCAGATTGAGGTGAGTTTGATTCCTACACATCAAAAATGACCCATAGATCATTTTAATGAAGTATTAAATCAATTAAAATGTGTTTTATTATAGAAATTAATGTCAATTTTAAATAAACATATATTTGGATTTATAATAGTCACATCATTCGTCAGAATGAGGTTTGGATGATTCCTACAAATCAAAAATGACCCATGGATTGTTGTTATAAGGTATCAAAAAAAATACAAAAGTGTTTTCTCAGTTCTCAGTATGTCACTTGTTTCTTTACTAATACTTAATTTCAAACTAGAAACACACTTTTTGGGTCATACTGGTCACATCATGAATCAATTTGATTTGATACTACTTCATACATGTCATAAAGGACTTAAACATCACTGTTTTAAATTATGAAGACAATGAAAAATCATTTTCTGGGGTGGGTGTTGATAGATATAAATCTTAGTAATTTTCACACTATAAAATATTAGTACATAAATGGTATCAGTGTCTATATGATTCATAATTCATAGAAAAAATTATTAGAACATTGATTACCTCAGTTAAGAAGGGTTTTTGAGGGGAATGGATCAACTCAAAGATAGTGGGGGTTGGGGAGGGATCATCACGAACTAGTTGTTCTTGATTTTTTTTATCTCCCCTCCCCCACCATCATATTTTCCAAGAACTCTATCTGTAGTTTTGATTTTATTTAATGATAGATATTATTTCTCTCGTAATTTTTATTTATTCTCTTTGATCCTCCTCTTGTTTTTTTTTTCTAAAAAATCTTCAGGGTGTCACCCCAAAACCCGTACCTCTAATGGGACTATAATTTTCCGCCTACTTCAAGGCCACCGAAAGTATGCCTACATCCAATTTGGGTGTTTCTAATTCATGTGATTATATAAAATATAAAATATAGGAAAATAAGTAATCATCATAATTTAATATCTATTTAAAGAAAAACAATTAATTAATATGTCATACTTACACATGTTTCCCACATTCTTTGTATGTCTTTATCTATTAGTATCCCATATTTATTTACATACGCCTTATTCTATAACACATGGATTGGGATGGAAGTGACATTGAATTTGGATTCATCAATCTTCATATAAATATAGGAACGTAGTTATAGTATTTTTTATGTCACATAAAAGTATTAATGTAGATTTAAAATATGTACCAATTTTTTTTCAAGTGAAGAGTACCCCATTCTTACATTATGGTAGGGGTATGCTAGTTTTACTACACGTTCCTTATTTTCAGCACTCGGGGTATCTTTCATAAATAAAAACTGTCAATCAAAGTGATGAATACACATATCATCAAACAACATATTACCAAACACAATGTACCTGAAAATACTGCTCTGCACGACAACTTGTAAACACATTACACACTCTGTGGGTTATTAGGTGTACATAAATAGAAGTTGGGTGAGGGTTTATTTTCCCTTTAGAATATTTAAGATAATATTTCATTAAAATTGTGGGAAAGGCTTTGTGAATCTTTCCAGAAACCCTTAATACTTAATCCTTGTGTGAGTCATCCACTAGAAATGCAATCTACAAGGGATGATGAAGAGTATGTTAATGTTTCATTGTTATATTTGTTAGTAAATTAAAGAAATGATTTCATCATGTTATCATAATATCTCCCCACATCAATTTCTTAAGCCCGATGACAACATGGTTCCATGACTATACATCAATCAACACACATTACAAAGTGAATATTCCAATGTAACTAATAAACATGGACTTTTAGGGTTAACATACTGGCCCCTCTTATTCTATCTGGTCTCGTATTTGATGTCTTTCGCTTTTTTCCTTAAGGATTTTCGCTAACAACATCAAACTACGATGCTCCTGTTTTTTTTTGTGTTGTCAGTGTTTCATTGCCTACCATTTCCTTTGTTTCAACATCATCAATATGTTTCTATGGAGCACTGGAATTGGAATTTTTAGATGGTGGTTATACCTCTACATTGGGAGAAGCATCACTAACAAGTTGAGAGACCTGTTGTTCCTCTACAATGTGAGTAGCAGCAGGTTGAGAGACCTATTGTTCCTCAGGATTGGGAGAATCATCATGTGAAAAATTCATTATCTGTAGAATTGGTTTAATATTTCATTTAGATTATATAAACACAACAATAAACAGATAATAACATAAGTTAACATGATGTATGTTACAAAAAATATATAAATTAATTATTGAACTCTCTTTTTTTAAGGATGAAGGGATTTAAACCCTCTATAGACTATCCAAATACCTTCATTATGGTTTCCTATGACATACAAAAATCTATCTACATTGGGACCACTACGAAATGATTGCAACATCCCAATGAAAGGGTCATCCTCTGATGAATTTTACTTTGAACCTTTAGTGGTTTTTGTGGATAACAGAACAATTGACCAGTTTAGTTTGTGGGATCTGGAACATAAAATACTTGTAATTCCTGTGATGCCATTATAAATGGTTTATCTTTATACCATTCCTTACTGAAATCAACTTTCACAAATCCCAAATCATATATTCTAATTCCACTCCTTTTATCACCCCATGTTTATTAAAAAATCGGCACTTTGATGTTCGTATAATCTAACTCCCATATTTTTTTGATAATGACAAAGTATAACATGTTCGCATAAATTAGATTTTTTTCCTTATCACCAGAAACATGCATCGCTTCATCCAAAAGTGTAAATTTTCTATTCTACATGGTATTGTCTTTATCATGTTCATTAGTATAGAATGTATAACTGTTAATTACAGAAGCATTATAATATAATACATACACACTTCGTCCTCCTGCTAGCCATCAAAGTCGTTCTAAATTTGATTCTTTATTTTCATCTTACTCATTAAATATATGGTCCCAAAACCATCCTATATACTATTGAATATGTGTATTCGATATCCATTTTTCATCCCTTGATAGATTCAAATGCCTACTAATTTTTTTACGGGTTTTGATATATGGGTCAACCTCCAAACTGTTATGAAAAACGTAAAGGTGGGCCTAGTCCCAATTTGTAATATTGATTGTAATAACCTCTCTTCTAGAAATTCCTTCACCCAAAAACCACCCTGTGTGACAAGATTTTGGTAGACCAATGATTTACACACCATACGGGTATTCGGTACATAATTCAATGGCTTCCTCAACAATATATCACTATACAACACAAACCTCTATCTGAATTCTATATTTGACATACCCTTTCAAAATCATCATATACCATTCAATGGGGTGAATCCATCTATAGTGTACATTCCCATATACTCAAATCTCTCTCAAGAAATGAACCATCAAATGAACCATTATATCAAATAATTTCAGTGGGAAGAACATTTAAAATTCATATAATATGATGAAAATTTCTCTTCCTATACTTGGTAATTTCACTGAGCCTATAACATTGCTGTATAAATCTTTGAAGAAGAAAAATATATTCGTTAATGTATAACGTACATTATTAGAAAAAATGAAACATAAAGATATGGGAATTAGATCGTGCATCAAAATATGGTAGTCATGTGATTTAAGACTCTTTAATTTTAAATCGATAATTGAAATGTTTTTCTTGATATTCAATGAATAACCCTCTAGAACATTTATGTCATTCAAGAAGTTTCAAAATTGATATATCTTCTACCTGGAAAGAGTGTAATCGGCTAGAGTAAAAAAAATCATTTTCACCCTTCACTGGCACCAACTCTTCTTGTATTCCCTTGTCAACCATGTCCAACCTAGCCTTAATTCCATCCTTTGTTTTTTCAGATGCATTTAGGAACATGGAGATGACACTATAACATGAATTTTTTTTCAATATGCATAACATAAAGAAAGTTTAAGACGTATAGAAAATTCCATTATGGTAATTTTGAAAAAACTGATCTCTTCTTCCAACTGGTTTTTATAAGGGTTTTCAAAAATGGTTTACCAAAAACAGTGTCTATATATTTTACTTTCTAAAATAGTTGATCACTTATTATTGGAGATGGTGTTGTATGTTCTTCTAAACATCCATAAAATGATGTCTTCCAAGATCAGTACTTATGTCGTTGGGGTAGAAACCTGTGATGTCCTTGAAACACAGTTTTCAATGAATGTTTCAACCTAACTGAATGTGTACCTTGTTCACAGATGGGAAACCCATGTATTCCATTAAATATATATCCTAAAATTTTTCCATAAGAAGGAAAGTAATTTATTGTCCCATACAACATGTATCTCAACGTGAAATATTCATTTCTATAAACATCATACAACATAACACTTGAATCCCACAATAATTTCAAATCCTTGATCAATGGAGCCAAATAAAAAACAATATCATCAACTTTTTGTTTCGAACCTTATATAAGAGTATATTTCATGGTGTGTTTTCATTTCATGCATAGCCACGGTGGAAAGTTATAATTTACCAACATAACTGACCATGTACTATGACTTATGCTTTCAAAACAAAAAGGATTCACTCTATCTATTGATAACACAAGTTGAAGGTTTCTCATCTCATTTCCAAAATCAAGATACTCATGATTGATTCTCTTCCACAGAGGAGAGTCTTCTATGTGATTTAGTTTACCATATTTATTTATTCTATCTATGTGCCACTTCAATTTCCCTGCAGTCTCCTCACTTCAATATAGGCGCCTAAACCTTGGAAAAATTGGAAAGTACCATACAAATTTTGTAGGAATAGATTCATCTTTCTTGTATCAAGAAGCGCCACACTTTGGGAATTCCCTAAGTGATTTTTGATCCTTTAAAATTAGTATATAGTCATTCAGGAAGGCATGTATTCATTCAGAGATCATATCCATGTAATGTAGCATCCGTTTGTCGCTGTATGTTCATCTCCAAACCTCATTATCTTTTGGGACAATGTCATTAAAGATAGAAAGTAATTCTATAAAATTAGTTTCACTCCATTGATTTACTATGTTCAAATTATACCACTTTAGTATAGCTAACAATGCTGTATATTTAGTGCAACCACCATACAAAGGCATATTTTCACAACTCCTTAAATAATCAAAAAATTTTAGGAAGTCACAAAGTTTATCTTCAACTGTTATTGTCATTTCATCAATAAAATATTTATCATCATTCACATCTATAATCACATCCTCGATATGATCTTATTTATTTCCCACAATTGTAATCATACCAGATGATCTATAAAACACATTGTTATCCCAACCACTAGCTACATTCATTTTTCCCCATGTTTATTCCAACATTTATAACTTCGATCTATTCTATGATAGAACAAGTTTTCTTCCAACTCCTCTAGACTAACATTTCTTGAATAACAACAATGTAAACACAGACAAAGGATTTGAGAAGGGTCATATGCATGATATTTTTCAAACTTGGTGAACTCTTTCACTTCATCTTCATACTCTCTTGTTAAACAATTAGCATTAATCCAGTCTTTATTCATATCCAACCTATTAAATTTGGTGATATTAATATTTTAAAAAATAAATACAGAAAATATTTATATAATGTAATGGTTTTTGTAATTATATAAAAATATAAATAGAAATTATTATGAAAAACTACAGTTTAAATGTCCTTTAAAAACTATTTAAAAATCACACTTGAAATCCCATTAAAAAACAACAATTTACACAAATTAATCTATAAAATAACGCACCCTTTTAAAATAAATCAATCAGTTCCAAACACTCTTTCACAAAACCATAATTCTTTTTTAAGCATTCAAGACAACTTCATGACCTAACAATATAAATCTTTTAAAATGAGCGACATCCCTCTAAGAAACATTTCAAAATACTTGAATCATTTTAAAATATCCACTTAGGCATTTTCACAAATACGTAGATCCCAATAGATACACTTTATAAAATATACCTATAAAAAACCTCTATTAATACAAAATCAATTAGTGTTGTATGATTCCACCACATTATTCCAAAGGTAGGTGTAATAATAATAATTTCCAAAAGAATTTGATATTGTACTCCCCACTATTGGGTATCCCTTATCCATGCTTCCATTGTCCAGTTATATCAATTATCAATCACCACAACATCAGAGTCCCAACGGATATGTTTCATAATCAGTGACCACACTCACAACCATGAAACACTCATGTTCTAGTTTACTACAAACACTGTATTATCCAAATGATCCTTGGCTCACACCAAATCAATTGGTTGTACATCCCATGAAAAATGTATATGTCTCTCTCATGAAGTATTATTGGTTCTTTACTTTATAAATAATCCTAAGAAAATATATAATCATGAACCCATTACATAATTAAAAATTTCTTAAGTGTCATTCCTTTCACACAAAGAATTTCTCTATGCCACTCATCCCTAGAAGAAACTATGTTTCATTCACAATAATATTTGGCACGTCATGTCTCAATTAAAAATAAGAAAAGAACTACGGTACTAAAATAATATATGTTATGATTTTACATATTCTATTTTATAAAATCTTCAAAAATACTTTATAAATGACATTACAAAGACTAGTCATTCTAAAATTCTTAACTGAACTCGTATTAGTAACATCTAGAATCAAAGTGATAAGAGTATCATTATAAGTCTGAAGATAATTCTTACCTATCCAAAACTCATTCATGAGTTTAGAAACATCAATTCCCAAAATAGTCTAGAACCTTTTAAAGAAAATTTTATAAATAAAATCTAGGTTTGGTACCTTTGATGGATGCATAAGCCTAAATGTCAATGACCACTTCATATCATTGAATATTAATAGTTAATAATTATTTCATATAATTTATTAAAGTTTTAATAAAATAATAATTTATATATTTAGATATAAAATTATGTAAATAAGAAAATATGATTTGATGATCAATTTAATTATAACATTTTTCCCATTGAGGGGATTTACCATAAAGTGCTTGCGGGTGGAAGGACTCATTACATGTGTTGTTATGGTTATTTGAGTAGGGTGTCCAGAAAGTGTCTCATGTAGCTTTGGATAGTTAGGGATAACAAAAGATATGTTTCCTTTAAAAATCAATTTATCCCTTAAAAAAATATCAATGTTTCCCCTTATGAAGTAGTATTGTCATCCAAACAACATAAATTTCATGTGATGGGATTATTACATTTATGTCATCTGTTTATCTTTTATTGCACTTTTCCCTTTGGGCTGTATTTTAAAAAACATGATGTTTCTAGAACTAGAAGGTAGAGATCTAATGTCATGACTTAGATGTTAATTCTATGTTATGGTATTTTAGTTTAGAGGATTTGTTTAAATTCTGGTATGTTTTAGAATTTTCTTTTCTATCAACAAGTTTTTTGGGTTTAATTTATGTTTTGGGGGTTTACCATTAGGATTGTCGATTTGTACCAAATCCAACAAGTGGTATCATCTCCTTTTCTTATTCTAATATCATTTACCAAAAGTGGTATTAAATCTTGGTTACATAACATATGGTGATTATTTTATCAAGACTTGATAGAATGTCTTTGTTTCAAGACTACTGGGTTTTCGCTAGTGAAGTGGTTTTCTAAGATTTAATGGAATTGCATTAGTAACAAAGTATTGGTTCTATTGAAATGGGTAAGGTTTGGATTGATATTAAATGGTGGAGGATTTAGAATTTGGTAGAAAATGTCCTTCCTTCTCTTGGAGAGTTCAAAGGTTACATTTATTTTGAAATAGTCAGAAGCAAGGTGTTCAGTGGAATGAGAAACCATGAGATGAAAGCATTAGATTTTTTTTAAATGGTGTGTCCAAGTGAATCTGGATCCAAGAAGAAAGAAGGACATGCCTCAATGATGTTGAGCGTTAAAGGTGGATTTGTAGTAGAGGGAGGGGTCGAGGAGTATAATTGGTCGAGGTTTTGGTGCAATAGTGGTTCTCAGTGAGAATGTATTAATTACTAGAAAGTTAAGCATTTTGATCCATATATCAAGAGAGCATATTGATTTCTAGTAAGAGTGGGGATGTAATCCCATACTAGGGAGAGCGGATCAATGTCTAGCAAGTACATGTCCTAGGTCCCACCTAATTAACTAGGGTTATCATGATAAATGAAATGGAGGAGATCAAAATCAATCACAAAGTCAATCACATAAAATCTGAATAACATAAAAAAATATCCATCTTACCTCTAAACACCCTTCATGGAAACAACCCCTTTTTACCCCTATATAATACATTCCAAAAGAAAATAAATATACTTTATATAACCATAAAAATCCAAATATAATATAGCTAAAATATTCTCAAATCAAAAACACTTTTTATAATGATCTAACCAGGCCTTTGCAAATTCATTAATAACCAAACACATGAAATAATTTTTAAGAATTTTCCAAATGATATTTAAATATTTCACCCAAGTTAAATACATAAAATCTTTTTTTTGAGACCAAAAATGATTCAAAACTAAATGAATAACTACTTTAAATAATAAATTAATTAAATACCAAAATAAATATATCAAACATACAAAACGGGGTGTCCAAAAATCATATAAGATATCATTACATATAACTAAGTCAAATCAATATATAAGATTCGTAAAATGATAATAAAAGAACACCAAAGTTCAATAACAATCAACTCGCCTTAAAAACCAACCAACATGCAATTAATTTAGAGTGAAAACAAGGAACACTAATTTCTTTTCAAAAAACAACAAACATGCAATTCATTTAGTGTGCAATAAAGCACCACCAACGACCATAATTTGCAATGGGGCATTTAGCTTGTATAATTCAAAACATCACCATCAAACAAAGAGAAAGAGGATAGAAATCACTGCGTATGTTTCATTCAGCGTGCGGTGGAGGTGCGTTCGCGGTGGAGGAGAGGTGTGCAGTGGAGGACTCCTCTGGCAGAGGAGAGGCACTCGACAGAGGTGTGGTGTGCAGTGAAGGTGTGGCGCATGACAGAGGTGTGACGAATGGTGTAGGTGTGGTGAGCGACAGAGGAGAGGCTCATGACGGTCTGGTTTGCGGTGGAGGAGAGGTGTACGATAGAGGTGTGGTTCATGACAGATGAGAGGCGATGGGAGAGGAGGATGAGGAGGCGTGGCGGCAGTGATTAGCTTCTGTAGGATCTTGAGGGGTGCGAGGAAGGAAAATGAAGTTATGATTTTTTTTATAAAACTCGATGAACATTTTATCAACACTAGCTAAAAATCTCGGTAAAGGTATGTTTTATCACCACTAAAATAGAATGTGCTGATAAAACATTCCTTTATTAGTGCTTTTTTTCACTGATAAAGATATAATGTTAATAATTTATTTCTTTTATTATATATATTCATAGAATTATATATATGATAAATATATATTTATATTAATAATATTATACTCTAAATAATTATAAAATTATAAGAAATATACTTATTATAACTATAAAGTTAGAAATATATATAATAAATATATTAATTAAATATATTTATAAGATTATAGATGTATCTAACTATATTTATTCTAATTTTATAATTATTTATATGAATATATATATATATATATATTTATAAATATAATTATCAATGAATATATATATATATTAAAATAATTATAAAATTATAAGAAATTAATATTTATAATATCTATAATTTTAATAATATTTATATTTAATATATTTATTATCATTTTATAAATATTTAAATATATATATTTATTAATTTATAACTATAAATATAAATATTTTTATTTATTTTTCAATATATCTATATATTAATTTAATTATATATAACATTATATATGAAAATAAATTTTTTTTGAATTAATAATTATTCAAATAAGTAGATATTTAATTAAATATATAACTAATAAATAAATAAATATTTATTTATTTTTAATTAAAAATTACAATAAATAAATTATTTATAGTTGTAATTATATATATATATATAATAAATTTATAATAAATAAATTTATAAATTTATACATATATATAATTAATATATTTATCATAATTTTTTAATTATTTAAATATATCTACATTTATTTAGAATTATATTTATAACTATTTGTATTTATTTATAGATATTTGTATATAAATATATATAATTAATTTATCTATTATAATTTTTTAATTATTTAAAAATATATTTATTTATTTAAGAATTATAGTTATAAATATTTTTATATATTTATAAATATTTGTATATAAATATACTTATTTTATTATATATTTATAACATTATAAGTAGAATAATAAATATATTTATTATAATTTTTTAATTTTTTACATATATATATTTTTTTATAGTTTTAATTATAACTATAAATAAATTTATTTATAAATTTTTGTATAGATTTATAAATATATATATATATATATATAATTATAATATATGTACTTATTGTAATTTTATAATTATTTAAATATATGTATTTATAATTATAATTACAAATAAATATATTTAAAAAGTATTTATATATACTTAAAATTTAATAATTACAAATATAATAAATATATTTATTCTTTAAGTATATTTAATGCAATTTTATAAGTATTGAGAACATAATATATATAGTATATAGGTAACTTGAATTAATCATATACATCTTGTAAAATAGACATAATAAAAAATGAGTCATCAATTGACAACATGAATAATAAGAAGAGTGTAATGTATACATGAACATTCATGATGATATATAACAATATGCATGCATGATTAATATATTAATTGACCAAATTAATTGGAAACACATATATATTTAATTATAATCTTATACTTTTTTAATACATTATATATATATATATATTTGAATTATAAAAAAATATTAGTTATAAACATGCGTTTTTTATTTAATATATACAAATAAACATTATTTTTGAATATAAATATAATAAATTTATATAAATAATTATTAAAAACTTTCATCAGCACTAAGACTAGCACTAATAAAGGGCAGATTTATCGACATTTTTAGCTAGCGTTGATAAAGGTCTTCCCTTTATTAGAACTTTCTACTTAGCATTGGTAAAACAACGTGTTTCACTTGCCCCGTTTTGTGGTAGTTTCATTCATCGAACCTGGGGATTTTATTGGCTGATGCAACTGAAGAGGTGCAGGTTGAACTTGATACTATATTTACGAACATTGATAGTGTGTTGGAGAAAGAGGCTTCATTTTTGCAATCTGATTACGAGGATATTATCCAGAGGGATGTTGATCATAAACTGAGTCAGGATGCACTTGTCATTTCCAAAAGAAAGGGTAAAGAAAAAGTAATGAATGAAGAGAGCATTCAATTGGTTTTTCATGAAAAAACCATAGCTTCCTCACTTATACATAAGTAGGTCTAGTCTTTGCAGCCTGAAGTGCATGAAAAGGAGCAGGTGCTCACGGCTAACACTAAAGGCTTGTATGTAGTGAAGGTTGGGAAAAGTGTTGTGGGGTACATTCATGCTTCCTTGGATGGTCCCTCAAGAAGTGAAGGGAATGACATAATAAAGAATGAGGTGGACATTAAGGAGGATATTGTTGGAACCAGGTTCTTCAAAGCATGATTTGGTGTATGGTTTGTGTTTGTTGTCAATCCTCAGTGGAAGTTCAGGGTGTGTACCAACAATGTGATCATACCGTTCAAGCAGAAAACAGTAGTGAAGGTGGCGCTGTTTCCCAGTGTTTGCCAAATTTTTGGGCCTAAAAATCGGCCAATAAAGTAAAGTGTTTTTGGCAAAGGTACTTGCGCGCCGTGCTCTTGGAGAATGAAAGACTTGCGCGCCATATGATTTTGAGGATCAGAACATCAAAATTTGGCTAAGGCAAGAAGGTCGCGCAAGTGTTGGTTGGGTCGCGCAAGTGAGTTGCGCGACAGAGTTTATTGAAGACAAGACTTGCGCGCCGTCGAGGACTTGCGCGCCGCCGCGCAGGGGGTCCAGTTTGCCTATAAATACTGGACCACCCCTCCTCATTTGTAACGAAATTCAAGGCCGAGAGATTGTTCGAGCTCTCGTCGCGCAGGTGGTTGAGTCGCGCAGGTGGTTGTTTTGTCGCGCAAGTAGAGCTTGCGCGCCGGTGTTTGGCTGTGCGCCCAAGGTGGTTTGGAAGAGAAAGGAAGTGGACCGCGCAAGTTTGTAGTTGGGGAAGGAAGAGTCGCGCAACTGTGTTGATGACACTTGCGCGCCAGTGTGGACTTGCGCGCCGTAGTGGGACTTGCGCGACTGTCTTGGAGAAGCGCGCCTGGTTTTGCTGAAGTCCACCGGCGTGTTTGGAGCTGCACGAAAGCCGAGAGACTACTCGGTCCATTCGGGGAAAAGTGATATTCTTCTGGTGAGAATCGGACTTCAATAGAGCATCTACATACAACAAAGGATGCACTCTTATGAAAATGAAGAAGAGACCTTCACGTCTATAAACTGAGTGGGACTTCACCAACGGCAGTGAGCCAGGGGGAGTCAACGGGAGTGGCCCGAGGGACGCAGTGAGCTATCCCTGAACTATTGTAAAGGCAGTGAGCCTGGGACAGAGTGTCTGTACCTGAACTTTTGTATCCGCAGCTAGTGAAGCATAGTGGATTTAGGTACGACCGGCAACCTATCGGCGTATGCTCCTTGGACGTAGCCCTTAGTGGTGAACCATGAAAAAATGGCTGTGTCTTCTCTGTGCATGTGAATGTTTTCATTTTGATCATAATCATCATACAGGTTCAACAAGTTCCTACCAACGTGGGAACAAGATCCAACACATTAAAAGAAAAAGTGGTCACCCTGATTCACCCCTCCCCTCTCAGGGTGTCCCGGGGTTCTTCAAGTGGTATCAGAGGGTAAAGGTTGCTGGCGTTGAATCTGACCTTCTTCGTCATGGAAAACGCGATCAATGTCAGGGGAGTCCCTCACTTCGATGCAAGCAATTTCCAGATCTGGAAGAACAGAATGAGATCTCATCTAAGATCTCTTGGAATGGAAGTTATTTTTTCTACTGTTAAAGGAATACATGTCACTGATCCAACAGGTCTGGCTATGAGTGAAACAGACAGGAAACTTCTTGATGCAGATGCTAAAGCACAGAATGCTCTCACTGCAGCCCTTTCTGATCAGATTTACCTGAAGGTGATGAATTGCACCTCAGAAAAATCTATGTGGGATAAACTTGAGAATATTTATGAAGGTGATAGCAAAGTGAAGGAGGAGAAACTACAAGTGCTACACAATCGGTTTGATGATCTGAAGATGCATCCAGACGAGAATGCAGACTCTTTCTTCAATCGAATTACTGAAGTGGTTGGAGCAATTTGGGGTCTAGGCGAAGAAATCAAAGACATTGATATTGTAAAGAAAATATGAAGAAGACTTCCACCTCTGTATAATGCGAAGGTGTCAGCTCTTGAGGAAAGAGATCTTTCCAAACTTTCTCTAGATGACTTACTGAGCAGTTTGGTAGCTTATGAAATGAGAGTCAAACCAGAAGATGCTACGACTCAGGTGAGCAAGGAAATGGCATTCAAGGCCATGGATAAATTGAAAATCTCAAAGGATAGTAGCGGTGATGATGACGAAGAGAAATAAATTCTTTCTCTCATTGCAAAGAAGTTCCAGAAGGGGAAAGGGAAATTCAAAGGGAAGTTACCTCTCGCATGTTTCCGTTGTGGAAAAGTTGGGCATATTGCTTCTCAGTGCTTGAAGAATATCAATTATGATGACAGGGAAGATGAAAACTTCAAGAAGCCTCAAAGAAGGTTCTTCAAAAAGGGAGACTTCAAATCTGGTAAGAAAATGAAAAAGAAGAGTTTTGTCTGTGAAGAGGAAGAAGATGACAATGAATTCTGTGATGAAAAAGAACCAGAATTCAAAACTGGGAACCATGCTTCTATGATGGCCACTGTTGAAAAGTCATAAGATACTGATGGTGAAAAACAACTGAGAACTTGTGTAGATCCTGAGGTGCAACTTAAGGATGCAGTTAGTAAGCTTAAGATTAAATGTAAGAGCTGCAATAAGTGGAAATCAATTGTGGAAGAATCAACTGAATATGTTGATCAACTTGAAGCTGAAATTGAACGACTGGAAGAATTTGTGAAGGTACAGTCTAAAATAATTGAAAGCAATGATGATGCAGTTGATCTGAAGCTGAGAATTGAAGAGCAGGCAAAGGTCATCAATGACCTCACATCCAGACTGGATGAAAAATCCAAGACTGTTGAGGGTCTTGAGGAGGAAGTAGTTACTCTAAGGAGTAAAATGGAGACAGAATCAGTTCCAAAAGAATCGAGGAAGAAAATACAGTTCGGAAGATTCTCAGATGCAGAATTACTTGCAAGAGCCAAGTGTGGTTCAGATGGGGTTGGAAAAGTCTTGAGTGATCAAAGACCTGCTTGCATGGGAAAGAGTGGAATTGGCTGTGAGGCTGAGTCATCAACTTCTGGAACTGAAAAGATCCAAAAGAAAGACAAGATGAAAGTTGAACATGATGAAATGTTACCTAGAGTGCTGAAAAAGGAACCCTCAATCCAAACTAAAAGGAGACCTGAAAATTATCCTCAAACTTTCAAAAATGGCAGACAGTCTTACTATTCTCCCAAGGAAGAAGCTATAAGGAGAAATTCAAGTGAGAAGACATTTCCTCTCATGAAGTGTCAGTTCTGTGGCTATCTGGGCTATACCATGTCTTATTGTGAAGAGGCAAGAAGCTATCTGAATGGAGAAGATATAGATGCTCAACAAAGGAGAACAATCTCATATCCTAATTCTCATAGAAGAAATAATTTCTATGGATATTGTTTTTGTTGTTCTAACTTTGGTCATAAGGCCGTTAATTGCAGGCAGAGAAGAGACATAGACACCTCATACCGAAGTTCAAGACAAGTCAAGTCTCGTCAGCAAGACAGTGTTGCTCGTTTAAACAGGTTCTCACCTCTCACAGAAGACTTTGACTATGAAGAACCTGGGTATGCGAAAGAGATAGTTGAAAGGCCATCAGTCCTATATACTCAGTCTAATGTCTCATGGAAGGAAAGGAAGAAGATTGAGAAATCGAACCTTGCAGAGGTAGCCCTCAAAGCTACAAAGAACAATAGTACCTGGATTCTGGATAGCGGTTGTTCATCTCATATGATGGGTAATGCCGGCCTACTAACGAATGTCATAAAGAATGTTGATGTTACAGTAAGATTTGGTAATGATGGGGCTCTGAAAATCAAAGGGAGTGGAAGTACCCAATTAGCTAATGGAGAACTAAAGAAGACTGAAGTCCTTTACGTAGATGGCCTACGCCATAATCTCCTTAGCGTGAGTCAACTCTGTGACTCAGGACTTATAGTTACTTTTAATCAGAAAGGCTGCACCATCAAGGGAAAAAACGGCAATTCACTTTTGAAAGGATGCAGAACAAAAGGCAACTTGTATCAGGTTGATAGTGAAGAAAATGTATGTTACATGACTGTTGAAGAAGAAAACAATTTGTGGCATCGGAGATTGGGACACATCAATCAACAAGACATGGAGAAAATATCAAAATTGAGAATTGTCATGGACATCCCCAACCTGAAGCGTGAGCGTGAAAAATCCTGTGATGCTTGTATTCGTGGGAAGCTGGTCTGCAGTTCATATCGGCCAAAGAAGAAAAAGGCATCTCACCTTCTTGATCTGATTCATACAGATGTTTGTGGTCCAATAAATGTTGCCGAAACTCATGGAGAAAGGTACTTTGTCCTTTTTATAGATGATTACAGTCGAATGGCATGTGTGATGGTCATTCACCGGAAACGACAGGTCCTTGACTACATGAAAACATATCGGCGAATCGCCGAGAATGATACTGGACGAACAATAAAAGTGTTGCGATCTGACAATGGAGGAGAATACACGTCCATTGAATTTGAAAATTATCTGGAGAAGCATGGGATACAACATGAGGTAGCTGCTGTGAGAACTCCACAACAAAATGGAGTTGTTGAACGAAGGAATCGACAGGTGAACAACATGGCACGAACTATGCTGATTGAGAGTCGTATTCCACGACATTACTGGAAAGAGGCTGTTCAAGCTGCAGTGTACATTCAGAATCGAACAGGACTTTATATGGGTGAGACGAAGACACCATATGAATTGTGGCATGGACGGAAGCCTTCTCTAAAATACTTTCGTGTCTTTGGAAGTAAGTGCTTCATCAGGAACAAAGAAGGAAATCAGGGGAAATATGGTGACAACGCAGATGAAGGAATCTTCCTTGGTTACTCAATGAACAATAAAGCCTACAAATGTTTCAACAATCGTTTGGGAAGGATTTTGGAAAGCAATGATGTTAAGATAATTTAAGAGAAAACCACAAATGCTTCACGGACGTCATATGCTGATGTGATAGAAAGTCATGAAGAATGTGGACATGAAGAAACTACAAATGCAGAAATAGAGGAAGCTGTTCAAAACACTCATCAATCACATAATGATGTTGACTTAGAAGAAGAATCTGAAGAAGAAACTACGGCTGAAGAGAATTCTACTGAACCTCGGAGGAGAAATCGAAGAGCTGAGATTGATCCATCCAACATAATTGGGGATAGGAGTGCACCCACTCAAACCAGAAGGATGAGTAATACCACGCAATCTGCATTTCTATCAGTTGTAGAGCCATCCTCATTCGAAGAAGCTGCAAAAGATGAATCTTGGGTGAAAGCCATGAATGATGAATTAGATCAGATTGATAAGAATCAGACATGGGATCTTGTCCAGAGACCCGAAGGTCACAATGTGATTGGTACCAAATGGATCTTCAAAAATAAGTTTGATGAGAATGGAAGTGTTATCAGAAACAAGGCACGACTGGTATGTAAAGGATACTCCCAGATTGAAGGTATTGATGTTGAAGAAACTTTTGCTCCAGTTTCTAGACTGGAATCAATCAGGCTTTTCCTTGCCACGGCACTCCAAAGAGGATATAAAGTATATCAAATGGATGTTAAGACAACATTTTTGAATGGTGTACTTGAAGAAGAAGTCTACATTGAACAACCGGTGGGGTTTGTCTTGGGCACCGATGAAACAAAGGTCTGCAAACTAAAGAAAGCTCTATATGGTTTGAAGCAGGCACCACAGGCATGGTACTCACGGCTAGATTCATATCTCAAGAAGTTGGAATTCAAAAGAGGAGGAGTTGATCACAATCTCTATGTGAAGAATTCTCCAAAAGATCAGTTCATGGTTCTTGTCTACGTTGATGATATCATTTTTGGTGGCAGCAGGCAGAAATCAGTGGATGAATTTGCCAACCACATGAAATCAGAATTTGAAATGTCTATGATTGGGGAGCTCACATATTTCTTGGGGTTACAAGTGATTCAAAAGAAGGAATACACTTTCATTTCTTAGGAAAAATATGCAAGAGAGTTTCTGAAGAAGTTCAATATGCAAGACTCCAAACCAATGTCAACTCCGATTGCTGTTGGAACTAAACTTGGAAAGCATGAGGATGGGAACTCTGTTGATCCCACCATGTACAGGAGGATCATTGGAATCCTACTGTATCTGACAGCGACAAGGCCAGATATTGTCTTTGCAACATGCCTTGCGGCCCGCTTTCAGAGTAATCCAAAGGAGGAATATATGTCAGCAGTAAAAAGAATCATGAGGTATATTCAAGGAACACATAACTTTGGGTTATTTTTTGCTGCAGGCAGGGACAGTGAATTATCAGCATTTTCTGATGCTGACTGGGCTGGGGATGTAATAGACAGAAAGTCCACTAGTGGTGGAGCTTTCTATGTTGGGCATAAATGTGTTGGCTGGTTGAGAAAGAAGCAAGAAAGTACTTCTCTTAGTACTGCTGAAGCTGAATATATCTCCGCCACAAAAGCATGCACTCAACTTCTTTGGATGAAGCAGCAGCTAACAAATATTGGTGATAAGGTGCAGCAACCAATGGTGATTTATTGCGATAACAAAAGTGCAATTGATCTTACGAAGAATCCGGTTCAACATTCTCGTACAAAACATATTGAAATACGGTATCATTTTATCAAAGAAAAGGTCGAACAAGGAGTGATTAAAATGGATCATGTTGGAACTAATGAGCAAGTGGCTAATATCCTAACCAAGCCATTGTCCGCGGCTGTGTTCGAGAAGCATCGGTTGAACCTCGGTGTTCGACCACCTCCTACTGCATAAGGAGGCACCGGAAGTCCCCTCTCCCCGTTTGTTTTAACTGTTTTTATCTGCTTATGGCTGTGATGCAGGTTTATGGGGGAGATACTATCCAGGGGGAGTATGGCTTGAGCTGAACGTTGAACAAACTTTTCGATCTTTGGTTTTATTGTCAATGGGGGAGAAAGGCATAAACTCAAGGCAAGAAATTCTTCTGTGATGAGAAGTGTAAGATTGTGATGAGAAGTTTAATAAGGATAACATCGGGAGTCATGGAGAATTTCAAAACACTAAGACCCAATTCAAGCTTTCTATCTTGTTTTCTACACCGAGCATTGCTCACGTAGACTTAGAGTGTTGGCTGAGTTGATTCTTGCGTTTTGGATTTTCTCATGGTTGGAGATCTATTGAATTTATTCTGATTGCCAACAAACCCAAAGGGGGAGATTGTTGGAACCAGGTTCTTCAAAGCATGATTTGGTGTATGGTTTGTGTTTGTTGTCAATCCTCAGTGGAAGTTCAGGGTGTGTACCAACAAAGTGATCATACCGTTCAAGCAGAAAACAGTAGTGAAGGTGGCGCTGTTTCCCAGTGTTTGCCAAATTTTTGGGCCTAAAAATCGGCCAATAAAGTAAAGTGTTTTTGGCAAAGGTACTTGCGCGCCGTGCTCTTGGAGGATGAAAGACTTGCGCGCCATATGATTTTGAGGATCAGAACATCAAAATTTGGCTAAGGCAAGAAGGTCGCGCAAGTGTTGGTTGGGTCGCGCAAGTGAGTTGCGCGACAGAGTTTATTGAAGACAAGACTTGCGCGCCGTTGAGGACTTGCGCGCCGCCGCGCAGGGGGTCCAGTTTGCCTATAAATACTGGAACACCCCTCCTCATTTGTAACAAAGTTCAAGGCCGAGAGATTGTTCGAGCTCTCGTCGTGCAGGTGGTTGAGTCGCGCAGGTGGTTGTTTTGTCGCGCATGTAGAGCTTGCGCGCCGGTGTTTGGCTGTGCGCCCAAGGTGGTTTGGAAGAGAAAGGAAGTGGACCGCGCAAGTTTGTAGTTGGGGAAGGAAGAGTCGCGCAACTGTGTTGATGACACTTGCGCGCCAGTGTGGACTTGCGCGCCGTAGTGGGACTTGCGCGACTGTCTTGGAGAAGCGCGCCTGGTTTTGCTGAAGTCCACCGGCGTGTTTGGAGCTGCACGAAAGCCGAGAGACTACTCGGTCCATTCGGGGAAAAGTGATATTCTTCTGGTGAGAATCGGACTTCAATAGAGCATCTACATACAACAAAGGATGCACTCTTATGCAAATGAAGAAGAGACCTTCACGTCTATAAACTGAGTGGGACTTCACCAACGGCAGTGAGCCAGGGGGAGTCAACGGGAGTGGCCCGAGGGACGCAGTGAGCTATCCCGGAACTATTGTAAAGGCAGTGAGCCTGGGACAGAGTGTCTGTACCTGAACTTTTGTATCCGCAGCTAGTGAAGCATAGTGGATTTAGGTACGACCGACAACCTGTCGGCGTATGCTCCTTGGACGTATCCCTTAGTGGTGAACCAAGTAAAAATGGTT
This sequence comes from Viscum album, assembly GCA_963277665.1. Classification (NCBI taxonomy): domain Eukaryota; kingdom Viridiplantae; phylum Streptophyta; class Magnoliopsida; order Santalales; family Viscaceae; genus Viscum; species Viscum album. The sequence continues at coordinate 1,751,717,434 of OY728155.1, read as the reverse complement.
GTGTCTTCTCTGTGCATGTGAATGTTTTCATTTTGATCATAATCATCATACAGGTTCAACAAGTTCCTACCAACGTGGGAACAAGATCCAACACATTAAAAGAAAAAGTGGTCACCCTGATTCACCCCTCCCCTCTCAGGGTGTCCCGGGGTTCTTCAGATATTACTATCTCACTGGTCTCTGGCATGAATAAAAATAGTGATACCTTGACTGATATCTTAAATAGATCACAAAGTAGAGATGCATTTTGTGAAGAGTTCGACAATTTTGAAAAATAGTTCTATTTTGGTACTAAAAAATGATTTCAATTGAGGTCGAGACATAGAACCCCATGTTGATGAAGATGAATCATCATGTATGGATGATTATACTGACAATTGGTAAGCTTTGAAGCCATGGAAGAGAGGATGACACATGATATGTCGGGGTGGATCCCGAGGAAGGGGCGGTAGACACACAAGAAGATGATTCTTGATGGTTCTTTATTTAATTTGAAAACATTATAGTCTCTTATCTCCTATGCCTGTACTTTCTTTTATTATTATGTTTTTCGGATTCATGGGTTTACCAATGGTTCATTCTGTCTTGAAAATAAATAAAACTAAATAAATTAAAAAATATTAAAAATTGAATTTGCAACATTTACATGAATTATAGACATATATATGTGCACATACACATCTACACACACATGTACAAACACACATACACATACACACATATAGTTATACATATACATGTATTTTAAATTATTTTTTATCAATATTAATATATATTTAAATAAATATAATCATTTATATATTATAAAAATATTTAAATAAAATATTAATATATTATATTTATTTAAATAATATACAAATTTTTTAATTAATGAATATACATAAACTATTAAACTTTTTGACAAATATAAATTTGATAAATTTTTTTATATAAAATTATGAAAATATGATTCATTTTTATTAAAAGTAATATAAATCAATTTTATATATTATATTTACACATATATACTTATTGTAATGAATATCTTATTTAAAAATATATAAATATTTATATATAAATTAAATTACTTATTACCTTCTTTATCGGTGATAGAAAAAAACGATGATAAATGTGTCACTTTTAGAAGTGCTTCTAAAGGGTGGATTTTATCAATGATTTTGCTAATGGTGATAGAAGGTAACTTTATCAACTCTTTTTATAAATGGTGATAAATTTTCATCTTTTATCACTGTTTTTTATCTATTTCTGTTAAATGTCAGCACTGGTAAAGTTTTTATATGTGGTAGTGTTATATGATATCACTTCTAATATGTATTGATTACATGTATTCAATTGTTTAGATATGGAATTGACATCATGGTGTTGGAAATTTGACATTGGGTATCAATTGCACTCCAACCGGTGGGGAATTCGGCATTGCATTGCATTTAAATTTAGCTTCATGATAATTTGATAGTGTGAATCGATGAATTGACAATTTCACACCTGACTTCGTATGGGTCAAAGATTATTCAATTTAAATTCAAAAATATTATATGAATGATATCGAGATACATTTTAAAATTTACATTAAATTAATGGATTCCATTTTACAAAAAAATAAGATTAAATTACACTAAAATTATTTAAGATATATGATCATATTTTTGAGGTGGGTGTTTTTTAGACAACCCTTAGGGACCCATTTATTTAAACCCCAAGACCCCGAGGGACGTGGAAAACTGCCTTTGCTTCCTTACTTCCGGCGCCACATTTCTTTCTTCTACCTGTACGTGCAGTTTTTTTTATAAATAGGTTTTTTTCTAAAAAAAATAATATAAAAAGGATAAGATTTCAAATATTTATAAAAATGGGTCTCAATATGCGTGAACCCGGTTAACGCATCCTTGGAATGGAGAGATGCATGAACAGGATTCACATAGAGATTCATGTTTTTTTTTATTTTCTATTTTTTTTGTTTATATATATATAATTTTTAATAGAATTTATCTATTATTTAATATCTAGCAGTACTGCCATTACAGTAGTCTAGATTCTGACACACTCCTTCACTCATGGATCTCTTTTATAAGAGTGCCTACCTTGGAAATCATTCTGCATTTTCAATAGGGGATTTAGGTTCTCTCTTCCGGCGTAGAACATTCTACATTTTGGATGTGGGATTCTGTTTCAAGTACGTGAATTTGAAAAACTATAAAATTCAAAATATAAGACCAATATAAATGAAACTTAAAAAATGATTTAAACATATAATAAATTAATGAAAATAAAAATAATTTCGTAAAAAATGTTGATGACTAATAATTTATATGCTTTCAAATCCAACAACTTGAAACTTTAAATTGTTTCAAATATGTGTCTTTAAATGACTATAAAATAAAAACTATAAGACCAATATGAATAAAACTTAAAACATGGATTAAATATATAATAAATAGTAGAAAATAAAAATAATTTCCTAAAAAATGATGATGAAAAGTAATTTATATGCTTTCAGAATCACCAACTTTAAACATGAAAACGTTTCAAGAACGTGTCTTAGGAAACCTATAAAATAAAATCCATAAGACCAATATAAATGAAAATTAAAACATTGATTAAATATATAATAAATAGTTAATAATTAATTAGTTAATTAGTAAAATAATTCTTAATTAGTTAATAAATAATATAATTATATATTATTTATTATTAATTATTAATTTGTAATATAATTACTAATTAAATAATAATAAATTAGTTAATTAGAAATATAATTATTAAGTATTTAGTTAGTAATATAATTATTAATTATATAATAATTCATTATTTAATTAGTTAATTAGTAATATAATAAATAATTATAATTATTCATTACAATTATTAGTTATTAATTATTAATTATTAATTATATAATAATTAATTAGTTAATTAATAATATAATTATTAATTATATAATAACTAATTAGTTAATTAGTAATATAAATTTAAATTATTATTATAATTATTAATTATATAATGAATAATTATATTACTAATTAACTAATGAATTATTTTATAATTAAAAATTAAAAATTATAATTAAAAATTATATTACTAATTATAATTAACAATTAAATTACTAATTAACTAATTATTTATTGTATAATTAATAATTATATGACTAATTAACTAAATAATTATTGTATAATTAATAATTAAAAATTAAAAAATTAAAACTTTTAATGAATAATTGTAATTAATAAATATATTACTAATTAACTAATTAATTATTATATAATTAATAATTAAAAACTATAATTAATAATTATATTACTAATTAGCTAATTAATTAGTATATAATTAATAATTATAATTAATAATCATATTATTAATTAATTATTGTATAATTAGTACTTATATTACTAATTAACTAATTAATTGTTATATAATTTTATTACTAATTATAATTAATAATGATATTACTACTTAACTAAATAATTATTATATAATTAATAATTATATTAGTAATTAACATATTAATTATTAGGTAAATTAATTATTAATAATTAATAATTAATAACTAATAATTATAACAAATATTTATAATGAATAATTATAATTATTAATTATATTAAAAATTAATTAATTAATTAATTTGTAATTAATAATTATATTACAAAAAAGTAATTAATTATTATATAATAAATAATAAATATTAATAATTAATAATTATATTACTAATTTACTAATTAATTATTATATAATTAATAATTAATAATTAATTATTATAATGAATAATTATAATGAATAATTATATTACTAATTAACTAACTAATTATTATATAATTATATTACTTATTAACTAAATAATTATTGTATATTAGTAATTAGTAATTAATAATTAATAATTAATAATTATATTAATTACTAAATAATTTTTAATTATATTACTAATTAAATAATTAATTATTAACTATTTTTAAAATTTTTAATCCTTGTTTTAATTTTTATTTATATTGGTCTTATAGATTTTATTTTATAGGGTTTCTTAAGCCACATACTTGAAATATTTTTAAGTTTCAAGTTAGTGGTTTTGAAAGCCTATAAATTATTTTTTATCAACAGTTTTTACAAAGTTATTTTTATTTTCTACTATTTCTTATATATTTAATTCATGTTTTAAGTTTCATTAATATTGGTCTTATAATTTTTATTTTATAGTCCTTCAAAGACAGGTCTTTGAGACATTTTTATGTTTCAAGTTGGTGGCTTTAAAAGCTTATAAATTATTATTCATCAACATTTTTTAGAATTTTTTTTTTATTTTCAACAATTTATTATATGTTTAATCCACGTTTTAAGTTTCATTTATATTGGTCTTATGGTTTTTATTTTATAGTCTTTCAAAGTCACGTACTTGAAACAGAATCCCACATCAAAAATTCAGAATGTTCTGTGCAGGAATGAGAGAACCTGAATCTCACATCGAAAATGTAGAATGATTTCCAGGGCAAGCTCTCTTATAAAAGAGAGCCCTGGGTAAGGGTGTGTGTCAGAATCCAGAGTGCTGTAATGGAAGTACTGTTGGATATTAAATAGTAGATAAATTCTACTAAATTATATATATATATATATAAATATAAACAAAACAAAACAATAAAAATAAAAATTTTAAATGTAAAAAACAATTAAAAATTAATCACTCTGTAGGATGCGTGAACCCCGTTCATGATTCCTAGTGAGGGTAGATGCATGAATATGGTTCACACATCTTTCCAGGACCACAAGAATGCCCTTTTCAAGAAAATATTATATTTAAAGATCCTCTGCAACCTCCAAGATGCGTGGATCATCCTCTACACGCCATATTCTGATGGCAATGGGTTTCCACCGATCACAGCCTAAGCCTAGCCCAAAACCCCGCTGAGGTCCACAGGGCCATCCAGAATTACAAAACTTGCACCCATGGTGTTATCAATGCTACACACGTGCCCACCCCCAATGACATTCACAGTTGGGATGCACTGGATGAGGTGGATGGAATGAGACTTATAAATCTGACCTTTTGAGTCCAAGAAAAAATGGTGCATGTTAGGGAAAGGATTGAGGGGCTGAAGGGGATCCCACAACATCACAAACCATTTCTTATGGTGGGAGAAGTTGAGTGTGCTGCAACATCTTCATTCCGAACCATGATGGAATCACATGGTTTGAGGATGAAGATCACATTTTGGTAACAAAGTTTGATACCTTCTCACTACTACTCCCGTAGTATGCGTGCATGCCTCCAGGCGACACACTATTTGGGAACAACTATGACCCATGGGAAGAGACCATCCCCAATCCACTTCAGTGGGATTATGGTCTCTTATTTTAATTTCTTTTGGTATCCATGGTTTTGGTGTTCTATACCTTGTACAACTATTCATATTATTGGATTTTCCACAGTGGGTTTTTTATCCTCCACATTGGAGGGTTTTTCCACCTTAAATTTTGATGTCATTTTTACTATTTAATAACTCTCCCTTCCTGAAATTCCTCCTCACCTCTTCCTCTGCGTCCCTCTCCCCATATCCCTCTGCTTGTACCTGGCCGGTTTCCACAAATTAACACTTCCATCACAAATTAGTTTCGTATTTTTTTGTGATATCTGGTGATCCCTAATTTTAGTTATAGATTTTTCATTTCCGGAACTTCCATCACAAAGACTAGTTTCTAGGATAAAAAATTATCATCCAACATCATGATGTTTTTATCTTGATGGGAAACAAATCATCACTTCATTTGAATCATCTAGGGTTCCCTCAAACTGTGAGAAAGTGAACCATATATATGTTTTGGGAAATTGAATCTTACATACCACAATGACATGGGTACTTTATTGAATGTCACTCTACCTATGGATCACCTCTATGCATCCCTATTGTGATCAATGCCTATAATATTTTATTACGCTCCATTTATATTTTACAATAGGCTACTTTCATGAAATATCAAAATTTATATCACCATTTTATGCAATTATACAAATTTAGGTAAATTTATCCCATTTATCCATGTTTCTTGAAAAGTAGGTAACTAAATAAATTATTAGCAATTTAAAATTTGGGTTATTTTTTTATAGAAAATTATCACCTCATATTTTTTCACTTCCATCCCCACAACCCCCAAAGACTATAGGATATCAAAATCCCTTATATTCATGCACCACTATAAAAAATATGTAGTGGAATTATAATGAAATGAAGAAATTTTTCACAACATAATCAAAATTTAATTATACTCTAGGTACTTATGATTATGTAATGAAATATCATAACATGGAATGAAATAGTCTATTCCCTGCATCCATTATTTTATTTTATTTTCATGGAAAAATGTCAAGACATTAATCTCTCTTGCAACACACACTTCATCATGCACAACAACATGACTGCATAAAAACATATAGAACCAAATTCTGGTTGTCTTTCATTCTCAAATTGTTATATGATTTTAAATTATTCTTTATGGATCATATTTAGTTTATGTTCTTATTTATTCATAACTAATACCAGTTTCAAGGATCAAATCTTATCATCCAACATCTTCATGTTTTTATCTTGAAGGGAAATAAAACATCTTTTGATTTGATTCATCCAGAGTACCCATATTTTATCCAAATAAGAGAAAAATATTCATTTTTACATTTTTTGGAAACTAAATCTTATATACCACCATGACTTGGGAACTTTATCGAATCTCACTCTACCTATTGATCTATGCATCCCCTTTGTGATCTCTACCTGAAAATTTTCATTACACACCATTTTTACTTTACAATTGGAGTGTTTCTAGAAATATCATGAAATATTTCCACACATTGCATCATTTATTATAATATTGGTAAATTTATCCCACTTATCCATGTTTCTAGAATTGTAGGTAATTGAATAAGTTATTATCTATTTAAATTGTGGTTTTTTTCAAACTTTTTATAACAAGATTTCTTTTTTCATTTTCATGACCACCTCCCCCTAAAAAAAACTTGGGCACTTTATCAAATATAACTCCACCTATGGATTACCACTATTCACCCCCACTGTGATCACTACCTAAAAAATTACATTTCACTCCATTTTTATTTGACAATAGTTACATTTCTATACATATCAGAAAACATATCCCCATTTATATGCATTTCTAGAAATTTAGGTAAATTTATCCCATTTATCTATGTTTCTATAAATATAGGTAAATGAATAAACTATTATATAATTAATTTTTTTAAAGTTTTCAATAAATATTTTTTTCTTTCATTTTCATACCCAGAACCCCCAAATCCTAATGACAACTAACTCCTTCCTGTTTATGAACCAATAGAGGAAAACATACAGTGACACTGTAATAGCATGAACAATTTTTTCACAATGGAATAAAATATCCCTTCTTCTCCAAATATTTATGATTGTGGCATGAGATCTCTTTTCATGGAATGACATTGTCTATTCACTCTATCCATTGTAGAACTTAATTTTCATATAAAAACATCACGACATGAATCCTCAACTCTAACGTTATCACACACAATAGCGTGACTATATGAAAACTTACAAAACCAAATTCAGGTTTTATTTCAACCTCAAACTACAAAATGAAATGAAATTCTTCTTTATGTGTCATATTTAGTCCATATTTATATTTATTTTTCATTAAGACTAGTTTCTAGGATCACAACTTATCATCCAACATCATGATGTTTTCAACATGAGGGGTAACAAAGAATCATTTGATTATTAATACAAATTTTTGATTTGGAGCCCCCTAAAATGGGTGACCCCTTTTGCGGTCACAAGACCCCCCCAAACCTTCAACGCCCCCACCCCTGATCCCCCACACCCGATATCCCCCTTATCGAACCCTACCATAGTTCCTGTCCATTGCTGAACCTACCTCTGCCTTTGACTCACCTTCGCTGCCCATCATCTCCCTCACTGCACCTGTGCACTCTCGCCTCCAGTTCTAGCTCTGGATACCCATCCCTTGTGCACTTTCTCTATCATCAAAACCTACACCGCCCTTCCTCTCCCTCAACTCTCACCTTCGCTACCCATCCTCTCCCTTATCCCGGTCGGCCAATCCGGTACCACTCCCGCCTTTGAAACCAGCTCCGCCTCCGGATCCCACCTCTGCCTTTTCCTCCCTCACCCTAGCCCCCTCTACTCACGCATCAACTATCTCAAAAACTGACCCAAAATAGCATGATTCCCATCCTTTCACCCTTCCACCTCTCCCTCATGTCTAGCGGGTCCTCCAAGTCCACCTTTACATTCACTTGGTTCCAAATATATCACGGCATCATGTAATCCCAATTTTCTGTTTTAGGGTTTTGATTTTGGACACATATATTTTTAATTCTCTAGAATCTTGAAATTTTTCAGAAGCTCAATGTTGAGATCCATAGGGCATACCATGATGCATTTGTGGGAGGAAAATGAGGACTGGGTTTTTGTAGTATTTTATTATAATTTCAGATATTAAACCTTAAAGGCCCATCTCATGATTAAATATTTAAAATTTTCATTTTCATTGGTTGGTTTGAAAGATATATTCATAAATATCTATATCCTACTTAAATAAACAGATTGTTCAATAATTTATATTTATTCTCATATTTATTATTCAAAGATATAAATTGTTTATTTTATCAAGGTCCCACATGCAATAAGTCAATATTTATTTTACATATATTTTTGTGATATGAAAAATTATTGTAATATGAAGTCTTGGTAAATGTTACTACTTGTTATACAGATATTAATTTGGATAAGAGTTGGATTGATCTTCCAAACTAAACATCTAGAGAATATTTTAAGGGAATTATGAACTGCATTTATTTCACTATAATAATTAAAAGTGACTATATTAGTTTTCCATGTAGAAAATGTACAAACAGATATCAATTCACATGAGATACCATGAGGGAACACCTATTCTTGAATGGATTTTTGAAAATTTTATAAGAGTTAGACTCATCATGGGGAAGAATATATATTTTTTCAAAATACAGATGCAGTTCAGATGGATGTTGATGGGAGGATGAATGATCCAATGCCTGAAATGATTACAGAAATGGTATGTGGGTTAGATACTAAAGGTATTGACATCCAGAATGATGATATTGATGAGATAAATATGCACTTCGATGCATATCATGATTAGAGGAGGTTTTATGGAATACTTGATGATGCAAAAAATGAATTATATTTTGGATGTACTGCTTACAATTAATTTTCATTTATCATAGAGTTATTGCATTTTGAGACTTTGAATCATTGGTCAGACACATCATTTTGCATGATGTTAGTGTTATTGAAAAGTGTACTTCCTGTCAAAGCTAAGAATTCTGAATCATATTACCATGCTCGTAAATTAACAGAGAAATTAGGTTTTATATATGAGACCGTATATGAATGTGCAAACAATTATCTGTTGTTTACAAAGAAAAATGACTATTTGATATCTGTACACTCTGTGGTGCTTCCAGGTGGAAAGATAATAGGATAAATGAGACTCATCTAAGTTAGAATGTGAAATAGGAAAAATCAATTACCGTAAAGAAAATGTGTTACTTTCCCCTGAAGTTGAGGATGAAAATATTTTTTATTTCATATAAAGTTTCCAATTTAATGATAGGTAATTTGGAAAGAAATAACAAAAGTGATTTGATAACCCACCCGACAGACTCTCTTGCATGGAAGGATTTTGATTAGAGACACCCCAACTTTTCAAAAGATGGTCATAATGCCCGATTGTGGTTGGAATTAGATGGGTTCAATACATTCAAGTATATGGTTGGATTATCTCATAGCACATGGACTATGGTTTTGGTTCCGTATAATCTTCCTCCATGGATTTTTATAAAACAATAATTTATATTACTTTTCACTCTTATTGATGGACCTAGATGTCCATGAGATAAGATTAATGTTTAAATTCAGCCATTTATTGATGAGTTGAATGAATTTTGGGGAGATGGTGTGATGACTTATGACTGTGAAATAAATGAAATGTTCAAACTGAAGTCTTCTTTATTGTAGAAAATCAATGACTTCTGAACTTATGAAAATTTATCAGTCTGGAAGACGAAATGGGAATTTAATTGACCTTTTTTCAATAAAAGAAAAAATTAGGTATGGTTTAAAAATTCCAAAAAATTAGCATACATGGGTAATATAAAATTTCTCCCCCCTCAGAATAGGTTTAGAAAGGATAGAGTGAAATTTTATGGTTCTATAGTGATCAATCCAGCACCAAAGATCATGACTGGAGTATAAATATTATCACATATTGAGAAAAAAAAATCTACATGTTATATGAATTTTAGGATTTGGTGGCTCATACACTACCTAATATTCATGGTGTGCGTGGACAACACAGTCAAAATTATAAAAATAAATGTTTTTTTACAATCCATCTATTAGAAAAATAATATGATAGGAATAATTTGGATGTCATGCACATTGAAAAAATTATTTGTGATAATATTTTATGGAACATTTTAGGTGTCAGCGGAAAACCAAAGGACCTTGTCAATGCACATTGTGATTTGGAAGAAATGGGTTTAATGAAATAGTTGCATTTACAGTTGGCTGAGTGAAAAAATGAATATATTCCTACTACATAGTATATGATGACTAAAAAGGACAAAAAGACTTTTCTTTCCATTTTACAGATGCTCAAGGAGCCTAATGGTCTCTTCTAATATTTCAAAGTGTGTGAATTTGAAGAACATGAAATTTCAAGGGTTTGAAAGTCATTATAATCACATAATACTTCAACAGTTTATTCCGATCACAATTTTTAACTGTTTATCTCACAACTTCGTTCAACCATTGATTGAGATGAGTTATTTTTTAGACATATTTGTTTAATAAAACAACTAAAGACCTATTTAAAAAATTTTCTGGTTAGAATTATACTTACGCGCTTTCACTTTGAGAAACTATTCCCCCCTCATTTTTAAATTTTATGGTTCACTTTTAGTTCACCAAACTAATGAAGTAATGGCTATTGTTCTAGTTTAATTCAGGTGGATGTATTCTATTGAGCAGTATCTGAATATACTGAAACTATTTGTATGCAACAGAACTCATCCGAAGGAATCAACAACCAATGGTTATTTGATGGATGAGTGTACTACCTTTTGTGAAGAATATCTTATGGATATTGAAACAAAGTTTGATAATCCCTCTTAGATTCATGATGGTCCAGCTGAATAGGGAACCATATTTGATATGGACAATACCGAGTGGATACAATCTCATCGATATATCTTGTTAAGTACTCCATCAGCTACCCAATTAATGCAGTAAGTATCTTATCACTTTTATTGTTTAACTTTTACATTTTTTGTTTGCATATATAAAGTTTATCATTTGAACATCGTGTTATCATTTGCAAGAAATAGATTAATGATATAAAATAAGAGATGTCTCATGCGACCGAGTATTAAATTCAACAATCTCATAATGCGTCATTTCATGATTGGTTCAATTATTTTGTAATTATAAATTTATTTTCATTATGAGTGAAGTATAATACTAATCTATTTCTGCATAAACCATTATTGAATTCTATGAATTATATAGGTTCATAACCTGAGCGATTTTGGTGACCCCACGCTAACTAAAGAATTTAACCAACAAGTTGAGGTTCCATCTATAATGGATTTTTGTTATAAATATATAGATGCTAATGGATTTTGATATCTCATTAAAGATGTTGAATACAAACAAGAAACACAAAAAAGTGGCATCGGGTTTCCAACCGTCGATTTTAGTTATTACTATGGTCAATGGACAAACATAATTAAAGTTTTATATGCACACGAGTTAAAATACATATTGTTAAGGTTTAATTGGGTTGATCCAGTGAGTGGAGTAAATTCGATCAATATTAGTTTACATTGGTAAATTTTAACAATATTTTATACATAAATGAATGAGTTGGTAATGAACCTTTCTTTTTGATATCACAAGAAGAACAAGTTTTCTTCGTTACCTTGCCATTAAATCCTAGTTGGCAAGTTGCTGTGAAAATGTCCTGACGAGAAGTGTCTTTATTTGAACAAGATAAACCCAAGACTGTTGACTTTGTTTCACAACAACATTATCAACATACCATAGATAAAAATGAAGAAGATATTTATTTTCTTGGATAAGTCATTTAAGGATAAACAATATATTTTCATGATTAATGAAAGGTATAATTGTTTTCTCTCTCTTCAGTTTAAATCATTTTTAAATTTTTTTTAATATTTTATGAACTTTTTACCCTTATATTAATTTTTTACTTTTATGTATTCAATAAATATTAAAACATAAATCAATATGGTTGGATTATTTTCAATATAATATTTTATAAACAATTTATTAAATAAAATAACAAAAAATAAATTATATCACTCTAATATTTTTTTTACTGTTTCCTCAGGCATAAGATTAACCATATTTGAATATGAAATGGTGTGATTTGATATGCTCAGGATAGATTCGTTTGGATATATTTTTTTTGTGTTGTTTATATTGGTTTATATAGATATAAATTTTAATATCAAATGAATCATTTCTTTGCTAATGTTTTCTATGACTGCATACATGTTAGGGGAATAGTCACTAGATCCACGTCATTCAGTAGAGACATCTACTTCTCAGGGTCGAGGTATGTATGATTGTAATTGTGTTTATTTTTTTTTAATTAGTTTATATATATATATATGCACATCTATCTAATTATATATAAAATTGTTTTCAACAAGATCAGACTCGATCACTTCTTCCTCTCGTAGGAGAGGCGCTGGTCATGGCATTTCATCTTGGAATTCCGACATGACCTTAGACGTATCATTTGATGAGAGATTTCATCCTGTGTGAGTGTTTAATCATTCATTTATTCATTATCTGGGTCATATGATACACAACCCAAACCGATTTTCATTGACCACATGTGACTAGGCTTCTTTCTCTCATGATATATTAGATCATCTATGGAGGAAAGTTCAGGTAAGAGGACCATTTTTGTTTCTTCCCTATGTTTAAAAAATTCTAACATGTGTGATTTTGTTTTCTTAAATCAAATAATAAAAAAGTATTCCCTAATGAGTTTCAACTAGTGTGTATGGAAAAATGTCATAAGATATTGACAGATCATAAAGGCAGAGTCAAGAGGGAGCACTGGGTACCAAATGTGGGTGCCCGAGACAATATGTAAAATGTACTGAGAGGTGTTCTTCCATATTAGTAGTGTGATTTAGTGGCATAGTGGTCTACTTAAGTGATTAAGGTTAGTCTATTTATTTTTGTATATATATTTTAAAGAATATTTGACATTTTATTTTCTTAAAATTTGAATTAATTGAATGTAGGAGGTGTCAACACGTCATTCCATGAATTGAGCATTGTAGGGACCACCTCACAGGCTCGAGACTCAACAAGTGTCTCAGATCTGAAATGATATATTTATTATTTATTTTTTAATTTATTATTTAATATCTTTTTGTGTTATATTTCTATTTTTTTTTGGTATACAATTACAAAATTAAGGTGCACCGACTGATAAAATGTCGTTGTGGATGAGGAATCATGATCGTAATGATCTAGAGGCTGCAACTCTTATAGTAAGTTCTTGTACTCATTACCAATACCTATATGAATCGGTATATAAACACACATAGACAGATATCTATATATATATATATATATATATATATATATATATATATATATATATATGGGCTCAATTTTAATCCGAGTTAGCCCAACTACTAGAGGACCAACAATAGGTTTCTATGTGAAGAGATGAGATATCCCATTGCATTATTGGTCATGATAGGCATATATATAGTTTTACCTACAGAACATGGATTCATCGTTCTACAATTTCACACCTTGAGGTTGTGGGTCCTATTTTTTTTGGGATGACACATAAAATAATATATTTTGAGGCACAGTTTCCTGCTTTCGAGGATGTAAATACACAAATGATTGCTGAGATTAGAACACTGTGGGAATATGTGCATCCGAGTGATAGTGTAGGGGATCATATGACTTATGTTTATACTGGATTTATTTATTTATTTTCTATTATTTTCATTATTAAAATATTTATAATTTTTATTTTTTTGTAGGACCTTACCACACCAAATAAAGGTAGAAGTCATGGCCCCGCAAGACATATCATATTCAAGAGGTGTGTTTCATTTATTTTTCTCATTTCTCATTCAAATTTACTATATCATTTTGTTTTCAAAAACAACTATAAAGAAAATTAGACCAATGATAAAACTTAGGATAATAATCAGTTATTATCATGTGCTTCTCATGTCTTGGGGGTTATTACATGACTAATTTATTTTTATGAGATTTATTTGACCTTATAATGGTTATATGATTTGAGTGATTAGAGATGTATCAAGTGATCATGAGACTCATAAGTGACCATTAATAATTCTTATTCAAAATTCATTTAATAGATTTTCATGCAAGACAATCAATAAATTGTGAGGTGGGGGGTTATGTATGGGAAGTGTGGGGGGGGGGGGGACCAAACAAGAATGGAAAAAGTGAACAATATTACTAAAAATAATTTAAAGAAAATTTTTCAAGAGTATGGGGAGAAAATATAAGACCATTAAATAAAATACGGGAGGAACCTTCTAATCTAGAAAAAGTGATCTCTGATCCTCGATGACTACTATGTGAGTTGAGGAAATTTCAATAGTAACAGTAAAAAACAAATATTTAATTTTAATAAATTTAGGATGATATTTTATGTAAGTCATGTGTAGGTGATAAAGAGGAACAAATTGTTCCTGATTTCTCTTTGAATATTTTTACTGAAGTAGTAGTGAGGTCAATAATGGAAACACTAGATTTCCAAGGAGCATAGAGTAACATTTCACCTCTTACTTACTATGATAATGAAAAAGAATTCATTCTTCCTGATACTAGTACTGAAAATTTTACTACAGAGGAGGAAAATATCCCATGTGTTTCTATTTTTTTTTGAAGAATTTAATTTAAGAGATGAACCTAATGTTCCTGAGGAGGTTAAAGCATTTTGTGGATTAGTAGCTCATGTGATGGTTATTGAGAGAATAAAAATATATAATCCTATAGAATGAGAATCAATAACTTTATTAGAACCCAAATGGGTTGAGTGGGAAGGAGATGTTGGTGTGCATTCCCGCTACACTAGAGGATATATGAAAAGAATTGCTGAAGTAGTTATAGAGACTCAAATTTTTCTTTATTTTCAATAAAAAACTATTTATAGGGAATTTCCACTAGCATCACAAGATTTTCATGGAAATTAGGTAAATCAGTTCACCTATCCTAGCATTATTTGTGAATAATTTAGAGAGAATAAGGATTTCCTGGTGATAGTATCCCAGTTTCCAAAAGATTGTGGTGAGGTGAAAGCAGTGAGGGATCCTTCAACACAAGTGGTAAAGTTGATATTTTGTATATATCTAGGACTGGTGATGTGTTAAAGAATCCCAAGTATACTTGAGTAATGAAAGTCCTTATTTAATAATCTAGGTCAGAATTAGATTAATATCCCATTGCTTCTAGGATATAGGGAATGACAAAAGTAAGGGTGATACTATTTTTGGGAAGCCAAAGATGAGTGGATTACTTGTAGGTTTGGGGTTTATTACTCATAGTAAATGTAATAAATTTATATATATGGAAATATCCTCGATGAATAATTGAAGATCATAGAGAAAATAATTTTATGCGGAATTGTATTGGAAACTATATCCACATATATTAGTTTCCCATTTTTTCCCATGTATTACCAAAAAATTCATTGTCTTCAATGTGGGAGAGGAGGTTTTTATTGTAGTGCTAAATTTATTGAGTACTTTTGGAATTCAACCTTTGGGAAAAGGAAAGTTTTGATCGATGGTATGGGGAGAAATGTTAGCTTTGTGGGATTCCTATGTTTTTTAGGTATGAGGGGAAATTATTAAATGTTGGGGGAAGTGTGTTAATTTACTTTGTATTAGTTTTTGTGTTAGTTGGGGTTGTCTGGTAGTTGGTTTTGGTAATTAAATAAGGGATTCCAGTTGGTTGGAAATGAATTATTTCATTTTGAATTTATTCTATCTTGGTACCTTGCACATGTGATAGTCTTTGGGATGTATCAGCAGGCCCCTACAGAAGTGGTCATTACAAGAGAGATACTTCTTCCACATATCATTCCTATCCCATCCATTTCTTCTTCTTATTATTATTTTTCTTCTAAATCTATTCTATTGTATTTTTTTATATCCTTTTTAAAAACCAACTGATTTTATGTAATCATGTAGGGTGGGGAGGTGTGCAAAGTGAACGTGGGGTCTGTAGGGGGGATTCTAGTAAGGAGGTGGTGGTTGTCCTGGGGGAGGGGTTAGGGGATTCAGGTGGGGAGGGAGAGGGCTATGTAGGGGGAACTGTGGGGGGCATGGGGCACTGTCTAGGGGGAGGAGAAAATATAGGGGGAGTGGGGGCTGTCCAGGGTGAGTGTGTGTGTGTGTGGGGGGGGGGGGGTGCATGGTGGAGGTGGGGGATTTCGGGGGGATTCAAGTGGGGGGGGGGGATATCCAGGGGGAGGGGTAGGGGGGATTCAGGTGGAGATGGGGGTGGTATGTGTATGGGGGAAACTGTAGGGGCACTGTCCGGAGGGAGAACTGGTGGGGGAGTGGGGAGATGTCCAAGGGGGAGTGTGTGTGTGTGTGTGGGGGGGGGGGGGGGGGTTGGGGGAATCATGTGGGTAAGGGGGAGGGCTTTGCAGGGGGTGAGAATTGAAAGGGGGAACTATCCAATGGGAGGGGGCACTGTCCCGAGGGGATGGGAAACTGTCGGGGGAGTGGGGGGATGTCCAGTGGGAGTGTGTGTGTGTGTGTGGGGGGGGGGGGTGTGCAGGGTGGGGGTGGAGGATGTAAAAGGGATTTGGAAGGATTCAGGTGGGGAGGGGGAGGACTGTGCATGGGGGAAACTGAAAGGGGGGCACTGTCCAGGGGGAGGGGGAACATCAGGGAGAGTGGGGGGCATTCCCCACAAGGGAACATCAATGGAAATATGTGAATTTCTAAGAAATGGATGTGGAAGGATCATTTTAATGTTGGGGATGAAATGTTATTCTTGAAATGAACTAATATATTCCATTGGTTTCCTTTTGAGTCATATATCTAACCATGCACATGCTCTAATATTAGTTATTGTCTACTATTATGATGACTTTAAACTCTAGTAAAATTTACTTCAATAGATACTAATATTGGTCTATCTCAGGTGAGTTCTTATTCTTATAACCTTTATTTAAGAAATATGAACTCCTTAGAGAAACCACCAATGGTTGAATCCAACAAAACACACAAATGAATTTTGATATATGTTCATAGGTAGGAGACCATTCCTCAAAGCATTTGTGGTCTACTAAAATCAACCGTGCATCAATATGAAGCGTGGATTGATCGGTACAATTAAAATTTCATTTTCACATCTATTATCATTATTGTAATAATGAGAAAATCATTTGTGTAGGGGTTAAAACCAACTAAACAAGCACCAATTGACATGAAATGTTAGGAAAACGATATTTAAGGAATTTATATTTTGCAAGAAGATTTGGTACGTGGATCAGATACCTAAATTTATCGGTATGATCAAAAGTGGAATTTGGCCCTTAGATTTGGAGTTAACTGATAAATCATGCAAAAGATGTCAATACCAACCTAATACGATTGGGTTGTCATGAAATCAAGGGAGAAAAATAATTGTGATATTTTGGATATATAGGAATCAACACTGCATCAATTAGATGCTCGTGTCATCTGGTATGATTAAAAACAATAAGTAACATTGCTTAGTGTTATTAAAATGACACATCTCCCATGAAAGGTTCAAAATGTGAAAACAACATCTGATTGACATGCATAGGTATGAGAATTTTCCTCAAATAAATTGTGGTCTATTGAAATCAATCGTGCGTCAATCTAACACGTGAATTGATTGGTACAATTGAAATTACATTTTTCACCTCTATTATAATTGTTGTAATAATGTGAAAATTATGTGTGTAGGGTTCAAAACAAACCAAACAGGCACTGATTGATATGATATTTTATGAAAAAGATTTTTAAGACATTTATATTCTGCAGGAAGAGTCGGTATGTGGATCTGATACCTGAATTTATCAGTATGATCAAAAGTGGAATTTTCCCATCAGATTTGGTGTTAGCTGATAAATTATGTAAAAGATGTCAATACCAACCTAATGTTCTTGTGTTGTCATGAAATCATGGGAGAAAAATCAATGGGATATTTTGGATATTTAGTAATCTACATCACATTAATTATATGCTCGTGTCGTCTGGTATGATTACAAATAATAAGTAACGTTGCTTTGTGTTATTAAAAAGAAAAATATTCTGTAAAGGGGTCAAAATGAGAAAACAACTTCTCATTGATGTGAAATAGTAGGAGAATATCCCTTAAAGCATTTGTGGTCTATTGAAATCAACTGTGTGTCAATCTGGCATGCGAATTGATCGATAAAATTAAAATTTATTTTTCATAACAATTATCATTGTTGTAATAATGAGAAAATCATGCGTGTTAGGTTAAAAAAATGACCAAACGGGCACCAATTGGCATGAAATCTTAGGAAAAAAATATTTTGGTAATTTATAATATGCAGGATGCATCAGTACATGGATCAGATACCTAAATTTCTTGGATTGATCGGTATATAGTAACTTGATTTACTTTTAAGAGTCATTGTTCAACTACAAGTGATGTAAAAATATATTTGATGTCAGCTTTTGAATCATTTATTTAAGTAATAAAATATAAAATATTCTGAGTATTCTATACATATATACTAACTGAATAAATATGACCAATTTGTATTTGTATTGTTTAGTTGTTTCTTTTGAATCTTTTTTGTAGGTTTATTGAGACATAAGATTGGAATATATTAGAGTTGTTTGGATCATTGGATATTTGAGGAATTATGTTTCTCATTTATTGTTTTTGAGGATAATTTTTGTTTTTTCTGTTCAATCTATTTGGACTTGTTTATTTTTTGTTTGCACTATTATTGCAGTTTTGAAAGAAAAACTGGATTTTTTTTAAAAAATTTCTCAAACTAGGGACCTCCTATGGTGGTCGCTAATAGTTAGAGTTTTTTTTGTATCTACAGTGACCGCCTCTAGTAGACACTTTATAATAAAATTCTTCTTATCTACAGAGACTGCTTTTGGTGGTCTCTATAAGTATTAGTATGTTGTACCAATAGCGACTTCCAAACAGTTGTGTAGTAGATGAGCTATAGCAACTACCATTGGTGGTTGCTAAAGGCCTTCACTGTCAGGCCAACAATGACTGCCAATGGAAGTTTGTAGGTGGTCTATACAGACCATTACCAACCACATTTGGTGGTTGCTAATAGTTTTATTTCTTGTAGTGATGGAAGAGATGAGGTTCCATGATCCACATCTCAATATTCATGGTGGAACTGTGGGTGGAGATAGGCTATACCCACACCCCTTCTCGCCCCTCCACATCCCCATCACAAATCCCTCAACAGATGCTAATTTTCCTAAAAACATAGAATCTGTGGGTCCATCCAACATGACAAAAATAATTGATTTAGAAAAGGATACATGGATGGGAGGTGCTACCACCTTCTGGTGATAGATGGTCACTGCCAATGTTGAGCTCATTCGATAGTGGTGCCTCTACTACCCCTGCTGATGCATCCTTTCTTGAGATGATGATGGAAGAGATGGATACATTGGGGCTCGATATGAATGGGATGTGCTGGACCTACCTCCACTGGTGATACCTACTCACTGACCCTCTTGCAGTATGGGTGCATGCCTCCAGACAACACACTATTTGGGAACAACTATGACCCATGGGAAGAGACCATCCCCAATCCACTTCAGTGGGATTATGGTCTCTTATTTTAATTTCTTTTGGACTCCATGGTTTTGGTGCCTTATACCTTGTACAAGTATTCATATTATTGGATTTTCCACCATGGTTTTTTTATCCTTCACATTAGAGGGGTTTTCCACATTAAAATTTTATGTCATGTTTTACTATTTTACAAATTTCATTATTTTTATTAATTCATTGTTTTCTCATAAGTATTTCATAATTTATTAAAACACCATGTATTCATATGTATATATATATTTCTAGATACACATAAATGTTAATTATAATTTTTAATATATGAAAAATAGAACACTATCTTATCTTCCAGAAAAAATTAAATTACTTCACATATTATATTTTAGCACATATTAATCTATTATTTTTCTAAACTACAAATATAAAGAGTGTCTATCCATATCTATGAATTGATACAAAAAAGATGTATATGATTTTTTCTAATGGAATAAAAATATAATTTTAATTTGGAAGGCATAAAAAACAGTATTGGACCATACAGTACTGCAAACACTGACTTTACAAGCGCAAACATATAATTTTATCAGTTCTTTTTAAATCAATAATAACATGAGAGATAATAATGGACATCACATCTTATCAGTGCTAAAAAATACTAATAAAATCATTATATGATAATTCTCTTAATGTGTCATGACAATTCACACATCTTATCTCATTTTTGACTATGTGATGTACATTTTAAACTAAAATGTATCTTTTATATTAAAAATAATCATTTTTACTTAAACCAACCAAACCATTCCTCATATTGACACGTGATTAATTCCTGCAAGTCAAAAATGAATAATTTATCATTTTTATAAAGTATCACAAAAATCTGAGTTTTTTTCTTAGTTGTGACTATGTGAAATATTATTTGATCTATAATGTCACTGTTAAACTAAAAATAAAAACTTTCAGACATACCGGTCACCACATATGTTGGAATGATGTGCTATTAATTCCAAAACATAAAAAATAAATCATCGATAATCTTCTTAATGTATCATGAAAATCTGACTTCATCTTCTTCTTTTTGACTATATAAATCATGTTTTGAACCACTACTATAGATTGTTATTTAAAAGAACTAGAAACTACTTTTAAGAATGTTGTTAATCATAGAAAAGATAAAGAGGGTCCTTTATCTGCTCTAGAAAAAGTTCTAATAAAGCCCCCATTATCAACACTATTTTATCATGGATAAAGTATACCATTAATCAGCACTAAAAGTAGCACTGATAGAGGGGACCTTTATCAATTCTTAAAATAGTGTTGATAGAGAGGGTTTTTTCGGCACTCAAAATAGAGCTAATAAAAGGGGCTTTTTTAGCGCTTGAAAGAGTACTGATAATGGAGGGATTTATCAGTATTCAAAATAGCACTAATAAAGGCCTAGCACCTTGTGATTTTCTGTTTATATAACATCACACCCACTAGCACCTACATAGTTCTCACACACCACCCGCAAAAAATAGCACCTCCCCAATGCACACAAGAACAAAGCAACGCACACAACAATGCATATAAGAACAAAGCATCTCACACAAGGTTTTGACAAACAATGATATATACATTTCAAACAATGTTTTATATAATTATATTTAGAATTATCCAAAAAACAATTAATAACATTATTGTTTTATCATTTTACATTTGTGGTCCCCTCACAAAAACTTCCACCCATGCTATTAATTGTCGAAACAATCATCCCAAATCAAGAATAAAGTTCCACCTATATAATAAAACAAATATTATATTAGTAACATTATAAAAAAATAATCATTAATATGAATGAATACATGAATAAAATGTCAATGTTTAATAAAAAATACACATTTGGAGTTATATAGGTTACACTATGCATCATATTGAGGTGGGGTTGATTCCTACATGTCAAAAATGAGTTATGGATTGTTGTTCTAAAATATCAAAATAATCTGAATGAGTTTTATTGGTTTTGAGTATGTCCCTTATTATTTTAATAAAGATAATGTCAAATATAAATACACATTTGTATTAATACCGGTCACATCATTAGTCGGATTGAGGTTTGGCAGATTCCTACACGTCAAAAATGACTAATGGATCACTATTCTAAAGTATCAAATCAATCCAAATGCATTTGCTCAGTTTTTAGTATGTTGGTTTTTTTATGAAAATATTATTTCAAACTAGAAACATACATTTTGAGTCATACCTATCACATCATGCATCATTTTGAGGTGATACTACTTTATACACGTCACAATGGACTTAAAAATTACTCTCCTAAATTATTAATACAATCGGAGGGTGTTTTCTTAGTTTTCAGTGAGTGAAACGTTTTGAGATGAAATGTCAATTTTAAACTGATAATTGACACTTTTGGTCACACTGGTCACATTTTGTAATGTATTTAGGTGAGATTAATTTGTACACATCAAAAATGAATCATGGACCATTGTCTAAAAATATATTAATAATGCGAATGTGTTTTCTTAGTTTTCATTATGTCACTTATTCTTTTTTAGTTAAATTAATATCAATTTTAAATAATAACAAATTTGAATTTATAACGATCACATCTTTGATTAGATTTAGCTGTGGTTGAGTCATACACATCACAAATGACTCATGGATCATTATTATTAAGTATGAAAACAATACAAACTGATTTACTCAGTTTTTAGTATATTAGTTGTCTTTTTTACTAAAATACCATTTCAAACTAGAAACACACTTTTTAATTTATACTGGTCACATCATGCATTGGTTTGATGTGATACTACTTCATACACATCACCGAAGACATAATAATCACTATCCTAAATTATGAATACCATTAGAAAGTGTTTTTTTAGTGAGTGACACGTTTTGAGCTAAAATGTACATTTTAAAATGATAACAAACACTTTTTGTCATACTGGTCACACCATGCATATGATTAAGGTGTAGTTGATTCCTACACATAAAAAGAACTCATGGATCATCATCCTAATGTATCAAAACAATGATAATTCATTTTCTCAATTTTAATTATGTTACCTGTTTTTTTACCTAAACTAATGTTAATTTTAAATAAAATTGCATTTGAATTTATACCGGTCACATAATTAGTTGGATTGATATGTGGTTGAGTCCTACACATCAAAAATTACACATAGATCATTCTTCTAAAGTATAAAAACCATCCCAATGTGTTTACATAGTTTTCAGTATGTCAATTGTTCTTTTTTTTACTAAAATATCATTTCAAACTTGAAATA
The DNA here is from genome assembly GCA_963277665.1 of Viscum album. Classification (NCBI taxonomy): domain Eukaryota; kingdom Viridiplantae; phylum Streptophyta; class Magnoliopsida; order Santalales; family Viscaceae; genus Viscum; species Viscum album. The sequence continues at coordinate 1,751,694,234 of OY728155.1, read as the reverse complement.
GTCTTTTTGAGTCATACCGGCCACATCGTGGTTCCTTTTGATGTGAGACTACTTCATACACATCAGAGAGTAATTATGAATCACTATCATAAATTATAAAGAGAATTGGAATGAATTTGCATGGTTTTCAGTGAGTGACACGTTTTGAGCCAAAATGTAAATTTTAAACTAATAACAGAAACTTTTAGTAATACTGGTCACATTGTGCATCAGATTGAGGTGTAGTTGATTCCTACACGTAAAAAATGACTCATGGATCATCATCCTAAAGTATCAAAACAATAAAAATGTGTTTTCATAATTTTTAATATGTCCCTTGTTCTCTTTTACTTAAATTAATGTCAATTTTAAATAAAAAGACTCATTTGGATTTACACCGGTCACATCATGCATTGCATTGAGTTGGGGTTGATTTTTAGAGGTAAAAATGACTCATGGATCATTTTACTAAATTATCAAAATAATATGAATTTATTTACTCGATTTTCAGTATGCTAATTTTGTCTTTAAACAAAATTAATGTCAATTTTAAATAAAAAGAGATACTTTAAGTCATACCAGTCACACTGTACGTTTTATTAGGGTGTGGTTGATTCCTAAACATCACAAATGACTTATATATAATTTACCTAAAGTATCAAAACAATCTGAATTCATTTGATTAGTTTTTAGTATGTCAGTTGTGTTTTTTACTAAAATATCATTTCAAACTGAAAACACACATTTTGAGTCATACCGGTCGCATCGTGCATCGGTTTGATATGAGACTACTTCACACATGTAAACAAATTGAATCAGTGTCCTCAATTATTAAGAAAATCGGATTGAGTATTTGTGGTTTTTGGTGAGTGACACGTTTTGAAATATAATGTCAATTTTAAAATAATAATGGACACTTTTAGTCATATCGGTCACACTATTCGTCAGATTGAGGTGTGGTATATTTCAACACATTATAAATGAAAAATGGATCATTTTTCTAAAGTATTAAAACAATTAAAATGTGTTTTATTGGTTTTCAGTGTGTCACTTATTTTTTTTGTTAAATTTATTATTAATTTAATATAAAAATACACACTTGAAGTCATAACATTCACACCGTGTGTTAGATTTTGGTACGATTGATTCCTATATATAAAAAATGAATCACGGATAGTTTTCCTAATGTATCAAATCAATCCTAATCCATTTTATCAGTTTTCAGTAAGTCACTTGTTTTTTTATTAAAAATACCGTCAATTTTAAATAAAAATATACACTTTGAGTCATACCGGTCACATATTCATGCTATTTGTAAACATTATTACATTAGGTATGATTCCCATTAATATCTAAATGAATTTTTATCATCTTGTGAATATGAGTCTTCAAAAATCATGGTAGTACTGAAAAAATATAAATACACAATGTGGAAACATTCTTTTATAACCACATTCTTTTACATACATAATAACCACATTATTTTACATTTGTTTAATTTGGACACTGTGAAAACATTGAGAAATATATGTAATTTTTTATATGTGTTTGGATAGTGAAATATTATTATATATACCCTGATATTTATTGAGTCGTAGTACTTCTGATGTTTCTTGTCCTTTACCCCTAGGCTCATTCCATGATGTAGATGATATTTACACACCGTCCTATCATAATATTATCCAAATTAAAATATAGTATAAAGTATATAACTAGATGTTTAGTTCTAAAATGTCTCATGTAGTGTATTAAAAATTTACAAACACCATCATGTGTGGTCGGTTTGTTGGATATCCATGCCTTGAGTCCAAGAAATAAATCTTTAGAGTATCCAAATTGACCACAATAGGAATCCAATGATTCCTTAGAACACAAAAAAGAATAACTAATGATAGAAATTAAAATATATTTTATATGATTAAATTTTAGAGTTTTACCCTTGCATTATTGGTATTAATAAGAGTCTTTCATGCATAATTTTTTAATTGAACAATTTGAGCAGGCCTGCCAATATTTCAACCTATTTATTGGATTCTATTTTTTTGTTCGGAAGAGGTGAAGTGTGGACTAATGAGTCCAAATTTTTGTTCATGGATAAATTCCTTCAATTTTTTTCCATATATACACCTATGAAAAATATTAAATATATTCATTCATAATTGTCATAGTATATCAGCTTTTGGAAAATCAAATCATGTAAACATACCTCATGTATATATTTATAACTGAGATGATTAACCAATCATACTCTTGTATTTCACATACAATATTAACACTAATGAAATCTGGATATTTCCCAATGTACATATTTTCATCAAAAAAATTGTGTAAGTACCACCATCTTTCTACTTCTTATTCATATGAGCCTATAATGATAATAAATGAAGATATAGAATAGGTGGGTTTAAGGTGATTTCAGTAGATCATTACAATTAGTTGGTTGATCATTTAGATGGTTTTGAGTCATTCGTTCCTTTCACCCCTTCCCTGTGTCTGTCTATAATAACATTCACTGGTTCAGACCTTTTTCATTAAATGTTAAAGGTTTATCTTGAAAAATAAATTATAAATGAATAAAACCTTATCAGCATATTTTTACAGGTTGTGATGACCATGTGATGAATGTTCCAAGATATTTTTCAAACTTATGAATATATTCATCATCAATTGGAAAAATTAGCTCGGTGCTCGGCTTACGGGCTACATTAATCAACACTTTGACCTGACCTGTTGGAATTGGTTTTTTGGGTAGTATGGTGTTGTGGATATTGAACACTATAGACCTCACTATAAGGTGATGGGTGGGTGTTGATACACCCTATAGAATATAAGTAAAAGAAAGGTATCTGTGTTTATCTGATTCAAAATTCCCAGAAACAATTATTATAACATTGATTACCTCAACTAAGATTGGTTTTTGAGAGGAATGGATCACCACAAAGCTAGTGGGGGCGGGGTGGGATCTTCACGCATTGGTTGTTCTTGGGTTACTTCTTCTCTTCCCCCCCACCATAAAATTTATTATGATCTCTCTCTTCCATTTCATTTTTCTTCAAGGATAGAAACTCTTTCTCTCATCATTTTCATTTCTTCACTTTGATCCTCCTCTTTTTTTCTCAAAAAATGTTCAGCGTGTCACTCTAAAACCCGCACCTCTGAAACAACCATAATTTTCTGGCTACTTCAAGGACACCAAAAGTATGTATGCATCCAGTTTAGATATTGATGATTCATGTGACTATTTAATATATAAAATATAGGAAAATAAGTAATCATTGTTATTTAATATCGATTTAAATCCAAAAAAATATTTTTTATGTCATACTTACACATGTTTCCCACTCTTTTTTGGTGTTTTCATCTATTAGTATCTCGTCATTATTCAAACTCGCCTCATTCCATATCACATGGCATGATATGAAAGTGATTTTGGATTTGGATTCATCAATATTCATATAAATAGAGGAATATAGTTATAGTGTTGTTTTATGTCACATAAAAGTACTATGATATATTTAAAATATGTACCAATTATTTTTTCAAGTGAAGTGTACCCCATTATTGATTTATGGTAGGGGTACGCTGGTTTTGCAGCCCGTTCCAATTTTTTAGCACTCAGTTGCTGTTTCATAAAAAAAATATTGTCAATCAAAGTTATGAATACACATATAATCAAACATCATATTACCAAACAAAGTGTACCTGAAAACATTGCTATGCATGATGGAATGTAAGCACATACCATGATCCTTAGGTTATCAGGTGTGCATAAATAAGAGGTGGGTGTGGGTTTATTTTCCCTTCAACATATATAAGATAATATATTATTAAAATTGTTCAAAATACTATTTGAATCCTTCCAGCAACCCTTAATACATAGTCCTTGTGTGAGTAATCTACTATAACTACACTCTATAAGGGATGATGAAGAGTAATCTAATGTTTCATTATTTTATTTTTTAGTAAATTAATGAAATGATATAATAATGTTACCATAATATCTCCCCGCATTAGTTTCTTAAGCCCGCTGACAACTTGGTTCCATGAAAATATATCAATCGTCATGCATTTCTGAGTGGCGATTCCAGTGTAACTACTAAACATGGAATTGTTAAGGTTGAAATGATGGCCCCTATTATTCCATCTAAGCTCGTACATGATGCCTTTCACTTTTTCCTTAAGGATTTTTTCTAAAACTATCAAACTATGGTGCTCCTATTTTTTTTGCTCCTCCATTTTTTCATTTCCTACCATTTCCTCAGTTTCAACATCATCAATATGTTCCTACGAAGTGCAGGTATAGGAATGTGTATATGGTGGTAGTACCTCTGCACTGGGAGCATCAATAATAGGTTGAGAATCCTAGTGGTCCTCTGCACTGTGAGAAACAGCAGGTTGAGAGACCTATTGTTCCTCTGTATTGCGAGCAGTAGTAGGTTGAAAGACCTAATATGACTCTGCACTACGAGTAGTAGTAGGTTGAGAGACCTATTATGCCTCAGGATTGGAAGAATCACCACGTGTAGAAGTCATTACCTGTATAAATTGTTTAACATTTAATTTAAATTACATAAAAGAAGAAACAAGAAAATAATAACAAAAGGGATCATGATGTATATTACAAAATAAATATAACTTGATTATCGAAATCTATTTTTTTATAGGATGAAGGGATTTCTCAAAAATATTTCATAATTGTTTATAACACCATGTATTGATATGTATAAATATTTATCTAGATACACATAATTTTAAATTATATTTTTTAATATATGAAAAACAAAACACTATCTTATATTCCATTAGAAATTAAATTACATCACATATTATAATTTAGTATATATTCATTTGTTATTTTTCTAAAATATAAAAATAAATAGTGTTTTTCCATATCTATGAATTGATACAAAAATACGTGTAATATTTTTTCTAATGGAATAAAAATATAATTTTAATTTTGAAGGGATAAACAAAAACAATATTAGAATATACGTTACTGCAAACACAGACTTTACAAGCATATACATACAATTTTATCAGTTATTTTTAAATAACTAATAAAGAGACTGATAATAATGGATGTTGGGTCTTATCAGTGCTAAAAAAAGTGATAATAAAAGTATTATACGATCATTTTCCTAATGTATCATGAAATTTCACGCATCTTTTATCATTTTTGACTATTTGATGTACATTTTCAAATAAAATGTAACTTTTAAATTAATAACATTCATTTTTTACTTAAACCTACTAAACCATGGCTCATATTGAGGTTCAATTAACTCTTACAAGTTAAAAATTAATAATTGATCTTTTTTCTAAAGTATCACAACGATCTGATTTTTTTTCGCAGTTATGAGTATGTGGTTCATATTGATCTAAAATGTTAGTGTTAAAATGAGAACATAAAATTCCAATCATACCAGTCACCCCATGTGTTGGAATACCATAATATTAATTCCAACATGTAAAAAATGAATCATCGATCATCCTTCTAATGTATTATGAAAATATGATTTCATCTTGTTGTTTTTGACTATATGATGCATGTTTTGAACTAAAATGACACTTTTAAATTGATAATAAGAACATTTAGAAAAACTAACCAAACCATGAATCAAATTAACATTTGGTTAATTCTTACATATCAAAAATGAGAAACTGATCTTTGTTTGAATGTATCATGGAAATTAGAGCACATTTGCTTAGTTTTTCACATATGATGTGCGTTTTAAAATAATATTTCACTTTTAAAATGAAAAAATGCACTCTCAATCAAACTATAAACACCATGTGTTAGATTCACTACTACACATAAGGACTTTAATAGTACTATAATATCATTTTGTCATGCCAAAAAAGAACTTACAATCGAATAACCCTTAAAAGTCTTAGGCCTTTATAAACACTAAAAAAGAATTGATAATGGTCCCCATTTATCAGAACTTTTTTATCACGGATAAATGGAACCTTTATCAATGCTAAAAACAGATCTAATAAAGGGGGTTCTTTATTGGTGCTATTTTAGTGATGATAAAGTGTTATTTTATTAGTTCTATTATTAGCACTAATAAAGGGGCATATTGTTACATTTTTCTATTTAAATTATAGCACACTACAATAGAAAATATAGGGAGAAAATTTATGGATCAAACACCTCAAAAAATAAATATATTTATTATATTTATAATTTTTTTAAATATATACAGTTAGATAAATAGTTTTATAATTATATACCAATATTTATAAATGTATAGAAATATTTTTAAATATTTTTAATTATAATTATAATTATAAAAAAAGATATTATTATAATTATATCTTTATCAAAACAACTGATCCATGTAAGAAATCCATGGATCCAAAATTAATTAAATAAATGTAAAGGTACAGAACAAGTAAGGAAGAAATTTTCAAATGCAGTACAACAACACCAAAGAAAAAAATACATGCACAAAATAAAACACATGTATCACTTCTTCTTGGACGACCATGACCTCAGGATCCCCCCGAGAAGCTGAATGATTCCCTCATATCCATTTCATCACCTTTGATCTTGCCTCATCTGTCCATACGTCCTCTCCGGTGGTCAAGATAACCTCCTCTTGGACATCTTGTGCAACCTGCGGTATAGATGAATCACCTTGTATAGCCTCCCCCTACATTGCCCAAACATCTTGGGAAACCATAACACCCATATCTACCCCTTGTATGGATGAATAACCTTGGAAAATATCCTAGAAAGCCACAACCTGCATGGCCGATTCACCTTAAACCACACCCTCCAAAGCACCTCCTAGATATCCACCCGCATAGTTGGGTCACCTTGAGTAGCCTCCCCCTATGCAATCTGTGTAGCATGAGTATAAATGGACAATGGAACATCTTATTTGTCCACCTTCACAGGAAGAGGTTTTATACACTTTTGAGAATACACCTGAACTGGATGAAAAACACCTTCTTGATCAGCCATATATAGGGAAAACTCCCTTGATAAATCATTAGTTACCCCATATTTAGAACTAGCCAACATGGGGAGTTCTTCTAGTTATGAAATCTTTCATGCACAAGAATTTATTGGTTTAATAGATCAGAATCCAATGTTTTAATAGAGTCTAACACAAAGAAAAAATTGATGTGAGCTTTATCATGCTCCAATTGGGTCACAATAGTGGGAGAAATAACATCCCTGATATCATTAGTCTGAACAATAACCAATGAGATGGGTTGAGAATCAGTCTGGATTGTATACTCAAGATGAGAAACAGATTTCACCATTATCTATTCAACACAACAATCCACCTTGACCAAAATACCTTCATCAATATGAACAACAGAGACGGTCCATGTTTTTTTGGTAACACCATCTCAAAGAAATCAGCATAAAAAAGCACCCCTTTCCCTTAAATCGAGTTGAATCCACCACAACATGATTCATTTCCAATTTAACTTCATCCTAAATAGTGTCCTCACATAGAGTGTGAGTATCTTCCTCATCATTAGCCACATTTGCCCATGATTTTTTTTCCAGATCACTTGAACCCCCATCTAGCCTTGCAACACCAACCTTGGAGGCTATCAAACCACCAAAATTAGCAACAACATCAACAACCATGTATTGAGACTGAATCAAAGAATCCTAATTATGATAACCCTTAGTAACAATGGGTTACTCTTCTATAATTTCTTTTTTTAAGAGTCTCAGAAGAAAGGGAACTTTCAACAGTATTTCCATTATTCTTCTTGAAGACTTTATTACTCCCTGCAAGACCATCCCCAGACCATTTCCTCTCATAAATATCAGAGGAGTGTCATAGGGACTTAAAAAGGGAACACTGAATATTCCTTTGGAATTGATCAAAATAATATCCAATTCAATAGAATGAACAAAAAAATTAGGTATCAATTCAAACTGAATAGACAATTCAATCTTAAAATCACCCACGACAAGAAATACATTTTCAATCAATTCATTAACAAGATCAACCTTAACCCAAACACAAGGAAAATGACCATATCTATCCATATCTATGCATTGAAAAAACGTGTATAATTTTTTCTAATGGAAGAAAAATATAATTTAAATTTTTATGGCATAAACAAAAACAATATTAGACCATACAGTACTACAAACACAAACATTACAAGCTCAAACATGCAATTTTATAAGTGTTTTTTAAATAACTAATAACTTGAGTGATAGTAATGTATGTCATATCTTATTAGTGCTAAAAAAGTGCTGATAAAAGAATTATACAATCATTTTTCTAATGTATCACGAATTATGTCAAGGATTCAGGGTTTCCTAGAGGATTACCTCAACTCATGAAATATTGAGTTTCCAAGATATGAATTGCAAATCAACTTTTTTGATTTTCTAAGAGGAGAATATTAAATCAAGTCATTTAGATTTCCAATATTTTTATCTTGAATAATAGTGTTTTTGGTTTCCAAGAGGTGAATCTCAACTAAAATATTTTTGTTTTTGAATAGGAGTATGTAGAATCAAGATTTTTGAGTTTATAGGAAGTGTATCTTGACTTAAGGACTTTTGTATTCCAAGAGGATTATACCAAATCATGAATTTTTGGTTTCTAGAAAAATAATATCAACTTATGTTTTTTAGGATACCACGAGTGGTATCTTGAATTATGTCTTTTTTCTTGTTTCTATGAGGAGAATCTCAACTCAATGCTTTTGGGTTTCTAAGAGTAGTATCAAAACTCATGGATTTTTTAGTTTCCAAGAAGGGAATCTTAGCTCAATGATTTTGAGTATCCTAGAGGATTATATCGATTCAAGGCTTCCAGTTTTTCAATAGAAGTTTATTGAATCAAGGATTTTGGGTTTCTAAGAGGACAATCTAAACTCAAGTATTTTAGGTTTCCTTTAGGTGTATCTTGAATCAAGGGATTTGGTATCCTATCATAGGGTTAATAGAGGAAAAAGTAAGTGAAGTGAAAATACCATACACTAGAATAATAGTTATTGGTGAGGGAATTTTAGTTCTCATATAGGATTAGAATGAGATTAATTATTTGCATTGGGTAAAAATAAAATTTAAATGATGAACTTGTGTGACTTGTTTTATGAAAAATTAACATCTTACATTCATAGTTATATATTTAATCTATAATGAAAATGATTTTCTTTTAAAGTCTATCATGGGTTGAGGGGAGGATACCAACTGGGGTTTTAAAAGAATAATATTTTTCAATGTTAATAATTAACATTTATATTGAAAAAATTAAAATAAAAAATAAATTCTATAGATGTAATATAATTATTTCTATTAAAAATTAAATATTCCAAAAAAAAATTGTATATTCTGACTGAGAATGTATATTGCATGTATTTAGAGATAGAAAAAATGTCCAAGGACAAAGGGTAGTATCACTATTTATATAATCATATTGAATTTTATATACCTCCAAAATACGAATAATATTATCTGTTATAATATATATGATACTAACATCATTGAAAGGGTATCTCACTAACTCCATCCAACCCACATGATATCCATCACGAACCCACTCTCACAACCATGGCCTCATAAAAAGCCAGGAGCTATTAAAATTCAATCCTTATACCAAAATAATTATCCTTTTAATAGAGTAATTGAAGTATTTATTTGAATATTGAAACTAAAATGGCTATCTCATCATGAGTGCATGTAATACCATCCAACCGAGCCTTCTAATGGTTGCACCAATCAATGAGCCCCTTGTGGGGACTAGACAACTAATGTTTTTTTATCTTTATAAAAAAAACTAAGAAATGTTTACCAATGCTTCACCAACTCCCCAACCTAGAAATTTTTTGATTTAAGTAGACAAATATCACCATTATTAGCTTCATCTATTGAAAATCTATTATTTAATTTTGTTGCCTGAGACTCATCTTTCACCTCTTATGGACATGAACCTAGGTTTCTTGAATTACCCTATGTATTAGTCTTCTTATACTAGGAACCTGTGATAATTTTTGATGAATTCATAGGATAACACCAACCACCTACGAAGTAATTATTTTCTTAAATTCAATTTCCCATTTTCTTCAAAGCATGATAAAATTATTTGAAACATCAAAATGTTGGGTTCCCTTAGTTAAAAGACACCGTTTTCCTGTATTTATCTATTTTGTTAAATATTAATAATACAGAATGAAATAATATGTATATGAATTGAAAATGGATGGATGTGAATCATATAACAAGAAATAATGAATATGGGGTGAAAGAGTTCATTAATATTGAAAAAGATCATGCATATGAACTTTATCAAATACTTTGTCAATGATTACATCGTTGTTATTCAATACTAATTAGTTCAGAGGAGTTGGAAGAAAACTTGATCTGATACCAAATATATAAAAGTTATAAATATTGGAATAAACATGGTGAAAAAGTGAATACAGCTTATGACTGAGATAACATTGTATTTTACAGATCTTCTGATATGATTACAAATTTGGACAATGAAGAATACCCTATCGAGGATGTTATTACAAGTGTGAATGATGATGAAGTTCATTTTGAGGAATTAATAATGTTAGTTGAATATGAACTTCATTATTTTCAAAAATTATTTGAGAAGTTAAAGAGTTTTGGAAAGATTCCATTGTATTCTAGTTGTACTAAATATACAATAGTGTTATCCATAATGATGTTGTATAATTTAAAATCTAGCAATATATGGAGTGACAACAGTTTTACTAAACTACTTTCTCCACTGAATGATATTATCTGAGAATATAATAATATTCCTAACTAAACATATGATGCTAAACGAATTCAATGTTTAATGGGTATGGTCTATATAATAATACATGCCTTTCCAAATAACAGTACACTATTTCTCAAAGACTAAAAATCACTTATAGAATGCCAAAAGTGTAGTGTTTCTCAATACATGAATGATGAATCCAGTCCTATGATTGTTTTTTTGTAGTTTACAATTATTCCAATGTTTTGGTTACTATAAGGAAGCGAGGAGACTACATGGTTATTGAAATTGAATTGAGACACAAGAAATAAAGATGGTAAAATTCATCACTTGAAAAACTATCCGTAGTGGAAGGGAATTGATAATGAGTATCCAGATTTTTTAAACGATCCAATAAACCTTCATCTTTCACTATCTAAAGATTGAGAAAATCATTTTGGTTTTCCAAGAAGCACTCATAGTACATGGTCGATTATGTTGGTAAGTTATAACCTTCCACCATGGTTATTCATAAAATGAAAATAAATTATGTCATATATGCTTATATCAGGAAAAAATAACAGAGTAATGATATTGATGTTTATTTTAATCCATTGATCAGAGATTTAAAATTATTATGGGATTCAGGTGTTATAGTGTACGATGCTTATAGAAATAAATATTTCACATTGAGATCCATGATGTAAGGGATAGTATATGACTTTCCTACTTATATAAATTTATTAGGATATAAAATTAAAGGAATTTAGGGGTGACCCATTTTTAAACAAGTTACCCAATAAATTATGTTTAAACATTTTTTAAAAATTATGTTACTAGGAAATCACAGATTTCTACCTCGATGAAATATGTACCACTCATGGATAACTTCATTTGATGGGAGTTAAGAAGAATTTAAAACATTATATCCACTAATAGGTGATCAACTATTTGAAAAAGTAAAATATATAGAAACTACTTTTGTTAAAACTTTTTTTTGAAAAGACTTATGAAAACCAATTGGAAAACGTGATTAGTTTTTTGGAATTACCATATTGGGATTTTCTATACATCAGAAATTTTCTTAATGTTATGCATGTTAGAAAAAATGTATATGATAGTGTCATTGGAACATTTCTAAATGCACCTGAAAGAAATGATGGAATTAAGTCTAGGTTGGATATGATTGACATGGGAATAAGGAAAGAGTTGGAACCAGTGAAGATTGGAAATAGAATTTTCTTCTTTCAGCTACTTACGCTCTTTCTAGGTCGGAGAGATATTAATTTTTCAACTTCTTGAATAGTGAAAAGGGTTGAGAGGGGTAATCATCAAAGAATTAGAATATAATGTCAATGACTGATTTAAAGTTAAAGGGTATAAAATTATGTGATTTTCATGTTTTAATGAATGATCTAATACATGTATCTTTATTTTTCATTTTCCCCAATATTTTCCATCATACATTAACCAAGATCTACTGTTTTCAAAGATATTTGTAGAAAATGTATGAAATCAAAAAAATGTCCAACTATGGAAAATTAAATTTCCATCATATTATGTGAATTGGAAATGTTCTTCCCACTAACATTCTTTGATATGATGGTTCACTTGGAAAGATAAATTTGAATATTTGGTCTTGTAAATTATATATAGTGTACCCCAATGAATGGTATGTGATTATTTTGAAAGGGTATGTAAAAAATAAAAGTCAAAACGTGGGTTTTATTATGGAGAGATATATTGTTGAGGAATCTATTGAACTCTATATCGACTACCAGTGAAGTGTGGAAAGAATTGGTCTACCAAAATATCATCACATTAGGTGGCATGTGGGTGAAGAACAAATCTTGAATAGATGTCATCACAATCACTATTATAGATCTAGAGTAAGACCATATTTATGTTTTTCATAACAGTTTAGAGGATTCCCAATATTTTAAAACCCACAATAAAATCATTAGGCATTTGAATCAATCATTGGTGGAAAGATTGATATCAAATACATACAATACAAAATTTATTTGGTGGTTTAAAGACCATATTTTTAAGGACTTATATGAGAATCTGAATTCAATTTTAGAATGACTTTGATGGGTAGCCAGAGGAACAAGTGTGCATGTATTAATTTATAATGTTTATGTATGTAACGGTTATAAATTCTATAAAAATGTACATGATGAAGGAAGTTCCATAAAAAATAATGGAGTCACACTTGTGGTTGAAGTGATGCATGTATTTGATACAAATTTTTGAGAATATTTCCTTGTCATGACCCGTCCCTCGGGGCCCGTATCGTGACTACCCCAAGCCCACCTGCCATAGGCCATGGGATGGAGACTAGCACCAATGGTGTAAATACATAAACTAGGAAGGCATTGCCTTTATACCTGTAAACAAACACACCAGAGTACACAAATAGAAGCAAAACACCAAGTAAAAATTTATAAAAAAGAAGTGCTGGAAAGTAAAAGGGGGCCAGAAATACAATCACACCATGAAAATACAAGTACAACTGAAAGCAAGTACAACTGAAGAAATGTAAATCAGCTACTGGGTCATCCTCCAGGGTTCCTACCTGAAGGGTAGGTACATATGGCCTCCTGAACACTCTCATCCGTCTGTCTCCTCTATGTACCGTCACACCGAGTGGTCTACCTCCGGGTACCATACAGTCCTACTACTCGCTACCTTATTCAGTGCTGCTCGTCGTCTGCAATCAACACAATGAGGTACGGGCAAAGCCCGTGCAGGGGTGAGTATAACGATACTCAGTAGAGACCCTGAGACCCTCAAGTTCACAAAAAATCCAACAAGGATAAATCCCAAAGTATGAAATCAATGGATACCCATTACTTAGGTATATGCCCATATATATACATAAGTTATCTAGTAACCCATCTCAATCAGGAGAAAAACACAAAATGTCCTTGACTCAGCTCAAAATAGGATTTTTGTTATCCAAACCACAGTTGGTGACGTACTCCTCATCTATCGAGTACAGTGGACCATCCGCGTCACATAGAGGAACGTACCACTATCCTTGGACTACTGAGGTACTCCTCCTGTTGAGTACCGTGGGTCTACCGCATCACAAAGAGGTGCTCCCCACTATGGGTCTTCCGCGCTAACACAGAGGCGCTCCCCCTCGTAGCCTTTTGAGGTACTCCTCCTGTCGAGTACCATGGGCCTACCGTGCTCACACATAGGTTCTCCCCATCATGGGCCTGCCACGTCACATAGAGGCGCTCCCCAATAGGCTATTCGAGTCACTCCTTGTCGAATCGGTCAAGCAGTCATCGGGTCTTAGCCAGCTACTAGGTATCTGTACTCTATCTGCTCGCCTCTGGAAGGATCTGCTCCATGAGTTGGTGGCCGACACTCCAACTATCATGAAGTGGCACGAAGAAGTATCTCAAAGGTCCACCACGTCATAGGGGTCTCAATGCAATAGACGATGCGTTAATTGGAAGCACAGTCTGTTAGTTATTAGCCTTTTGTCTTGGGGGCCCGGTTGGATTCATGTACGATTCAACCTGAACACATCTCAAATATACCCTGAACTCCAGTGAGGTATTCTCAAAGGGACGACTTTGCTCCAAGAATATCAGCGCTGCTGACGGTTCGTCAAACAGATGACCGGTGCCAAAGATATGACCCAAGAAGGTAATGAGGCTAATAGTGGGCCTGGGTCCGATCTGACCTGGTCAGACTGACTCAGCCCAACCCAGTCAGGGCCCACCCAGTCTAGGTTGACCTGGTCAGCCTGCTATGTTTGGCCCGGTCCGCTGGACCTGGCCCAACAGAATGTGAGGGTGATTTGGCCTGGAGGTCACCACGTAAGCAACTCGACCCAAAGGCCAGGACCGGTTCGGCCAGCGCCGCGAGGGGTGAGGCTCGGGCGACTCGTCCCGAGAGGTCGATCTGGTCAAGAGGCTAATGGGTAGGTTGTGCGGGGCAAGAGCAAGCGGGAAAAATTCCGGGTAGGATGCGGGTGTGCTGACCAGGGCGCGACAGGGGCTGGGTAGGCTGCAAGGGGCGCCGAGAAGGGCTCGACAGGGTGCCAGGAGGCCGTGGGAACGCTAGAAGGCTGTGGAAGGGGCCTGACAGACCATGGGGGTGCTGGAAAGGTGCGAGTTAGGCTGCGAGGGCACCGAGCAGGCTGCATAGGTGCTAGGAAGGGCGCGATAGGGCGCCAGGAGGCCGTGGGGGCATTGATAGGGCACCGGGTAGGCTGTGGGTAGGCGGGCTGTGGGTAGCGCGACCTTCATCATTGTTTCCTTTGTCGCCGTCGCCTCATCGCCATGCTGTAGAAAACCAAGAAAGAAAAAGAAAATCGACGGAGGATGTCGGTCCATGTTAGGTTGGCCCACACCCTCGGCGTTTAGGGAGGTATCATTAATCACATCATGAGAAGAAGATGATCATTAATACATCCACATCAATCCCCTTTTTATCCTTTGAAGAAAGTAAGAAAATGGTTACAACAACAACAAGTAATAATCCCCCTACCTTTTGATTCATCGATCGATGTTCATTGACATTGTTTTATAAGAAGACGAGGAAGGTCTTCGTTCATCGCATACGCCAAGAACTCTTCCAATCCAAGCTCGTGCATCAGTTTGTTGATGACGATGAGGAGGGAAGATTCTCTACGTCAGTAGGTGTTTGGGGAATAAAGTCGAAGAATAATCGTCGCCGACGTTCTTTGCGTTCTTCATTAGGAGGGTGTTCTTCATTGGAGAGGATAAATTTCTCCAAGTGATCTTCATCTCCCAAGCTCCACCTAATGCTCAAAATGAAAATAATAGAAGAATGGTTTGTCTATTATTTTTGTTCTCACAAAAAATTCAAAAGGAAGAAATACATGAGAAGGATCTTCCTAATTAATTCTAGAGGATTGGCATGAATTAATTTAGGGGAGATTAAGAGG
This sequence comes from Viscum album, assembly GCA_963277665.1. NCBI lineage: Eukaryota > Viridiplantae > Streptophyta > Magnoliopsida > Santalales > Viscaceae > Viscum > Viscum album. The sequence continues at coordinate 1,751,678,616 of OY728155.1, read as the reverse complement.
GTCTTCATCATTAATGAGGGAGAGTTGAGATGTTTTATCCCCCAACATCAATAGGGGTCAGGTGGTCCCCACCCCTATTATTTAAAATGGAGGTTATGTGGCCTCAGGTGGTCCCCACGTCGTAACCTCTTGTGGGAGGTTATGTTAGGGTGGACCACCACCATAACCTCTAATAGGAGGTTAGGGTGTGGCGGTCCCACCTCCAACTCCCATGTGGAGGTTTTAACCAACAAACACACACATGGAAGATTAAAATAAAATAATGTGTTGTACACATTATTTTATTATTTACTTATAAAAATCCAAAAACTAACTTTTATCCTCGACCATCTTCTGTCTAGGTGAAAGTATTCTTAAGAGAATACTGGTGCTACGAGTTCAACTGTGCCCTCAGATTTCAATTCCGAGCACTAGTTCAAAAGTTATAAAATCTCGCTCGTACGTTTACTGAACGTACCCGAACAAAACTTCAGAAATTGATTCCGGGCACACCGGGACTCAGAATCATGCACCGTAAATTTTCACAGACTCATAAAAATCCCATGTATTTTAAAAATATTACCATGGGATTTCCAAGTCTTGAAATTCTCCCCACCTTAGGTCTTTACATCCCCATATGCTACAACTCAAACTAAGGGAACAAATGGGGGGGGGGGGGGTACTGAGCACGCATCTAAGCCTCCCACTGCCATGTGCTCTCCTGGAGGTTTCCGTGCTACCAGAGAACGTGCACCAGACGTATCGACCGTCCACATAGGACCCGATTCTTTCGATCTTCAATCTCCACTGGAACCTCCATAAAAGTCACCCCATCATCAACGTTCAGCTCCCCATGGTCAATGATGTGTGAAGGGTCGTGCACGTATCTCCCCAACTGGGATACGTGGAAGACATTGTGCACCCGGTGCAACTGATGTGGAAGAGCCAGGTGGTAAGACACCTCACCTACTTTTCTGAGGACCTAGAAAGGTCTGATAAATCTCGGAGATAACTTTCCACCTCGACCAAATCTCCGTAGACCTCGTCGAGGTGAGACTAGTAGAAAGACGTGATCACCATCCTTGAACTCCAGAGGTCTACTTCTCCTGTCAGCATTGAAATTCTACCTACTCTATGTAGTCTTCATCTACTCTTGGATGATCTGCACCTTCTCCATAGTATCTCATAGCATCTCTAGTCCCACTAGTGCTGACTCCCCAGGGTCAGTCCAACACAAGGGTGATCTGCAAGGTCGCCTGTACAATGCCTCAAATGGTGCCATACCAATGGTGGAGTGATAAATATTGTTATATGAAAACTACACCAAAGGTAAGTGATCCTCCCAGATGCGACCAAAGTTGAGGACATATGAACATAGAATATCCTCGAGGTTTTGAATGGTCCGCTCAGTCTGATCATCTGTCTGAGGATGTAAGGCGGTGCTCAAGCAAATTTGTGTCCTGAAAGCCTCCTACAACCCCTTCCATAGCCGATAAGTAAACTGTGCATCACGGTCAGATAAAATAGAATAAGGTACTCCATTCAATCACAAAATATCCTACACATAGAGGTGTCCCAAGCTCTCTACTGAACCCTTCTCTCTGATCGGTAGAAAGTGGGATAACTTGCTGAGTTGGTCAATGATCACCCAGATAGAGTCATATCCCCTGGATGTACGTGGTAAACCCATCACGAAGTCCATGAATATCCCATCCCACTTCCATTAAGGGACATCTAAAGGTAGAACAAAGCCTTCTGGTACTTGGTTCTCCACCTTCACTTGATGAAAAGTGAGGCAACGTGAGAAAAACTCTGTTGTTGCCTTCTTCATACCTGGCCACCAGTGCTATCGTCGAAGGTCCTGGTACATATTCACCACTCCTAGATGTAACCCTGGAGGAGATGTGTCGAACTCCCTCAACACTTCCTCCTAAAGTGACATTGGTACCATAGTACGTCCTCTAAAGAGGATGACATGCTCCCCACCTTCATAAAATCCATCAGGTGCATGTCCTATGGATATCTGAGCATGTCGCATCTCAGAGTCAGCGCCCCCATGATGCGCCTCCCGGACTTGCCGAAGAAGTGGGGGAGTGACCATAAGAGACTGTAGGAATTTTTCTCCATCTCTATCCACAAAGTATATCTGTAAAGCCACTAGCTGCTCTATCGCCTCTCCTAGCAGCTGTATACCAGATCTCTTGCTGAGTGCATCTGCAACGACATTCCCTTTCCAAAGAGTATAGACTATCTCGAAGTCATAGTCCTGGAGGAACTCAAGCCATCACTGCTGTCTCAGGTTCAAGTCCATCTGAGAGAAGATATACCTGAGACTCTTGTGATCATAGTACATGGTAAAACACTCGCCCATCAGATAATGCCACCACATCTTCAAGGCAAAGACCACTACTGCTAACTCCAGGTCATGGGTAGCGTTGTTCTGCTCATGTTGTCTCAACTACTGAGAGCCATATGCGATCACTGCTCACTCCTACATCATGAAACACCCAGGTCTGGTCCCTGATGCATCGCAGAAAACTACGTACCCTACGCCCTCCTCTAGAAGCTTCAAAATGTGGGCACTAGTCAGCCTCTGCCTCAGCTCATGAAAGCTATGCTGGCATCTCTTCGACCACACAAAGGGTTGACCCTTCTTTTTTCAAGGATGGTAGTGGTGCTACAAATCTGGAGATGTCTGGAATTAACCTTTGATAGTATCCAGCCAAACCTAGGAAACTCCGTACCTCCGTCACACTCCTGGGTGGATCCTAAGAAAGTACCACTTCAATCATCACTATATCTACTGCAACTCCAGCCTCTGATATGACGTTTCCAAAGAAGTGAACCTCTCGAATCAAAAACTGGAACTTCGAGAGCTTACCATAAAGATGGTTCTCTCGGAGTGTGTCCAGTACTACCTAAAAATGGTAGGCATGCTCCTCCTCAGTAGTCGAGTAGATCAGAATGTCATCATTGAAGACTATGACAAAGCGATTTAGGTAAGGTTGGAATATCCTGTTCATGATACTCATGAACACTGATAGAGAGTTGGTTATGCCGAAAGGCATAACCATGACCTCATAGTGGCCGTAACGACACCTGAAGGAAGTTTTTTGCACATCCTCATCTCGAACTCTGAGTTGGTGATAGCTTGTTCTGAGGTATATCTTCGAGAACCACTGAGCTCCCTTCAGCTGGTCAAAGAGGCCGTCAATCCTCGGGAGTGGTAATTGTTGTTCACGGTCACTTGGTTTAGGTGACAATAGTCAACACAAATCCTCAAACTCCCATCTTCCTTCTTCGTGAATAGATTCAGGGCTGCCCAGGGAGAATCACTGGGCCAGATGAATCCCTTCCCCTGCAAGTCCTCCAGCTGTACCCGTAGCTCATGAAGCTCAGCGGGAGCCGTCCAATATGCTGGAGTAGATATTAGTGCCGTCCCAGGGTACAGGTCAATGTAGAAGTCCACCTCTATGCGAGGAGGTAGTCCTGGAACATTGTCAGGGAAAACATCCACGTACTGGTCCACCACTACAGGATGTGTCAGACTCTCCACATCAACTGCTCCAAGGGTAAGGCAAGCCAACAGGTGAGTGATCACCTGCACCCTCCTCTGAGTAAGTCTGTCCTATGCTGCAAAGGTTCCCTTCTCATTGGTGAAGTTAAAACCAGTCCCATCTGTGCGAACACACCACACTTTTCACCTAATATAGTCAATATGTGCATGGAATGTAGATAACCTGTCCATACCCAAGATGAAACCGTAAGGCCTCGATGCTGCTACTAAGAGATCCCAGCCAAAGATCTTGCCTCTTAGAGTAAGCTCACACTACTGGAACCAGTGCGTAATCATCGAACCAGCTCTTGTAGGAGTCTCTAGTGGTTGGGATCGAGCCAGTGGCTCCGTCGGAATTTTTGATCTCCGAACGAGGGATGTGGAAATGAAAGAATGACAGACACCTGTGTCTATAATAAATACAACTAAGGTGAAATAGACACAGATCATACCTTGAATCATCTTCTGAACTCCGTGATTATAGGACTCAGCTTCCTGAATCTATGCTCTCCCCTGTCCACCAACTCCCTGCGGTCGGGGTGGACCTCCTGGTGGTGGTGGTGGTGGTAACACCTCATAACATCATCCACCTCCATCTGCACATCCATCTCCTCTACCACATTTGCCTCCTCCCTGAAGAATTCCTCGTTCGAACCTCTTCCTCTTCCTGGAAGGTCCCTCATCTGTTTACTGATCATCTGAACGATGATTCGGACAGTCACGAGCCATGTGACCTTGCCCGCTGCATGAGTAACCCTGCCTGCTACAAGCATGTGTGTCTCTACTCTGTGTGCCCTGCACAACCGATCCCGAGTCATGTGGTCGACCACATGTAGGTCTGGTATTCTTGGACCTCTACAACACCTATCTACTGCCAACTAGATAAGACTTTGCTGTGTGTCAGCCAGTAGTGGGTCTCACTGCTGGTGACTACTCAGTGAGGAAACTCTCCACCAAGAGGGCTCTCGATAACACCCCCATCTGCGTCAGGATGCTAAGTGAGATCATCAGAGCTCTGATCTCTCACATGATCCCCTGATCGATGGTCCAGGCCCTGAAGAATGTATCTCGCACCATATCTGTGGAGTAACATGAGAGGTCAGTGAACCTCGATGAGTACAATGTCACCGTTATGCTACCCTGCTCTAGATGTAGTAGCTCCTGTATCCGCACTACACAGAGAGTGACTGGGACAAACACCTCCCAAAACAGGCTCTCAAAGTATTCCCAGAGTAGCGTCGCCTCATTATGATCTTGGAGCATCAAGCTCCACCATTTTCCTATTGCTGCCTAAAGGAGACTTGTGACAAGGATCACCATGAAGTCTGCTGGTGTCCCTGCTAGCTTGAAGACTCTCACCACAACCTCTATCCAATCCTCAGCTGCCTGTGGGTCTATATCTCCCATGAACTTGGGTGACCTCTGGTGCTAGAACTTGTGAAACACTCTCAAGAGGTGTGCATCATCTGTTTCTAGGGCTGGTGGCATCAGTGGCCCAACTAGAAGTAGTACTGCCGGTGCCTCTGCTGGTAAAGGGCCCTGCACCGAGGCCTCATCACTCGGTGGGCTATCAGTACGTATGAATACCGGGGCTCTAACTGGTCGTCCGCGGGGAGGTATCCTGAAAGAAACAGATGTGACATGGTCAAAAGATTATACTTGGTGAGTTGACCTGGTTGAGCTGACGTTAAGAAAAACTTTTGAAAACACACACGCAATCAGTGCTTTCGTGCACTGAGTTGGAAATCAGAAGTATGAGTCCTGGTTTATGGATACGTCAGTTGCCTTCACCAACACTGGAATCCCTGAACTAAAAACCACACTTACTACCCTTAACACTATTTCTTCACATAAAAGAAAGATCAGATTTCTATGTTCTGCAGTAGAACTGACTCCTCTGATACCATTTTGTCACGACCCGTCCCCCAGGGCTCGTATCGTGACTACCCCAAGCCCTCCTTCCATAGGCCAGGGGCTGGCGACTAGCACCAAAGGAGTAAATCCATAAACTGGGAAGTCGTTGTCTTTAAAACTATAAAGAAACACATCAGAGTACACAACTGAAAGCAAAACACCAAGTAAAACTGTATACAAAAGATGTGATGGAAAGTAAAAGGGATCCAAAAATACAATACCAACAAGAAAATACAAGTACAACTGAAATCAAGTACAACTGAAGAAAATTAAAGTAGCTACTGGGTCATCCTACGAGATTCCAACATGAAGGGTAGGTACAGATGGCCTCCTCAGCACTCCCATCCGTCCGTCTCCTCCGTGTACCGTCACACCGAGTGGTCCACCTCGAGGTACCATCTAGTCCCACTACTCTCTGCCTCAATCAGTGCTGTTCGTCATCTACAACCAACACAATGAGGTGCGGGAAAAGCTCGTGCAGCGGTGAGTATAACGATACTCAGTAGGGATCCTGATAATCTCAAGGTCTCACAAAATCCATCAAGGATAAACCACAAAGTATGAAATCAACGGATACCCATTACATAGGTATATGAACTTATAAATACCTTAGTAATCTAGTAACCCATCTCAATCATGAAGAAAACACAAAAAGTCATTGACTCAGCTCCAACCAGGATTTTTATTATCGAAACCATGGATAGTGACATACTCCTCCTCAATCGAGTACAGTGGGCCTGCTGTGTCACCCAGAGGCGCTTCCCACTATCCTTGGACTACAGAGGTACTCCTTCTGTCGAGTACCGTGGGTTTGCCGCGTCACACAGAGGTGATCCCCACCATGGGTCTGTCGTGCTCACACAGAGGCCCTCCCCCTTGTAGCCTACTAAGGTACTTATCCTATCGAGTACTGTGGGTCTACCATGCTCTCATAGAGGCGATCCCCACCGTGGGTCTACTGCGTCACATAGAGGCGCTCCCCACTGGGCTAGTTAAGTCATTCCGAGTCGAATCAATCAAGCAGTCGTCAGGTCTCAGCCAGCTACTAGGTCTTCGACTATGTCTGCTCGCCTCTGGAAAGATCCGCTCCATAAGATACTGTCCGATACTCCAACTATCATGAAGTTCCATGAAGAAGTATCTCAAAGGTCCACCAAGTCATAGGGATCTCAACGCAATAGACGACACATCAATCGGACACCCAGTATGTTAGTTATTAGCCTTTTTGTCCCGAGAGCCCGGTTGGATTTGTGTATGATCCAACCTGACCACATCTCAACTATACCCCGAACTTTAGTGGGGTATTCTCAAAGGGAAGACTTCAATCCAAGAATACTGGCGCCAATGACGGTTCGTCAAAAGGACGACCGGTGCCAAAGATATGACCCAAGAAGATAAAGGGGCCAGTAGTGGGCCCAGGTCTGGTCCGACCTGGTCGGACCAACTCGGCCCCACCCAGTCAGGGACAACCTGATCTAGGTCGACCCAGTCAGCCCGCTATGTTTTGCCCCATCCTCTGGGCCTGACACAACAGACTACGAGGGCGGTTTGGCCCAGAGGTCGCCACATAGGCGACTCGTCCCAAAGGTCGGGGCCGGTTTGGTCAGTGCCGTGAGGGGCACAACTCAGGTTACTTGGAATGGGAGTTCGAGCTGGTCAAGAGGCTAGAGGGAAGGGCACGCGGGGTGCGGGTAGGCCTCAGGTGTGCCAGGCAGGGCGCAGTAGTGGCCGGGTATGGTGCAGGGGCACCGACAGGGTGCGGCAGGGCACCGGGAGGCCACAGGGGCACTGGCAAGGTGCGACAAGGGCCAGTCAGACCGTGGGGGTGTTTGACAGGCCACAGGGGCACCGAGAAGCGCGCGGCAGGGCGCCGGGAGGCCGCGGGGGCACTGGTAGTGCGCCGGGTAGGCCGCGGGCAGGCGGGCTATGCACTGGGTAGGGCATGGGGGCGCCAGGCAGGGCTCGACAGTGGCTGGGCAGTCCACAGCCAGGTGGGCTGCGGGTAGTGCGTCCTTCGTTGTTACCGCCTTTAGCATCATCGCCTCATCGCCATGTTGTAGAACACCATGAAAGAAAAAGAAAATCGAAGGAGGATTTCAGGCGATGTTAGGTTGGCCCACACCCTCCACATTTAGGGAGGTATCATTTGTCCAATCAAGAGAAGAAGATGATCATTAATATGTATGAAACAATCCCCTTTTTATCCTTTGAAGAAGGTAAGAAAAAGGGTACAACCACAAAAATTAATAACTCTCCTACCTTTTGATTCGTCGATCGACGTTCATTGACGGCGTTATCGAAGAAGACGAGGAATGTCTTTGTTCATTGCGTACTCCAAGCACTCTTCCAATCCATGCTTGTAAATCGGTTAGTTGATGATGATGAGGAGGGAAGATGCTCTACATCGGTAGGTGTTCGGGGAAGAAAGTTGAAGAAGAATCAACACCGACATTCTTCACGTTCTTCGTTGGGAGGGTGTTATTCATTGGAGAGGATAAATTTCTCCAAGTTCTCTTCCTCTCCCAAGCTCCACCCAATGCTCAAAATGAAAATAATAGAGGAATGGTTTCTATTATTTTTGCTGGCACAATAAATTCAAAATGAAGAAATAAATGAGAAGGCCCGACATAATTAATTCTTGAGGGTTGGCGTGAATTAATTTAGGGGAGATCAACAGTATCTCCCACATTAATGAGGGAGAGTTGAGAGGTTTTATCCTCCACCATCAATAGGGGTCGGGTGGTCCCCACCCCTATTATTTAAAAGGGAGGTTATGCGGTCTCAGGTGGTCCCCACGTCGTAACCTCACATGGGAGTTTATGTTCATTTGGGCTCCACCACCATAACCTATAATGGGAGGTTAGGGTGTGGCAGTCTTAGCTCTAACTCCCAAGTGGAGGTTTTAACCAACAAACACACACATGGAAGCTTAAAATAAAATAAAGTGTTGTACACTTTATTTTATTATTTTTTTTTATAAAAATACAAAAACATACTTTTATCCTCGACTATCTACTGTTGAGGTGAAAGTCTTTTTAAAAGAATTCCGGTGCTGTGTGTTCAACGGTGCCCTCATATTTCAATTTCGAGCACCGGTTCAAAAGTTCTAAAATACCGCTCATACGGTTATTGAACGTACCCGAAAAAATGTTCAGAAATTGATTCTGGGAACACCAGGCCTCAGAATCAAGCGCCCTAAATTTTCGAGGACTTGTAAAAATCCCATGTTTTTTTAAAAAAATTCCACAGTATTTCGGGGTCTTTACAGTCCTACATTGACATCATCAAACAAATATGGTTGTTATATTATACAAAAGTCAAAGTACTAATTTTTTAATGCAAGTGGGTTGATAAGATGGGTTCTATTATAATTAATGAATTTGGATTGATAAAAGTGGATTTCAGTAAGAAACTGTAAAAAGATGAACTATTTATAATGGTATCACATGCAGTTTATGTTTTTTATTAGTTCTTTTATTTAGCACTAATAAATGGACCCTTAACCCGTAATAAAAATATCATCAATAAAGGGGGTTCTTTTTTGGTGTTAGTGTAGTGATGATAAAGTGGAATACTATTTCATTATGGTATTTATATTATAGTACACTACAACAGAAAATATTTGGATCAAATACAGGGATCAAACACTACCACAAATAAATATATTTATTATATTTATAATTTCGTAAATATATATAATAAGATAAATATATACCAAAATTTATAAATATATAGAAATATTTTTAAATATATTTAATTATAATTATATTTCAAAATAAATAAATATGTTATTAAAATTAGATCTTTATCAGTGATATTTATATCACTGATAAACATAACCATTTATCAGTGCTAAATATGCACTGATAAAACTACTCTTTATTAGCACTAGAATTATAGTGCTAATAAGGACTCATTTTATCAGTGCTTAAAACACGCTGATAAAGAGTAGTTTTATAACTATTTTCTATTTTAGTGCTAATAAAACTACTATTTATTAATGATTTTTAAAAATCATAGATAAATTACTTAATAATTCTTATAAAAATAACCCTAACAGAGTCATATCCTCTCTATGCCTTCAAGATCTCACAAAACTAGACCCCTTCTACCTCTATCATGGAAGCCTGCCGCTGCTCTCACTGAATCCTACTACTGCTCTCGATGAAGACTACCGAAATATCATCACACTATGAAAATTGTGGGAGAATAAATTTCTAGAATATATTTTTCAATAATCATTATTATAGATCAATATTAGGCCCACATTTATGTTTTTCATAATAGTTTAGAGGTTTCCCAATATGTAGAAACCCACACAGAAATTCTTTGGCATTTGAATCCATCAAGAGAGGAAATATGGAAATCAAATACATATAATCAACAATTCATTGGATGGTTTTGAGACCATATTTTTAAGGATATAGATGAAAATATGAATTCATTTTCAGAATGCCTTTGATGGGTATCAGGAGGATTAGGTGTGCATGAATTATCTTATAATGGTTATGTAATTAATGGTTTTACATTGTATAAAAATCTATAAGATGGAGGCATTATCATGAAAAATAATGGAGTTACACTTGTGATTGTAGCAATGCATGTATCTAGAAGCAATGATAGAGATCCAATTTATACAAATATGTCATAATTTGGAATCATCATACAAATATGGTAGTTAGATTATACAATATTCCCAGTGTTTATTTTCAATGAAAGTGGGTTGATAATAGGAGTATTGTTAAAATTGATAAATTGGGATTCAAGAAAGTGGATTTTAGTAAGGAAGGGTATAAAGATGAACTTTTTATAATGAAATTATAAGAAATTCAAGTATTTTATGTTCCATATCCCATAAATCAAAAGTGGTAAAGTGTTCAATTATCGATCAAAACCATCGAAGGGCTAGATGAAAATTCAACTAAGGATGACCCTTTCATTGGTAAATATGAATCTTTTCACAGTGGTAGAAATATATATGGGGTATTTATGTCATATTAGACCACAATAAATGGATTTAGATACTCAATATAGGTGTAAAATCCCTTCTAACTTTTAAAAAGTGAGTTCAATAATCAAGTTATATATTTTTCGGTAATATATATTATGTTACCTCATATTATTATCTATTTAGTTCTGAATGTACCTAATCTAAATTAAATGTTGAACCAATTATATTGATAATTATTTCTTCATTTATTTATGCTCCCATTCCCAAGGAACAATAACTCTCTCAACCTATTGGTGCTCCTAGTGTAGAGGAAAAACAACCTTCTACAGATGCCTATGATATCAATCATAAGGAAAATCATTTTGATGATGTGTAATATAAGGAAAGGGTAGAAGAAGAATAACTAATGTACCAGAATATAAATAAGATGTATAGTGTGGCAGTGTTAGAAAATATTATTAATATAAAAACAATGTCATCAAATTCTAGGTCGGATTGAATGCATTCCACCAACCTGTTAACCCAAACAAGGCCAATTTCAGTAGTTTCATTGGGCTCACCAATTAGAATCATGTTCCTATTGATGTATATTTGTGGATGCATGTTATACTCATGCATAAGACACAAATTTGGGAAGATATTAATGTAAAATTATTATATCATTTATTTATTTTAATAAAATTTAAAATTATGAAACATTAAATTACTCTTCATTATCCCATGCAGAGTAAATTTATAGTAGAAAAATCCCTGAATATATTTTTATTAATTTTTCTAAAAATTATCAAAGAGGCTTTCAAATAGTTTTAATGAAGTTTCATATCAAATATGCTGGAGAGAAAATAAACCCAAACTGACCACATGTGTCTGCACACCTAATAATATAAGAAGCTTGGGATGTATTTATTATTTGTCATGGGGAGACCTATTTTCTAGTACATTGTGGATGGTAATACATTGTTTAAAAATAATTTTATTTATCACTTTGATTAAGAATTTTTAATTTATGAAATAGTATTTGAGATCTGAAAATAAGAAAGAGGTAGTAAAACAAACATACCCCTACCTTAAAGAAAGGATGGGGTATTCATCACTTGAAAAAAGGTATGTATTTTAAATCTACCCTAATAATTTTATGTGACATGAAAAAACATCATAATTATGTTCGTATTTTTATATACATATTGATGATTTCAAATCCAAATCCATCTCCATCCCACATCATGTGTTATGGATGGAGGAACATGTAAATAAATATGGGATACTAATAGATGAAAACACACAAGTGTGTGAAACATGTGTATATTTGACATAATAAAAATTTATTTTCTTTAAATAACTATTATATAATAATTAATACTTATTTTCTTATATTTTCTTCAGACTTAGACATATGAATCATCATCAGTTATACCAGATGAACATATACTATAAGTGACCTTGAAGTGGCCTGAACAGTATGGACACATCATAGGTGTGGATTTTATGGTGACACATCGAACATATTTAGAGAAAATAAAAGAACGGGGGAATAAAAATAAAAAATTGAAGAGTTAAAGGAATGACTATCTGATCTTGATGAAAAATTTCATTGGTAGAATGATTTTCAAGAAAACATTATAGTGGGTATGAAAAGAGAAGAAACAACTCAAGAAAAACCACTGGGTGAAGATCCCCCCCACCCACCATATTTGAGGTGAGCCATTCCCCTCCATGAGCTATCATAGATGAGGTAATAAATATTATCATAATTGTTTATATAAAATTTGAATCAGAAAAACATTAATACCTTCCCTATAATGATATTCTACATAGTGGAAATAATTGTGTTTTATATCTATCATCACCCACCCATCTCTTTATTGTGAGGGCCATCATATTAAATATCCAAGAAGATACACTATACAACATACATCTTCCAACATGTCATGTGATATTGGGGATTAGCATAGCTTATGAGAAAAGCATCGAGCTACCTATTCCACTTGATGATGAAGATATTATTATAGTCAAGCAAGATATTCAAATATTCATAGCATGAATGTTAGATCTTTTAAAAAACATTTTGATAAAGAGTTATTCATTTCCAATTTATTTTTCATGAGGAACCTTTAAAAATTTATAAAAAATGTACTAAATCGATTAATGTTATTAAATATTGAGAAAGGTGAGGGGTGAAATGAAAGGTCAATTAAAAACTATCTAAATTATCAACCAACCAATTAAAAATATATTCTCAAAGAACCTTCAACCATCCTAGTGAACATCCACATTTACTAAAATTAAATGTTCATGTGGATACAATGTTACAAATTGGTAATAATCACATAGTTTTTTTGTAGTACAAATGTATGGAGAGGAAATTAAAGAATTAATTTATCTAGAGAATGTAAATGAAATCCTAAAGAATGAATGGTTAGGAGTCTCAATTGTAAATGTATACATGAGGTTTTTTTTATAATTTTTTTCCATTTGTAGGTCTACTATATTAATTATGACCAAATACAATTCATATTTTTATGATTATATATAAATATTTTTTTTATGTAAAAGCCTAGGAATATAAATATGGACTCATTAGTCCTCAGATCACTTCTATATACCAAACTTAAATGCAATCACCTAAAATTGATGCAATAGTGGAAAAAATGGCCTCAAAATTTGAAATACAACTTATAGACGATAGACTGTTCTTATTACCAATGTTTTAGGGGTAAAACTCTACAATTTTATCATATGAAATATATTTTCATTCCTTTCATTACTTATTAATTTTTTTGGTGTCATTGGGTACTCTTTTCAGTCAATTTGAATACTCCAAATATTCATTTTCTAGATTAATTACATGGATACCCAACAAAATGACCACAAGTAATGATGTATGTAAATTTTTAATACAATACATACAATTTTTTATAACTAAAATACAAGTTATATATTTTATATTATGTTTTATGGATAATTATGTTATGATAGGGAGATATTTAAATATCATGAAAATCATGGAATGAAGACAATCCATGCATACAAGGAGCCTGTCATCTTTTACAAGTGAAAAAATATTAGGGTATATATAATAATATTTCACTATCCAAAAACATATCAAAACACATTTCAATACACATATAAAAATAAATTACTTCTTATTCTCATGGTTTTTGCAGTTTTTGATACAAACATGTTGAAAAGACTGTGGTTATTATGTTTGTGAATATACAAGAGATATCATGTACCATAGCAAACTTGAATCCTTGAAGAGGTATTTTAGAAGATAATTATGATTTAATTTAAAATATTTATTAATCCATTATGTATTTATAATTCTCTAGTACAACAATGACTTTCAAAAATTTTCATATTCAAATTATGATATAGATTTTTTTAGAAACAACATTTCAATATACATTGTGTCAGAATGTACACATATATCATGAGTATGTGACTAGTTACTACTTATTTAATTGCTTTTCTCATCATTTAATCTGCTTTTTATAGTTAATTTACTCATTATTTTATATTATTTATTTTGTTAATTCTCTTATAGATCATGAATAAATGAGGTTTTCAAAAAGGATGATTTAGTTTGATACTATGATCATGATATGTAGGATAAAAAGACATTGTGGAGTCAACCATACCTCAATCTGATACATGGTGTACCTGGTATGACTCAAATTGTGTAGTTTTAATTTAAAATCTACATTTTATGAATTCATTGTTTCATATATATGTTTAATTTATTTATTTATATTATTTCTATCATAAGAATTTTTTTCTTATATAGGTGGATTATATTTCTTTTAACTCTCTTTGAGAAGATAGAAAAGGGAGAATATGGTGCTTTTGGATGGGGCATTTTAGGTAGCATGGGGTTTCCACATCCACCCAAATGGACAATTTCTCTCTTTTATAGAAAAATTTAGATAGTTTAAAGTAAAAAACCCATCACATACTCAGTTTTCTGCACCTCAATATGATACACAGTGTTCTTAGTATGATCAAACTTTATTATTTAGTTTATAATTTAAATTTTAGCTTAAAAACATATCACATAATTAAAACTGAAAAAACACATTAATATTTTTTTTCATAATTTAGGATAATGATATATAATTCATTTTTGACATGTTGGAATTTGACAAACCTCAATCAGACACATGGTGTGACTAGTATGACTCCAAGAGTGTCTTTTTATTTAAAATTAACATTACTTTTAGTAAAAAACACAAGTGAAATACTCGAAATCCAGAAAAAACAATTGTATTATTTTGATACTTTAGGAAAATAATACATAAGTCATTTTTGGCATGCATGAATCCGTTGCACCTCAATCCGACACACAATGTGATCGATATGACTCAAAGTGTGTCTTTTTATTTAAAATCTACATTACTTTTAGTAAAAAGAGGATTAACATACTCAAGATAAATAAAACACATTCATATTGTTTTTGATACTTTAGTAAAATGATTGAAAAGTCATTTTAATGCATAGGAATCAATCTCACTTCAATCTGATACACGGTTTACCCAATATGACTCCATTTCTGATTTTTTATTTAAAATTGACATTAAATTTACTAAAAAAGAAAATTAGAAAACTTAAAACCAAGAAAAAACATTCTGATTGGTTGTATACTTTAGGAAAATAATCTGTAAGTCATTTATAACATGTTGGAATCATAGGGAAATCAATCTGATACATGGGGTGGCTGGTATAACTTAATGTGTCCGTTATCAGTTTAAAATTGACATTTGAGTTCAAAAAGTGTTTCTATCACTAAAAACCTAGAAAAAACACTCTGATTGTCTTAATAATTTAGGAAAATGATTCATATTTCATTTTTCACATGTATAAATTAGTCTCACATCAAACTGACACAAGACATGACGATTATGACTCAAAGTGCATGTTCCCAGTTTGAAATAAAATTTTAGTAAAAAACACAAGTGACATACTCAAATTGAAGTATTTTTTTATTGTTTTTATATTTTAGGAAAATTATACACATTTCATTTAGGATGAGTATGAATCAACCAAACCTAAATTTGATGCATGGTGTGAATATTATGACTCTAATTGTGACTTTTTATTTAAAATTTACATTTATATTAGTAAAATGGAAAACTGAAAAAATCAAAACCAATAAAAAATTGGATTATTTTGATACTTTATGAAAGTTTTCTATAAGTAATTTTTGTTTTGAATAAATCAACCTCACCTCAATCAGATGCACAATGTGATTGGTTTTACTAAATATGTTTATTTTTATTTAAAATTGACATTAATTTTAGTAAAAAGGACAAGTGACATACTCTAGAAAAATAAAACACATTTTTATTGGTTTGACACATTTGGAAAAAATACATTTGTCATTTTTGATGTGTAGGAATTAGATTCACCTCAATCTGATACACGGTGTGCCCGTTTTGACTCTAAGTGTGACTTTTTAATTAAAATTGACATTAAATTTAGTAAAAAATACATGTGGAATACTCAAAGTTGAGAAAAAGAATCTATATTGTTTTGAAACATTAAGAAAATGATACAAAAGTCATTTTTGATTATAGGAATCCGTTGTACCTCAATCTGATATACGTTGTTATATGTATAACTCAAAGTGTCTGTTATGAGTTTAAAATTGACATTTTTGTTCAAAATGTGTGCCACTCAATAAAAACCAAGAAAAAATAATATGAATGTTTTTTAGGAATATAATTCATAAGTCATTTTTGATGTGTAGGAACCAGTCTCACATTAAACTGATGCATGATGTTACTAGTATGACTCAACATGCTTGTTTTGAGTTTGAAATTACGTTTTAGTAAAAACCAAAAGTGACATACTAAAAACTGAAAAAATACATTCAGATTGTTTTGATAGATAAGAAAAATTATTCAAAAGTCATTTGTGATGGATAGGAATTAAATTAACCTCGATTAGATTCACTATGTGACCAGTATGATTCCTAGTGTAGTTTTATTTAAAATTAACATTATTTTTATTAAAAAGGATAAGTGACATACTCAACACTAATAAAACAAATTTATATTGTTTTGATACTATTGGAAAATGATCCAAAAGTAATTTGAGATGTGTTGGAATCAACAACACCTCAATCTGAATCATGGTGTTCCCAGTATAACTCAAAGTGTCCATTATCTATTTAAAATTGACATGTTAGTTCAAAAAGTGTGTCACTCACTAAAAACCAAGAAAAAAAACGCTTCGATTGTTTTGATAATTTAGGAACATGATTAATAAGACATTTATGACATTTAGAAATCATTCTCACATCAAACTGATACATGATATGATCTGTATGACTCAAAATGTATGCTTCTAGTTTAAATGACATTTTAGTAAAAAACACAGTTGACATACTCAATACTATGGCAAAAAATTTGTATTGTTTTGATACTTTACGAAAATGATTCATATGTTATTATTGATGTGTATGAATCAACCATAACTCAATCTGATTCATGGTGTTACTGATATGACTCAATGTATGTCTTTTTATATAAAATTGGCAATAATTTTAGTCAAAACGAAAGTAACATACTCAACACCAAGCAAACTCATTTAGGTTATTTTTATACTTTAATAAAATGATCCATAAGTCATTTGTGACATGTAGGAATCAAAATCACCATAATTCAATGCATGGTGTGACCGGTATGACTCCATGCATGTCTTTTTATTTAAATTTGACAATAATTTTAGTAAAAAGGATAAGTGACATACTAACGACCGAGAAAACACTTTCATATTGTTTTTATGCTATATTAAAATAAACCATAAGTCATTTTGGAAATATAGCAATCATCCTCCGCAAAATAAGATACATGATGTGCTTGGTATGACTCAAAGTATCCTTTATCAGTCTAAAAATAACATTTTAGTAAAAAATGAAGGTCACTCACTTAAAATCATAAAAACTCACTCAAATTGTCTTGATATTTTAGGAAAAAGATTCATATGTCATTTGTGATGCGTAAAAAATAGCCTCATGTCAAACTGATACACGATGTGATTGGTATGAATCAATGTGCGTGTTTGGAGTTTGCAATTAAATTTTAGTAAAAATGACAAATGACAAACTCAAAACTGATGAAACATATTTAGGTCATTTTATACTTTAGTATAATGGTTCATAAGTCATTTATAACATGTAAGAAATATCCACACCACAATATGATGAATGGTGTGACCAGTAATACTAAAAGTGTGACTTTTTATTTAAAATTGACATTTGAGTGAAAAACAAAAGTTATATACTAAAAACCATGAAATCATATTTAGATTATTTTAATACTTTAAGAAAATTATCCATAATTCATCTTTGACATGTAGGAATCAAAATCACCTAAACCAGTTATATGGTGTTCCTGGTTTTACTCAAAGGGTCTGTTATCAGTCTAAAATTGACATTTTAGTTAAAAACATGTGTCACTCACTAAAAACCAAGAAAACATGCTCGAATTGTCTTGATTCTTTAGGAAAAAAAATTCACAAGTAATTTTTGACATATAGAAATTAGTCTCACATAAAACCAATGCATGATGTGACCAGTATGACTAAAAGTGTGTTTATGCAGTTTGAAACGACATTGTAGAAAAAAAGACAAGTGGCACACTCGAAACCAAAAAAACTTATTCATACTATTTAGAAATTTTTGGAAAATTATCCATAAGTCATTTTGATGCATAAAAATTGACCCAACCTCAATATAATGCTTGGTGTGACTGGTATGACTCTATGTGTCCATGAAATCAAAATTTTGTTAATGTCTTCTTTCATATTTATGTTTAATTTATTTCTTCATAGTATTACTAACATAGTAATTGTTTTATAATGTAGGTGGATTCCTTTGCTTGGGTTGGGGGTGGGTTTTTAAGCAATCGATACCAGGATCAAGCTTCATTGAGAGGGGGTCACAGGTGTCATAGACAATGAAACATTGATTTTTTTAAATGTCTGTGGATAGTAATTGGAAATTAAATTATAAAAAACAATGTTTAAAATGTATATAATATAGAATTTTTTATATTTATGATGTAAATTTTATTTCAATTAAATTCTGAGTTTTCCTACAGGTGTATTTTCATACATGTTAATTTGCTATAGTGCACTGATATTCAAAAAGCACACTACTATAGTGTGGAATTTATCAATGCAATTTATTGTACAGATAAAGCCCCCCTTTATAAGCGGTAATGAAAGTGATAAAAAAGGATTCCCCCTATTTAAGGGCGGTGAGGACAACAATTCTTTTTTAGAATTGTCAAATCTCTTTTTGGGCACTGTTATAGGGTTGAACTGTAGTACTGAAATATAGAATTTAATTGAAATAAAATTTATATCCCAAATAAAAGAAAAAAACTAAATTATATACATTTAAAACATTAGTTTTTAAAATTACATGACTAAGTAAAATTTATCATGGACATTCAAAAGCATAAATTTTTCTTTTTCATTATCCCTTGACCCCCTATCATGCTATTAGCTGCTGAACGAACCACCCCACCTCAAGAAAAATAATGAACTAGTTCTAGAAAATAATTTTTATGTTATTAATAATATAATGAAATAAATAAAACAAAAATTATCAATTATAAACCAAAAACATACACTTTTATTCATACTTGGCACATCATGTATAAGATTGAGTTACAATTGATTCTTACACATAGAACCATTACTTTTTGTTCTCAAAAGTATGTGCTCTTTAATTGGATCACATTCATGGTGATAAAAAATTCACAATAGATGTGATATAATTAAAGAGAACTATATTTTTGAGAATAATACATCATCTATCACACCATTTTTGTTCTTCTTCAGGCATTATCACAGTGAAAATTAACTAAATAATCATTAGATAAAAATGATAAGGAAAATAAATAAGTAATAGTAGATAAACTGATGCGAAAACAATCTGATCTAGTATACTGATTTTTTCCTATGTGATTTATGTTTTAAACTAAAATGACATTTATATATTGAAAACATTCACATTGAGTCATACCAACCACATCATGTGTTGGATTGATGCAAGGTCAATTTCAACACATCAAAAAATGAATTATGGATCATTATCCTAAATTTTAAAAACCATACGATATTATTTTCTTCATTTTGGATATTGAAGTGTGTTTTAAAATAAAATGAAAAATTTATATTTAAAACTCATACCTTGAATCATATCAGTCACATCATGAGTTAGATTGATTCAAGGTTAATTATTACACCTCAAAAATGATTTATAGACTGTTATCCAAAATTTTTAAAATAATGCAAGTTCATTTACTCAGGTTTGGATATTTTATGTGAGTCTTAAAATAAAATGATACGTTATGTATTGATAACATGCATATCAAGTCAAACTGACCACATCATGTGTTTGATTATTTTGTGTTCAATTCCTACACATTAAAAATGAATCATGGTTTGTTTTCCTGAAGTTTTAAATCAATCTGAGCTCATTTTTATGGTTTTTGTGATGTGGTATGTGTTTAAAAATAAAATGGAACTTCTGTATTGAAAAAGAAAATTTGAGTAATACCAACCACATAGGGTGTTGGATTGATATGTGGTCAATTCCTACACATCATAAATGAATTATGGATCAATTTACCAATGTTTAAATATAATCAAAGCACATTTGTTTGGTTTTAGCTATGTGATATGTTTTAAACTAAAATGAAACTTAAATTAAAAACACGAACTTAGATTCATATTGACCAAATCACATGTTAAATTGGAATGTGGTTAATTTGTACACATGAAAAATTATTTATCTATCATTTTCCTAAATTTTGAATATAATATGGGCTCTTTTTCCCAGATTTCTCTATGTGACATGTGTTTTAAACTAAAATTAATATTTTATTTTGAAAACATGTACTTTTAGCCATACTAACCACATCAGGTGTTATACTGATGTATGTTCAATTCCTATATGTCAAAAATGAATTATGGATCATTTTACTAACATATAAAAATGATTAGAGTTCATTTTATCATTGATGGCTATGTGATATTTTTTGTAAACTAAAATGACACAATTATTTTCAAAACACAAAATTCAAGTGATACCGACCACATCATGTGTTAGATTGATGTGAAATCATTTCCTATAGTTCAGAAATGAATTATGGATCACTTTAAAATTTTTTGTATATAATAGGATCTCGTTTTCTTTGTTTTTCTGATGTGACACATGTTTTAAACTAAAATGAAACTTTTGATTTTAAAACAAACATTTTGAGTTGTACCAATCACATCAGGTGTAAAATATATGTGTGGTCTATTCGTACAAATCCAAAAGAAATATGTATTTTTTTTCTAATGTTTTATTATAATATAAACTCATTTATCTGTTTTGATGATGTGACATGATTTTTAAACAAAAATGAAGCTTTAAATTGAATTTTTTTTTCAAGTCATACCAACCACATCAGGTGTCATAGTGAAATGTGGTTGATTTATACACATCATAATGAATTATGAATCATTCTCATAATGTTTGAAAAAAATCTGAACTCATTTTGTGAGTTTTGGATATGTGTTGTGTTTTAAACTAAAATGAAACATTTATAATGAAAACATGTACTTCGAGTCAAAATGTCCACAACGTGTTTTGGATTGGTGTGTGGTCTGTTACTACTTAAAAAAATGAAATATGGGTTATTTTACTAATTCTATAAAACAATATTAGATATTTTGCTCAATTATTTCTCTATGTGATACACATTTTATAATAAAATGACACTTTTATATTGAAAATAAATTCTTAGAGTCATGTCAACCACCTCAGGTGTCGTATTGATGTGCATTCAATCCATACTCAAAAAAATGAAATATGGACCATTTTACTAATTTTTGAAAATAATATGAGCTTGTTTTATCAGTTTTTTATATATGATTTGTTTTTAAAACAAAAATGATTTTTTTTATTGAAAAAAACACTTTAAGTCATACTTACCACATAATGTGTATAACTGATGTGAGATCAATTCCAATAGATCAAAAATGAATTATGAAATTTTTTCCAAAATTTTTGAAAACTATCTAATCACTTTTTCTTGGTTTTGGTGATGTGACATGTGTTTAAGACTAAAATGACACTTTTATATTGAAAGAATTCATTTCAAGTCATATTGACCACATCGTATTTCATATTGAAATTTGGTCAACTCATACATATCATAAAGGAATCATGATTCATTTTTATAAAAATTGGAAAAAAATCAAGCTTGTTTTCTCAGTTTTGGCTATGTGATGCATTTTAAACTATAATGAAACAAATATTTAAAACAAGTACTTCAAGTCATACTGATCACATCATGTGTCATATTGGTGTATGATCAAATCTTATATGTGAATATTAAATTTTGGATTGTTTTCCAAAATTCGGAAAATATATTATCTCAGTTTCCCTGTTTTCACTATGTGATGCACACTGACTGAGCACGTTGCATGAGTTCCAGCGACAGAGGCATCTGAGGTTTCAAGGAAAGTCAGATTTTTAAGTAGCTGAGGGCTAGATGGAGGCAGTGGCTAGAGTTTTCTGTATAGTTGAGACACCAGTAGAGTAGATGGTGATTCTAGATACTGGTCTTTTCCAGTACGTAACCATGAGGATGGTCCACTGGATAATGGGGTTTCAGTACATGGACCACTGCTCGAGATGGTACCTTCGGGTTGTGTGCCAGCTATGTAACAAAATTTGGTCAGTAGTTACAACTGGTGGTACTGGTGGAGGAAACATTTAGGCTTAGCACCTTACACGAGTTTCAACATCAGATAACCCTCAGGTTTTGAGGTGATCCTGACTCACAGGTGGCTGAGGACTAGCTTGAGGTGGTGGCTGAGAGTTATCTAGATCTTCTACAGCTTTGACAGGAAGACATGTCTGTAGTTGAGTATTCATTGAGGCATACCGACCATTCCTAGTACTTGATGAATATGATACGATCATCACTTTAGGGCTCGAACTTCCAAGAGATTTGTCTTTAGGGACATCTGAGCCATCACTATTCCTCTATGAATTCCTACCTATGTTAGTGTACTAGAGAGAACTTTTGTGATTGAATGTAGTTTGGATTAGCGGGTACAACCAGTTAATGTTAGCATTTGGAAATTAGAAAACTGGCGCCAGTCTCATAGAATTGGGCGTGTAAAAATGTTTCAGGAAGAAGAAGTGTTAGGGAAAAAATAATCTACAGGGATGTAGATGTGGAAGCTGATCAAGGAGAGAAGCATGAAGTGGTGTATATTTCGATATGTTACAACCACCCCCTATGTGGTCCTCACCAAGCTCAGGGATCTGAGGGATAGGGGAAGGGAGTAGCTATATATGGACAAAGAGTGAGACCCAAGGGTTCTAGGAATGATTCGATGAATGGTATGTGTCTACTACTAGCTACTGTATTAAAATACATATGTAACAGTAATTCCTTCCTTCCACGAATCGTGTCCAAGACCTAGAGTTTCCATTTATGCCCTTGACCTGAACCTCATGTCTGGAGATACCTTTGGGAGGAGACTCTATAATCACACTTACGCCAATAGTGTGATTTGATCCTTGAGGTGAGAGTTTCGGTTGGAACCTCTTGGTTGCAGCGTTGAGGCCTTATGACGTTAGTTTGGGTAGGGACTGGACATCCACAGTTCATAATCAAATTGAATATTTTATGAAAAATGGTAGTGGTTTACCTACAAATTTGGAATGGGATATTACTTGGTCAGTAAAAAGGGAAACTCATGCAGAACATGATAAAATCATACATAGGAGGGTGAAACTGATCACTCTCGAGTCGGCCAGACATACCCTTGTGGCATCACCAGTTTTGATTTTTCACCTCTAAACAGAAGTGGCATAACATGGGGATATATTTTCAAAATATGTTTCTAGGATTACCTCACCGAAGGGAGAGTGACGTATGCTTTGTCTAGGTAGTACCAGAGATTTGTACCCAACTTCTCCAGTGTAGCGACACATTTTTCATCTTGGATGAAAAAGGGGGAGCCGTTCCCACAGACGAAGAAGTGTCAGCAGAGCTTTCAGGAGTTGAGATAGATACTGACAAGTAGAACTATGCTACCCATGACCTGGAGTTAGTAGTAGTGGTCTTTTCACTAAAGATGTGGAGGCACTACTTGATGAGAGAATATCTTATAGTCTACTCTGATCACAAGAGTCTCATGTATATCTTCTCTTAGAAGGACCTGTACCTAAGAAAACGACGATGGCTAGAGTTCCTTCTAGAATATGACTTTGAGATAGTCTATACTCCTAGAAAGGGGAATGTGGTAGCAGATACACTTAGTATGAGGTCTAGTTTGCAGTTACTATGTGAAGTGACAGAGTAGCTATCCGTGTTGTAGATATCCTTTGTGGATAGAGATGGAGCAGCATACCTCTAGTCTATGACCGTCACACCTACACTCCTTCAGCGAGTCAAGGAGGTGTAGCTTGGGGACACAGACTGCGAGGCTCGACATGCTTAGATATCCTCAGGGAAGACACCTGATAGATTTTCTGAAGGTGGGTAGCACATCATCTTCTTCAGAGGACGTACCATGATACTAATAATGCTACAGGATGAGGTGATGAGGGGGTTCCATATGTCCCATCTAGTGGTACCTCCCGAAGTGGTGAAGATGTACCAGGACCTCCGATATCAATATTGATGGCCTGGGATGAAGGAATCCGTGGCAAAATTTGTATCACGATGTCTCACTTATCAACAAGTGAATACTGCACAGAGTTGGCATAAGTCTTATTCTAATAGGATAAAAAGGCCTTTGGAGTTCCAAGAGGGGGACCATGTTTTCTTGCGAGTCTATCCTCGACGGGGACTATGGATATTTGGCCAAGGTAGCAAGTTATAACTGAGGTTTTTCAGTCCTTTTATGACACATTAGAGGATATGTGAGGTAGCATACCGCTTGGCTCTTCCACTGCAGTTGGAGATGGTGAACGATGTCTTACATGTATCCTAGCTGAGAAGATACATGCACGACCCATCCCACATCATCAACCATGATGAGCTGGATTTCAATGAAGGGGTGACATTTACGGAGGTTCCGGTGGAGATTGAGGATTGACATGAGCGAGTCCTTTGTGGGCAGTCGATACCTCTGGTGCGCTTATGCTGGCAACACAAGAACCTCTAGGAGAGAACATGAGAGCAAGAAGATCAGATTCATTCTCAGTACTATCTTTTGGTTGTTTTACATTTGTTTTGGAATTTGAGGATGTAAAACCCTATGGTGGGGAAAACGTAATGTCCCAGAAATTCTGTATAATTTTTTTAATTATATGGAATCATTTCGAGACCACAAAATTTGATGGCATGCGATTTAGAGGCCCAATGTGCCTGGAATGATCCGTTAAAGTTTTGATAAGGTTTAATTAGCGCACGTAAGAAATTTTCCTAAAAAAGAGGAATAAATCTTAAACAGCTACTCAAATCAGAAATCTGAGGGAACCGTTGTGCTCAGGATAGCGGGTGTACCCTAGGAACGACTTAAGTTTAGTCAGCATGATCCTCCTGTGAGAAAACCCAAAAATGGAAGAACCATAAATAAAATAATTAAATAAAGTTATTTTATTTTTCAAATGATTATAACTCACAAATGGTAACTCAGATTAAAAATCCGAGACCACTGCCGAACTCATGAGGGTATGATTTCATTAGGAAGATACTAACATTGGCTGGCGTGGGCCACCGGTGAAAGTTATTTTTGGCCATAAATAAAATAATTAAGTTACAATTATTTTATTGTAAAATCCATAACTTTTAAATGGTAACTCACATTGGAAATCCGAGAGTACAGTTGGGTTCGTTGGGGCGTGTTTCAATTAGGCAGATCCTAACCTCAATTGGCGCAGGTTGAGGGTGACTGTTAATAATTTTCTAAATATTTTTTCGAGTGCATTTAGTAAACGCACAATAAGAATTTTGTAACTTTTGAACTGGTGCTCAGAATTGAAATATGAGGAAATCATTGAACTTGAAGTGCCTATATTCTCTTAAGGATACCATCACCTTGACCGTAGTAGGTCGAGGGTGGAAATAAGTTTTCAGAATTCTCGTGGGAGAAGGTAAAATAAACATTCTTTATTTTATTTTTGAAAATGAAACCTTCAATTTGAAACATGAGGGTGGGGACCACATGTGGGTGTTCGGGTATTTAATTCTAGGAAGTAAATTCCCTGTTACACAAAATGTGTAACCACATTCCTTTTAAATTAATAGGATTCATTAATTCAGAATTAATTAATCAACTTTAACTCATGGATTTATCCAAATTAAATGTGCCAACTTAATTTAATTAATGTGCAAATATTAATTAAATTATTGATTAATCTTATTTATTTTGGCACCTCACCTATTGTGGGAAAGGAATTGGAAAAGGAGGGGAGAGCTTTGGAGAATTGGAAAGATATCTCTCCAACAAAGGAGATCCTCCAACGAAGAACAACTTCAGTAATTTAAGAACGAGGAACCGACTGTGTTGCATCTTGAGGGAGTGAGGAACACCAATGTCAGTCTCCAATGACTTCATCCACTTCCTCGTGCCACCTCCAATGGAAAATCTAGGTAGGGGTTTTATTTTATTTTGAATTATTATTGATTTAAATTGATAATTCTTCATATTATGGATTCATAACAACGATGGCCAAACTTACATGGCCATAGTCCGTCACATACACCTTGCACCATTTTATTTTTTTTCTTTGTGCATTCCACATTCATTAATTAACGCAAAATATTTAATGACACTGGAAACATGAAGATTTTTCAAGTATGACATATGGACACAGAGCCCTCGACACGAGGATCATGAATATGAGAGCGACATAATTTTCGGTATTGGATCAAAGCTGCGATGGCTCGTGGAAGAAGGAGGCAGCCGACCACGCGTAAGGTGGGGAAGAATGCATCCATTCCACTGGTTGAGTAGGAGGCCATGGTCCATCAACCGTGGTAGAGCAAGGAGTGGCGGCCGAAACGCCAGCCGACCACGGGGCGGAGCAGTGGTGTGCGTCCGCGCCACCGGAGCAGGAGGCCATGACTGCTGGGCCGTGGCGGAGGCCGGAGGGTGGCCGACACTGTGCAGGCCATGGTGGAGTAGAGGAACATGACTGCACCATTGGGAGGAGGACCAGCCGGAGCACCGAACGACTATTGCGGTTCGGTGGGACCTGCTCGGGTCCCACGGTGACTTGGCAGGGCCGAAAGGCTCTGCCTATTTCTCTTCCGAATAGAATGGGGACGCTCACCCTTCGGTGCCAGCTCTGGAAGACCATGCGACCAGGGAATGCCCAGTGCAGGCTGAGCTGGGCCTCCCCTACGCGGGTTGGACCAGACCCGGGTCAGGTCGTCCTAGGCTGGGTCAGACCAAACCCGGGCCCATCTGGACCTAGTTTCGCCTATTTGGCCGTAACTTGAGAACCGAGCGTCTGTTTGACGAACCGTATATGGAACTAGAATCCTTGGATCTATATATCCCTTTTGATATAATCCACTTGAGTTTTGGGTAAGGTTTGAGTACAGCTGGGTTGGATCGGACCCTGAATCCAACCGGGCCCTTGGAGCAGAAACACTTATAACTTACATACCGAACGTCTGATTGATGCGCCATCTATTATGTTCGGTCCCTTATGGTGTGACAGACCTTTGGGATACTTCCTCTTGGGAATTTGGGGTTGTTGAGGTATGAACGATGGATTGGGGAGTGGTTCTCCCAAGCACGCTATGTTCAGAACCCTGTGTGTGGCTGAGACTTGATGACTGCTGACCATTTCAACATGGAGTGACTCGACAGGCCTAGTGAGGATCACCTCTATATGACGCGGAAGACCCAAGGTGGGGAGAAACTCTATGTGATGTGGTAGACCCATGGTTGGGAGAGCCTCTTTTTAACACGACAGACCCACGGTACACGACATGAGGAGTACCTCAGAAGTCCATGGTTAGTGGGAAGCGCCTCTGTGTGATGTGGCAGACCAACTGTACTCATTAGAGGTGGAGTTCTCCAACATGAGAGGTGTTGGAAGTTGTAACTGGGAAAGTTACTTGTTCCTAGGCCTAGAGGAATCTGTGGCTGGCTATTATCATTTATAGTGATCTTGTGTGAGTCAGCATCAAAATCCTATTTCTCAGAGTTGTATACCTGGTTTGAGATGATACTCTATTTGAACTATGAATTTTACCTTCATGGCATTATCATTTTGGTGATACCTGTCTGGTACATTTACCTTTGTGGTATTATATTCATGGTGATACACGTGTGGTACTTTTACCTTCGTGGTACTATCTTCATGGGGATACCTATGTGGTACTTTTACCTTTGTGGTATTATCTTCATGGTGATACCTGTGTGGAACTTTTACCTTCGTGGTGTAACCTTCGTGGTGTAACCTGTGTGGTACTTTTACCTTCATGGAACTTTTACCTTCATGGTATTCTTCACTCATGTATAAGATGTTTATATCTTGATAATTTAGGTGTATGTATGGGCATATACCTAAATAGAGTTAATGTCTTGTTTTGTGTTATTCCTTTGTGGAACATTAGGAGACCTATGCGGTATCGGGGTCCCTACTGGGTATCGTTATACTCACCCCAGCACGGGCTTCGCCCGCACCTTGTTGTGTCTTGTGCAGATGATGTACAACATTGTTCAAGGTTGAGGGAGCCAGGACTAGACGATGCACGTAGGTGGAGCATTAGGTGTGATGTGACATGGAGGAGACGAACAAACGTGGAGTGCTGTGGAGGCGATCTATACCTACCCTTTAGGTAGGAACCTTGGAGGATGGCCTGGTAGCTATTTTCCTTTTTCTTTTAGTTGTATTGTATATTAAGTCGTAATTGTACCTTTACAGTTGGGCTTGTATTCCATCCCCTTTTACTTTCAACACTCTTTTACTACAGCAGTTTACTTCACAGTTTCTTCTTTTTGTGTTTTTGGACCATGTGTTTTTTCAAAATTAAAGGCAATGCCTTCCTGTTTTAGGGAGTATGCCTTCCAGTGCTAGTCTCCAAACCCTATCCTATGGAAGGAAAGCATGGAGGTAGTCACGATACGGGTCTCAAGGGACAGTTCATGATAGTAAGTCCTTATGATCTCTTATATTTGATATTTCCATGTGAAAACTTCATGATAATACATCATAATGATTATGAATCCCTACCCCTAGATTTTCAAAAATAATACGTGACTCACCAACTTGATATATCTGGACAATATGACATATATTTAAGATTATTATCATGGTATATTGTGGTTCTCATTAAAACCGGGAAATAATTTAACCATTTTATATTAAAAT
This sequence comes from Viscum album, assembly GCA_963277665.1. Taxonomy (NCBI): domain Eukaryota; kingdom Viridiplantae; phylum Streptophyta; class Magnoliopsida; order Santalales; family Viscaceae; genus Viscum; species Viscum album. The sequence goes on along the minus strand of OY728155.1, from coordinate 1,751,649,861 downwards.
TATTTTAATGAAATTTCATTTTAAATAATTTAAGAATAATTACCAACACTATAATAGAAGGTTATCATCTTATATAATTCCCTGTATATATAATATGGTAATAAAAAGGTCCATTCATGTTAGTTATAGGGAACCCACTTTCACAACACTCCCACATTCACTAGATCCAACCTAATAACTATTTCTGTTATCTCTCACATGACAAGATCATACTTCTAATATGTAAATAATTTTGTTACTAGGGAATCCACATTTTCCAAAATAGAAACTCTGCTATTTTAAACTTCACCTCTTGTATAGGACTCCCCAAGAGTTCATATATCCATTATTATCCCCATTAACCACTTTATACACTTTACATATTTTATACTACCTATTTTATTACTCCATGAACTATAAAACATTATTACACATTTTATACTACTCCTCTAGTTTCATGAAAACATGCATCATATTTGATATTTTTACAAATGACTATCACTCTTAAAACAAATTATTATTATAATTTCTATATAAAAACTATAATATTATATCTTATTGATAAAAAAGACTAGTTTTCTCACTCAAAACTATTTTTTCATTTTATCATATTATTATGTAAATACCCCCTGAACTTTCTAATGTACTATTAGATAACTATGATTACTTCCCCTATAATCACATTTAATTATCAGATATTTTCCAACCATAATACTCATGTTTGAAATATCTTATACTGTAAATAGATTCTTGTATAAGATAGATCCATCACTAAAGCATATGAAGTTATACTCACATTTTTAATCTCAACATATTTATTATATATTACATCTTAGATATATTTATTCATTGTAAAAATGGTAATAATTCCTTCTAGTATTGTTATGATATATTATAATTTTATGTATTTAATTTGGTCTAAGATATCAATTAGATCTACCATAGTAGATCTCATTCCCTATGACCTAGGATACAATATTTACTTAATATTTGGAATGTTTCTTTCAACCTAGTATTAACAAACTATAATAAAAATAATATTTTTTCATTTGTTATTTTCAAATTTTACTTGAAAAAATTGTACCCCCACTAGAATATTTTATACACATCAAAATTATTCATTCCTACTGAATATTTTATGATCACGATGATTTAAATAATATATTAATAGATATCTAAAACATTCATTATATATAGTAATTCAGGGGTGTCACTAACCCTTTCTAGTGGCATCGTATAAACACCTCCAATATAGGTGGTCTTGATATCCAATTCCCAATAAAATGATCATATAAAATTTCAATGACATGTGGAATTTAAATGGATTAAGAATGTTTATTATTAATTACCAATCAATCCTCATTGGAATTACACATTTAACTCAGCATATAGTTTTCCTTCAATACTCACAAATTGATGTACATAAAATAGAGAAACATCCAAAATAAAATCTATACTTTTGTACATAGAATCTATTTTTCTAAATTCAAAATAAAATATCAGTTTCTATAATAAATTTTCAAAATTTGTAATTTGTATATTGACCACTAGTTATTATAAATTATAAATTTTTTAACAATAAATTTATCAAACTATTTTATCAAATCCTTATATACATGGGATACTATATTCATAATACATAGTCACTATAGTATTCTAGTTTTAAGAATTATCAAAACCTCTCTTTATAGTCCATGATATGGCTATTCCACTACTCTGAGAGTTTCAAGGTTTTATTTTTGAAGGCCAAATACAATAAATTTTGGATCTTGGATATCTTCACTAGAGACCCATTCCCTTCAAATAATAAACATGTATTACTCAAAAATTATAAATTTAAGGTGAAACAAGCTAGATATTTATACTTGTTTGCTTACAACTTAAGATAAGTTAACCCATCACCTTTGTAATAAATCCCCACTAGTAAGAGAATCCATGAACTAAGGAGGAACATAATCTCAAATTTATATTTCTGTTCAAACTCATGTGATGTATGGTGTTAAACAACTTAATATATTCTTTGTAGGATTTTAATTTTTTTTTATTTTCTAACATCAAAATACGATTCTATATATAATTTTTTCTATGTGGTCACACTAAAAAATCTAAAAAATCATAAATAAAATACATTCATTTCACATCATAATTTATATTATCTATTCTACCTCATTAACCATTTTATGTGATAGCGTATTACCCATTGATTCAAAAAAAATTAACCATGAAAAATAAAATAAATATACAATGGTGTGATCATGAGGTGTTCCACTAGTTGATACATTTAGTGGATGATGGATCAATCGAGACCCTAGTGGAACTACTTGATCCAATCATGAAATATAGTTTCACTACCATTCTATGTCCTATAAATTTTTTCATGCTTGGTTCCACACTGACCCCTGAATCAAACCACATCATCAGAAACTCATCCATTTTATAAATCCGTACTGACACAAAATTTAGGGTGTAATTTGAATGAATAATTACATTTTAATCACTCAAAATGGGAAAATTAATTTCCTTATACATCTAAATATTGTGGTATAGTATGAGGATTATCTAAAAATAATATTTAATAACTAATATTACAAAAAAAATCTATTACAATAATCAAAAATAAATTATTAAATAATCTAATCATGCAAAGGTCAATATTAGATTAAGATTGTTAAAATGAAATTATATTAAATTCAAAAAATTAAATTATCCAAAATTCAATTTGAGGGTATTTTTCATAATTTAATGTTTCATTAAAAAAATTTATTTTTTTATTTTCACGTCTCATGAAAACCAATTTTTTTTCTAGATTCTAGATATTTTTTCAATTTCTCAAAAATTTTATTCAGTTTTTTTAATTTTATTTGGATCAGAAATGGGTTGGTTATGTTAAAACTGCACCTTGGGAGAGTAATCCGTGTCAGGAGGGTGACTAGTAATATAAAAGTACTATTAACATAAATAGTAACTTAGTTGTACTATTAAAATGAATTGTAACCAATTAATATTCAACTTTAATTATAAAATTTTTATAAATATGATTAATATATATATATATATAAATATGGTCATTTCATGAGACACAACTTTTTACATATCCCCATTGAAGTCTTCTCTTTCGTTACTCTTCATGTAAATAAAACCCATAGTAGTATTCATGTGAATAGTATTTATCATTTTAATTTTATAAAATTAACATTAAAAGAATATTAAAAAAATATGATCATTAGATCTTCAAATGACCATAACATGGTCATTCAAACTCTGATCAATGTCTTGTTAGGAGTGTTGGAACCATATTAAATCCATATACATATATTATTTGAAATTTAATAAAAATATAAAAATAAATATTTAGAAATTTCAATGATACCAATTGATGGATCCTGAGGCTTTCAATAGCATTAATAGAATATGTATTTTAAAACAATTTGGTTTTTGATTCATACAACAACATCGATTCAAAAAATTCTTTCTCATATTCTCCCAATGATCACATGCAATATAATTTATGAAAAAAGAACCATAATCAAAGAAAACAAAAAATGATGACATATTTCATCAGTTCATTTTCAAATTTTCAAATACTTATTTCTCTAAACAAGTAATCCTCTAGATTTTTCTTCATTGATATTTGTGTTCTAGAATAGGAATTAAAAGTGCATTACCACATACTTTCGATCGTACGAGGAATGAAATTTTAATACAAGGGAGTATGATCAATCATTCAGTGTTCTTATCTTAGTTTATCTCTCAAGAACATTAGTTAGGTGAGGAGGAGATATTTTATCTCTCTAAATCATTCTAATGGTGTTGGTCACTACTCATGGATCTTAAATGATCTTAAATAAGAGCTTATACTTTCCAAAATTTTACTTAAGACCTTTGATATGATTATTTTCATAAACCAAACTATAAAGATAAGAATAACTAAGTATATATGTAATTAATAAATGTACTACCATCTAGGAAAACAGGTCCTGAGATATCTCTACCTTTCTAAAGAAACAAATCTTGTCTTCATCATTGAAAAAATTCTATACAACCAATGACATACCCAACATAAGCAATCACACCATAAACATAAATTTTCTGATTTTTTTTTGTATAATGTACATTATCATATCATATGCATGCATAATAATCTCGATTCCATAGACTAATACACATGTTTATAAATTTGAACAACCAATGACACCTGAAACAAGTGGTGTTCGTTTTGGTGGTTCAGTCCTCATGATATACTATACTTGAGATCACTAAGTGAGAACTTAATGAGAAGAAGTCACAATACTTTAGATCCCATAACAATTGATTGTAAGACAACAAATATGCCTCATCAGTGTGATGAATCTAGACTACATGACAGGTATTTAATATTTCTATCACGGTTTCTCACAACTCTCATTTTAGGTGGGAACTACTATGACATGTTGATAAAAAATTAACTAAATAAATTACCATGAAAATAATGGACATAGAAGAATCAACACTATTATGGTATGATAAAATTATTTATAACATTATCTGTATTTGATATGGTAATTTAAATGTATTGTTCATTATGCATCCCAAGAACAAACTTTCATGAAATTATACCATTAAATCGATTCTCAAATTACTTGATTCCATTATAGGAAAATTGGATTCCATGAATAGGAATGAGTTGACCAGTACACTCTCTTTTGGTTTCTTTACCCTGCAATGATGTTTCTAAGTTCCTATGAGATTATTTTCCCTAGTTTTTAGGAAAATTACAAAACCAAAAATGTTATTAACTATGAACTCTAGAAATAATCATAATAAAGTTAATTAATTCCACATTAACATGAACATACTCTTCAAAACTAAATCTCATATTTGAAAAAAGAATATGTATTCCATCCCATGATTTCCTTTAATGGAGTGGGGGTTAACATCTACCAGTACAAGTTTTGAATAATCAAATGGATTGAACTACATAATTTTAAGAACATTTTTTTAATTTTAATGAAATTTAATAACGTGATTATAAAATATCAAACCATAATGATTTACTAGAAAACTGATTTAATATATTAGCATATTGTAAATACATTACAAAAAAATTCATTATAAATCAAATGTTAATGAGAAATAATTTATAAATTCCCCCACAAAATATATATCATGGGGTATATGAAAAAATTCTATAACTCATTGATACATAATATAAACCATGATATTGAGTTGAAAATTCCCCACTCCTACACCAATACAGAATTTTAACCTTGTATGTAAAATTTTGGGTCTCTGTATTTTGAAAACTAATAAATTCATCACCACTGATAAATAACCAAGTAATTTTCTTATTGTGATACTTTTCCTCATAAATTACTTATCATATCCTAGTATAATGATTTTATATTTTATAAAACCACATCAAATATATGAATTCTCTCTATGTATACCACCATAAATAATTCTCAAACAAGATAAACTTTAGCATTGTAACACCCATTATCATATTCTTTTCATTATAGTTGATACAACATTCCACATAATACAGTAGCATAGTAAAATTTTATGTAACACCCAGAGACTTTATAACATTTCTAAATAAATAGGATTTTTTTTATTTATTTATTTTTATGAAACACCATTTTATGCATACCCTACACACTACAATGAGTTGTCTTGTATTACATGTAAGGCCTAGTTTTAAAGAACAATAATATATTAATAATATATTACTATAATATATAACCGAGACATTAAATTAGTGGTTATGAATAGTATTATTTTTTTTATATTTTTAAAAATAATATAATTTTAAAATTCATTATATGTAATTTCTAGACACGATATGAGAACAAATTCTATTTTTTGGGATAAAAGAAGTATTTTTCAGAAAATGCAGTATTGGCGCCTTTTGGCGGAGCACCCAATTCAAATTAAATATTTTACACTTTTATATATTAAATTTGACAAAATAATTTTCTAATTTATTAGTAGGACATAAAAACTTTGTTTGTAAAAAGTTTGGTAAATTTCTAAACAGTTTCACATTTTAATGAATAGTGAAAAATATTGCATTTTAATTATAAACTGCCTTTTCATCTAAATTATTTATATTATTATATTATCATTTTAATTGGTTTTAAAGTATAATTAGATTATTTTTTATAATTTAATATAATTTATGGAATTTTATTATTTTCAAATTATAATTGGATATAAACACATGTTAATCTTTTGATGATTTTTACTTAAAAAAACCCATTTTTTTGGTTTTGTTAATGGGAATTAATTTTAATGTAATTATTGAAACATATGTGTTTTGAATTTGGAAAAATGTATTAAATAATTGGAATCATATGTTAAAAATTATTTAAATCGGTCTCTTTTATTTTTGGACATTGTGAATAGTAACAATAGTAGTTATTTTCATTTTCCATGTTTAATGTGTAAATCAAGTAAACAAAGAGGGTAAAAATATTATTATAATAATATAAAACTATCATAAAACATGTCCTAATACTATTGGATGTGTTTTGGGGGACCAATAATACCATTGGGACATAAAATTGGCCTTTAGAAGCCACTTGGGTGTGATTTTGACAATTATAATATTTAATATAATGTAAAGGAAAATATGTTATAAACATGAATATTCTTACTAAAAACATTTTATACGGGGTTAAGTGAGTGCAATATTTGACGATAAATGTTAATTAAAAATATAAAAATATTACCTACATCATGGTTATTTATTTATAATTTTTAGGAAATAAATAAATCAATTTATTTGTGACACAATCATGATGGAATAATAGGTTTATTAATTAAAGAATCAAATAAATCATATTATAAATGTTAAAATAAATATTTATTGAAATATTTTAAGCCAAATACGAATTATTTGGATTACTATAACATCTTGTGATTGTTTCAATGTATTTTTTTTCAAAGGAATTAAGATGTTATGAGTTTTTAAAAAAGTCATCTATGAATAGTGTCAAAATTGACATAATTCATATCTTAAAATATACAATAGTTGATAAAATGTAACAAAATTCCAAAAAATATATGATTCTGTCAAATGGATAGGATAAATCCTAATATATCATAAATGACACTATTTTTTCATTTTATTGGTTATTATAATTACATTAACTCACAGAGTATAAATAATAAGATATCATAGTAAGATTAAAAAGGGTAAAATAAGGGTTAAACAAAAAAGATAATGCTTAAAAACAATTTAAAACTTGTCTAATTTTACTTGTATTATTGTGATTAAACCTAGAATCATATTATATTCTGAATTATTGATTTTTGTACCATTTTTTATGGACAATTAATTTAAATTAATTTAATATTTTTTAGAGTTTCCTAAAGTGACCCTCACGTGTCTTATAAATGGTCACTTCTCCTTATCTTTAATTTATAACTCAAAATCCATTTGAATCAGATAAAACCTACACAATTATTCTTCAAACATCCCTCACTTAATCTTAGAGGCCACACTTTGGGATTAAGGCAAACCTATAGAGTTCTTCTATGCAAATCAAAAGGAGATACTTGAAAAGAGGTAATTGTTTTATCACCACTCTCAGAGTTCTTTTTTTCTTATACTTAATATTTCTATATTGTTTCCATGATAAATAATAAATCCATTATCCTATTACTTCCACTAGAATTGGGAATGACCTCACTGATTTAAGGTTCAAACATTCTAAGCGGTTTCTAATAGGTTTGTTCGTAGAACCGGAAACATACAATGATTCTATATCCATCTAGACCTAATTTCCAAAGGTAGGTGCTCATTAGTTAGGAACCAATAATGATTAAGAATTTGCATTGTTCAAGATGATGGGAGGTCGTACTCATCACAACTTTTTTAGGGGAATTATTCTCTACTCCAGGACTCTCTTTATAGATTTAAGTTAAGTTCATGAATCTTTATTACACTACCATGTATCAAAAATGAGCTTTCCTTTAGATATGACAATCAATGATTAATATGTATGATATTTAGAGAATCTTTTAAATGTATTCGAGGTTCATCATAAATAGAGAATCATATTTATTTGTTAGATATTCTTAGTCAATGGTATCCTTCGACACATTATATAGAAATCTCTTGGTCATTATGATAACCATACTGGTTTTAAATACACTCAGTGGGGCACTTGAAGTTTATTGTCATTCAGAAGGACATAGATTATTTTAGAGTTGGGATCATACCCACAGATGGGATACCTACATATGCTTTGTTTAGAAAAATAATCATAACGCATGTTGTTTGAGTAAGGGAGTATGATGTTTATGCTTGATTGATGGATCAAAGAAAGATATCATAATTACTTTTACACTATAAGCTCACGTGAGTCATGATCAATGTGAGAAATAAGAGGTATTGGTAATACTATACAATTGTGCCATCAAAGATGCAATTATAAAAAATGATGTGGGGCTTATGTATATATGACTGCCTAGAATAGATGAAGATTAGGATTTACTTCAGGGAAGAAACCCAAGAACAAGGTCCATAAAGGTATATGTACTTTATGGAGATTTGGATACTCTAACATGGGGCTAATTCCTAAGGAAGATGCCCAAATTAGGAGGGGACTTATTATTGGGTTTTACTCCTGATAAGGAAGCCCAAATCAAAAGTAAATTAAGTCTGGTTAAAAGAATTTATGACTGGGGCTTACTCCTGAAAAGGAAGCCCAGGTTAAAGGAATTTGGATTTTGGGAACTTAGGGCTTACTCCTAAGGAGGTTTCCCATATTAAAATAATTATGGTTGGGGATTTCTTCTAAGGAGGATGCCCAAAATTATGGGAACTTGTAGAATGGGGCTTAGTCTTGAAAAGAAGGCCTAGGTTAGGGAAATTCTCATCTTTAAAGGATGAGGTTGAATGAATGAAGTCTCTCACCTTAGTGACATGAAGATATGCAAATCACTAAGTTTGAGAGATATTTAACAAAATTCCTTTAAAATAAGAAAGAAAAATCAAGAAATCATGTTATGAATGGCTTTAAAGAGGGTTATTAAGGCTTAACCTTGAATAGGAGAGGTGGATTTGAATAGGGGAGGTGAAATAGGCCGGAGAGGCACCAAAAAAAAAAATAGTGGCGCCCAAGTCCGGCGTGTGCGCGCATGTCTTGGCCGCACAAGTATACTTGTGAGACACATGGGTACTTGCACGACGGTCAATCCTTAGGGTAATACTTGTAGAGGCTTGGCTCAAACCCTTAGTACTATCCCTATAGGCTTACAGAAGGGTGTCGCGCAACTTCTGCTGAAGGAGCAAGGCGGAGTGCAAGTGTGGCCATTTCCCTTAAGGGCTATCCACTTAAGCGTGAAAGTGTTGATGAGTTTCAACACTTAGGCCTTACTCCCCCTCTTTAGATCTTCCTTTCTAGTTAATAAATTACCTTAGAAGTGTTCGGAAGCTTTGAGAAGATAGTAGGGCACCAAGAGCTCAAATCTGAGTTTCTGGAATTTTTTTGTCTCTGAAATGGGGGGCCCACAGGGGTATTTATAGGTTGGAGAAGACCCTGGAAAAAATTCAAAGAGGCCGCACAAGTCACCTGTGTGACTAATTGGCGGCACGCAAGTATACGTGCACGAACATGGTGGAACTTTCATGACCCAAGTGCATTTGAACCTTTGTTCATGCCTTTGTCAATTTTTGAAGTTTCTTTAAAGGATGAATCAATTTGGGTTCAAGGTATTTATCTTTTTCAATGGTTAGTCTTTGTGATGAAAAGGAGAATAAAAAAAGTCCCCCCTCAGAGTTGAATCCGATAGAAATGAGGATGTCACTTTGAGGAAAGAAAAAACCAAGGAAACTTCGGCGTGCAAATGTTGAGCACGCAGAGGGAGGCGCACAAGTGTTGAGCCGCGCAGGCGTCAGCACAGCTGGTTGCACACGCAGGCTTTAGGCGTGCAGGGTTGAGACCTAACCTATATATATGCAGCCATTTCTCATGAAAAGCACCAAATTTCAGAATTTCGAGCTCTCATCATGCAAGTTCCATTCGCCATGCAAGTTGCTCTGTTTTCTTCCATTTCTTCACTGTCATGCTGCTTTCAAGGTATTTGGACTTGCGCGGTGATACTTGCGCACCAAAAAATTGCGTGGCACATCCATACTTACACGACACATTCATAATTGTGTGCCAAATTTAGACTTGCGCGCCTTAATGAGTTTTCCATTTTTTTGAATTTCTTTATAAATTTTATGAAAAATCAACCCATTTTAGAGTTAATTTATTCAAATTTTGTGCAGATTTAATGGCTCCCAAGAGAATTGGAACGGCTGATGAACTTGCTAGCAAACGAATTGATGATATGATGAGCATCATTGGACATGATTATTATGACATCTATGATAGTGCCCTTCCAGATTTGGCCATGTACTTGAAGTAGTATCATCTTGATTTCCCACAAAGAATCTATCTGCCTTTGTATGGATACGGTCATCTGCGAGAAGTTAACATTCTAGAGGAAAAGAACTATCTCCCAATTTCTTGGTTTCAGAATTACTCCAATTTTGCTTCAGCAAATATCTCTTGTGGAGTAGCATTTATAAATGCTAGAACATTGGAGAAGGCTCATATGATGCATCACAGCCCTTGTACACCTGATCTGAAACCTCACAAGCCCAAGCTGCAACCACATTGTTGTCCTTCAATCTTCATAAATTCTTAGATGGATCAATCCAAAGGCGGGAAGAAGAGCTGGGACTTCCATCCTGGAGGAGGTGCAAAGACAACTTGGATGTGGGAATACTGGGTATGACAAACCTGTGTAGATTTTGTCAAGGATTTGAAATAAGTTGCTATATATGAAGCTTTCCGGGTTGGGAAAACATATGTTTATAGGCATGATAACTTCGTACTGGAGATACTCATCCATTGGAGCCCAGAAACTAATTCTTTCCATATGACTCGTGGAGAAGTAGGCATCAATATGTGGGATGTACACAAGATCTTAGGGGATCCAATTTTGGGTGATATGTATGATGAATTCATCCCTCCCAAGTCAACTTGGAATGATTTGGAGAGGACTCCATCTTTAGCTCGGGAATTGTTGAAAATATTCCACAAGCTCAAGAGTTCAGAGACCTACTTAACTCATTCTAGAATGGATATTCATCCAGAGGAGTGGATGAATATGTTTCTAATCGATAAGCAGGAGAAGGATCCGAAGGAAAAGGGATCAAAGGAGAAGGGATGCAAGAAGAAGGGGCCCAAGGAGAAGAGGCCCAATCATCCTACAACCTACTCAAAAACAGAGAAAAGGGGTGCTCCTAGAAAATTATGGACAACCCTAGAAGCAGGATAATTTGAGAAGTGGGGAAATGAAGTGAATTAGGGAATCCCAAAGAAGACTCTTCTAGTGGGCTTCTTGGCCTTATGACTCAGTGTTTATCTTTTTCCAGTCAGGGACTCGAAGGGAGGTGTCAGGCCAGGGACCTTCGTTATTGCGGCCAAGTTGGATGAGGGGAAAATGGCTGGGATGGATACCACCATTTTATCAAATATTCATAGGAGTTTACTCCAGGTCTTCATGGGTAAGTCTCCTTTAAGAATAGTGGGACCATTCCAAGTTTTATGGGGATGGATCGCCAGTCACTTCAGGACGTATATTGTATATAATAGAGTACAGATTCCCAGAAGTTCTTTCAGGCCATCAATGCAAGAATTATCTGGAATTGGTCCATTAGCTCTCAATTATTATGACAGGAAGGTGAGGCTGAGCATGTATAAGGAATTTAATTTCTTTCCTTATGGAAATCCACCGACTATGAGATTTGTTGATGATGGAACAACCAGTCTGGAATTAAGGGTATACATGATGGCCTCTAGAGATGGTGTGCTGGTCACCAGGATTGACAGAGAGATTATATGCGAGGTGTATGGTCCATATAGATTTTCACGCCAATTAATGTGTTTGCAACACACTGCTGTATCTCCCCCTGTGCATGTCAGGTTAGAGAAACATCCGATGGTTGCTCGACAACTATGGTTTTTGACATCTAGGGATAAGACTGGGGAAGTGTTTGATCTACCATTTGACAAACCAACAAATAACTTGACTACATGGTATGCCTAGAACTAGATAGCATCATACCCTAGAGGGGTGCAAAATCACCCGGTTTATCAGGTGGGTAAAAGGAAGATAACTGTAGAGAAAGAAACCCTTCCTAAATTAGGTGATGCTTCCCCACCTGAAGCTAATTCTCCAGATTCCTCATCTAGGACTAACTCACTGGATTCCCAACATAGGGATGATGAGGCACAACAAGCGGCAAAGCTGCCTTGTGCCCGATATAATACTCCAGTCAGAATCAAAAGACCCACTCCATCAACTCCTAGTGAGTTACATCATTGTGGAAATTTAATCACCATTACTTTATAGAGAAACAAGTATTATTTTCTTATTCTCTATCTGTAGTTGTAGGAGATGGGAAGAAGCTGAAGTACAAGATTGTAGGACCTTCCTCATAGCCTTCTAGTACACATACTGAATATTTATGACCAGAGGCTGTCCATAAATGGCAGAGTTTATACTATGGTGCCGAAATTGCCTGGCTGGATTTGTGCGAGGGGATACACCTCCTCAGAATAGGGAATCTTCTGGCTTCTACAGATATTCATTACAAGGATAACCCCGATGAAGTGAGGGATTATATGAGAGAGATATAAATGCTTATATATTCCACTGATGATTCTATTCCTATCACCAAGTGGGTAAAGGAAATGATAGATCGTGGCACCGTTGAGGGGACTGATGCTTCTGGAGATGAGGAGTGACACAATTACGTGGCTCCTGAAGATGTAAGTTTCTTTCCTTATTTGCTTTACAACTTGATTTCAGTCAAAGCTTTGTTACTCAAGGAAATTATTTTCTTCATCCTGTAGCTTGGAAATAAAGGAACTACTGAGGTTCCTTCTCCATAGTATAGCCTTGGTTGTACTGCCATCGGGGCTCTGCTAAATCTCCTCATGAGTCGGGCGATATATCTCCAGGATAGAAAGACATGGACGAGGAGTTGGATATGGCTTTCCATTCTGCAATTCAAGTTCCTATAAGGGAGACTGCCGACACTCCCAAAAATCCAAAGAAGAAAAAGCATCGAAGGAGGAAGCCCACAGATAAACACTTCATCAGTAGTGGTAAGTCCTTCAGATAATCATGAGTCTTAACCCATGAAAATATTGCTCATAATTTTTGGGATTGCAGGGGCATATTCAATTTCACCTTTGAGAGAGAGGACTGACCCTTCTTTGAAGACCACAAAGGGTACTGGTGAACAATCATAAGTTCAGGTTGAGTTGGCTACTCCTGGAGAAGAGCCAGCATCTGTTCCCAGTATCCCTCTTGCTGCTGTTGCAAGAACAGAAGAACCTGCTTCTGGTAAGTTAACAATGCTTCATAAAATGTTGAATGAAACATCAACTAAATTCCATTCTTTAATACTTTAGGTTCAACCTATACACTTGATCTTTTGGAGAGCATTGCAACTGACACCGCTATTTTATCTGAAGATGCTGTTCAAGGTCAGAGACCGCAAGATGAAGGTCACTAAGAAGACATACCAAATGCTCCCGCTGGTGAGATTAACCAGGATTCTGATATTACATTGGATTAAATGATGGGACATGGCACATATTTTGAGGATTTTTTAGATCATGTTAACTTACCATGTAATTTAGAAGATTATGGATGTGAGTGTTATCCTTTATCCTATTAAAAATAACTTCTTACTACAAGTATAATCATGATCGGTTCAAATATGCAGCTCTATCTAAGAAAGCTGTTGAACTACCAATGCTTGAAGGGGGTACAGAAAACCCTACTATTGTAGATACATTAGTGCAAGTGGAGCTAAACCCTGTAGAGCTTCCTCAAACTCACCCTGAAAATCCTATTGAGGCTAGAAAATACAGGGAGGAGCCTTCTCAAGTTATTGATCTACTGTTGGGTAAGGGATAACAATATTTGCGACTGTACCTAATTTTCAAGATATCTAATTAAATTTTGCTATCCTTTGAAACTAACCAAAGCGTTCAATTGATTATGAAGGGCCATCAATTTCAGTGGCTAGATCTGGAGGTGAAGCCTTAGCCTCCGCCCCAACGGGAATTTAAAGTGAAGAAGCATAGGTCAAGGGGGAAGGAGCAGAACAGGGCACTTCCTTAAGTGCATTAATCCCGGATTATATCCCCCTGTGACAGTGATGCTGAGTCGGATCCAGAAGTACAAAGGGAACTCCAATTTTAATGATGAAAGGCATGAAAAAATATGTGGAAAATCATATCTGAAGTGCCTCTTGAAGAGAGGTCAACATAGATCCCACGACTGTCATCCCTATTTGTTATGTTGGGACTTGGTGGTTTTGGATATCAAAAGATCCATGCTGTGGTAAAACATGTCATCTTAAGGAGGGAGCAAGAGAAAAAGTGCCATGAAGATCTGACCAGGGTGAAGCTATCATCCAATATCAGTGAATTTGAGGCTGTGGTATCCTAAGCTAAGACTGAATATGCTACCAAGATGAAGGAGCTAAAGCATAAGATCAAATATAAAGTTGTCCATCAGATGCACCTTCAGCAACATTTATATTCTGTTACTGGGGAACTTGAACAACTTAATAATTCATTGGAGGGAGCTCAATCAAATGGGACGAAAGCCATCGTGGATGCCAAGAAAGCACTCCATCAGGCTGGAAATAGTGAAGTTGGTCGAGTGCATGAGCTTCAAGTGGATACTGATGAAGCTCGGGATGCTATACATCAAGTGAAGACTTATGTTGACAACCTTTTGTAATTCCTATAAAAGAGAAGAGAATCCCATTTGTGGATGTCCTTATAATTCTTGTGCATCAAATGGAAAAATTCTTGCATTTTCAATCATCTGTGCATGCATTTTCCCGCTACCTGCTTTAAATTTTTACCTAAACTAATGGGCCTAGTAAGCATAGTATGACTAATTATAGGATTATTATAAATAACCCTACAAACTTTGAATCTTTTAATTTCTCAATATTACCTAAATCATATGAAAATGTATGTTTAGTGAGTTAGGACTTGACTTTTGTTCAGAGTTCCCTTGTATTTTGTGGCCAGTTTAATGTCATTCACGTCAGACATAAAAGGGATAATGTTTAAGGGAGAAATAGCTTTGACTAAGTGGATTAGAATTGACTCAATTACTTAATAATTTATCTGAAAACATATTACCATGTTCAAGTATGGGGGGAAAATGTAAATAATGACTTAAGAAATTTTGAATATGAGGAATGATATGAAAAGGTATAAAAGGCATTAGAATAAGTAGTTCCTAAGAATCAAGTTACCATTATTTAACAAATCCGTTAGGGGGTTGAATTATGCAGGTCCACTTAAGGGCATTGGATGCATAGTCAAATAATGGTATCTTTTGGCTGACAGGTCCATTATGTAGACTATTTATGCAAGGCTGCCTAAGGGCACACACTGCATAATCAGGAAAAAGAACTCTCAGAAATTTACTTTTCTACTACTAAAAAGCCAGTGGAAGTTTATGGAGATTCAAATTTTCCAAAGCATAGAGTTTGCTATATGGAGGGAGGTACTTGAATATGGAGAAGATATTTCCAAACAAGATTGTCTAAGAACTGGATTAATGTCACTCCTATGAAGGTATAACCCAAGCATAGGAATGGGAAATATAAAACATAGACTTGAATACTTTCAGATCATGAAAAAGTACATGGGAAAAATATGTTAAGGATGTCTATTTTCTTTAGATCCTTACATATTGTTGATAAGAACAATAAGGAAAAAATAGGTCTTCTTCTCAAGAATGAAGTTACCATTATGTAACAAACCCGTTAGGGGGTTGAATTATGTAGGGCCACCTAAGGGAATTTGATGCATAGTCAAATAATAGTATCTTTTAGCTGACAAGTCTGTTATGTAGACTGTTTATGCAAGGCCACCGAAGGGCACGTGATGCATAGTCAGGAAAAAGAACTCCCAGAAATTGGGAATTTTGTGATTAGAAGTCAAGAAAAGGGTTATGATGATCTAAAAATATTTATGGTTAGGATTATAACACATAAAAATAGGTATTGTCCAATGTATGTAGAGATACACATATCAATGCTAACCATAATCATGTGGTGGCTGGGTCCTGAATTGAAATGTTTGACTTCACTACGTATCCCATAAGGATGGGAATCAAGACGTACGTAGTTCTTGAAATATAGTTTAATGTTGTGTTGGACGAAAGTGTAAGAGATCTTAGTTTAGGGTCATAGAACTCGGACCATTATAATAAATACATAGTGTGTGTTTTCACAGGGACTTTTCAGGCAGGGGACTAAAAGTGGAATGTGGGGTTAGGCCCAAAAGACTTGGGGATAGATTCGAGGGACACTCGAACGTTCCTACTTATATCATAAGGATGGGAATCAAGCCCACGTAGTTCTAAAAATACCCTTTGTACAGTTTTAGTTTGTACAAATGAAGGGTGAAAAGGGGACTTTAGTGCAATGATGGTTTGACCCAAGATAAAAGGTTCCTGAATCACCATGTATGTATGTAGTCTTTAGAATATAACATGATTAGAGATCAATGTAAATAATGATTCCCTCTCAGTTGAGGGTATCAAAGAATGTTGTAGTTTATTGTCGTATAAGACAAAGGTGATGTACAGTTTAACGTCATATAGCAAGGAAAAAGGTGAACCAATGTAAAGATATTGATTCTGAAAGTGGCTTCACGAATCAACATCTTATGAGACAAAGGTGAACCGATGTGAAGATATTGATTCTGAATGTGGCTTTATGAATCAACATCGTATGAGATGGAGGTGAACCGATGTGAATATATTGGTTTTGGGCTTGAACCTCAGGAGGTTTTCTAAATACCCTTCCTAGAAGTCAGGGATCAAAGTCTACATAGTTCAATTTAAGAATGAATTAGTGATCAAGTTGTTCTTGTGGACAACGACCTAAAAATGGTGTTGGGACTTACACATGGTTAGAAGACCAGATAGGGTGTTATGGTTGAAGTTTACTCTAAACTCACGTGATTCATACTCAGTGTGAGAAAAAAGAGGTAGAAATAACCTTAACAATGCACAATTTAATGTCACGTAGGACATATGAAGGGACTATGTAGTTTAAAGTCTTGCAGTGAGGACTATTGGTGCTACATAGTTTAGTGTCATGTAGCAGGGACAAAATACAGTTTAAAGTCATGTAGGACAAATATAGGGACATAGTTTAACATCATGTTAGACAATAAGGGTGACTGTGTAGTTTAAAGTCATGCAGTAAGGACAAAAGAGATATAGTTTAACGTCTTGTTGGATGTATTAGGGATTTTTTCCACAGTTTAATGTTATGTCGAATGAAAGGGATGCCAATAGTTTAAGGTCATATGCATGGACCGTAACTAATGATGCAGTTTAACATCTTGCTGGACAATATGAAATGCCAATATTTTAAGGTCGTATGCATGGACCGTTGATGTATTTTGTGTTTATACAAAATACCTTTTCAGAAATCGGGCATTGGATGGAGTAGTGATGAGTTCTCCATCCATTGAGATTAAAGAATAAGCTCCGTTGGAGTAGAACTTATGTATTGAATAAGGTCCTTCCCATTTCGGTTCCAGATTGGGAGGTTTCCTTCCTAGTATCATTGGAGTTTTGGGAACCAATACCAATTCTCCCTGAATTAATGAATGAAGATGAACTTTTTTGTTGAAAGCTCATGTTATTTGATTCAGATAGACTTCCAAGTGGTGTAGGGTGCACAATATTTTCTCATCTAACCATTCCAATTCATCCAAAAACTTTTGACATTGTTCATCTGTAGATGAATGATAACATATGTCTACTCTGAGCGAGGGTAGTTGAACCTCAATTGGCAAGACTACTTCCATTCCATATACCAATGAATATGGAGTTGACCGCGTTGCAGTGCGGGTGGTGGTTCTATAAGTCCATAAAGCATGAAAGTGTTTATTAGGCCATGATTTCTAATCTTTATCCACCATCTTTTGCAGTATGTTTGAAAGAGTCTTGTTGAAAGATTTTATCTAGCCATTGGCCGCTGCATGATACAGAGAGGAACGATTGGATTTGATGTTATATTCTTGATAAAACTTCCTCACCTCAGATGAACAGAAGTTGGTGCCATTTTCCATCAGAATGGTATGAGGGACACCAAATCTGGTAATGATGTTAGATTTTATGAATCTAACAATGCATTTATAACTGACTTCATTAAGGGGTATTGCCTCTACCCATTTAGAAAAGAAGTCAGTGGTAGTAAGAACGTACTTAAACTGCTTGGATGTAGCTGAAGGATAAGGTACCACTACATCCATTCCCCATGTGGAAAATGGCCATGAGTATTTAGCTGTATGAAGCAAATCTGGGTGATGATGAATGAAGTTGGCATGTACTTGGCTTGAATGACACTTCTTTGTGAAATAATCACAATCTTGTATCATTGAAGGCCAAAAGTATCCAAGCCTTAGAATTTGATCAGATAGTCTATGTCCAGACTGATGGGCACCATAGACTCCTACATGTACTTCTTTCATGAAAGCTATTGTCTCCTCACCATCAATACATCTGAAGAGAACTCCATCAAAACCATGCTTGTAGAGAATTTTCTCTAGGTGATCTGGGCTATCAAAAAGAGTGAAATTGACCACACGACATCAGATTTGTTCTTTCCCAGCTCTATTAGGTGGAAGTGTTCCGTTTTTATGGTATTCCCCGATAGGTGTCATCCATCCTGTAGTATGACCATATGGTTTAGAGATGGGACTAATTTCATTGATTTCCTCTGTTCTGATTTGAACATAAGGAGAAATTGTATGATGATGGACAATACTGATGGTTGTCTCATCCTGATTTGGATCTGCCAGAGCTGTAGCTATATTAGCCAATGCATCAGCTTGGGCATTTTGTAATCTCAGGATATAAGAAAATGTCTCTTCCGAAGGAAACTTCTCCATTAACTATCTGACGTAACCATAAAAATGGATTAGTTCTTCTTTTCTGATTGCATAATCCCCACTGACTTGTTTGATTACCAGGTCTGAATCACCTTTTACCTTTAAGTGATTCACTTGTGCTTGAAGCGCCAAATCCAATCATTGGATAAGAGCTTGGTATTCGGCTTCATTATTTGTACCACCTCCCAAAAATGAGAAGGAATAAGGTAGCACTTCCTTTTACGGGGAAATGAGTTCAATTTCTAACCCAACTTTGTTGAAGTTAGGATTTTCCATTTTCCTCCCTGTTAGACTTCTGGAAGCACTATCAAAGTACATTTCCCATGATTGAAGACTTTCTTGAATAGAGAATAATTCCTCATCAGGGAGTTAAATATATGAAGATGTGTCTTCTACTGAAGGGTGTTCAGCAAGGGAATCAGATAAATCTTGGCCCTTTATTGCCTTTTGAGACACATATTGAATATCAAATTGCTGTAAAATAACTGCCCACCTTGCTAGATGTCTTGTAAGCATTAGATGACTAAGGATGAATTTTAGAGGGTTATTGCAAGATACCAATTGGACCTCGTGATGTTACAGGTAGTGTCTCAACTTCTGAAATGCAAAGATTAATGCTAGGTAGCACCTATCAATATTTGAGTATCGGGTTTTTGCTTCAAGCATAGTCCGACTGAGATAATAGAGGCTGTTTTCATTCCCAGCATCATTCTTCTGAGCAAGAAAGGCACCCAATGATCACTATAGAGTTGTCACATAGAGGATAAGTGGTCTTCCTTCAATAGGTGGCATTAATACTGGTGGACTCAAGAGATACTTCTTGAGAATATCGAATTCTTCTTGACATTCTTCAGTCCACTTATCAGTGACTCCCTTCTTCATCAATTTGGTGAAGGGTAAACTTTTTCTTGCCAAATTGGCGATGAAACGCCAAATATAGGCCAAGTTTCCTTGAAGTCCTCTTAATTCCTTTAAATTTCGAGGAGGTGACACACCAAGGATTGACTTTGTCTTCTCAGGATCAACTTCGATACCACGATGGCATACAACAAAGCTGAGAAATTTCCCTAAGGTTACCCCAAAAGCACATTTTAAGGGGTTCATCTTCAAATTATGTTGCTGAAGTTTGTCGAATATGATTTCCAAATTATCCAAGTGATTAGAACGTTGGTTGGATTTAACTACCAAATTTTCCACATAACATTCGACAAACTTCCCTAAAAAGGGTTTGAAGATATAATGCATAGAACATTGATATGTTGCATCTGCATTCTTTGGGCCAAAGGGCATTTCCCGATAGCAAAACACACCTTGAGGGGATCTGAAAGCTATAGATTCCTCATCTTCTGGAGACATTCATATTTTATTATATCCTAAATATCCATCCATGAAGGAAAGTTCTTCATAGCCAGCTATTGCATCAATTAAGAGTTTTGTAATCGGTACTGGGAAATCATCCTTAGGACAATGTCGATTAAGATCTCTGAAATCAATGAAAATGCTAATTTTCCCATTCTTATTTTTCATTAGGACAATATTATCCAACCATTTGGGATATTGAACTTCTCTGAAGAATTTATATTTGATAATCTTATACACTTCAGCCTCAATTTTGGAAGCATAGGTTGGGTGTGTTTTTCTAGTGACTTGTTTGAATCCTCGATGTTCTTCTGGAAAACCCAAAAGATGAGTGGCAACATCAAGATCAAGCCCTGGAATCTCTGTATAGTTCCAAGCAAATATATCTCGATTTTGATTTAGAAAGGAAATATACATATCTTTCTCTTCAAGAGTCATGACCGCACTAATTAAAGTGCGGCATGGATATTCTTTTGTAACTAGATTTACTTCTCTGAGTTCATCCACGGCGGTAGAGATACCCTCTTCGATTGGTGGAGGAGCATCCCTAAGATCTTCCTCTTCTTCTTCAATATGTGTTATTTCTTCTGTTTTTACTTTCATAGTAGATGATGAAGTAAAATTTTCATGATTAGAAGAGATGTTAAAATCTAAACATCTTGAATAAGAATCTTCCATTTCCGACACGATTGATGATGAAGGGTCTTCCTTAGGTAATACAGAGGAGATAATTCTTTGAGAATCGACATTATCATTCACCTATGATATCGCTATAACTTCTTCTAGACTGATTTGAAAAGTATAGACTTTCTGGATTTCAGCAGATGAAATGAGGACATCTCCATTTGAGCTTTCATCATTTCTTGGTGGATCACCACTTTCTCCCATGTTGTCTAGCTTGATTTCCATAATTGAAATTATGGAAGTTTCCATAAGAGTACTTTGATTTGGGTATATCAGGTCAATTTGACTGATATGAAACACATAAACTTCACTCACATGTGTAAATGGATTTACTAGAATCTTTTCCAAACCAAATAGAGCATTAACTATGGTAACCTCCACTGTCATGGATTTCTCCTTTCCCTTCAAGTGATAAAATTCCACCTCAGTGTATTGAGATTCACATGTCTTGAACAGGGATTTATCACCATAAAATGTCCCAATTTGACCATTGAAACAATATTTGAGACATTGATGGTATAATTAAGGGATAGCCACATGTTGATGTAGCCAGGGTCTACCAAGAAAGATGTTGAAGGATGAGTCTTGATCAACAACCATGAAATATGAATTAGATACAAGATTTACAAACTGAGTTCTGAGTGCAATCTTTCCCAGTGGTTCTTGTTCATTTTTATCATATCCTTGTAACATCAAAGTAGAATGAGATAAATCATATTCTGTGAGGCCCAATCGATGAATTGTACGAATGAGGATGATGTTGACTCATAAACCATTATCAATGAAAACTCTTCAGATATTTACACCATTGACCTTGACAGATAATTACAATGGTCTAATATGTCCATGCATGACATCATATTCATCTTCATCGGTAAAAGATATCACTACATGCAATTCTGTAGGATTATTCTCTATATGGTAGACTTCAGCTGCAACAATTTCAGTTTCAAACTCTCGAGGACTCGAAAAAGCCTCGATGAGTGCCTCCCGAAGATCCTTTGATAAATTAAAAGCATCCAGAATTGATAACTTGGCCAGTATTTGGGACAAGTGTTTCAATACATCATACTTTTGATCCAAAGGTCTGCGTTTACCAACAGAAAGATGTGGTTTCATATGTGCCTTAGAAGTTGATGATTTGTAAGTTGATGCATCTTTTACCGGGATAGGAGTAGGCAATACTCCTGGTTTTGGAAGATTAGACCGATTAGGTCTATTTACTTGTTGAGAGGAAGAAGGTGGAACCTCCAACCGATCTTCTAGAATAACTGTTCCAGGACTGAATCTGCCTTGTGTAGAAGAACTTTCTTGTTCTTGTTGAGCTCATTGAAGGGATCTGCCATGATTTTCTGCCGCATACACAGTTCTAGCAGGGGTAGAATTAGAATAATGGACTCTGAAAGATCCACATCTTCCCCTGTATCCTGTGCCTTTGGAACTTCCTCTGATTCCTCTGTTTGATACAGGGAACTCAGGCTTATCCAAATTGAAACTACGACTGGCATATGGATCTGTTAATTGAATCATATTAACAGAATCGAAGATCAACTCTTCATCTGATGAAGACTCTTCCTGATTATCCTGTTTAGGCTGTTCCGTTTGGTGGGGCGGTGACCGTTGCTTCGAAGTAGATGGCATAAAATCTGCCAGATCCAAAGACAACTTGGGATTTGACACGATTTCAACTTCTTCTGATTGTTCCTCTTTCATGGAATTATGCCGCCCTTTTGAGGATTTTTCTTCTGATGAAGAGGGTTTTACTATGGCATTCATGGAGGAAGACACCATTGGATTCTTCAATTGTGTTCGCAAAATGGCATGAGTTTGGTTGATCAATTTTCTGACCATCCAATCATCATATTTATGCACATTTTTGTTCTTGACTTCTTGCCACTTTCCCTCTTCCTCTGGATTCGTAGCAGTTACACATGCTACCTGAGCTGAAGAACCTTTCAGTTTGACTTATCCCAAGTAGATTTTTTTTTGCAGGAGGTCCTTGAAGAAAAAACACTCCTGAATGGGATGCCCCAACATATGATGAAATGGGAAATAGTTGGGACAATCTTCATCTCCTTCCTTGTTTGTCCTTTTGGGCCTTGGCAATTGAACCAAATTATCTTCCAGAGCCGAAATGAAGTAACCAGGAACTTGATCATTTAGTAAAGAGTATGTTTTTCTCTTTAAATCCTCAAATTGTTTCCATTTTTGATCTCTTTGATCATCTTAATGAAATGGCCTCTGTTGTTGGCACTCAGGAGGTGGAGCCCTTTGAGAAGATGAAGGTTTTGAAGTAGAAGCAGGTATATGTGCTTATTTAGGCATAACTGTAGCAGTCTCTTCTTTCCCCATTCTCCTTCTTGGAGCTGATGGAATTATACGAGCTTTATCCTTAGTGATCATAAGATAATATTCAATCTGTTGAGTGATTGATGTAAGGTCTCGAAACCCTCCTGTGTATTTCACAGGGATCAACGGTGTGCGTAGCTCATCACGTAAATTTGCCACACAGATTCGCAACAATTCCTCTTGAGGGAGTGCAAAGCTCAGGGAATAAGTTAATCCCTTTTAGTGAGCAATGAAATCTGAAACCCTTTCATCCTCCTTTTGCTTAAAATTTGTAAGATCAAAAACTATTGTCTTTGGAAAAGTTGAGCTGAATTGAAGAAGAAATATTTGGCAGAGATCCTCCCATCTGGTAATTGACTGGGATTGCATGATTGTGTACCAGACAAAAGTAGGCCCTTGTAATGACTGTACAAAACACCTAAGCTTAACAGCTTCCTATTGCTGAGGGGTTCCCATCATAGGATCGCAACGAGAAACAAAATGTGTTAAGTGTTTACCTAGGTCTCCCGAACCATTAAAGATTGGGAATGTGGTACTTGCAAAGTTTGATAAGGGAGGAATTACATCATCCCAATCAGGGTAAGCTCTCTTTTTTGGTTGAATTTGAGCACTCTTTCCCTACATATCTTCCAACCAAGATATTAATGACTTAATAGTAGTTATTAAATTTTGAGAAACATCTGATTGAGCTTTAACCAGAACATGTGAAATGACTGGAGCTGGTACAGATGTGGTGGCTAGTACTGCAACTGATGGTAGCACTGCCGATTGTTATTGCACTTGACCCGTAGGATTAGACCTATGAGGGTGTTCTAGTAGGGGAGGGTATTCATGATCCATCTCAGTTTCCACAACAAATTCCCTTGGATGGATGACTCCAGACCACTTAGTAGGAAGACTACCTTGAAGTAGTTCTGCGTTCAACCTCTTCAATTCCTTTATTTATTCCTCTTGTTGTGCAAATATTTTCTCTTGTGAGAGAGATTGGCCTTCTCTAGATGAAGGGTATGTAACCTAATTCTTTCTATTCCTCTTATTGGACACCTTTCAGAGAGGGGGAAGTGGGTTACTTGAAGGATTACCTAGGTTCTGAGTAATCCTTTGGTTTCGTGTATGCACACCTTATTCATTTGTGTCCGTGTGTACAACATCTTCAGCAGGAACCTCTTCATATGATCCCTCAAATTGATCCTCATATGGTGGATCAACAACAGGGTATTGATGATATTGATTGATGCATAATGAATTGCATCCCTTCTATTGGTATTTCTGTGATATTGTCTTCTTCCATGTCCTTGATGAGACATTGCCTTTTGTTGATTCAATCCCTCAGGAACTTCTTGACGAACCGTAATTTGGAGGGAATCTCCTGATAATTTGGCTCTTCGTTATTCTTAAGGATTCTTCCCCAATCGAGAGAAGAATGAATTTCTCTGAGGGAGGGATTGAGGATTTGAAAAAGTCCCCAACCCGGTGGACTGGGGTTGTTCCTACTCAACTCCTCGAATCCTACTTGTTGATTCTGAGGGTTGGGTTAAAAGAGTCCCCAATCTAGCAAGCTGGGGTGGTTCTTGACATGATATATCTAATACTTTCTTGAAAGATCTCCAGATCTTGTGGAATTTAGTCCAGAAATTAGCTGGATGCATCAACCTTCATCCACTTTTATCACCCGGCTCAAAAGACCGTTGGATTATTTATGACACTTCTGTCACTTGACGATGTTCCTGCTCTAAATGAGAGGCCTGTTCAATATTCTCGTTTTCTTGATGCAGGAGTAATTCAAAAACTTGTTCTCTGTATGCTTGATTTTGAGAGGAACTAGTTGAGGTCTATTCTTGGGAAAGCTTTTGATTACAAACAAAACCCATTGACTGTGGTCGGGCATGGGAAAAAACATTGCATGAGACCATTTTTGGCTGGCTTTTCTAAATGGAGAGTATAGTGAAATGTAGCACTCCATGAAAACCCCATCCCCTGATATGAATACCAGATGGGGAAATGGAAATTAACTGGCGCAATCTTCTTAGTGCGCCAAGGCATGAATGCTGAAGGGCTCTTTGCTGTTTTTCAGCCTTCAAATATCGAGAAACTGAAAGAGATTCCAAATCAATTTGGTGTTGTAACCCTTCTATTATCTTGAAATTATTTTCATATTTATCATAAGATAATATTTTCTTTTTCAATTGACAAAGAGTTTTCCATATGTTGAGACGAATATCATGAATTCCATTTTCCGTCAACATTTCTGGAATGTTATACTAAGAATCAACCAAAGGCCAAAAAATAACTAGAACTTCACCTTTCACCAGTTGCTTTATCATATTCAGTACTTCCTCTTTATCATTTGATGAAGATTATTCTACCTGATTAGACCAGAGCTAGTTCTTCCTTGTTGCTTCATCAGATTCAACAATATTGGCAGAGAATTCACTGATCAAACTAGAAGATGCATGACTTAGGGGTGGTTTGGAGAATGACCTACACCCTGGGCTATCTTCTGATTGAGAAAGTATTTCACCTACTAATGGTAAAGTATCAAACATGAATGGCTTCACATTTTCAAGTGCCTCAAGATAATAGGGATTTCTCGTCACTACATTTCCCATTGGAGCATTTTCCAGGCAATGTGCATTACTACTGCGGAGAGGACTTTCGCAGCTAAATTCATCATGATGGGGTGGACCACCATGGTGGGTTATAGAAAAAGATGAAACAATTTTCTCATTGGTCTTCTGACCACAGAGAAAGTTCTTGTGGCTCTCCTATGAAGATGAAACTTTGAGATCAAACGAATTATCATGAAGCAGACCTTCATGAGGAAGTGTCTGATGCAGACCTTCAGAATTAATGTTCTCACTATTGGGAACTGAGAGAGTAGAATCTTGAGTTGCAACATATAATTTTCTGAGTCCATCAAGAACTCCAACATTGAGTAAGGCTTTGTTACAGATTGGCCCTTTATTTCTTGACTGTGTTGGGAGGGTCTTCTTCTTAGATGCCTTCTTATTCACTTTGGAAACCACTTGTTGATGAAAGTGGTCATTATGGGCAGGTTTATGTGCCTGCTCAAGAGAAATGATTAGGTTAAGGATGATTATTTCCACTCAAATCAGGTGTATGTGCCTGACTTGGATGTCCGTATAATATGGGGGAGTACGCCCCACAACCCTCTTGGACTAGAACATGTGTGTGTGTCTGTTCCGAAGTGAAATGTTGATGTGTAACTCCACTGGTAGGGATAGATTTATGTGTCGTTCCCTGAGATGCTGTTGAAGATGTTATAATATATTGACATACATCCAGAATATGAGCAAGTATTTTCTTCTGCTCTATCACCATTGACAGAATGTTCTTGGTGACTTCAGTGGCCGGAATGGGGATATATGTCCATTCCATGCTTGGAGTAGGTGTATGTGCCTACTCCTGTCCTCCTTTTCCTGTCAGTGAATTCTGACAGTACTCATGTTTGGGGGCATAGATTTTAGTCTGCCTCCTGTTTTTCGATGGAGTGTTTTGACTAACTTCTCTGAATGCTACCAAACGAGACTTTTGGTAGGATTGATCAATACTAGCAGGTGTATGTGCCTACTAATTGCACACTTCTGAACGTGGTTGATGAGATTCCTTCAATACTGACAGATGAGGTTGCTGGTAGGATTGATGAGTGTTAGTAGGTGTATGTACCTGTTTACCAGTTGTCAACACATTGGGTTGGCGGGATCCATCGTATGTAGTCAGAGGAGCCTGCTGACTAGACGATGATTTATAAATATGTGTAAGTTCCTATCTATAGTACTTTGCTAGAATTTCCTGGTGGGATTGGCATGCTACTGCCAAACGAGTCTGCTGGACAACTAGATTAAAACGGACGGGTGTGTATGCCCGCTCGTTGCTTTCCACCAAGTTAGGTTGGTGGAATTCTCCAGAAACGGCAGAGATAAGAACCTGCTCACTGTTAACCAGTTTTCACCTCTGGTGGTTCGTCTTGCCTACTCGAGTTTGAGGAACCTGAGCCGAACGCTTGGAGATGAAAACCTCATCATGTTGAGGGAGCACTGCCGCACGAGTCTGGCGGTGATTGTTGGTGGGAGCCCTCAGAAAGGACTCTTATTTCCTTGAATTAAGGCCCGAATTGTCATTCTCATTCACCTCCTCAGAATATGGGAGGGAATGTTTGTTGCGTTCTGGGGATAACGACCCGAAATAGTTGGAGATGGTGGTTAGCACCACCTACTTCTTGATCACTGGTCGTCACTGTCTGTATGACTAGGGTGAGTTGTTCACTTGGAGGGCTTGTCGAGCAGCCTCAGAGTTGGAATGGTACTGTGTTGATGGTACTCCTTAACCAGTGCATTCGATACCCAGTGTTGAAGACACCGACTAGGTGATTTCTCCCTCAGAGCCGACGACGATCCAGTAAAAGTAACAGAAGATGCCTTCACAGTAGAGGCATTCACAACATAGGTATTCACAGTTGTGAATTTAAGAGAAGACATTCTTGTAATGCAGGAGATCTTAGAAAAGAGTTCCTGTTTGATATAACAAACATAATCAAGATAAGTTCAGTTGCTAAATCTTTTGGATGGGAACATATGTTATTGATTGCTTTGTTGACCCTCTCATTGAGTTTAAATAGGGGCCTAACAAATAAGTAAAACATCATTTTAACTTGGTTAAGGATTCACGTCGGGTTTAACATTTTTGTTTCCTCTGGAATTAGGAATGACCTCACTGATTTAAGGTTCAAACATTCCAAGTAGTTTCTAACGAGTTTGTACATAGAACCGGAAACATCCAATGATTCTATATCCATATGGACCTACTTTCCAAAGGCAGGTGCTCATTAGTTATGAACCAATAAGGCATACGAATTTGCATTGGTTGAGAGGATGGAAGGTCAGACTCATCACACCCTTTTGAGGGGAATTATTGTCTACTCCGGGACTCTCTTTATTGATTTTAGTTATGTTCGTGAATCCTTATTACACTACCAAGTATTAAAAATGAGCTTTCCTTTATATCTGACAATCAATGATTATTATGTATGAGATTTAGAGAATCTTTTATATGTATTCAAGGTTCTTCATCAATAGAGAATCATCTGTATTTGTTAGAGATTCTTAGTCAATGATATCCTTCGACTAATTATATAGAAATATCTTGGTCATTATGATAACCATACTGGTTTTAAAGCCACTCAGTGGGGCACTTGAAGTTTGTTGTCATTCAGAAGGACATAGATTATTTTAGAGTTGGGATCATACCCATAGATGGGCTACCTGCATATCCTTTGTTTAGAAAAGGAATCAGAACCCACATAGGTTGAGTAAGGTAGTATGATGTTTATGCATGATTGATGGCTCAAAGAAAGATGTCATAATTACTTTTAAACTCTAAGATCACGTGAGTCATGCTCGGTGTGAGAAACAAGAGGTATTGGTAAAACCTGACAATTGTGCCATTAAAGATGAAATTATAAGAACTGATGTGGGTCTTATGTATATATGACTGCCCAGAATAAATGAAGATTAGGATTTACTTCAGGGAAGAAACCTAGGAACAAGGTCCATAAAAGGTATATGTACTTTATGGATATTTGGATACTCTAACTTGGGGATTATTATTGAAGATGATGCCCAAATTAGGAGGGGAATTAGGATTGGGTTTTAATTCTGATAAGAAATCCCAAATCAAAAGTAAATTAATACTGGTTAAGAGAATTTATGACTGGGGATTACTCCTGAAAAGGAATCCCAGGTTAAAGGAATTTGGATTTTGGGAACTTGGGGCTTACTCTTAAAGAGGATGACCATATTAAAAGAATTATGGTTGGGGCTTACTCCTAAGGAGGATGCCCAAAATTATGGGAACATGAAGACTAGGGCTTAGTCCTGAAAAGAAGGCCCAGGTTAGGGAACTTCTCATATTTAATGGATGAGGATGAATGAATTAAGTCTCTCACCTTAGTGATATGAAGATATGAAAATCACTATGTTTGAGAGATATTCCACAAAATTCCATTCAAATAAGGAATCCAAATCAATAAATCATGCCAATAATGGATTTGAAGAGGGTTATAAAGGCTTAACCTTGAATAGGAGATGTGGATTTGAATAGGAGAGGTGAAATAGGCAGGAGCGGCACCCAAAAAAAAGTGGCGTGCAAGTCCTGCGTGGCCGCGCAGGTCCTGGTCGCGCAAGTATACTTGCACGACACATGGGTACTTGCACAAAGATAAATCCTTAGGGTAATACTTGGGAGACTCTTGGCTCAAACCCTTAGTACTATCCCTAGAGGCTTCCAGAAGGGTGGCGTGCAAGTTCTATTGAAGGAGAAAGGTGGTGCGCAAGTGTGGCCATTTCCCTTAAGGGCTGGCCACTTAAGCGCGCAAGTGTTGATGAGTTTCAACACATAGGACTTACTCCTCCTATTTATATCTTTCGTTCTAGGTAAGAAATTTCCTTAGACGTGTTTGGATGCTTTGAGAATATACTAGGGAACCGAGAGCTCAAATCTGAGTTTTTGGAATTTTTTTCATCTCTAAAATGGGGGGCCCACAGGGGTATTTATTGGTTGGAGAATACCCTGGGTGAAATTAAAAGAGGGCGTGCATGTCACTTGCTTGACAAATAGGTGGAATTCAAGTATACTTGCACTACCTTGGTGGAACTTGCGCGACCCAAGTGCATTTGAACCTTTGTTCATGCCTTTGTCAATTTTTTGATGTTTCTTCAAAGGATGAATCAATTTGGGTTCAAGGTATGTCTCTTTTTTAGTGGTTAGACTCTATGAAGAAAAGGATAATCAACACCTATACATTTTAATAAGTCATTATAACTATGGTAGAACCTTATACCTCCTTTTATACATCATATTAATAATAATATCACCATGTGTGAGAACGCATGACTTACCGTCTCCACGCCATGGTGTAATTTTTTATTCAACAATACATTATTAGGATGGGTATAAAGATGAGTATAATGGATTTAAATAATTAATATAACATGATAATTATTATTTTTAATTAATATACCATCCAATTCCATACCATTTAACCACCAAGTAAATAATATTGTCACTTGTGCTTACGTACAACCTACCGTCTCCATGATGTGGTGAGATTCAGTATGCCCATTAAGAATTCAAGAATGATTATGAAATTTATGTTGTGAGTAAAAATAGTAATTATGAACTTAATATAAATATATATATGACTAAAAAAATTCCTATTCATAACAAACATGACTTACATGAAAAAACAAGAAGGGGAAAATGAAGTAGTTAACACCCAAAACATTGGTAATACAAGAATATTATAACCAAATGATAAAATGGGGTCATATATGATATAATAAATATGGATATGATCATAGTATAATCTAATTGCATTATTTAACCATTATACAGAAGGTTGACCCACTATTGGATAATGGAAAGTACAAGGTAAGGTTTAATTTCGCAATCTAATTTTTTTATCTGAGATTGTTTATACATAATTATATACTAGGACATCTTTATCATCTGTATCCAGGTTTCTTAAAATGTGTTTCAAAATATTTACAAAATTCATTAAATTAATTTTTACCAATGTTAGAATTTTTATAAAATGTTTTTAAAAGAATACTTCCATCATTTTCAAAATGAGGTACTTTATGACATTTTTGAAAAATTAAGGAAAGAATGTTTTTGTTAAATTATACAACACCAGTCGCTATTTACTCCGTCATGATGACATAATGTTTTAAATATTCCCTTAAAATCATACATGGTTATTTTTAAAATAAAAGTATTTTTTTATAATTTTTTGGGTTTTGAAATATTTAAAAGTAAATTTGGATATTTTTCTCAAATAGTTATAATGAATTTTTTAGATTATTTTTTTTCTATGTCAATATCTTTTATTGGAATTTATGCTTATTTGAGGTTGATTTATTATTATACAATATTCCATATTGAATTCAATGGTTTATGATATATTTGAATATGGATTTGCTATGTTTATACCATTTATGGTTTATTGTTAAATTATTAACATTTCGTATGGAAGTTTTAATATGAATGTTTAGGTTATATTTCACCCATTTCATATGAGGAACACATTAGACTTAGTAATTGATGGGCGAGACCAACTATAGCCCCTCAATGCATCAGTAGGTATCATGAGAAAATCTAGTGTCCTGGAATAAGGCCATGATGGTATGGTAATTGTCTTGTATGAATCCTTGAAGGTATGGTTACGACATCTAGCATTACACATCTCCTGGTTATGAGATTAGTTATTGATATTTCATTTGATTATTATAATAGTAGAATATTCATGTAAAAGTTTAAATAGAATTATTTGATTTATTATTTTCATATTATTTTGAAGATTCTGATTAAAAGTCTTGTGATTCAGTTTTATACATTGCCTTAAAATTTTAGGCTTTTTTTATATCTTCTGTTGTAATGTTTATCCATACTAATCATTTGAGATCACCCCTTTATTATGTTTTATTTTTCCATAGTATTTGAATAAATATATTATGATTTAACTGTGGGGATAGACTAAGGGATATGTGTGTGGTTAAAGGAGACACTATGTAGTTTTTTTATTTCATTATGTAATGTAGAAATTATGTCCGTATCTATTTTTTCTAAGGCTACTAAACTAATTGATCCTTCTGTATTTGAATTTCTTGTGTTAATGAGAAAATATTAAAATAATGCACCGACTCGGGGAAAATGGGGTAGGTTAATTACAATTGGTATTAGAGAAAGTTTAGTAGAAACCCTGGAAACTAGATTTAGAAAAATTTGGTTAGGGAACATTACCCTATGATAGGCATTGAGGATAAGTATAGAAAAACATCCTAAAATTTCGGGTAAAATAGAGATTATTTAGGTATTCTCAGAAAATACATCCAATTATGGATACTACAAGTTGACATGGTTATGGAACAAATGTTCCTAGGGGTGAAAACTCTGATAAGGTGTTTCGAGCTCAACTTAGAGTAACCTAGTACACAAAAACGAGCCTTTCTGTGAACCTAGTTTGATACTTTTAGAGGATATGCTTAAGATAATTCATATTTTCATTACA
Organism: Viscum album; assembly: GCA_963277665.1. Taxonomy (NCBI): domain Eukaryota; kingdom Viridiplantae; phylum Streptophyta; class Magnoliopsida; order Santalales; family Viscaceae; genus Viscum; species Viscum album. Next base: position 1,751,617,401 of record OY728155.1, on the reverse strand, counting down.
AACCATTATTAAGTATTTTTGATTAACTATTTCCTCAAATAAACCATGTTTATGATTATGGATTATATATGCATAAATTTTCCAATTTATGTTAGGTATTTTACCAGCATGAAATTATGCATTATGAGGTATAACCGAATCTAGTATATGTCATTATTTAAAAATGGTGCCAATTTGAAGAAATGGAAATTGGATCAATGCATGTAATCCATGTAGTGATTTCTATACTATGTAAGATAATGATAGTGGAGATGGTGATACAACTGGTTCTGAATAGCTTAAAACCATACTGGGATAGCTGAATCAGGTTATATATAAGAAACTTACCCATATGGAGCTCCCTGATCCACAATTTTGAGGATCAATGTTTGACCACTTCATGATACAACAACCTCAAACATTAAATGGGACTACACATCCATTTGTGGCTAAACAATGGATACTTTCCTTAGAGAAAATATTTCTTACATTAAGAAGTAATGAAAGGGAGAAAGTTCTCATGGAAGTTTATTGTCTCTTAGGAGATGTGGATCAATGGAGGTAATTAATTAAAGATAAAAAGGAGTAAGAATAAGTTCAAAATATATAATATAGGTAATTTAATGAACTTTTCCTAGAAAAATACATTCCTCATGAACAATGAGATGATATGGAAAGGAAATTTCTGAGTCTGTGGAAAAAAGAGGATGATAATGTTTCAAAGTATGATTCTAACTTCACAAGGTTAGAAGGGAATGTTGTAAACTAAATACATAACCCTACATGTAAGATTGATCAATTATTTGATGGGTTAAAGACATTCCCCCATTGGGCATTGGTCTCACAATATTTCTCATCATATGAAGACATAGTCACATGTGTTATCAATATGGAAAATGAATTCTCTATATCTTATGAATTTAAAGTGAAGTAATAGAAAAAGAGAATGGTGGATAAAGAGAAAGATAAAGGGAAAAGGGAAATAAGGATTTTACCATATGCGGTAACTGTGGGAAGAAACATCCCGATAATTGTATGAAAGGAATGAGAGTTTCTTATAACTGTGAAGAGAAAGGTCACCTAGCTTGTGATTATAAGGGAAAGAAAGAATCTATAAATGTGAAATTATATAATTTTAAACATATGGTACATTATGAAAATTATTATCCAAAGGTTCAATGAAATATAGCTCAGAAAAAGAAAATAGATCAAGGTCAATCTTATGTTGTTAATATGGTATATGTGTAATAATTAACTTATTTGTGGTCAAAAACTATGTTATTATATTTTGGTTAAAATTATAATGTGATATATAAGTATTTTACTACAGTAAATCTTCTTCAATTATTTGGAAGCATGAATTATTTAACTATGTTTTTTGAGGTAATCAGGGTATTTTTCAATAAGATATGAATTACCTTTTCTGGGGAATTGTTGTTACATTTGTTTTTGGAAATTTAGAGTTCTTTTTATACTGTTAATTTGGACAAAGGTGTTTTGGATAGGTCTTAAAGTTGTATTGAGTATGTTTAACATTGGATGTTATTGTTTGGGGATAATAAATTTCATTAGTTGTGAACATACAAAGGTTATTTATGGAATGATATAACAATATAGGTTTAGAACAAGGACAACCCGTAGGTTGAGCAATAACCCATTCTATCTGGTAAGGCCATGAGACTTGAACCTGCAAACGAAGGGAGAAATGGGTGAATCAACTACCACTAGACTATGTGATTCCCTGATTAGTATAAAACGGTTTTCTTTTATTTATAAAGTATGATAGATGATGTATAAGATCATTTTTAGAAACATATAGGATTAATATAGGTCAAAATTTTATTATCTTTTGGAGAGAAAGGTGAGTTTTTAGTAGAAATTTATTAAAGGAGAAATCTATACATATTAAGTAAGTAAGCATATTTCATTATGTTCTTAATATATGAAGTAAATGAATTATTAAACTCTATGGAAAGATCATAAAAAATTGCTTTAGTAGTACTTTATTTTCTAATGAATCAAATAGTACCTTAGATCATTACTGACTTCTAGCTTTGTGATTTTTAACTTTTTCCTCATCTTGCTCTCTATCATTCTCCATTATAACATGATAGTTATATTTTTATTTCATATCCATTTTTTCGTACATGAAACCCTAGTATGTGTTATCCTTTGTGACCTTTATACTTCCATTTAATTAAAAATGTTAGTCGCACTAATCCATTTTTATTTTGGTATTTCAATAAAGATATTTTGAAATGTAAAACCCCTAGTTTTCAATCCCGAGTTTTAAATGCAAGGACATAATTTATTGGAGAAGAGAATGTAACACCCCAAGACTTTATAATATTTCTTATAAAATTTAATTTTCTTTATTTATTTCTTTTTATGCAACACCATGTTATGGGTATGCTACACACTACAATGAGTTCGCTTGCATTACATGCAATGCCCAGTTTTAAGAAACATCAATATATTAAAAAAATATTATTATAATATATAACCAAGGCATTAAATTAGATGTTGTGAATAGTATTAACCAAATTTTAAATTTTTTATATTCTGCATAATTTTAACATTAATATAATTTAATTTCTATACATGATATATGAACAAATTCATTTTTTTGGATTAAAGAAGTACTTTTAAGAAAATGCATTTTTGTCGCCTTTTGAGAGAGAAACAAATTTAAATTCAATATTTGAAACTTTTATATATTAAATTTGAAAAAAATAAACTTTTTATTTAGATGTTAGACATAAAAATTTAGTTTGGAAATTTTTTTGTTAATTTTCTGAAATGATTCTCATTTCAATGAATAGTGAAAAATACAACATTTTAATTCAAAACTGCCTTTTCTTATAAACTATTTATTTTGTTATATAATAATTTTAGTTGGTTTTGAAGTATAATTATATAATATTTTTTTAATTTAATATAATTAAAGTCATTAGAATTATTTTTTTATTAAAATTTGATATAAACACATGTTAATCTTTTGATGATTTTTCATTTTAAAAAACCAATTTTCTTTGTTTGTCAACAAGAATTTATTTTAAATTAATTACTGAAACTTTTTTATTTTGAATTTTAGAAAAATGGATTCCATATTTTGAATCATAAAGTCCAAATTATGTAAATAGTTCCATTTTATTTTTGGACTTTATGAATAATAACTTTAGTGATATTTTTACTCACCACGGTTAAAGTGTAAATCGGGTGAAAAAGTGTAAAAATAATATTATAATAATATAAAACTACTCTAAAACCTACATTAATCCAATTTTATGTGTTATGGGATATTTTCACAACCCATGTGATGAATATTTGGCCTTTGGAATCCACTTGGGTGTGGATATGAAACTTAAAACTTTTATTTTAATGTAAAGGAAAATATGTTATAAACATGTATCTTCTTACTAAATTTTTCTATATGGGGTCATATAAGTGATATATTTGACTATAAATATTTATAAAAAATATAAAAATATTACCTATATCATGGTTATTTACTTAAAATTTTATGAATTGAATAATTAAATTTTTTATGACCAAATGGTGATGAAATAATATATTTTTTAATGAGAGAATAAAATAAATGATATTATAAATGTTAAAATAAATATTTTCTGAAATATTTGATGAAATAAACAAATTTTTTTGGATGAATATGAAATATTTAGATTTATTTAATGTATTGTTTTTGAATGAATCACGTTTTTATTAATTTAAAAAAAAGACAAGTATGAATAGTGTCAAAATTGACATAATTTATAACTTAAAATATAAAATAGTTTATTAAATGTAATAAAATTCCTAAAAATATAATATTAGACCACATGGTTTGGATATGTCCTAATATTTCATATATTAAACGTTTTTTGGTTGTTTTTGATGATATTTTAATTACATTAACACACAAATTATAAATAACAATATATCACAGTAAGATTAAAAGGGTAAAATAAGAGTTAAACTAAAAAGATAAGGATTAAAAAACATTCAAAACATGTATAATTTTAATTCGATGATGGGAATTTTACTCAAAATCATTATATATTCAAAATAATTGATTTTTTGAGCATTTTTAACTGAAATTAATTTTTATTGACATAATATTTTTGAGAGTTTTCTGAAGTTCCCCTCACCTCTCTTATAAAAGGGCACTTCACCATATGTATAATTAACACCACCAATGTCATTTTAATAATCCAAAAAATACCAAATTATTTTCCAAACTTCACATACTTCATCTTAGAGAAATCAGCTTGTATAGAAAACCAACCTATGGAGTCCTTTTGTTCAAATCAAAATGAGATACCTAGAAAAGAGGTAATTGTTTTATCACATCTTTCAATGTTCTTTTCTTCATATATTTTATATTTCTTCGATATTTCTAGACTAAAGAAATAAATATAGTAACTTAAACATGTTTAGATGTTATTATAATTTTTTTAAAACCTTACACCTCCTTTTATTCATCATACGAATAACAATATCGTCATGTGTGCGTACGTATGACTTACCATCTCCACACCAATTTGTAATTTTTTATTCCAAAATAATTTGTTAGGATGGGTATAATGATGATTATAACAGATTTAAATAATTAATTTAATATGATTATTATTATTAATAAATAATATACCATATAATTCCGTACCATTTAATCATCAACTGAATAATACTGTCACTCATGCATATGTACGACATGTCGTATCCACGACAAGGTAAGAATAATTCTACATGTTAACTATTAAAGAATTATTATAAGATTTATATGATGAGAAAAAACAATAATTATTAACTTAATATCAATCTGTACATGACTAAAATATATCCTCTTCATTAAAAACATGACATACATGACAAAACAATTAGGGGAAAACAAAGCACTTAACACCCGAAACATTGGTTATACTAAAATATTATAAAAAATGATAAAAGAGGGTCAGATATGATATCATAAATTTGGATATGATCATTGTATAATTTAATAACTTTATTTAGACATTATAAAGGAGTTTAACACACTATCTACTAAATTAATGTACAAGGTGAAGGTTAATTTCACAATATCATTTTTTATTCAATATTGTTTATACCTATGTATCTATTAAGACATCTTTATCATCCATATACAAGTTTCTTAAAATGTGCTTAAAAATAATATTTATAATTACTTAAGGCCATTTTTATCTATTTTTTAATTTTTTAAAACATTTTGAAAGGAATCTTTCCATCATTTTTAAAATGAGGAACTTTATGAAATTTTCAACAAATTAAGGAAAGAATGTTTCATTTAACTTATACGATGTGAGAGGCTATTTCCACCATCATGAAACCCTAATATTTTGATTCTTTCCATACATGATTAGAAGTTTATTTTTAAAATAATGTTTCTATTTTATAATTGTGTGGATTTTAAATAATATAAATTTAAAAATGGATATTTTTCTTAAATAGTTTTTATTGAATTTAATAGATTATTTTACTCTATGTCAACATCCTTTGTTAAATTATATTCTTATTTTAGGTTAATTTATTATTATACAATCTTTCTTACTGTATTGAAGTTTTTATGATATATTTGACTGTGTATATACTCTGTTTATACCATTCATGGTTTACAGTTAAAGTATTAACATTTCATATTCCAGTTTTAGTATGAATGTTTATGTTATGATTCACCCTTTTCATATGAGGAAGGCATTGGACTCAGTAAGTGATAGGTGGGGCCCACTATATCCCCTCGACTCATCGATATGCCTTATGAGACAAACTAGTGTCTTGGCACAAGTCTTTGATGAAATGTTAATGGTATTGACATGAGGACTTGATGGTTTGGTTATGGTGTTTGACAATATGAATTTCCTCATTATGAGATTAGTTATTAGTATTTTATGTGATTATTTGACTAGTTGAATATCTATGTTAAAGTTTAAATAATATTTTTTGATTTATTCATTCCATATTATACTAATTATTATGTATAAAAGTATTTTGTTTCATTTTTATACCTTTCCCTAAAAGATTATACTTATTTATGATAACTTCTGCTAAACTATATATCCTTACTGAAAATCTTATCTCATCCCTTTATTATGTTTTATTTTCCCTTGTGTGAGAATAAGTATACTATGATAGACATTATAGGATATTCTATGGTATATGTGTGTGTTCAAAATATACACTATTTAGTTTTTAATTAAATTATGTAATGTAAAACTTGTGTTTCTCTCTAGTTATTCCAAGGATACAAAATTGATCGATCCTTTGGGATTTGAATTTCTTGTAATCATGTGAATGTATTAAAATAATGCATAGACTCTCGAGATCTGTTTTTTTAGAGTTACATGACATATCGTCAATATTAAATGGATAAATTCATCACTATTAAATGAAAATGTTATCAAAATAATCTATTAATTTTTTTTAACAATAACCATAATCTCATGTAATACATACCATCTTTACATCATTCATTTCACAACACATATTATTCATAAAATATTTATGTTTGGTTGGACCATTAATGGGATTTATATTTACTTCACATTAAGTTATATCATTAAATTACCACATCATGTTTAAACATCATTCATAATAAATTATATTAGTTTTATTTATTTTTATTATCTAGAAATTAAGATCACCCATCCTGACCGACAATATAACTACCACCAAACTACCTATCCACATATCCATATAGAATATCATATATATATATATATAATATCATCATCATGGTACCTCTAAAGGAAGGATGAAACATTGATATTATCAGTTTATAATTCATCAATGTGTAAACATATTCCATATATATCATCACCAATGGACTTTTAAACCCTATAACTTAATATATAATTTTGTTTTGTAATTTTTACAATTTTTTACATATTCCTTTGGGTAATTTTTTTAACTTTAATTAAAATTTTCATGATTAATATATTAATTTTGTTTAGGATAAGGGTATTGAGAATATGAAACTCATACAACCTAGCTAACACACCATTATTCCAATTTTGGACACTCCAAGTGGTCTATTGCTTTGACCCACATAACTGTAAGAATGAGGCTATTTTCTTAAATACTGACCATTTATTTGGGTGTGCATCCTATAATATATAATACATGGGAAAATATTTTTATTTAAATCAAACAAAAAATGTTTCAACCCACTGATCATACCAATAGATCTAATTATGGTTAATTATCCTTAAATCTATCTAGTATTATTTTCATAAGACCCTTAATAATCTCACCAAATTTGAAAAAATAACATTGTACCCATTACCATTTATATAAAAATCTAACTATGTTTATGAACCAATAACTTATTACCCATTTATGGCCTAGTAAAATGGAATCTTGGGTAGTAATGTTACTTTCCATTCATCATTCCTTGTACAAATTATTAAAGTATAATAAGTTATTTCATAGATATAAATTCTTTATTCCCCTTAATTAAAAAAATTTTCCCTCATAATTGTATAATGCCTCTGAGGTCCACCAAGATTAAGTGTTGTAATTTGAGTATTCTTGGATATCTATTGATGCATTCCATAGTTCTGGTCATCTATTGCCATGAAATAATCCATGATAAGGAATAAGTTAATTTTTAAACTCCATTCCTTAGGATTTTCTTATTTTTGAATCATGCCAAAAATCAAAATTTATTTCTTGATTAAACTAAATAAATACCCTTAATCAAAAAAATATATTTCAGTTGAAGTAAAACTATAAAATTAAAAAATAATGAGTTTCACCATGCTGTTTAATATCATATCTCGTACGACATATAAATCCTCATCCTTAATCCCCTAAATTTAGTTATCTTGGTTTATATGATAAAAAATATTATTAAGTGTAGTTAACAAGATATTTATAAAATAATGGAACAAATATTGGATCATAACATATTATAAAAAAATTTCACCAATAAATGAATCGTTATACAATATGAAAATATAAATTAATATAATCTTAGTATGAGTCATTTTTAATATATATTTTAATTTTAATTGAGAATTTATATAAATAATTAAATTCTTTAAAAATATCATATAATTAAATAATCCATAAATACTATAATTTTGTTATATTAAATCATACTATAACCTAATAGAAGTCACCAAATATAGATATCATATGATCCCTTATGTTTTATTTATAGTGTTTTTTACTAGGATAAAAATATTATTATATCCCTTGTATTTGAAATTCCAAAAATGAACTTTTAAATTTCATGAAAATAATGAATATAGTTTTTTTAGACCTCTATTATATATAATAGATTTCCTTTTTTGTTTCTGGTCATAACAGATTCCTTATTATGTAAATATGCTAACCCAAATGAAGTACTTTTAATGTTATATGATCATTAATTTAGAGGTGTTTATCTATTTATAGGTATACATTGTGGCATATATCTTGTATTATTATTAAAAAGAGGTGGAATTGGTGGTGATCATCAGTTATTTCATAGAGGGGGGGGGGGGTCAATAATTGTAATTGTAGTTTATTTTTTTTACTTTCAATTAATTTTTTGATATTGGGATTTAATTATAAATTATTTTATACATTGATGTTTTCAAGGATCATTCAGTCACACTAAGAGTGGGGTGAACCAGGTGTGACCAATTTTAATGAATTATTTTTCAAAATTTAATTAGATCCTATATCATATGTTAGGATGAGTTGATAATTCCTGAAATGTATAAAATAAATGAAACACAACACATGGTATTTTTAAAAGGTTCGGTACTCATACCAACATGCATGCCATATTGGTTAGACCCCCAAACTCGAATTATCCACTATAATTTTTTTTATCATTTACAATGTTTTAGGAAGAAAATAATTATAAACCCTAGTAATTGATCCTATAATTTATTCTGGTTATACCCCTAGAAATCCAAATATTATGCCTCGGTTGTTTAGACCTCCACCCCAACCATTCTATTTGTTAGACCCCCCCAATCTCTCAATCCACTTCAGCAACAAGTTGGACCCCTAGTAAAAAGCTCTTTCTTCTTCAAAATATCAGATCCACATAGAGGATGATCACTTTAATCCCCCTCCAGAATCTTATTAGATCAAACCAACTCATATACAATTTAAATTCCTTTGAAAAAATTCTAGACTTTCTCAAAAAATTATGGTCACTGAATATAATCAGATGCCTCAGTACAACACAACTCAGAAAACATTCAATATTCTACTGAGGACCCGACCTCACTAACCACAGAAAACTTGGAAACAAAAATTCTTCTGAAATACTAATGATAATCTTGTCCCTAACCTAGTATCAAATATCCCTACCCACTATGAAAATTCTATTACATGTACTTTTCTTTAGAAATCATACATGTATTGATAACATTTCATGGACTTCATATTTTATGCACACATTAATTCATGTGCATCTAAATGTATCATTTAATTTGTTCAATGTTGTATATGATTCACACTGCCTTTCAATTTCACTAACATAAATACACAATATATTCACTTATTAAACACACATACTGCTACATGTTTCTTCATGTGATGTGTAAATGTGTTTACACACTTATATTAACTCACAAAACAATTTTACTACCTTTATAAAAACCTATTTCCTAAAATACATGAAATAATTATCAGATTATCAACTCTAATTTTACCATACACACATTTACTAGATTCTATGTGTGTGTATAATTAATGTGCACATGCACTACATAAAACTAGCCATTTAGAACGTAGTTATGAAAACATTAATTAGTAGTTAAAAAACAGACTTTTTAATTTAAATGAAATTTTACCATTTCTATGAATTGAATTTCAAAAATCCAACATACATGGTTGTAATTATTAAGTAAAATGTTGTTCAATAAGATGAAAATAATTTTTGGTGAATAGTAACTTATGACTTTTATTTACTACGGTTAAAGGTAAATAGGATAATTCAAGGTAAAAATAATATTATAATAATATTAAATTACCCATACATGTGTCCTAATCATATTGGATGATACATTTTTGACCATGGGCATACTTGTCTCGATTTTGGGACCCCATGGAGCCACTTAAGAGTGATAATGACACTTTATATTAATTAATTTAAAGTAAAGACAAAAATAACATAAACATATATCTTATGGTAAATCAATTATTACATGTGGATATATAAGTTATCTCTTCGACTATAAATATTAATTTAATATCCAAAAATATTTTCTTAATCATGTTATCGGTTTTAAAATTTTTAGACATCATATAAATAAAATTACTTATGACATAATAATGATGCAGTGTTTATCTCATTAATGAATGATTTAAATAAATAATATAATAAAGATTAAAAAAATATCCAAAACCTATCCAATTCTTATTGGATGATTTTATTTTGAACAATAGTCATATTATATTAGAATTTAATAATTTTTTCCTCTGTAAACAAAAAATCACTATATAATAAAATTATATTTTAAAACTTTTCTAAAGAGCCCCTCCCCCTTATAAAAAGCCCCCACCTATAACACATTTCACAAAATTCTCTAGTCCCTTGGATCATACAAACTCTGCCCAAATAAGCTATCAAGATCCCCCTCTTCCACCTAGAATCCATACCTTAGGGATAAGGAACTTCAAGAAAATCTTTTGGTTCAAACCAAAGGGAGTTGCTCGATTTAAAGGTAAGGTCTTCCCTTAAGTTCTTTTATTTTATTTTCCTTCTCCAACCCCATAGAATTTTTTATTAATTAATTTTATGAAATAAATAGTATCCTAAATAAACTAGGTTGTTTATATGAGGAGTTGATCTACACTTACACACACCTCCATCTAATGGGTAAAGAACATACTGTTTCTGTAGACGTCAAACTACTGCCTCATAAAACGATGATTGTTCAATATTCTCCTACAAACTCTTAGGGTGTCCATTATGTTGGAAATTTATTTAAATGTTATATATATTATATTTATATTGTATCTATAGGTTTTTATTTTTCATTTATATCATACCTTAATGGTTTACATAATGGGTAAATACGATAATTTCATTTGAGGATGTGCGGACTACCGTCCCCTCAAAGTGATATGACTCATTCATGCCATACGTGGAATGTATAAATGATGTAGTTAATTAAATTACATAAAAAAGATATTATGATAGAATAATAATATACCTATTTATTATTAATTTTTCATTACTTTAAATAACAAATATAAATAAAATTAGTGTTCATGCGTACGTACGGCTTACCGTCTCCATGAACGGTGCGTTTCATTTCATAACTTCAAATGATATAGAATTTTATAATTACATATACAATGAATATATATGATATATTTTATATCTAAATTATGAATATAATTCTATAGATAATTTAATTTTTACCACATGGACAATTTTAATTATAACAAGTTCATTTTTGACTAAAGTTACGAACATCGACAAAATGCCCGATATGAACTCAAACAATTAACAATTTTTTTTAGAAAGGTAATAAGTGATATAAAAGGAATAATAAAATTGAAAAATGATCTTAAGGAAGTATAAATTAACATAAATTTATTATTTAGGAATAACACATAACATATGTGTCAAGTCAGATATTAGGTAAGGGGTTTCTTATCTCACTTTTAATTCCGTGAAGTTTCCATTGTTTGACACGTATTTATTTCATGTGGTGTATTGTGTACTTAAATTTGATATATATTATCATTATTCTATTTATATTAATGGTATTATATTATTCATTTGGTGGTTTTTATCTTTTGGTCATACGACTCGATTAATTTCAACATGGTAAGGGGTTTTATCTCACTTCTTATTCTCGTGAGATTCATGCTATATTGAAACTATTTACATTTGTGTGGTGTATTTAATGCCCCAATTATTGTATTATTTGTTTAATATACTTTAATTTATGGGTATTTACATCTTTATTTTATGAACCTTCTTTCATGGGGTGTATGTTTCGTAAGTTACCAAACCAGTAAGGGAATTTCAAATAACAATTTCTACTCATTATGTTTTACTCAAACTTCATTGATTATTTTACTCCAAGATTATGTTTGAAATCACTATTTATTTATTTATGTATTAATATCCCCTCATATTTTTTTGGATATAATTTTGATACACATAATCAGTTCATTAATAAATTCTCATGTCATTGATATGAAATTGATAAGGGTAATCTTAATTCAATTTCCATTTTTTGAGTTAAACATCCATGTCATTGGTTTCATTTTTACAAGAATATGCGTGAATGTCATATGATTGATTTATACTGAATATCCAATAATATTGAGTGTATATATATTTTTCACACATAATTATTTCATTGATTTATCCTTAATATAATGATACGGTATTTATAAGATATTTCATCTCGATTTACATTCCATTGAGACTTCTTTGTTGTTGCGTGCCAATTCATTTTTATGGGGTATATAATATACTTTTACATAGAATATCTTGAATACCTTTATTCTAATGATATTATAATGTTTCTATTACCTCAATTATTTGTATTCTAGCTTCTCCAATTTGGTTAGTATCTCTAACTAAAATATCATTTTAAATGTTTTAAATATTTATTCTTAAAAATCATTCTGATTAATGTCCATGTTTTAAAAATTGTTTTAAGGATTTATCCATATGGACATTAATGTTTAAAAATTAAAATTCCTCTTAAAAGTTTCAAAGTGGAATGAGACACTTTGATTCAAAAATCTATTTTAAAAACTTCTTGATAAATAGTGATACTTTTTAATATTTTCAAGAAAAGGGGATATTTCTCTCAAATTGTTTTACTAGTTATTTTAATCTATGTAAATATCCTTCATTATACTTGATTGAGGTTTATTTATAATAATACAATCTTCCATATTGTATTGAATGAGTTATGTTTAACTATGGATGTGCTATTTTTTTACCATTCGTGGTTTGTGGTTAAAATATTAACATTTAGTATGGTAGTTTTTATACGAATGTTTATGTTATGTTTCAATATTTTCATATAAGGAATGCATTGGAATTAGTAAGTGATAGACGGAGCCCGCTATTGCTCCTCGATGCATCGGTAGTTCTCATGAGACAAACTCATGTCTTGGCACAAGGACTTGACAAAATCTTATTTGTAGTCTTGGCATAAGGCTTGGTCTACGTGGTTATGATGTCTGAAATTATGCATTCCATCATTATGAAATTATCTATTGATATTACATGTGATTATTTGACTAGTATAATATCCATGTGAAAATGTAAATGACATTATTTGATTTATATTTTCCATATTACATTGAAGTTTATGTTTAAAAGTCTTGTGTTTTAGTCTTATACATTTCCTTAAATTTTTATGCTTATTTATGAAAGTTTCTGCTATATTGTTATCCTTACTAAGAATATGAGCTTACCCCTTTCAATGTATTATTTTTTTCCAGGAAATGAATAAGTATATTATGATTTTACCTGAAGGGATAGTCTAAGGGATATGAGTGTGTTAAAAGTTGGAACAATGTTGTTGTTTTTTATTTCATAATGTAATGTAAAACTTATGTATGTATCTAGTATTTCCAAGGCTACTAGAGTAATCAGTCTTTTGAGAATTGATCTCTTGTGATCATGCCAATGTTATGTAATAATGCACAGACTCTGGGTAACTAGGGTCGGGGAGTTACAAACATGTATTGCATGAACAAAACATACTATTTAATTATTCATGCATGTATGATATAAGCTAACTACCTCATGAAAACTCCCACTCAGGTATAAAGAACATGATCAAAGATTCATTGTACAAATCAGGGAGATCTCGTAATGATATCAAGCTCCTATGTGGCTTTTTGGAACATCATTATTCATAATGCACCTCGAGTATTGTAGGAAATGATCAAGTACTTATTGAATTATTATTCTTCACCCAAATAAGAAGTGTGCATGATCTTCACTTCGTAAACTAAAGTAATCCTCAAAACAAAAAATTCAAAAAATCAGTTGTAAAAAAATGAATGACTCAGTATTTATAGGCTACAAACACCATCATATAACTTTCTATAATCACGATTGATCACCTTTCATCATCATCTCATAATTAGTTTTCATTTAATAATCATCACATGAAAAATAATATTTTATAAAACATTAATTTCTTAAATTTATGATTCAGATGAAGTTGCCTCATATTTCAATCATGCTCAAAATTTTAGAATGATGAAATGATGAAAGAAGACCTTGGATGGTGCTTCAATCAAAATATCTAGAGATTCATGTGAAGAAGATATCATGAAGGCTTCCTAGAGAAGACAACACAACTATATGAATGAGATGACTTGGATAAAAATCACACAGATCAAATGGTTTGGTGGAGAATGAAACATGAAGCGCTAAATGGTAGGATCTGATGATCATATATGGAGATAGGATAACTCTGATTCATTCAGTGCAATCCCACAACAAAACTATAGGGTGTTGAATACCTCTTTATAATACTGAACATGATATAAACCCACCAAAATTATCCTCTCCCTCTTTCAGTACCACCACATAATGGTTCTTGTAGGTGCACTCCTGCACAAACTTCCATTGTCATTCCACCCCGCATGGTGGCACTTTTCCACACCTATACTTCATGTAGTTGTGATCTTACATTTGGCTATGAAATCGTGGTGGCTGACCAATGGTTGAGCTCAGTTTCCCTTATGGTGATTCTCCCCTTAGCTGGCTGGCATGGTGGCTATTTTTTAAATAAGGTCCATATAAAATTTTCACCAAATTTCTCATAGCCTTAAAATATTCCTCAAAGGTCATTAAAATATTCCTAATGAAAATTAAATCATTTTTCATGGAATCGTCAATTTCTTTTTCTTATCATTGTAATAAACAATATGTCAACCCAAATTGTCCAATTAGACATGTCTTTTATGCCTAAATATCACCTCTACAATCATCTTATTTTAAATTTCAATTACTTTTCTTCTTCATAAGTAATTAACAAAAATTTCAACCTCAAAAAATAATTTGGCCTCTTTAATATCCCCTTTTGAATTTTTTGTTAATACCCTATTTTAAAATTCATCGACATCTTCTCCCAATTATTGTTAATAAAGACAAAGATAAATGTATGAGAGTGTATTTTCATTTTAAAAAATCAAATTTTATGAATATACTCTTCTCTTCTGAATCATATTATTTGATTTATTTCTGAGAATAATTGAATCACTACTAACTTATAAAACAGATAAAATAAATCAACTCCATGTATACCTGAGAAATGCTCGGTGTAGAAAATAAGAGCAATCAAGTTTTACATCAATGATGTCTATAAAAATATAGAATGTGAAACCAATCACTGAATTTTATTATCATAAATTGTTAAAATGATTTCAAAATAATATCCTTTATACATCTCAACAAATAGATTATAAAAATTTGTGTATAATGATGTATTTCACCCTTTTTCATAAAATAATTACTCAATTTCTTTGGAAATTGATAAAAAAAATTCATGAAAATGAGATAATGTTACCGAGATGCTTCATTTATGAAAATATACATTTTTAAATTATTCAACTTTTAGAATTATCATATTAATACATCACCATAACTTCTGATACTCATAATATATCAATTTAGATAGAAATTATGACCGGTGATCTTCTATGCTCCCCCTTTAGAGATAAACTCAAATAATTTTCATCATGTATAAACACCAAATATATACCATTAGTATTCCATGATGGATAAATTTTAGATTTATGTTATTCAAATATTTTACCAAATTCATATCTACCCTTAAATATATGCTTCAGCATCAATTCCTTGTATGAAAAAAAAAACAATATATATTTGAATATAGCGGTTATTCAATGCTCCTTAGTTAGAGATATAGGGCTGAGAGTTGTTTATCAACCCAACAATATTCTTAGATGAAAAATATTCTTCATATTTGTTAATTTTTTTTTCTCATTTATCTCTTATTACTCCACCTTTCTTGAATCTTTCAACTATTCTGAACATATGATCAAACACTCTTTAGAAACATGCTTAGTCTTCACTCTGTGTGTAGACTTTATTTTTTCTGAAAATTTGAAGTCACATATACTTTCCCATTCTTATTAAATAATTCTTTTTTACAAGATAACTATATCCAAGAATTTTTACTTGAATTTTAATACATGTTCTACCTTTCACACTCAACTTTATAATTCAACAAGATACCACTTCTAGTAAAATCTTCGTATTCTTCGTTAGTGATGTCATTAACTAAATCAATCAAGTTTTTTCTATTCTAAATTGACTCAATTTTTGATTTAAAATTTCATTCTTTAGTATGAATGTTCATGGAAAATTGACAGGGATCCATGACATTACCTTTATTACCACAATAGAAACATATTTTCTTTGGTGAGACACTCTTCACATTATTCTTTGAAAACTTATTCAGAATTGTTTGTTTAATAGAATTATTCTTCTATTCACATCCCATGGTTTACCTATCAACTTAACATCTTACTTTCCTCACTTTATGTTGTGGTTATCTATTCGCACCAACAGATGATTTGTGCATAACTAGTATATACTAGCACTCATAATAACATTGACCACTTATGTTTCCATAATCACATAAATTTTCAATGTAATCATTTATTTTCTTTATAAATTGATTATATTTATATGAGTTCTTATTCTTCTATACATGTTTCAATTTTTTTTATCTTTTCATCCCCTAAAAGAAGGCATTCTGTAATTTTCATACAATGAAATTTTGGGTCAACAATTAATTTCCTGATGTCCAAACTACCAACAACACCAACAGTATCCAAAAAATCCTGATTTCTTCTTTTGTAACACATTTTGGGTGTATTTTACATTTTTCTAATTTTGGGTAGAACATTTATTATTTTGTTATTTATTTAGAGAACAAGAATTTTTTCCCATATTTTTTGAGATTTTAAATTTGAATCTGAACTAGTCATCAAATCAACATTAATACACACAGAAATATATATACAAAAAGTAACCTTATTTAAAGAGTCTGTAGTAGATTTATCCTTTGATTATTTCAAGATCTTATTGACATAAGATTTAGTATTTTCAAAATTAGGACTATTATTAGATAAATAATTTTATATTCTTTTTTTCTAAACAAATAGTGAAGTATAATCTTATGCCATTTCCATATTTCTTAGTTTCACTTCTTGATCAAGACATATTGTATTGAGATCAATATTCTCATCTTCAATAGATTTTATTCCTTATTTTATCTAAATCTTCATCTTCTAAATCTATTCTTCATGAAACTGATTTTTCTTTAGTAATAAATTATCATGATACTTAATTCATTTTAAATTATTAATTAGTTGATAATATTTAACATTCATAGATATACTGTGTAGCTTTTCAAGTGCATGGATAACTTCTATAAAAAATTTCAAAAACTTATTTCTCATTGACATTAATTTACAATTATTCAACAAATTCATCATATATTTCTTTGAAAAGATATCTTTTTTTCCTTTTCTTTCACAATTCTTGTGAGAGTGTTGTAGATGCCAACCATTTTAGTCAATGCTTCTTCCATAGCGTCTGTCTCTTCTTATAGATTAAAATTTTCATTCTAAAGATCCTTGAAAACACTAGTCATACATGTGACCTGAAATTTCGTATGTTTATTCAGATGATTTTTAATTTTAGAATTAATCATAACATCTTCACAACATGAACATGTTTCATCAACTGATTTCATTGAACAATTTATACTCTGATTTCCTTTAGACACCAGTTGATTTTAATTTATCTTTGAAAACTTTTAAAGATTCTTTAACACCCTTATCTAGATATTTTTATCTAATTTGACTAAAAAATAAACATTTATAACCTTAGGAGTATAGATAGGATTTTCCATCAGAAGCCCTTATGAATATTCTTCAAACTCCAATATGCACATCACATACTTCTGATATAAACTAATGAACAATTAGACTAGATCCAATCAGAGGTGAGATTTTCTCTAATACCAATTGAAATTTCCATGGATCATGTAGTCACACTAATATAGGTGAATTAGGTGTGACAAAATTTACTTAATTATTTTTAACCTTTTAATTCGAACCTATTTAACCTGTTAGGATGATCAGATCATGCATCAAATGTTGAAAATAAATAAAACATAACACACAATATTTTTACAAGGTTCAGAACTAAGACCCAAATCTTTTCCATGTTTTTTAAAACCCCCAAAATGGATTACAAATTTTAATATTTTTATAAATTTCAGTGGTTCTAGATTAAAATTTTTATACACCCCATTAATCGATCCTCCAATTGATTCTGGTTATACCCTCCAACAATACAACTCTTATTCCTCAATTTGTTAAACCCCCCAAACATTTGATTGGTTAAACCCCCCAGTATCTCGAAACTCTCCAGAAACTAATTATAACCTCAATTAAAAAGATCATTCTTCTACAAAATATCTAATTCAAATATAGGATGATCACTATGATCCTCCTCCATGAGATTTCAGGATCAAACTGACTCATGTATAATTCAAGTTCCTCTGCAATAATGTGTGAATTTCTCATATAATAATGATAAATTAATGTAATCAAATTACTTAGTACAATATTGCCTATTAAAACATTCTTTCTTCTATTTAAGACCCTACCTCACTAACCACTGAAAACTTGAAAACATAAATTGTTTTGATATACTTATGATAAAGCTGTCTCAACTTCAGTCTCAAATATCACTGCTCACTATACCTAGTATATTTCTTGTACACTTCTTCAAATGTCATGAATGTATTTATAACATTACATTGACTTATTTTTTATGCATGTATTAATTAATGTTATTGTAAAATTTATCAATTAATTTCTTCAATGTTCTATATGTTTCAAACTAATTTTCAAGTTTATTAACATAAATACACAAGTTCTTGAATTCTTATGAATGCATTAGCTTCTTATGCACACATACTAGAAACTTTTTTTTTCAATTGAAGTGTAAATGGGTTTACACACATCTATGAAAAAACAAAATAGTTGTACTACCTTTTTTAGAACCTGTTGCATAAAATTCATTCAATAACTCTTGTATTCTAAACTCTCTTTTTCTCATACACACACTTCCAATGTCTTACACATGTGTATCGTGCATGTGAATGTGTGATATGTAATGATAATACCTCATTAAAACTTATACTTAGCATAAATAAATTGGGCATGTCAACTTTGACACAACCCCACTGTTTAGTTTGCACAATCACTATCCACAAACAAAAAACAAGTATTGCATGAACAACACATACTATTTAATTATTCTCAAAATATTTATATACACTAACTCCCTAATAAAAACATACATATTGGTATAAATAATAGGATCAAATATTAATCACAAAAACTAGGGATATATTTCTAGTATATTGAGTTCTGAAGTGGATTTATAGAACTACATTCTTCACGAACCACCTCGAGTATTGTAGCCACATATCAAGTACATGAAACATTATTCTTCTTGATGCAAACATGATGTTTTATAGATCATCACTTCACAAACCAGAGTGATTATTAGAAAAAAATTCCAAATCTCTATAGAAATAAATTAATGAAGTCCTTGGTATTTATAGGTAGAAAACACCCTAATTGAACATTCTTGAATCACGTTCAATCGCATTTCATTATCTGCTCAAATTTTTTTCGCATGTTATCATCATCACATGAAAAAAAATATTTTCTTATACTTTCATTTATTCAATTTATGATGAAAATGAAATTCCATAATATTTCGATCATCCTAGAAATTTAAGAATGAAAAAAATGAATAAAGTCCCAAGATGGTGCTTTGGTCAACATGGTGAGAGCTTCAGGAAAACATGAGATCACGATGGATTCTTGGAGAAGAGAACATCGCTGGATGAATCAAAAGGATTATATAAAAATCACCCAGAACCAATATTTTAGTGGAGAAAGAAACATTATGTGATGAATGGATAGCTCTGATGATTAGATTTAGAGATCAGACGACTCTAGTTTATTCATCACAGTCCAATATTGAAACTGCATGATGTTGAACACATCCTTATAATACTAACTATGACTGAAACCCACCATAATTATCCTCTCTCTCCTTTAATTCCTCCACATACCTATTCTTGTGGGCGTCCTCCTGTGCCCATCTACGCCGCCATGCTACCCCACATGTTGGCTCTCCACTAAACCTGTACTTCACTTAGGTGGTCTCTAGATCTAGCTCAGATATGGCATCATGTTGGTTAGCCTAGGTTTAAGCTCAACTATCCTTATGGTGACTCTTCCCTTAGTTGGACGACATAGTGGCAATTTTTTAAATAAGGTCCAAATAAAATTTTGACCAAATTTATCATAGCCTTACAATACTCCTAAAAAAACATTACAAAATTCCTCTTGAAAAATAAATCATTTTTCCCAGAATATTTAATTTATTTTTAAAATCATTTTTATAAAATACTTTTCAACCTAATTTGACAAATGAAACATGTCTTTTGAACTTAATGAATAGATCTACTATTTTCTAATTTTAAACTCATTGACTTTTAATTCTCCGAATCATTTGACAATAATTTCAACCTCAAAAAATCATTTGGCCTCTTTATAAATTATTATTGTATTTTATATCACGTGATCATATATTTCAGTTATTTCATTGATATACACTACATATATTATTTTAGTGGTATTTTAGTGAAGGAATGGAGGTTTAATGTATCCATATTTCTACATATTTTCCCTGTATTCTATTTAGTTACCACTTTTCAATTAGATACAATATTGGGGAGGTTTTATAGGCCTTAAGATTACATGGGAGTGATCACAATGTTATTGGAAAATGATTGAGTGGTATCAATGTGGGTCTATCTTTACATTGGAAACTTTTAATTTTTTAACATACATCAGAACTTATTATAATATTTATAGGGATTAGTCATGTGAGATAAAGTGTTATGTTATGGTTGACACAAAATTTATCTAAATTATTTCTTTTTATAGGGTAATATTATGATATTGATAATGTATAAATTTAAATTAAAACTTATAAAACTATATCTTTAATATATTTTAAATTGTATAATATTTCATATTTATAAATTAATATGTTATGTCATCATGTGAATCATTCTCTATTATATCATGACATAAGGATTATTTGGTAATTTTAGGATAAATGACCACTGTATATTAATTACCATGATGATAAATAGTTTTCAATATTCATGAGTACATAGGACCAATTCATACTATTATACAAAGAATTGGGATCACTATGTACATTAATATATATCTTTATCAATTGATTATACTTTGTATTATGAAGTGCATGATTCTTAGAGTTTTATATTATGATGGATATTGTTATTTTATTTCATGGCCCAACCCACCAGAGCTACACCTTGGTTAAAAATAAGCCAAAGGTGACACTTCAATCCCACCTCAAATTGGTTTGGTTACATCGACTAGTTCCTTCTAGGCATATCACTAAAATGGGAGGCCTTATCTTAAGTACATGTACTTAGGAACACACAAAACTCCATGAAAAAGTGCAGAGATATAACAAATTAGTAGCCTCTATATATTACAAAAATAATTTAACAACCGCTAAGATAAATACCAGAATGAAATAATTTAATATAAATTTATATGTTAAAAAATTCATACTCATATAGAATAATAGGGGGAAAACCAAACTAACAGTAACTGAAAAAGATAAGTTAAGGTGGAGTCTAGCTCAATAACCCACTGTTCATCAAATGAACCCAATTAGCACAACCATTTATTTCTATGTTCCACCGATACCATGTCCATGATAGTCACTAAAAATATATAAATTATCTCCATAATACACAAAAATTATGGGAAAAGAGCATGTATGGGTGATTTTATACATACCCAATATGAAAATACAAAAAACTAAAATGGAAGAAAAAGAATAAACACAGTCAACTAAAACCATTAAGAAAGAAAATAAGGAAACCCAATATTAGATATTATCAAAAAGAAAGAAAAGAAAAGAGATAAAGTGGACCTCCATCATCATAGCTAGATAAAAGCAATGTGTAATCCTATGGCTCCAAAAGGTCCTATCTCCATTTACATGTACTATGGGAAAATTTAAAATAATCACAATGGGTATCCCTCACATCACAATTGTGCTTGATAGTTGAGGGAGCATGAACTACAATGGTGTTCTTTCTCCCTATTTATGCTCCAAGATTAGGGAGTAACACTTTTTATATATAGGTGTCAGACCCTATATAAATTTTTTATTACTGGATCTATATATATAAAAATATGGAAGACATTCAAAATGATTTACTAGGGGATTACTAACCCTGGTATCTATTTGGTGATTAAAAATGATAACTACAATCCAACAAGCATCCCAATAAAAATTGTCCCACATATAACCCCATATATCATATATTTGATTCCAAAAAGAATGTCATTATCCCTTCATGCAAGGAAAAATACACTATATAAGCTACTCATGAGCCCAAATATTAATCATGAAGAAGGAGAAATTCAAGGTAAATTGTATTGATGGTATTATATGTCTTGTTATATAAGGGTACACAATATGTATCATGAATCCAAAATATGGTCATTTCATGTTAATGTACTCAATGTGAAATGGATCTAGTTCATGGTGTGTCCACTATGTGACATGACATGTAGGAAAGATGTGTTTCATGACGTTTTCCTCAACAAAGATGGAATTATTTGGCGGAGTATAAGTACCCTGATTTAAACAGTGTGTGGGAACTCTCAATTTCTAAATTTTTTTAATCAATAAAATGGGTTCTCTGACTGAGTATAGGTATATGGGTTGTACTCTCAGGTACATGACTGTAGGCCACATGGGATACTAGATCATTTATCATTAGTACATGGTTGATCTACCCTATAAAGGGATCACGCCATGTGGATTCTCCACATGGTCCATGTGGATTCTCCACATGGTCCATGTGAATTATATATGGAATAAAACCTAATAATTTTGAAAACCCGAGATACAATCCAGATGTTTCTTTAGAATACATAGCATGTAGTTGGTTTTTTTTAAAAATCCTCAATTTATTCCAAATGTTTCACAAGATCATGAGTTCCCACCGCCATCTACTACCACAATTCTACCCAAGTAACGGTATTACAAGGGGAAAATCTCCATCATCATTCTATGGTAACTGCCATATTAAAAAATGGTACTTCGAGCAACCTTCTTGAGGTCTAACACACCACTCATCACCACAAAGGGGTCCTAATTTTTAGTAGAACAACTGTGACCACTAAAGAATAACAAAAACTATTATAATTGAAGGAAACAACCTATTATTATTTATTCTCATTATTTTGTGGCAAGAAATATGTTTTTCAATTTTTTTTCATATAATATTCAATGCCTCTCATTTCTAGATTATTGTTCTGATACATGGATCCATCATACGAATATAATGTAACAACATAATTTATGCACAAATCCTCGATTTGTATTCATTTTAAAAAACACTATGAATTTATATAATCAATCACTCTCAAACCAATCATGAAATATTAGATCACTGACCCCCAAAGAAAAATAATGAAGAATTTAAAATGCAGATATAAGAGGGATATAATAAAATATGTGATTTAATGTTGGTTGATTTAATCATGAATAATGATCATAAATTTGGAAAAAAAATTTATGAATCAATGGAACATCAAAATGGATAATCACATATTAAATGATGAAAAAATATATGTGTCATATGATGAAATTAACTAAATAATTAATAAGATATACATACATTGAAAAGTAATCAAATTAATCTATATAAATCTATTAATAAAAATCCTTTCATTGGGATCTGATCCATCATTTGTGAAGAAAAAATTCACTAGAGTTTTCATTGGGGAATATTTTATGTTTTTCAATCATCTTGTGAATCTTGTCAATTGATTATTGTTAATCCCCATTCATAAGTTCATTGCTTCTAATGGTGTATCTCCTCAAACTCTTCTCTACTCTCTTAAAGTTACATGGATAAACCTATATATTTTACCTAAAGTAATATAAACTGATGGGATATACATGATAAGAAATTAATAAATTTAAATAAATTTATGTTTAATTTTTTCAGCACACCTACCAACAACTACCTTTCAAAAAACATCTGATGATAACCATATGTATATTGAACCTAGGGTAAAACATATAAAATAGAAGAAAATATAGTCTTAGGTTTTCCATAAAATTTCTTGATCAAATGGAAAATGATTTATTCTAAAAAGATATTCATGCATGATTTAACATATAATTATATTTTTAATATATTAGTTCTATGGTATTATGACACCAAAACACTAAACCAACCATGAGGAAAAATAATGATATACATAAAGAAATATTAAGAGGACTGTATTTCCAAAGTTGATGTTGCTACATTCTCCCAAACTTAATGGATTTTTACCCTAACTAGAATATACTACCCAAAATGGTGAAGGTATAGGGCCCCCACCTAGTCCTATGGCACCAAAATATTGCATGATTTCTCACATGGAGACACGACACTAAAACTATAATAATGATCCTCCTGAAAAATATTTTATCATTTCAATCCTCGATCACCATAGAGTACTTTATGAACGGTACTCTATTCTCAATGCCACACACACAAAAGTTAATTACATATAATGATTCATTCACATGAATACTCATTTGTGAAACAAGAAATACATCATCCACATGATCCTATTCTGGGGGTAGTGTCATGTGATAAAAAATCCCACCAATACTATAAAGAAACATGTGTGACCCTATGATCTTTGGGGAAATATTATTTGACTACAAAACTCTACAATTAATGTAATGCGAGACTCTATTAAAGAAATAAAATCCATTCTAAAACTCTAAAGTCCTATGATGTTTATATTCATAAATTTTCTTTCAATATTGACATTTCCACAGATGCTCACAGATGACCTAAACCCTTCTCTGGCCTTTCCCAAACCAGCTCTAGCCCAAAAAGAGCAATCTCTCTGACCCCACTCTAGCACAAGGGTGACCTATAGTGTCTCCCATATAGTTCTCTAAATTATTCCATGATGATAGTTGAATTATAGTTTTTAATATAAGTGATATCAATTATTGGTATGTGATCCTACCTTCAGTAGATGAAAACTAACACACAATAACATTTACAGCCTTATGAACCCCATAGAGTTCAATCAAACTAGAAATATATCTGGGGTTATATGTTGTGCTCATTCATATATGGTAAAAATAATTATAATAATACCCTCTCCATAATACTGACATATAATAAGAATCATAGTAAGTGATGTTCATTGTGGGAACCCTGCTAAGCCATATAATCTTTTACATGCATAAAGTATCCATACTCTTAACTCAACTCTATCCTCTGATTGAAATAAAAAATTTCAGCTTCGTAATTTGATAAAAAATCACCTATATAATACCATGGCATTAAAAAATGCACGGACAATCAAAATATCTATAGATATTTAATCTCATTTCTTTGAGGAAACTCAAGTGGTTGAGTCTGAACTGCACACTAAAACTACAACCTTTACTTATTGACATGAAAGTCATTAAGAAATAAAGACAAAAAAATTACACCTTAGGGATTCTTTCCAAAATTATTTATTAAGATCCCTGTATATGTTTAACTATCATGTATGTACCATAATGTTATAGTTAGAAAACTTAATTAATATCTCCACATGCAATGAGATCAGAACCACAATTCGTTCCTTGAATAGGATGACATTCTCCAACACATTAGGGAAATCAATTATAGTATTTTATAAGGGTATCCAGTCATGTAAGGATTCAAAATTTACATATCCCAATTGAGATTATATAACAATATGATGAATTGGTGTAGTTTCTACCATCAACCAAAGATATGGGTTAAACCTCTAATCTACCAGTTTCAGCTACAATGAGGATAATTGATATTCCACCTCCTCTAGAAAAAAGATTAGTTTTTTTTAATAAGGGAATATATCATCATATTTCCATTCCTTAGTTTTTAAATAGTCTCAACTTCATTTTCCTTTAATAAATAAAACAAAAAACATTGCTTTATATTGAGTTCTATTTTGGTAATGATGTACATGAAACTCTGATGGTATGGGAAAATAATAAAAAGAATTCTCAGAAAATAATACCTTCAAATATTCATGGTGAATATTTCTAATTACAAAACCATTTCATGGTTTTCAAAGTTATAACCATGGGGACACAACTTCCTCATAAAATTAAAAATAACAATCTTTCTCAACTTTAATGTGCATTCAAGTACATCTTTATATGAATAAAAAAACACTACGCATTCAACTCCCTCTTCTATAAGTATCAGAAAATGATGATTAATCAATCTATTTTTTATCTCTTTATGGGAATTATCACTACTCAGACCAAGTAATTGGATTCTCCTTCTACATCTATGAAGTCAAAAGGCCTCTAATACAATAAATGGTATCAAAAAAAAACTTTTATAGTACCATTATGAACTAATGAAATATCACATTTCCACCCCTCTATTAGGTGGATGATAAAAAATCACTACATCGACCATCTAATCCTCCACATAAACAACACACTTATAGATGATGTCCCTTAGAAATTGAACCTCTCATGACTACAAATGACACATTGTAAGCTTATATTAATGGATTTTCCCATATTTTTTCTAATAACATCCCCATAATTTCATTTTGAAGCACCTAAGATGCATTGTATATTTTAATTCAAATGTTACAGGTATCCAAAGAATGATCCAGGAGAGATTAGAAGATCCAATTTATAGTTTCCATGAACACTGTGGGTGAATAGTCCACAATAATGTTTATCACTAGAAACACATCATAAACATAGTGGAATGAAATTTTTTTATTTGGTATTCATTCCTCAGGAACCCTCAAATTATTTTTTTCCACACCTGTGGTTAAACTTTTATAACCATCACACATATTTAAATTAGTCGAAGAGGTCTTAAATCTGTAGAGAGGGTAAATTTCTTTGATCTTCACTTGATTTAGATTATAGTAAATATTTAAATCCCCAAGATATCATCTAACTTTTTCATGTACAACAATAGATTCACCCATGGGGGTGACACACTGGGTCTAAGATATTATCCTCTTAACATATACCCCTATAAGGGTATTTATATCCAGCTAATGAGACATTTTTTATATCCTCACACACATGTTTCTAGACGTCCCTACATAAGATTCCCTCTCTCATAACAAAGGGAAAATATCATACTTTCCACATTTATGAACTAGAAACAATCATAGGGTCTCATTGATACTATAAAAGTATCCCAAGTGAAGGTCTCACATCCAAGAGTTAGGTCAGGGATCCAGGTGTCAAGTGTGATCTTTAGAAAATCCTCAATTTGAGTCTCTAGACATATTGGAAGAGCTAAATATACACACAGATTATACTAGTCATAAACAAGTAAATATATAAGAAATAAGTTCCCTATGCATGATTATACTGATGATGAAACTAAATAAGAGAGGTCATGGAATATACTTGTAATCACTCTCGAGATCTCTAGGTCATAACCCTCTTGTTCATGTAGTTATCCATCCACTTTACCCCTAGCCCACACAACCAGGGTTCACACTAACATAGTAGAACCCCCCAAAAATAATCATCCATACAAATACAAGGAACTCATCCACCACACCTCAACACTATCAACTATGGATGGTACTGACTCACCCACATGACTTTAAATCATTCCATAAAATAACATGTATTAGTGTGGGAAGAATCCATCTTCCTTGAATTATCAATGACACATCACAAATTACTCGCAAAGTGATACATCAAAACCATATGTTTCCATAAATAATTCTAGATTTTAATACCATCATTTAACCAATATGGGTCCCAAACAATGATAAAAAACTTACATGAACACCACTATCTAAACCATGGTTACCCAATGGTTTACTGGAATGTAGTCCTCTATAGTCATGCTCATCTCTGAACAAAGAGATAGTCACCTGATATTAGTTCTAGATTACTATATCCCACCAATTCCATACTCACCAATGAAAAAATTGTTGTGAGTGGAAGTATAGAATAAATCAGGATTTGCACAAGCTGAAAACATTCACTATTGCCTCGAGAAAATCCTTTACTGATTGAGGGTCTAGATAACCATGAAACCTGAAAAGTCTCTTTCATTTGAACTCTCAAAACATGTTATCCTATAAGAATCATCATAATATCCTATTATAGATATTGAATACTAATCATGTGAATGATAATCCATTTAGACTAATTGAAGGTGGTTCTGTGCCCTGATCGTCACATGGAAGCACTAGTTTATGCTCTCATAGAGGGAACACCGCAAGAATAGGTCAATAAAATGAGGCTTCATGACTCAACATGTCTTTTTCAGGACCCTATCTTAGAATTAGAGAAAGATATTATCATGGAGCCATATTAATATTATAAAAAATATCATAGTCAAAGAAAATATATGAGGATATAACTCTAGAATGATGAGGAAGTCAAATCACATGATCATATACGATACATGCTTCATTATTTTTCTTGAAAATAATGTATTAGTATGTTGATTCAAAAATTTAGTAGTCATTGTCCTGGGGTATGGATACATAATCTATCACACCATCATTGGGTTACCTAAATAGATATACTTTCCTGAGAGACTTTAATAAAATTTACCTAATTTACCAAACCAATCCTCACAACATGTATACCTCCAAACATCACTGCTAATAGAGAACCACATTTGATACCACTCTACCATGACATTACCCATAGGGACCCCACTAGGGTTGGAAGTAAGATAAGTGTGACACCCCAAGACCACCTCACATAATCTAGGACTTGTAGATTATCTCATAGTAAGAATATAACTGAAATTGGAGACCTTATATTAAGTACATGTACTCATGCACAAAAACAAATCCATGCTATGGTAAAAAAATATAACAATTAGTAGACAGTAATGAGTAAAAAATGTATGTAAAAACCTATGGGATAAATATCAGAGTTAAAAATAAAAAAAATATATGTATAAAAATAAAATCCCAACAATATAAAAAGGGGGATACTAAAAATGAAAATAACGAAAGGTAAAGTGGGGGAGAGATCAGATTAAGATCCTAGAAGTCTGACCATTGGACATGGTCAGTGACACGATGTACAACTAAGTACACTAATATTCAGTCCACCCTTTTAACTAATAATATATTATTCATTTTCATAAGAAATAAACAATTCATAAGAACGCATGACGGGGTGAGTATACAAATACCTAGTATGATACCCTAAAAACGAAGAGGGAAGGAAATGAATAAATGGACCCAAATCAAACCATAAAGAAAGAGTGTAATGAATCCCAACATCATATATTCTCAAATATAGAATTAAGAAACGATAAAATTAGGATCTTTATCCTCACATATTGATAAGAGTGATAATTCATGATGTCAATAAACACACAAAACCTCACAAAAATAATAATAGAGGGCCTATAACATGCCACAAAACCCCATCATCATGGGATCCCTAACTCAATTGGATGAATCACTCATTTCTAATGCTCGAAGGATGAGGGTAACAATTCATAGATAGAGGGACCATTCCTTATAAAATATGGGAGATTACCAAATCTACACATATACGAATATGGTTTACTCATACCCTAATGCATCCGGAAAGTAACGAACATAGAATGTCTCTGATGATCAAAACCTAATCATTTTAATAGTCTAAGAATCACTGAAGAAGATTCTCAATCTTATCCCCATGAATAATATCATTGATAGAAAAACATAGGCCACCATTGTTTCCTATATGGTAAACTACTCAGGATAGGATAATCGTAAGAGTAAACTCATGAAACAAAGAAGAAGACACATATTTTAGATGGTTATAAGGGAAATGCATGATTTTTCCTACTATGGTAGATGTGATATCTCATGAAGATGAATCCTTGTAATGTCTCATTATGGAACTCAGTTTGTGAAGGATGTAGTACATGGTGTGCCATATGGGTGACATTGCATATAGGACTGCTCTGGGTCTAAACCATGTTCCTCACTCTACACAAGATTCAATGGTATTATAAAAGTATATAGGGTTTACTCTAATGTGCAGACTATGTGTGACCAATTGCATTAAAATCCATGTTTCAATCTAAACATGGGTTCTCTGACTATGTATGGGAACACATGGTTTAATCTAGGTTACACAGTGTGTAGGACACATGAGCTACCTAAGCATGTGTCGTTATTTCATAACTGGGCTAACTAGAAAATTGAAAAATACTTGTGAGTCCAACATAGGATGTGTGATACTTAAAGTGGAAAAAACCCATAGTATCTAAAATAAAACATGATACATGGAATCTGCTTTTCAGAGCTCATAGTGTGAAC
This sequence comes from Viscum album, assembly GCA_963277665.1. Taxonomy (NCBI): domain Eukaryota; kingdom Viridiplantae; phylum Streptophyta; class Magnoliopsida; order Santalales; family Viscaceae; genus Viscum; species Viscum album. The sequence goes on along the minus strand of OY728155.1, from coordinate 1,751,586,948 downwards.
TCATATGTTCCACACTAGACATTTGTGTGTCATGGGACCATCTGTTCTTACCATCATACTCACATACAACTCCACCTGACACCAAATTTTGAAATGTAACATATCTATTATCCCTATTTGATCAATGTCATCTAGAAAAATTGTACTTTCAGTGAATCTATCATGGTTTTATAAACTGTAATTCACCATGAAGGGGTCTCAATCCTTGGTATAAAAGTCGTGATCTATTGTAGATGCACCAAAACTACCAAAATAAAAGTAAATTACCTATGATAATCAATTACTAAACTCAAATGGTAGTATATCTTAATTCCCATTTCCGGTGAATGATCTACCACATCTCTTATATCCAAAATAGGGTTTTGATACCCAAATCCATCATCCTCATCCATTTTATCATCATGATATTTTTTCTAATCATAAATCAATTATCATTATCACATATTCCATGGATCTGAATGTTTGATCATGCGTGAAATAGTCTATATATATTGAATCGCTAACACCCATGAGCCATTGATGGTGAATAGATATAGTATAGTCACAAATAAAAACATTGAATTATCATAGGATGATGTGATATAGGATGATGTGATATAGGACAACGATCATAAATATAGAAAAAATCCCTGAATCATTGGAACAAAAAAATAGACAATTAGAGTTTAAATGGTGATTAAATTTTTAAATGAAGAGAAGAAAATAATTCAACAATTAAGAGGATATACAATCAAATATCAACAACAAAATCAAATGTAATAAATCTATAAATATTTTTCACTAACTTGAGAATGGATTGAACCTTGGTGAAGAACTATTTTTATATTCATTTAGTTGGTAAATCCACTAAATTTATAATTTTTACTACAAATCTCATTTATCTTTCATTTTCAACCTATGTTTCTGAAACTGTTGATTCTAACAGTGGCTATTATCCTCTTCATCACTATTCTCCATGGGTTATTAACCTAACCTTACATATTTTCCATCATAATATAAAAAAATAGGTAAAATATAGTTTTAAAATTTAATAAATTATATTAAATTTATACTCGATTTATTCAATGCACCGACCAACCACTACCTTCAATAGAACATATGATTCCAACCAATCTATTATCATTCCTATGGTAAACCACGCTTCTCAGACTCATCTTAATTCAGGGGTTTTCTATATGGGTTCCTAATTAATAGAAAAAAAATTATTTCAAAAATTTAATTACAAGTACTTTAGGAGATATTAATATTATTAATAACATAATGTTAGGATATAGATACACTAACAAACTATTCCAACTCCGTGAAAAAATCTAGATAAATGTAAGTAAATATTGAAAGCATTGATTTCCCAAAACTGATGTTGTTAAATTTTCCAATAAAAATGACATTAGTGTGCTTAAAGCTCCTTCTCATAGTGGTATTTCTTCACAATATGTTGGATGTTTGTGGATTAAAGTCATGAATTAATTATATGTGAGAAGTAATAACTTTTAGTAAATCCTATAATGATATGAATTATATAATTACAAAGAGTTGTCTTGAGGGATGATATAGATTTTGATCATTTCAGTGGGGATATTGAATAAATTGTAGAAGAAAAATATTGAATTGACATTGTTACGACATCAATATAGTACAATAAATAGTTATTTAATAGATTCTAATAAATGCATTAGTGAAATTGGTGAACTAATTTTACCTACCAATTTAATTGCTTCAACAGTAATTATTTAATGACAAAGTACAAATAGTTATTTTTATAATGAAAACTATAGGTTTATAGTGTGGTAATGTTAGCTTGAAAAACCCTTATGTGATTTATGGATGTCACTTATTGTGAATGACATAAAGCTATAGAGTAGTGAAATTACTTCTCTAACATTATGGATGACTATAAAATATTTATGTTTGAGGTGTTTTGATTTATTTATTATGTTCATAATTTTTTTATTGTGAGTTTCATTAGTCATGTTATTTAAACTATTGAGTACTTTCGATGAATTATTATTCTATAATTTAAGTGAATATTTTTATCAAGAATCATTTTCATAGATATATATGAGTGATAACCAAAAAATTATGTATCTATATAAGTGGCATAAAATTATTATAGATATAATTTTTGTTTAAAAAAATTGGATTCTTGGATTGAAATATTTGTGAGAAATTAAACACCATTTGTATTGGATTGAAAAGATATAATGAAGGGTATGGATTATTTGTAAATTATAACTATAATCCTTGAATTTTTTGGATTATGTAAATCTTCTATGTGTAGTAGAAACTGGTTGGAATATATTGGTTAGTTTAATATGTTTTAGTTTTGATTAGATTTTACTGACATGAAAGGTGTTATCCAATGATCTGAGATAAACAATTATCATTATTAACATGACCCTTCACATCATAAATGATGGTATTGGGACATAAGAGGATGATTAATTCTTATAAAGGATAGATATAATAGTTTTTACTATGATAAAATTGTATATTATTCTAATTATCAATTTAATGAAACCCTATAAGGATTCACTAATATTAGTAGTGATTTTTACTAGGATATTATACATATTGGATCAATAATGAATTAATTTTCACCAATGATTGTATATTATATATTATAACCTATAAATTATTTCAAATAGATTATGGAATTTCAATGGAATTTTCTAAATTATTAGTGAGATGAATGTTATTGAAATGATGGGGTGGTGTACTATATCCTGTTATGAAATTACCACCAATGATATAATCAACTCAATAACTGATGGTTGATGAAATTATTGAGATTTTAGAGTATAATATATTAGGATGAAGTGAAGTAAAAAAATTATTATAGAGAAATTGTAAAATTATGACTGAACGTGAATGGTTTTATTATGTGACTATGTATTTTGGTGGAATTTTTGTATTAGTTAGAAACAAATCTATGAGTTGAACATACTTTTTAACTATTAATTCTATTTAATGTGAATAAGATAATCTGTGGGGTTTACCTTATTAAAATAAATTAAATCCCATTATCAAATTCAAGAAATAAATATTATTTATTTTCTTCATTTTGATAGACTATGAAAATATTAATTTTTAGTGATTTAAATTTTATTCCTTTAAAAATATTCTAAAGGAAACTTGATTAAACAATAGAAATTATTTTTTTGGTTAAAATTAATTCAAGGGAATTCAAATTCTCCACATTCATGTTTATATTAAATATTTTAGGGGAAATATTCTACCTTAAGATTGAATAAAAACATTTTTTTACTCTATGAATGAAATGTGACCTTCAAATTCATAAATTTCAGTATGGGGTATATTATGGAATAGAAAATTTTTACAATGAGTTATAAAAAATAACTTATTGAGTGAGAATCAAAATTATAGTTGTAATTTTTTCTATATTTATTAAAAATTGTTGATTTTGTGTTAAATAGCATGATTTTATTGTGTTTAGGGTTCAAATGTTTATTTTTTCATGATTGAAATGACTTTATAGATATGGATATATTGTAACATAAGATATTTTTTGATGGTTCATGAGACCATATGATTGAAAAAGAATTGAGGACCTGGAAAATACATTTATATATTATTCATTATAATGGATTCATGATATATTTATGTTAATTTAACATTAAATGGACTATTTATTGATTTCTATTAAATCCCAAAGTTCTAGTTATCTATTTTTATCATTATTCATAATCCTTATATATTTCAGTACTTTACAATTCACACCACCGAGTTGTTACTCATGATTAATACCAAACTACATATTCAAGGTTCTCATTAATATAATATATGACAAAATCATTATGAGGTTAAAAAATAGATATGTTAGCGTATTTCCAATAGGTTGATCAAGGATAACATTTTATCCAAGTAAATAGTATAGTGAATCAGAATATAAATGATGCATTATCCTTCACCCTAAAATATTGGATGGTTTGAAATTGTTGGGGACATCAATCATATAGATTATTACCATATTTAAATCAATTTATGTCACTAAAAATATCACTATATAATAAATATCTTAGAATTAGAAGTATTTTTGTTATTTTCAAGATTCCTTTAGTAATTCAACACTATTTATTTCCATATTTTTTATGTTAACGTAGTATAGTTAAATTAATATTGGTTTTAAATCACTTTTTTCCCATGGTAATTAAATCTTTGTCTAAATAAAAAATATTATCTATCAATCCTATATATCAGTTGAAACTATATTTCAAAAAATATTCATATTTCAATATTCTTATTGATAATGAGTTATGAGAGATGTTTTATACACACTTTATCTAAAGCCACTTAAACCCATGAACCTATCGAATAAGTTTAGTACAATACATTAATTGAAGGACTGTATCTTTCTATATTATATTATGATATTTTTACCCTCATTATAGGAGGATCTATTATTTTTATTACCTATGTATATATTTTAATATATTTTGTCAATAATTTATAATTTTATTATGGATTTTATGTAATAATAATTTATTATGAAATACATCAAGACAAATATATTTCTTTTAATGATATTCATGAAGCTCTACCATTGTGAGAATGAATAGATACACTTCAGATGTGTTACTGATCAATGAAATTATTAATATTCTACTACAAATTTTTATTAAAATTATTATAAATACAAAAAAATAATTTTTTTACTCTACAAATAAGTCAAGAGTACATTTATATATATTAATATTTTAAAAAATAATTAAAACATCAACTTGATGTTGATTGGAGATGGTCTACAAGATTAAAATAATGGTGATTGGGAAATCCTATTTATGTAGAAATAAAAACAAATCAATGTTCAATTAAATTGATTATGTTTCATGAAAAAATAGACCATTAAGTCAATAAATCACCATCCCTGACCTCAATCCATCCTGAATGAGAATGTGGTGGGAAAACATCCATCATAGAATAATGATTGATGGTTCATCTTCTATAAAACTATTGAACATCCATTATTTTTTCCTTATACAAAAATATTTATCACATCACCTTCTCATTCTACACATATAAAAATTTATATCAATAATGACATGAGGGGAGTCTATTTTTAGAGAAGTATACTGACATAGTTTACTATAGGTTAAAAAATCATGGTTCACCACCATTAACTAATATATATTTACCATTATCCTATATTATAAAATCTAGTTTTATATATTTTTTATACTTTTAGTAAGTTATTTAAAAATTTTTCTTTAAAAAATTTAATTTTACTTGACTAGATATTGTTTTTATCTTTTAACATTGATCAAGTTGTTTGTTAGTATAAATTACTAACCAATGTTTTTGGGTATATATATTGCATATCATTGAATTTTACACAATTAATTATTATTATTTAAGAATTATACTCCCCTGAATAGGTTATGTAATTCATTTCTATATTATTCTATTATCCATAGTTTCCTCACTGTAATTCTTCTAATTCACATTATTTATCTCCCTTACTCCATCCTGAAACTCTACTATTACATTATATATTAGTTGGTATCAAAATAAGAACCTTCATATTTATCCTTTATAAATTAATAATTACCTTTATTTCAATATTAGACCTATGTCATTTCCTATAAATAGGAATATTTGGACATGTCAACCTACATATCCTAATAATCCCCCGTTTTCACCATAAAAAATTGTTTTTACCACTCTATGACTATTTTAAAAATAACTATAATATAATATATTCTACAATCATTTACTAATTAATATTTAATTGAGGTTATTGGAAAGAATTAGGCTCGAAAAAAAATTATTTTTAAAGAAATACTTAAATCACATTGTCCAAAAAAACTACACCACATTTCTTACCAATATAAAATTTTGAAGAACATGTTGGTGTGATACACCATGAATACATATTAGTGAAAAATTTCTTTTTTGTAGTTGTTGAAATGATTTCTTTGTACCATTACAAATGGAATACATAGAGGAATGTCAGCTACTTATAGGGCATGTCAAAATAATAAACACATAATCCTTAAATAATGGTCATCCCAGTACTATCGAGTTTGATAATGGTAACGTTATATTTCCATTTATAAACCATGAATTATTAACATGTGACCCCTTATATTTGATTTTCTACAACATATAAAAAATCATACATACACAACACCACTAAAAGTAATTAATTTGTCTTTATAAAAATATACTTGCTAGGGAGATTCTAATATCCACAATCCCTTTAATTTTACTATAACCCATACATCCATGAAATGAGATATGTCTATAGAATTGATTAAATGAAACATGTAATTTTCAGTTCACCAAGATGTTTTGATTATTTAGAATGGTATTATATACATACTATACTTGAAAAGGTAATGATTGATTCAATATTTGTATTATAAGATGAGTCCCTAGATGTTATTAATGTTTCCAAACAGAAGAGTGAACTCAAGATTACTGAATCTCATCCTAAAAACAAATATATATTGTATACCCTTAGTGAAACCAAAAAACCCTCATAATTATACTCTTAGCATTTTAAAATTGTGAAAACTCCTTGTAGCACCATATACATTATTGTATCCTCCAAAAGAGTAGAAACTTTTATAGTTAAAATATACCACAAAACTTAATCCAAATATATGTACTTTTTTCATTCCCTCCAATATCCCTCTAGGTAAATTTTCCATCTATGCTTCCCAAATATTTGTGTCTATGTTTTAATCAAACACATCACAGGTAACCCTACTAACACAAGATATCATGGTAGGGACACCACTTCCAACACTCCACCATAATATTTTTATTTAAATTCCTTCCTAAAACTTGTTATAGAAGGTTTATTTGATATTTTTTATGATACAATGTTGAACAAAATTTTTAACATTATATGTACCTATTATATAATGGTTTAAGAAAATGGGTGTGGTGTTGCATTCAATGTTTCTAGATGGTAAATAAAAAATAATAATGATTGAGATGTAATATTTTATCATATGAATGTTATGATAAGGAGAGTTAAAAATTAATTTGTATGGGATGATGCATAGAGGTTCTACGCAAATTTATCCACGGGGATCATGTCTAATGTTTTCTCTTTTAATTAGGATTTTTATATTTCCATCATCATTATTGATGGAGTTTATATAATAGTTCATTTATAAATTGGGTTATAAATTCTATAATTTGGTTCAAGGGTAATAAATCATTCCATTGATTCTTTGAAATTATATATTTCTTGTTGGTCTTCATTTTTCTATCGGTTATATGGAGTCTAGACATCACCGTCACCCTTACATGTTATATGATTGGAAGAGTGGGTCATCGATTTTTGTGGTGCTATGGTAGGTCTGATTGTACACAGATGATAAAATATCTATTTTTATGATTTGATTATTTTCAGTTCCTAGGTTATAATTAATATTTATCAAAATAGATTACAAATTTTACTATACTTGAATGGATATTGTTGCAAGTTTCAAAGTTTAATATCCATGGGAATCTTAAAAATAGGTTATATGATTTAATTTTTACAGTGTACCATATTATATTAAATTCATATAAAATTATAGAGATAAAAATGATCTTCTTATCCTTGATAATGATGTCAAAAACTAATCTAATCCAGCCAAAACTATAAGGTGATAGGTTAGGAATCATTTCCAGGTTTTCGTATTGCGAGTTTCTTTGTATGTAAATTAATCCTAGATTTATTTATTAAAAATAATTCAATGTACTTGATTGTTAACATGTATTTTAGTTTATTATATATTATTTTATTGAGAATCCTCAATATATAGTTCAAGGGATTTTCCACAAAACAATTGATAGTGTAGAAATATATAGCTGGTTACACCCTTGTGATGGTTACCCCTTTTAGTTGTGGTAGAATATAAATTTCTTGAGGTTGGTATGATCATGCAGTGTATTAGGTAGTGTATTAGATAACCCAATGATTTAGAAGATATAATTAGACATGGTAGGGGTCATGTGTGGTAGTTTGAGGGAATGAGGTTTGTGTTCATCATATTCACGATATAATACAATACTAGATAAGTTATATTCAAAAGATATATTGTATGTGGTAGCATATATTATATGATGTGGATGATATGACTATGGAATCATATATGGTTTTCATATGATATATGATGTGTCGAATCATGGTAGCAGTATGGATTGGGAGCATCGAACTTATGATGTTGTCACATTAGTGAAACATACTGATGGAGAAGGGGTTTCATGGAAGATTTTTAATATATTCATTTTATATCGTTATATTATAACTGGCTAAAATATTAGGTGAGTGATCCCTTGTGAGGTTGAGTAATAGATGACTTAGTATTTTTTTGTTGGTTATATTGTTTATTCACTAGAGTATTACGATGTTTCATAACCATTTTTATTAGAGGTGTTGAGTTTTATCCTACTAAATATATATATTTTTCTCACCCACATATACATATACATATATATATATATATATTAGGTTTCTAAGATAACATAGTAACTATGATGGGTAGTTCTATCCACGATCTTAGGATTTCTTATAAATATTCTTCTAATGAATTTTATTTTCATATTTACATTGGATATTAGTTTTTCTCTTATATATCATTCAATGTGAATTATCATGGAATTTGGACTATCATTGTATTATGTTTTTGATTAGTTGATTTATTGTTTTTTTCTCAGTATTATGAGGGAAATGCCTCTAATTATAACGTTTTATACCATTAGTACTACTCATCAACCTAAGGCCTATTTGAAGTGGGTCTAGGGGTCATACTCATATTCAATAAAGAACAATAGGGGGTTACCATGGGGTAGGTGATGAAAATATCATATCAAAGCATTGGATGAGGGTTCAGAAGGAATCTATTCAAAACTAGTGAGTATCACATCAGTTCTTAGGTAAATGTTTTTTGTTGAACTCATTTGTGAAATAATAAATATCGATCATCTCATATTTTTTGAGTTTTAGTACACATGTGATCTATCTCAAGGAACATAATCTCATTGAATGTTCAATGTGATGTGGTACTTCTTGAGGGGTAAAGAACTATGTGAGTTATATATATCACAATTCTTTTTTATGACGATAGATTAATTAATTTATGGTGAAGTAAATAAATAAAATAATTAAAAATAATTTCTAATGAATTCCATGCTGCAAGTTTTTAGAGTTTTATTCAATGTCTTTAGAGATTTATAATATCTATAATTTTTTTGGATAAGTTTTTTGTTGTTTAGAGAGAAAAAATGGTAATACATCAGTGGGAAAACCTAACTAAGGAGGATAATATTTTGAGGAAGGTGTTATGTAGGTTTCAACATCATAGACTATACATTTATAGGGGTAGAGTATATGATTTGGATTCAATGTGCTACCTGTAGTAGCATTAGATCATTCAATATCATTTATCATGGGGTAAAATACCCAGTTTTATTTTCCTTTTGTAATATGCTGAAAGGAGTGTAAAAATGGCTTATTTTTAATTTTTGGGATAGGAGTGTGAAAAATGTTTCATGGGATAAATTTTTGATAAATTTATGAGTATAATTAAAATTATCAGTGACGAGGGAGGAAAACAAAAAGTATTTTTTCTATTTTGCATCATTTCGTAAGAATGCAGAATCCCAAGCTCAGGTTGAAGGTTGATCTACACATTTACACTAATCATTTATTTTGTTTGGATTCCAGAGTGTTATGTTTGGAGTATCCCTTATTCTTTGTTATTTGATATTATGTCACCTAATTTGAGTTGAATATGTATTTAGAATTCTAAAATAAGGTTTACAACAATGAGTGGATGCATTCTCTAGTAGAGTTAAATTGAGAGGGGAGTCATCAGAGTTATTCCAAGAGTAGAGGTATTAGTGGAGGATATTAGGCACCTAGAAAATTAATTATTCTACTGATAGGATGTCATTTCCCAAAATTTCCTTCTCATTTCCATTAGGATAGTAGTTTTTTCATCTATTAGGACCTCTGGACTAGTGTGATTTTCTTTAAATATATATAGTAATCAATGATATTAGTGACCAACCGTACTTGAGGATCAGTGTGGTGTAGTTTAAAATATTAAATTCCACCCTAGAAGAAGTTTACATAGAGAAAATATCAACTAAATGGATAGTATGAATTTATTTCATCGTTAGGAGATAGATCTAGAAAAGAAAATTCAGATAATGTGTCCTTCCCTAGGGGGAAATTAGGTTCGGTTTAATTATTTAAGTGGTCATTTTAGGTGCGGTATAGGAGATATACATTCATAGTTTCATCATATATGTATGCTAGAACTAGATGTGATAGATATCATTTTAGGTACCATTCATCTATCTTCCACAAAGTATTATACTTATTTTCATGCGGGTGAATTTAACTCTTTTTTTTCATCCACCTTTGTCCCCACCATGAGGCTCAAGCTGGAGAACCTTCTAATATATTTGGTATTTATTATTCATACAAAGGATTGGATGATTCATATTAATGATTTATGTGTTTATAGGATAACTACATAGAATAATTATGCATTTTGGGAATTTTTTGTATTTATATACAACCATTGGATGTCATTCATAGCATTGACCAATGGTATTCTTTATATTTATTATTAATTTTCTTAGAAGAGTTTAATTTTATGATATAGAGGAACATAATGTGCTATCTATTAGAGAGATTAGTCATCATATGGGTATTATAAGTTTGGATTCATTGTTATATAATCTATAATATATATCATTAGGATATATAGTGTTCATGGTAGTAGATTGCTTGGATTTAGAGTGGAGGCACTAATTTTTTTCCTAAGGTTCTTGTAACCCACACCATTAATGTGATATTGAGTTTTTAATAGAGTTAAATCTTATTACTCTATAATTTTTTTTAGCTCTTTATCATATATAACCATTTGATCCATGGTATCTATATATTAAGATAAATAATTTTATGTTAAAGGGTTTCATTTAACCTATTGTATCATAATGGGGTGATCTAGTGTTTTTATTTTGAATGAATACGATGATCTAACACTGTGTATATACTATCACTAGATAAAGTATGTGGAAATCAAGATTGGTTTCACTCTCATAAAGATTTATTATTTTTTAAAATTAAATGGAGGAACTTTTTTTTGAATATTCATCAGTGTTCTTGGTTTCACCATATGAGTTTGAATGATGGGGATATCACAAAGGCTAATTTTTAATCTTTGTATGTACACATAATGTTTAAGGTTTTCTCTTACGATACAATAATCATCACAACTATTTTCATGGGACTCAAGTTTTTTGTTATTTGTGTTCCTGTCTTAGTTTGTGGTATTTTTAATCCATGGAAAACTCATATAGTTGAAGTAAAATTATTATAATTTCAAAAAAAAATAAGGATATTTTTTATAATTCCCTAACAACACCATAATATTTGGATGTTTCCCAGGTGGAAGTATTTGATATGATGGGTACATTTCCAAAGGAATGTGGTGTACTGGTAGTAAAGTTTAAATGATCCTTGAAGGTTAGGGTCATTTTTTGGAATCCTTCATGAACATTTTAGATTTATATAACTTCTTTTTTATCATGATATATTATCATAGCATGGTGTCAGACCTCTATTAGATTTTACAACCATTGGTAGCTCTTAAGAGGAAGACTAGGCTTTTACTTATCTTGATCTATATTAGTATGTTTTTGACAACATCATGGACATGTAAATTATTGATCTTTTACTTTATCATCCATACGTGAGAGTTATTTTTGAGGTATTATTTGATTATTACCTTCTGGATAACGGTTATTTTTTGATTAAAAATAGATATTTTATCTCAAGTGGGAAGAGAAAATTATATACCCATTAGTCCGATTATTCTACTAATGATTTAGAGTTAAAAATTATTGAATTTTCTTAAAATATTTGGTTAAATGACCACATCACTGAGAACATTGGTGTCTTCACATATCACAAGATTATTAGGTGTATTTTGTCTTAGTGAGATCTAAATATGTGATAGTGGTGGGTGTAGAGTTGTTTTTTCTCCAAGACATTGATATCTTCTACGTCATAGGTAATGTGAATGTAGTTGTTGATTTTTTCTGTAGGAAGAAATATGAAGATAATTTTCCGGCGTTTTGGGATATTTATAGAGGGATATAAGAAATTATATTGACTAACCTTAATGGATAGGATGTTTGTGAAAGATTTAGTAGTTTCTAAATGACTTTTAAAATTTGTTAAATGTAAGTTAGCGGAGTATCTATGGCGATACATAGAAGAAAATTTGAATGAGATAATATTATCTATAGTGATGCACCACAGGGATTGCTATAGGATAGTCTACATTGGATTCTTTTAGGGGATATTCCAAATTATGTTCTTGAGACAAAAGGGGTTCTATATGTATTCAATAGTTTAGTAGTGGAAGTGCATCCTAATGTGTTAAATATGTATTATTCTTTAAGGGGTAAATAGTGGGAGAATATGATATTTTGATCAGCAGCAGAGTTCATTTCATGATAATTTGGATTCTAGATAGTAATTTTAAAGAACCATATTATAAGTAGTTTTTAGTGCCATTGGAAATTCTTAAGTGAAATTGAAATGACATATCTAAAAATTTCTCCATCAGTTTTCAACAATTCGAAGAAGCATGTGATTTTACATTGGTAATCATGGATTGGTTGATTTAGTCATATAACATATTATAATTAAGGGATTTGGGTTCTATGATATTTAATGGGATGTAATGTTTTATGAGGTTATTCATATTTATTGGGTATCAGTGGCTATCCTTTCTAATCAGGACCCTTGTTTCACCTGACGAGTTCAAGGATGTCTCTAATATGATGTTGTCTATCAGTTCTATCTCAGTATTGTCTTCCTGAATTAGACTATTAGTTTGATCAAGATGAATATTTTGAGGTTTTAGTATATTTTTCATTCTTAATTAATGGATTTTTTTGGATTGAGGGTGAATAATTTTCCATTGGTAGAGTTTTCATATATAAAACATTATCACTCATCGACTAGAATGGTCCTAATTGAGTAATTGTAGGGAATACATGTCAAAATTTTTTATTCCTAAATATGGATTATGATTAAACTATCCTTAGACCATATGTGGTTTAATATATGGAATATATGATTTATACGATTCATGAATCGATGAAGGAACTGTAAGACCATCATAAGTCATATTGTGAACAAGGGAGTGGCATGTGGTGTTTGAAATTATCACTCAAGTGTTATTTAGGGATTCCCTCATCATGGAAAATGATTTTTTGGTATGACGAGTAAGCTCCCTCTTCGGTCTATGTATCATTTTGACATGTTATAGTGTGCTTGTGAGGTGGTGTATCAGTTTTCTCTTCATCCATAGATAATCTGGATACAAAATATATTTCATGTATAAATAATTCCTCAATATCTTCATGATGAATCATGATCCATTGATAGTGACATTTTTTAAGAGGCGACACAACATTTTTCAAATAGTGGGTAGATATTCAAGTTTATCAAGAGAAGTTGTTCAGTGTGTGCATTATTCCATTTGTTTGATTATATGGAAGAATAATGGACGGGGGATAGTATAATGGAATTAGAATCAAATATGTGGTCCCAATATCATTATCTATTAAAATATTGACTCTCTATGATAATGTTATTATATAATTTTCTTTGATTTAATTGTATTTGATAGTTCCTTTATTGTTATGTTTTTATGGAGTAGACTCATTTGGAGGGTATATTTTGATGAGTTATTTGTTGGAGGTTTGTGAGTTTATAATTCTATGTTTTATTTTTATTATCATAGTTGAGAATTATTTTGGAGGTATCTAATTAAATTTAATTAACCATCAAATCCCACGAAATTTCATGTTTTGAAAAGAGGGTGTGTGATTGTGTGTTATAGGGAGGATGTAATAGTTTTCCTATTTCAATAAAACATGGTTTGTAATAATGAACTCATTATTTCTCCATGGACATTGAATGAAATGCTAATAAATTTATGGATGTATAATGTATGTAAATGAATTAATGTAATGTATGGGAGTGTTTTCTCATCAATGATGTAGTTAAATAGATTAATGAATGAAAAATAGTGGTTAATTATTAATATATAAGTGAATGTATATATTATTTAAAAACTATATATGAATATTTTTAGTAGTTATTTTATGTAGAATGTGGTTATTTTTTGTTGGCTTAGTAATTTGATGTGATGGGTACATTGCAGTGGTAGTTGTTGGTGGAAATTTATAGTGATGGGTAATGCTTGTGGGATGTGGTGGTTTTTTAGGTAACCCAACTATGATGAAATTTTATTTTCATTTTCAACGCTTTAATGTTTAGGGATTTTTTTACACACCAAAACTAACTAAGAAAACCATATAGATACCAATTTTTTTTGGGTATTCTGATGTTTCTCACCAAACATTCATGTAAGAAAGGGATTGGATGGAATAATACTCCATATTCCCCACTTACCATATAGTTATGGAATGTGTTTTATTTCCTTGAAGAAAGTATTATAATTTAATGCATCATGTTGTGTATAGGTAAAACCTATATGGTATATGAGATGAAGATACATAATGAGGTTTTCTAATAGTAATAAGGGGGCATAATGTTGATGTACTTCATGTTCATAATACCATACATTACCTGATATGCAACATATAGATGATATGTTTTATGTAGATGGGGATTTGGTAGGATGAGTATGATATAACAGAGGTATGCGGAATAGTTGTGATATTATGTATAATGTGTTTTTCATAGTGGTGTAAGTCATTAGGGGTATAAGATGTTTAAAAATCATTTGTGAGAGTGAAAACCTAATGTGGTGGTGGTTCTAGGGTAGATTTTTTATATATTTTTTCTATGTGACTTTATTATTCTTGGATGTGATATTTGGGGAGTGATACATGTCGAGGTCTGGTGATATATGACCTAACAGGTTCTAGTTGTTTATGTAGTTTATTCATTAATGAATAAGAATACTTCTTCTAAATTTGAGAAAGAGGTATTGAGTATAGTATAACTGAGTATACATGTTATTCTCCCCCATATATATATATAACAATTTGATGATTTTCCAATAGGACCTTAGTGATTATGATGGGAAGTACTATGTGGTGTTTTGGATATATTGTTGAATTTTTGCATTGGAATTTTATTTCGTTACTCACATTTGATATTTTCTTTAAAATAGCATGTTTTTTCTGAGTATTAATGGATTTATATTTTACTTATATTATGGTGCTTAATAATATATCTCTTATTATGATATGAGGATCTTTGATGGTAACGATTCTTATTTTTTGGTTTCATACCCTCATTGTTAGTCATAAATATAGTGCCCATTAGAGGTGAGCCTCTCTGGTCACTCCCATAATCACTATAGGATGATGAAGGGTTCCTAGTGGTGGAAGGTCATGACATATTTTAAAAAATAATGCTTCTCTCAGAGTAAAATTTTATGGTGAAACTGCATCAAATATAGTTACACTTCCACTCCAAAATAAATTTAACTCACAATTTGATTTGTTCAAATAAACATCAATAATATTTATTAGATAAACATGAAATAATAATTTCAAATAGATATATGGTTCCTTCATCTTCATCAATATATTCATATTTTATAGAGTTTTGGAAAACGGCTAATATTAATATTTAATTTCATTGGAATTAAAATGAGTGAATCCATATATTTAAATACCTAACCATAAATTACAATGTTCCGAAGCAACAAACATATTAATGGGATCGAATTGATTTAGAAAATGAACATTTTATGGATGATTTATTCCTCAATTAATAGATATATTTCATTTTTCTATACCCTGAATGATTTTTTTCTATTTTACAAAAATATATTCAAAAATTGAGATGTAATATGAATATGAATCAATATTTTCTATTAGAAAAAGTGTGAATGTTTCTTTAAAATTCAATTATACATCAGTTTCATGTAACATGCCAAATAAACTAATGGATCATAATCACTGTAAGATATGTTGTAATCATTTTAGCATAAATTAATCTTCCAATAAATAATTCACATGTTATGGTTTATCTATTCAAATTCATTGAAATTTAGTTTCTATTTTTTCCATTAATAAAAAAACTATATTTAATAAAACAATGAATTAAATATTTCAATATTTTATTTAATATCCATAAATATGAGGACACATTCTAATATTCTCTTCTCTCTTCACATATAAAATTGATTCTTGGAAGGTTTTAGAAATTAATATAATTTACATTCTTATAACTCAGAATACGATTCATCATTATTAGTTTATGAGTGATAAAAAAATATCCCTAAAAAACAAATAGTGAAAGATGAACACTAATGGTATTAAAATATTATATCTCATTTGATAAAATTTTATTAAATTATTTTTAATTATCCTTTTAAAAAAAATTATATATTTTAATATGAATATAAAATATCCACCTTAACAAATTCTATACATATAGGATTTACAATAGATACATGAGGATTTATTTAATGACTTATACAATAACAAACTCAAAATAAAAATTATTATTTGTTTTATATATAAATTATAATAAAAAATTAAAAATTTCTTTCATATATGATAAATATAATAATTTTATTCATGTAATTAATTAGTTTAAAATTAATTTATTGCATATACTTGTTTTCTAATAATTATGTAAAAATAATTACTTTACTATTTCCAAAAATGTATAACTTTTAATAGTCACATTTTATTTTTTATATGTTAATTTTATTAATAATTTATATAAATAGTATTTTAAACATTTTTGTAGAAATATTTCTCTTTAATTTTTTGGTTTTAACATTTATTTATCAAACTTGTTTCTAATAAAATTGAGAATTATTATAATGATTTTTTATTTTATTTAAAAGATAATTTTATA
The DNA here is from genome assembly GCA_963277665.1 of Viscum album. NCBI lineage: Eukaryota > Viridiplantae > Streptophyta > Magnoliopsida > Santalales > Viscaceae > Viscum > Viscum album. The sequence goes on along the minus strand of OY728155.1, from coordinate 1,751,570,048 downwards.
TAATTACAAAAACTTTTTGGAAACAATTTAAATGTTATAAAATTTATTTTTTTTAAAAAAATATTAATATTTTAAAATTTATTAATTATAATAAATTTCATTAAATTATTTTCAATTTTTATTATTTATTTTAATTTTTAATTTTTTTATGAAGAAAAACTAATTTATTTTTTTAGAAATTTATAATTAGCTATGAATATTTATAAATATTGTTTATCATTTTTTACCAGTTTGATAATATATTTTATTTTAATATATGGTTTTTAATAATAATATCATGAATATTTAAAAATATTTCTAGTCAAATTTATTATAAGAAAATGCTAATATGTATAATTTTCATATTTTACTAATTTTTTCAAATAATAATATAGGTTATTTTAATTATTAATATTTATAATTTGTATATTTATTAATAATTAATTATTAAATAGTTTTTGTACATAATTTGTTTCTATTATGCATTAATATTTTTAAAAATTAATTTAATATTTAATATTCAATATTATTTTAATAATAATAATTATTAATATGAAAATTTTATATTATATTATTATTATTAATTTAATTAATGCCAATTTTTTTAATAAATCTATATAAATTTTATATGAATAATTTTACTCAATTTTTCTAATAATTTTTATTATTTAAATTATTTGTTATAAATTTTTAGTAATTTTTTATATATTTTATCAATTTAATTTTAATTTTATTTATAGATTATAATAATTTTATTATAAAAAATAATTTCAATATAATTATTAAATAATAATAATAATATTATCCTTTTAAAAATTATTTAATATTTGAGTTATATTAAAAATAATTTCATATATATAATTATATTAAAATATTCAAGTAATTTATTATTTTGAGAAGTTATTAAGATAATTATTTATAATTTACTGTTTTTTAGTTCTAAAATAAGTTAAATCTATTATCTTAATTATTTTATTTATACAAACATTTTATTGAAATTAATATATTCTGTTATAATATTATATTTACTTTTCAAATTAATATTTTGAAACAAATTAATAAGATATAAATATATAATTAAAATAAAAAATAAAATATAATAATTAAAAGTAATATCAACTAACAAATAATATAATTCTAATCATTATATTAATTACAATTAGCTTATAAAAGTAATTTGTAAAATGAATATTTTTAAATTTACCGCATGAATGGATAAAACTAAATCCTAAAAATTAGATTTTTATTTAAAACATTTTTCCCTTTATTTTTGTGGAAATTGGTTTTCAATAATAGATACCTACACACTCATGAACTATTGTGCATGAATCATTTTAAATTTCAGATGGATAATATTGTAATAAGTAATTTCATCACTATTAGTCCATTACATTTAATGATTATTTATCGTCATAATTATTTGAAAAAAAAAACCATTTAGGATTGCAATTTTTTTCTTGTCCGATGGTTGTGATGGATGAAATAATCATTGCAAACACTCACCGCATTTTTAAAATAATGTCAAATTTTTGAAAAGTATTTATTACTGATAAAATCCACAAAAAATATTTCTGATACATAATTTATTTATAGTTGTTAATTTTAATTAGAATTGATTACTCTGTCCATCAATGTGAAGTCATCACCTGGGTGCCACACAACGGTGCCCCAAGACGGTTGATCACCTAACCTTCAGTGTGCCTCCCAAAACTCTAGAGGATTATGACTAATAGTAAGGGTCTAATATAGATACCATGGGGAGACTATAAACTCCTTCTAAAAGAAGCACAATAGTGAAAATAATTAATAAATACACAAATAGATGTCAAATATTAATAAGAATAATATCATAACCAATTCAAACTAGTACCACCTGATAACACAAAAAAGAAGAAAAGTCAAACCAAAAATAGTAAACATATATTTCCATATATGAATCAAGTATCAAAATGAAAAAACACTATATAAATAGATATGGGGACTCCCAAGAGGGTCAGAACATAAAGTCTAGTTCCTTTATTCAGGATTCATCTCAATCTATCCATATAACATAGAGATCTTAACATTATCTTATCTTGCAAACATGATGTCTATTCAGGTATCAATCTGGTAACCCATGAAAGGTATTAGTATAACCCTGTAGGCCACCCAAAATTATGAATAAAACCACATCCTTTTTACAAAAGTGCATTTAGTTTTATAAATAAAAAAATATAAGTGATAAAGAAAAAGTTCACATAATTAAATACTCTTTAATTTACCACATAAAAAACATAGGTTCATGAAGAAACTTAACCATTGATACTTTATTTGGGACATGTAGGATCTTAAACCATATCATATAGGGAATCACAATTCATTATAATAATATATTCCATTATCTATTTAATTTCAAATTCACCCCATGGATAATTGGAACCATAGTGAAACGCCAATATTTTGGGGCTATAATGTCATGTCTATCACCCCATGGGTATTTGGAGCATCATTCCTTATCCCACACCTCATCAATATCACATATGTTCTTTTAAATCACTAGTCTATGTCGCACAATCATTATCACATATTGCCTTTTGAAGATTTATTCTATGTCCAACACTCATTTTCACATATGGTCTTTCTAAGCATTAGTATATTTCCCACACTAGTTATCCCAAATCACAATATAAAAATTATCAAATTTATCATGGTTATTATTCATTTCCCTTATTATCAAACATTTTCATTGAGTTACACAATTTCAATTTATCAAATAAATAATCTTTCATCACATTAATCAAATGGAAGAATTAAAAAATTTCAAAATAAACCCATTTATCAGCATTTAATAATGTAAACTACTATCCCTTCAAGGTTAATATAACTATAATTTAACTCCCATTATCAACTAATTCATCATCACATTATTCAACCAATTACAAAATCCCACTAATTAAAAAATTTCATAATCCCATAACCCATCGATTTTGAAATAAAAAATTCTACCCATATCAATTTCCCCAAGTTCAACACATTTATTTATCACATGGAAATTTAATTTTATTAATTAAATTTCCATATTCATTTTAATAACCCTAAAAATTTCAATTGTTCACATTCATGTATGCAATTAAAAATCAATACTGTGGTAATTTACATTTAGACCACCTACCACATGATCGTTGATAATAGTTCACCATGTCAGGAATCCACAATTTAAATTAGAACAATCAATTTCACAATGGAGGAACATATCTAGAACAAAAATATAGATCAAGATCAAATAGATTAATATTAATAAAAACATAGATCTAAACCCATATCCAATGGGGGATAAAACATTTCTCTTTATATAGAAATTGAGATGGGAGGTGGAGAAATCCAAATGGGAAGATATCACATACCAAATAAGTGAATATCCATCAATCATAACATCTATTCATTAGGAACACGGTTTGAGGGGCCTTGGTTCCCCCTTATGAGCTTTAAAATATGAAGGAATTGGTTTATACCTGATATAGGGAGAATTTTAGTTGATATAAGGCCCCATCCTTAACAATTAATTAATCTTGAGTTATATCAATAATTTTAATTTATTTCACATTAAGGATATTTTAAAGTTTATATAATTAGATAATTAGCCCATAAATCATACATAAAAACTTCAATATTACAAAGTAGACACTTCTAATCACTATCAATTTTTTTATAAAACAAAAAATAATTAATGGAAACTTGTTTTCGTTTCATGTTTAAACTTCATGACTTTTCCTTGATCCCATCCTTGACTATGTTCTTCTTGAAATCCTATGAAAAACATTTAAAAACTTGGGTTGAGCATAAAAAACTCATTATGGGATAAAAAAATAAGGAAAACTGTTAGTTTGTGAAATAATGTAAACCAGGAATATTTAATCAAAATATAATACTTCTACCTTTAAGAAGTTGTAAATACGCCTCACCAAATATAAGCTCATTTCATACCCTTTTTTAATGAAAATAATACTTTAAAACCTATATAAATCAATATATAACATATAAAGGTAACATGGGACATAATCATTTTTAAATAGAATAACCATATGGTCTACTTCCACACATATCACTAAATGGAATCGCCATACGTCTGACCTCTATAACCAATGCATTGGTTGTTATAATGTAACAAACCATTCTTTTTTTATAGAACCACCCATCGTTGGTTTATCACATAGACACTCATCCTTGTATTACTATGTAACCACCCATCAAATTTCCAGGTACCTTTATATAATCATTACACACAAAAGTTTCCAATTATCAACATTTCACTCATAAAATTTTATTTGTAATCACAAGAAATCATTTCAAGATACTGAAATAATCAATCCACTTTAAAAATAATATTCAATACCAAAACTCCAAAAATGAAATAATTCATTTTTTACATTTCAAAATATTAAGGAATATTGAGGAATCCAAATATAAAATAAATATTATGGTGGCAGAGAAGACATTGTGACCGCATACATTAAAAAATATTCATTTTTGTTGTTTTACAAAGGAAGTAAAATGATTCATATAAAAATATCCCTTTTAAAATTATGGAATTAATTAAATGTCAAAATGTTTTATCATAAACCTTGTAAAATAAGGTGGTGTATAACATCAAAATATGCCTCACTAGAAGGAGAATGAGATGAAGTCCCCTATATCAAGTATGAATTGTGTTTTAGATTCTTTAAATTTATGAATAGTAAAAATTGGTTGATTTATACTTTCATGAGAACAATTTTCATGTTCATTATTCTTTTAATATCATTTATTACAATGTTATAACAATTTCATAATGATTTAAGTTCACGTTGAACATTTGGTCGATATCCGGTATTTGAGTCGAAAATGTAATTGGTAAGATGTCAATAGGCTATTTGGTCATAATTACTTCATCTCCAAAATAATATTAATGAAATTAAAATAATTTTATACATAAATTATACCTTTAAATGAATCCATGATGTGTGGTTATGAAAAATGAACAATATTATAATCATGGAGACGCTAAGCCGTATGTATGCATGAGTAACGTTTTCCATTTTTCATTAATCGTTATGAAAAGAAGTTAAGTATTATTTTACCTTTAAATAATTATCATAACATCATTTATACCATATTTATCATTTAAAAATACCTTTATATATCATATAATTGATATAATGAATAACAATGAGCCACATTGCTTCCTGGAGGTCATAATTCACATGTACGCACGAACGATGTTATCATTTTTATGCACATGTAAAGTAAGAATGTAATTGATATATTATTATCAAAAAAATAATAATATTTCATGAAAATCACATAGGAATATTAATTCTGTTATTATAACTAGTCATAAGATATAATTATGAAAAATGAATTTTATTGGTTTATGGAGGTGATAGTTCACACGTACGCACAAATGATAATTAATTTTCCATTTAATAGAATTGGAGATAGATTTAGGTGATGATATTATCATGATAACATATAATTATATTGATAATATTTTATTTGTTATTTTATCTAGGAATAATAATACTTTATGGAAGTGGAATAAGAAATAAAATAAAAATAGTTAAATAAAAGCATTACCTTTCCTTCAGATGATCACCTTTCATGAAATCTTAACACCTCTAAAAAGGTGTTTTTCTTAACTAAGGCCTCAATAATATGAGTAGGTATTATATGAAGGGGTTTGGTATGATATTTTTTGAACCAAAATGTTTTGAAAGTGTGGGTAATAGAGATGAATGAGAGCCTTTTTACAGGAGAGGGGAAGGGCACCCTTGGAATTATAAAAGTATTAAATTAATAGATTTTCATTTTCTATTAAAATTAGATCCAAAATAATTTTTTAATAATATTTTATGCTTATGGGCCTAAATATAATAATCCAATGATAATTATACAAGTGTTTAATAATTATTAATCCTTATCATTTTTGTTTCATACCATTTAACTCTTACCATTTCATTATGTAATTTACAATTTGAGAGTTAAAATAATTACCAAATAATCCCAAATGACCAATAAATGAATCATTAATGAAATATTTATACATATATAATATTTGTTTTGTTGATTATTTGATTTTTATAAATTTTATATCATTTAATTAGATATTTTATATTTTAATTTATGAATTAGGTCAATTTTGACACTATTAATTTCATGAATTTTTTTAAAATGATTACCAATATGATTCCTTCAAAAAATATAAATTAACTCATATATAAAATGTTAAAGTCATCCTTAAAATACTTTAATGTGATAAACTATTTTAAATTATATTTATTTTACTTTTATTAATATCATTTATTTAATTCTTTCTTTAATAACTCTATTACTACATTATCACTATGTCAAAATTAAATTAAATTATTGAATTACTTATAATTATAAATAAATTACCATGATATATTTAATATTTTTATAGTTATAATTAATATTCATAGTTTAAGATATAACTTACGTAACCCCATTTTAAAATTGTTTTAGTAATAAGAAACATATTTATGACATCTTTACCTTTACTATAAATTAAATGTTATAAATGTAATAATCACACCCAACTGGCGTCCAAAAGAGACATTTCTTCCAAAGGATTTATATGCTAGATAATAAATCATACAATATTATTAGGATAATTTTTAGGTTAATTATAATATTAATTTTACCTTTAACTACCCTATTTACCTTTAACTGTGATAAATAAAATACAAAAGTTACTATTCACCAAAAATTATTTTGATCATATTAGACCACATTTTTCATACTTATTAAAAATATGTATGTATTTTTTTCAAAATATAATTCACATAAGTTTTTAAAATAGGTTTAACACTAATCCCATTGTCAGATCGATAAAACATGTTTTTTAAGTAAAATGTTTAAAAATTCACATTGTTTTTATATTTAATTTTAATTCAAAATTTCATCCAATGAACTAAATTGGATTATATAATAAAAACATGATTTAATTATACCTTAAAAACATGTAAAGGGATAATATAAAAATGTAAATAAATTAGACGAAGTAGCAGTTTTGAATGAAAATGTAGTATTTTTCATTATTGATTAAAAATTATTATTATCAGAAAAATAAAAAAAATTAAAACAATGTAAATTGTGATGTTACAATTCCAAATAATAAGTTTATTTTTTCAAATAGTTCATAAAAATTTGACAAAAAATATATTTCTAAAGGGTAATCCATCAAATGGCGGTAAAACTACCTTCTAAAAATATTATTGTATTTTAGGCTTAAAATAGGATTTATTCTCATTTTAAACCTAGAAAATTTATTAGAAAAAGTATAAATATTTAATAAAAAAGTCTCCACATAATGTAGTAAGTTATGTTCATTCTCTCAAATAAAAAGGCTATGTGATGACTACAATTTCAGATAATAATGTTAATAGTATATTATTTTCTGATATAACTCGGTCTTGTGGGCAATGTCGTATTTCAGAGAAACCCATTGCCATGTGCTGAGTATGCTATCAAACATAACATCCCCATTAATATAAAATTAATATCTAATTAATAAATATTAATAAATATGGAAAAGTATTATTCTATAATTACCTATGATGTTACATCCTTCCCCCCTTTTCAAAACGGTGTCCTCGTAATTTTTATTTACTTATGAAATAACTAGTGGTATTTCCCCCTTAGAGCATTTTCATATTTCCGTGTTTATTCTTCAACCACATGGGTTTTCAAAAAAAATTTAACAATATGGATCACCTTATTCTGCAACACTAGATCTCCCCAATCATTATTCTAGACTGGTTGTTCCTCAAAAAAAAATATTCTCTTCCCACTGAACTAGTTCTGGACTCAAAACCGGGGATGGATCTGGCATATACATTCTTAACATTGAAACATGAAATACATTGTGTAATTGGGATAAATATAGATTTATTTCCACTATGTAGGAAACTTATCCAACTTTATCAAGGATTTCATTAGGTCCAATGAACTTTGGACTCATCTTCCCCTTCTTACCAAACTCATCACACTTCTCCGAGGAGAAACTTTGAGAAAGACATTATCACCTACCTCAAATGAAGGATCCTTCCTCTAGTTATCTTTGTAACTTTTTCTATGTTATCTATGCTATCCCAATGTGTATCTGAATCAATATAACTTTATCTACCATTTCCTTAACCAATTCTGGTCCTATCAACTACCTTTTACCCACTTCATCCCAAAATTCTAGAGTTTGACACCGATTTCTATAAAATTCTAGAAATGATTCCATATTTATACTATAATGAAAAATGTAATTATATGAAAAATCAACCAAATAAATATTTAAATCCCAAATTACATGGAAATCTATTGAACATGCATGTATCATATCCCCCAATTTCTGAATTGATCGTTATGGCTACCCAACTAACTAAGGATGAAAATATGTACTGAAATTTAATTTAGTACGGAACGACTTATGAAGTCCTTTGAAAATGTTATAAGTGAACCTATGATCATGATCAGAAAAAATAGAGATGGTAACTCCATGTAACCTGACTATATCTTTAATATAAAACTGATAAAGTTGATCTATAGAAATATTATCTATAATAAGAAGAAAATGAAAGATTTAGTCTATCGATCAATAATAACAAATATCGCATTATTACCCCAATAAGTCTTTGATAATCCCACAATGAAGTTAATCGATATATTTTTCCATTTCCACTCTGGTGCTAAAATATCCGAAGTATCCCTTTCGGCAACTGTCACTCTATTTTAAAAATTTAAAAATCATACCTCTCAGGATAAAGTTAGAAATATCTTTCTTCATTCCATCCAACCAGTAATAATCATGAAGGTCTTTGTACATCTTAGTTCCTCCCAGATGAACTGAAAATATAGAACTATGATCATCACATAACAAATATTTCTTCAACTGTGATTCATAAGGCACCCATAATCTCCTTTAAAACCTCAAAACACAATCTTTATCAATGTTAAATTCAGGTAAATTACCCTTCTGAACCAATTCTACCTTTTTTTATAACTCACAATCTTCCATATGTGCTTGCTTAATTCTATCTGATAGAGACGATTTCACTAACACCAAAATTAAAACAGAGGAATTTCCTACACCAACAAATTACAAGACAAAATTCATCAAATTAAAAACCAAAAGATCTCATTCCAAATGGATCATGGTTAATGTAGAATTTTTTTTTCAACTAAAATCATCAACCACTTTTTTTTTTATTTTCTTGGATGGTAATGAATCATGAAATAATAATCATTGACTAATTTAAACCATCTCCTTTGTCCTATGTTGAATTATTTTTGAGTTAATATATAATTCAAACTTTTTTGATCAGTATATATTTCACGCATTATGCCATAAAAATGATGCCTTCAAATTTTAAATGCAAAAACAACAACGTCTAATTCCAAATCATGTGCAGGGTAATTTGACTCATGAGGTTTCAACTAATGTGAAGCATAAGAAATTACCTAATCATTCTGTGTTAAGAAATAACCAAGTCCATTCAATAAAAAATCAATATAGATAACAAATTCACTATTCATGGAAAGAAGTTCCTTAACTAGAGCATTTACCAATCATATTTTTAGTTCCAGAAAACAATTATCATATTATTTTGTCCAGATTTACATCAATCCCTCATGTTTTAACATAGTTGGTGTTATAGATAACTGATAAATTTTTTAAACAAACCTTTGGTAATAATCCTCTAATCCAAAAAAACTATGAATCCTTGTGATATTGGTAGACCTTGTTCACTTTTCATCAAATTTTTTAGATGGGTAAACAGTTATTATATATTTAGAAATAATATGACCAAGGAATGATTTTTTTGCAACCAAAATTAACCCTTAATAAACTTTACATAGAATATAATTTATTTAAAGGTTTTCAAATCAACCTTTAATTGACTTTGATGTTCATCCTAGATTTTGTAATTTACAAAAATATCATCTATAAACACAACCAGAAACAGATCAATAAACTAATGAAATACTCCATCCATGATATTCATAAATATAGTAGGGGTATTAGATAACCCAAAGGGAATAAATACAAAATCATAATGGCCATATCTCATTCAGAACACTATCTTTGGAATGTCATCCCCCTTCACATTCACCAGATTGTAACCAGATCTCAAATCAATCTTTAAGTAATACCGAGCTCCCTATAGCTGATCAAACAAATCATTAACATGAGGCAATATATATGTGTTCTTCATAGTGATGTTATTCAAGGATATTTAATCATTAAAAGGTCACATATAACCATCATTATTTTTTACAAATAAAAAAGGATCACCCCATGGTGAAGGTCTTAGTCAAATAAAACCTTTTTCAAGAAATTATTGCAACTATTTTTTCAATTCCACCAATTCTAATTGATCCATTTGATAAATAAATTTAGAAAAAGGTGTATAATCATGAACCAAATCATTAGTAAATTCAACCTCCGAATCCAGAAAAATATCATGAAATTAATCTAGAAAAATATGTTTAAATTCATTCACTATTAGAATGTCACTAATGAAATACGTTTCTTTCCTTTAAAAAACATGAGGTAGATAACTTTAACTTCCATCTTTAATAAATCTCTCAAATTCTCGGTATGTTATCGAAGGTATCATTGAATAAAAAGTTTATTGGCTTTGAAATCTATTTTATCATGATAAACTGAAATCCAATCCATACCCAAAATGATATCAAATTTCAAAATGGGATGTTCAAAAATACTTGATGAAAAACCATCCCAGTAAGGATAATTGAAAGATTCCCATTAATACTAGTTTCTTTAATACTTAAACCTGGGTTGTTTTACCAAAAGTTATATATCACATTAGTGAAGTGATATTTCCAATTGACATGAAAGCTCTCAAAAATTAAAAAATGTGAATATCTGGAGTTAAAAAATGTATTGGAATATTTTTAGAAAACACACAACATACAATTTACCAATTAATTTTATGTTCCCACATAAATTTTAGTAGAATAAACTGATTTTTCTATTCCCATATACATTCTATCTTGCTAGTTTCCACCCTCGGTAATAATATTTGGACAAACATTAGCATAATGCCTTAACTCATTACAACTAAAAAATATTACCACAAAATTTTCAATGTAGTCCTAATCATCTACCTTACAGTCATGAGAAATATGACCAGTCTTACCAAATCTAAATAACTTTGTAGACTTTGAGACCCATACTCCATGATTATTTTTACAAAAATCCTCAAAATATGGAAATTCAGTTTTCTTACCTGAAAAAGTGTTTGATGAATTATTTACCATTTCTTTCCAACTAGATTTTTTATTTTTCTTTATCACATGAAATACATGATCATAAAAAAAACTCCATTTATCCCTTATCATCACATCATTAAAAGCTTCTCATGTATTTTGAACTTAGGAGATGCTAATTCCCTTTGATATTTCAGCTTCAATATTTATAAAACCAATTTATCTTACTATCAATATCCTAGATAAAATTTGGAATATACCTCGATAAATGGGTGATCTTTTCATCATATGTATCCATTGAATATTTCTCCTTTTATCTCAATTACAAGAATTTATTTTCCATCCTAAGTCGAATAGCCTTGAGAAAATATTTCAAAAGTAAGATATTGTTAAATTCATCCAATTACATGGAATCAATATTTTCACTTCCTTTAATATTTTTAATCATCGACCACAACTGATCATCTTCACCTTTAAAAAAATAAATAGAAATACTGAACTTTTGATCTTATGAACACCCCATTACATCAAAAATATTTTCTAGTTATTTAATTCACCCTCAATGTTGCATAGGGTCATATGATCTTTTAAATGATGGGGGGTGTTGCCTCATGAAGTGATTCAAAATCAAAACATTACCCTATAGTTGATCTAATTGATCTCATGCATGGACACCACAACCATTTATTGTAATAGTCAACTAATCCATCACTATGACAAACTATTCAGTTCTGATTCTAACTATCTCAGGATACTGATTTAGAAGGTTTTTTCATCTGTATTCCATCCCAGCAGAGCTGCCCTATTTCTTATATGGAAAACCATTCCGAAAAGACATTTCATTGAAAAATAAACATGTTAATATTAAAATGATATATCATTTCAATTTGACAATTTATTTTTATATTTTATTAACAATATTCTAACTCCTAAAAATAACTAAATCGATCCTTGATACCAATTATAAAGCCTTATCATTAAGCATTATGGAATTTTGAGTTATGTCAACAATTTGACTATATTTCACAGTATAGATCTTTTAATGTTTATAAATTTAGATAATTAGGCCATAACTCATACATAACATCATAAATATTACCAAGTAGATGCATCTACTCAATATCCATTTTTTCATGAAACAATTTTTTTAAAAAAAGAATCATTGTTTTGTTTCATGCTTAAACTTCATAACTTTTCATTAATACCATCATTGACTAAATTCTTCTTTAAATATGATGGAAAAACTTCCAAAACACAAGATGAGCATAAAAATCATAAAAAGGGATACACAAATAAAGAAAACCATTATTCTTGTGAAAATATGTAAACAATGAATACTTTATCATGAAGTAATAATTTTTACCTTTAATAAGAAGTAAATACACTTCATTGAATACAATCTCATTACTTACCAATTTTTTAATCAAAATATTAACTTAAAACCCATATAAAGAAATATATAACATGTAATGATATCTTGGGACATAATCACAATTAAATGGAATCAAAATTCAGTCGACTTCCACATATATCACTAAATGGAATAGCCCTACAACCGAATACAATACCCAATGTATTGGAGGTTATAACGTAACCACCCATCCTTAGTTTATCACATAACCACATATATATGGTTTATCATTTAACCACCCATATTTGTTTTATCACGAAACCACCTATAAAATTTCCATGTAACATTATATAATCATTTAAAATAAAAGATTGCAATTATCAACATTTTACTCTTAAAATTTAATTTTTAAACACAAGAAAAAATTTCAAGATATTGAAATAGTCAACCCAATTTAAAAACCATTTTCAATAACCAAACTCGTAGAAATGAAATAAGGTATTTATTTTCCTTTTAAAAACATTAAGGCTTACAGGGGAATCCAAATATCAATTAACTATTATACCAAAAGAGAATTCGTCATTGCCGCATAATTTAAAAACATTTCTTTTTTCATTCTGTTCTGAAAGTAAAATAATATGTTTAAAAATATTCCTTTTGAATACTATGTAATTATTTAAAAGTAAAATTGGTTGATTATATATCTTTTAAATGAATGTTGTTTATAACATCAAAATATTCCTCAATGAAAGGAGATTGATATAAAGTCCCTCATTTCGAGTCCAAATCATCTCATATGTTATTTATCATCCTGAATAATAAAATTAGTTTACTTTTTAATTTCTTGATAAACTCATTCATGTTAATTATTCTATTTATATCAATTATTACCATGTTATAATAACTACATAATGATTTAAGTTCTCATCAGACATTTTTGGATATCTAGTACTCGAGTAAAAATGATCATGTTACGATGTCAATAGTCCATGTGGTCATAATTAATTCATCTCAAGAATAATATTAATGAATTTATTATAATTTATATACATAAATTATACCTCAAAATAAAACCCTTTTGTGTGGTTATGTAAAAGGAACACCATTATAATCATGGAGATGGTAAGCCATACCTACACATGAGTAACGTTTTCCATTGTTCAATGATCATTATTGAAAAAGTATTAGTATTATTTTATCTTTCCAGAATGATCATAACATCATTATTATCATATTAATAATTTAAATATACTTATATATACATATCATACAAGTGATATAGTCAATAAAAACGAGTCACATCACTTTATGGAGGTGATAGCTCACACGAACATACGAAAGAAATTATCATTTTTATGTGCATGGAAAGTAAGAAAATAATTGTTTTATTATTATATTATAATGATTAATATTTCATGAATATCACATATGAACTGTAATTCCATTATTATAACCATTTATGAGAGACAATTATGAAAAATGAACTAGATCAGTTTTTGGAGGTGATAGTTCACACGTACACACGAGCGATTAATTCCATTCCCATTTAATAGAAGTTGAGATGGATTTAAGAGATGATTTTGTTATGATAAAATAATAGTATATTTAGGTTAATGGAGTGATTATTTTATCTAGGAAAGAAAAATATTTGAAGGAAGTGTAAGAATAAATAAAATAGAAACACTTAAATAAAACCATTACCTTTTCTTCATATAGTTACCATTATTGACACCTTAACACCTATAAAATGGTTGTTCTAACTAACATAAAGCCTCAATAATATGGGGAGGGATTATATTAAGGGATTTGGGAAGATATTGTCTCATGAAAATGGTTTTAGAGGTACGATTAATAGAGTGGAATGGGTTCCTTTTTATAGGAGAGGGGAGGGGCACCCATGAAATGATTAAAAGTATTAAATTAAAATAAGTTCAATTTCGTTTCCAAATGGGTTAAAAACATTAATGAAGAAAATTAGATGATTATGGGTCGATATATAATTATTCAATGAAAATTATACATGTTTTGAATAAATAATAATCCTTATATTTTTTAACCCTTTTTTACTCTTACCATTTTATCAAGTAATTTACAATTTGAGAGTTAAAATAATTTCCAAATCATAAAATAAGAAAAATTAATTTATAATTAATGATTTTTTTTTGGAATTATCTAAATCTTTTGGTTAAATATTAGACTTCATAAATTTTAAATATTTTAATTATATATTTTTTTATTTTAAGTTATGATGTATGTCAATTTTGGAACTATTCAATACATGTTTTTAAAAAAATGATAAAAACATTAAACATCCTAAAAAATAAATTAGATCATATATAACATGTCATAGTCATACATAAAATTTATGGATGAAATAAAATATTTCAGATTATATTTATTTTAATATTATGATTAACATTTATTTGATTATTTCTTTAATAATTCTATTAGTACATCATCGTTATGTCATAATTAAATTTAATTATTTAATTCATAAAATTAAAAATAAATTAGAAAGATTCCGGTAATATTTTTTTATTTATAATTAATATTCAAAGTCGAAAATATAACTTATATATCCCCATATTTAAATTTTTTTAGTAATAAGAAACATATTTATGACATCTTTTCCATTACATTAAATTATATTTTACAAATACCATAATCACACCCAAGTGGCTTCCAAAGGTCACAATTTTTACCAAAGGACGGTCATGGTCGATAATAAATCATAAAATAAGATTGGTAAAGGTATGATGATAATTACAGAATTAAATTTACCTTGAACTACCTTATTTAACTTTAACCGTAGTAAATTAAATACTAAAGTTATTGTTCACCAAAAATTATTTTGATCCTATTAGACCAAATTTTTCATAATTATTAAAAACATTTATATCCATTTTTGAAAATAAAATTCACATAATTGTTCAAATTAGGTTTAACACAAACCCCATTGACATAACGAGAAAACAAGTCTTTTTAAGTAAAATGATTAAAAGTTCACATTATTTTTATATTTAATTTTAATTTTAAATAGCATATAATTAACTACATTGGATTGAATGATAAAAACATAATATAGTTAATCCTTAAAAATATGTCAAAGGATAAATATAAATATAAATAAATTATACTAACACTACTAGAAATTTAAGCTATAGCCACAGACCTATAACCATGATTTTATAGGTCTGTTGCTATAGGTTGTTTATAGCCACACATTAATTAAAAATCCATGGATAAACATGGCTAAAAATTGGATTTTTTTTTTCTGATTTCATCGGCCTCTCTTCTCCTCCTCCCCCGATCCATGACCGTACTCTCTGAACTATCTATAGCTCTCACCACGATGCCCTCCTCCCGACGCTCCCAATAAACGTGCTCTCTCATGCTGCTGTTGACCTCCCTCACCTTAACCCTCCACTCCAAACCATCGAACTCTCTCACAAACTCTCTCACACTGTTCACAGCGGCCCTTCAGAAGCATGAATCCACTGGCCCTTCAGCTTGAAATATCTTTGTACTATCTAAATCATCCTCCTTCTATTTCCCTCCCAATATAAAACTCTTACGTTTTATCGATCGAAGCATCCTCCTACCATGGGCAGTGTTCTAATTTTTTGTTTCCATTATGGAATGATAATCACATGTTCTGGAAGACTATGGATAGTTGGGTGAGGGAGACAGAGCAGATTTAGTTTTTACTTCCTGTACAGTTGGGGATTTATGGTAATCAATTCAATTTATTTAGTTATTGGCAGTCGCCTTTAGTTTTTGTTTGTTAAAAGAAATTTTATCAGCTTGGGATGGTATTTTTTGGATTCATGTGGTTGTAGACTTGATGTATTGTTTTTAATTTCCATGCGCCTATGGATTTTTCTTATTGATTCATTTCTTGTGAGGTGAAGTTACTTGATGGAAGCAGTTTTTTAATTTGTATTTGATTTTCCTTTTACATCCCATGCTTATTTCATTTATCACTTGTATATCTTTTTTTACCATAGAACCTATGCTTGCATGGTGCATTAAATGAAATCCCACTTTGTCTTGTGTTCTTTGTAATTGGGGATGTGGGGTTTTATTTATCCTTATATGATGTTCTCTATTTATTTTCTTAAATGCTACTTTTTCCATTGATAAGCTTGTTTGTATGTATTGTGGTTCAAATTAGAAGGATTTCAAAATTTTCTGTATGTGGCTGATTATTCTTTTCATTGAGTAAGCATGTGGTGTTTTCCTGATGAAAATTGAGGGGAGCTGCTTTTATGTCTTTGTTAAGTACATTGAAAACCTTTGATTCTGTAGCACCATACCGATCTGATTTGAACACGCAGTTGAAAATTTATCATGGGAGGAACTAAAAAAAAATACCAATGTGAAGGTTTTTTGCATTACTAATTATATTTTTAAACCCGAATCCATGGTTAGAAATGCTTCCCACTCACTAACCTGTCCTGTTCTGGTGTTCATCAACTCTAAAAGTGGTGGTCATCTTGGAAGTGAACTCATTAAAACCTATTATGATGTTCTCAACAAGAACCAGGTATTTAGGGTTTTAACCCCTCAAATTTCACTCGGGTATTTTCTCCAATGGTTTGAATTTATATATTTATGGGATTTTAGGTGGTTTAAAATATAAAATGATGGATTAAAACCCAGATACATTTGTGTTATTCAAATTAGGTGAGTTCGGGTGTTAGGGTGGCGTTTGGAGTGTGATGGCTATGTATTGGGTATGGTTTGGATTTTCCTTTGGGGGTTTGGTTTAGTGGTAATCCCTCAAGTTGATGGATCTTGTTTGGGGGTTTTCTTGATGTTTTAATGTAAAACTCTTGATATAGGGAATTTTGGTGATTACTGGGTGATTTTATTGTGTATTTTTATTAGGAAGTTGCTTGTTAGATAAGTTAAGGGGGTGGAGGGTTTCTTATTATCAGGGGTGAATGTGTGGTGTTTGGTAGTTTTTCTTGGTGTTTAGGAGAGTAACTCTTATATTATTATGATAAACCTTAGGGTTTGGTGTCTTTTAAATGATATTTTGTTATGAAGTAAGGATTAAAGGTAGTTTCATTATTTTGTGGTAATAATTCATGCTTAGGATTGTGGCGCGATGGGTTTTTAATTATTAATGTTGTTATTACGAGATGATGTTGAGTCAAAATTCATAAACAAAGCATCTAATTTGGTTGGAATTTTTTTCTCATTGTAAATATTATAGAGTGGTTGTTTCCCTCATATTATGTTACAACTACTTTGATCCATTGACCAAGGCCTTGAAAAAGGAAAAGCAATGATTTTCTAAGTTATCCATGAGTTCTAGGAGTACCAGTATCTAATTTTCAGTAGTGAAATGGGATTGCAGGTTTTTTAGAATATGTTGAAGAAATTTTAGTTTCTATTTGAAATTATTGTAACTCTAAAGGACATATGGGTGAAACTAGAAGTTTCTAAAATCAATGGAGATGAATCAGAATGGATAAATACATTTGATCATAAAATAAGGACTGGGGAGGTTTTATGGATCGAGTTTCATTCCCTCTTCATTGAGAGGCTATGGTGTATTTATAGAATAAGAGCATGGTTTGGGGATTCATGGATATATATCATTATGAGAACCAGTAATGGATTATTCCCCTAAATTTGAAAGGTTTATTCATTTCATGCCATCCTTCAAATGAAATTTATTCATAAAGGAATTCTATTTTTAAATTGTCTTATGTACTCATTATGGGCATGAGTAGCTTCCTTTTATCTGGACACCGACTAGGAGATATTCAAGAAAGACTTAGCTATCTGTGTAGACACATACATTTCATAGGAAGGTGCATGGAGAAGGATGGAAAATGGGTAGGAATGAATGTTGTTTGGTGAGCCTCAGTATGAGGGTGACAGTGTAAATTGAATGAGTAATATCTCAACTCAATATTGGAAAAATAAATGAACCATGGTCTATTTATTATGTATCTAGAATGTGCGTGAATTCCCTTAGTATTGGGATGGGAAAAATAGGTTTCATGTATATGTCGAGATGTGGGTGTCTATATTATTTTATTGGGACAATCCACCCTAGGTGAAGGTACTTTTAGTACCATGCTTTTTGAGGTATTTCTAATGTTATTTTTTTTTCTATAATTTGGATTTCTTAATCTAATATCTTTTAATGTATTATTTTTGTTGGATATAATGTGTGTTTTAAAGATAATAGTTTTTAAATGAAGAAATTTTGTTGATATTATTGGGCTAGGATATTCTATAGTGATCGTAATTTGTTATGAGGCACTAGACATGTGTATGTAGTATTGATGATGGTATTGATAATACTATTGTGGGGAGATTCATACTTGTCCTTTTTGAGTGAAATCCATATCAAGGGATGCTGATCATTATCAAGGTTGTGAAATGTATGAACTCAGACAGTAAGTAGATGGATTTAGTGTCTGGAGATAGATTTTGGTTGAACCATATTTGGTTTCAAGACCACACCAAAATTAATGATTTACCTATAGTGGTTGGTATAGTCAATGTGTTCAGTTAATTATGAAGAGTTTATATTGGTAAATATTCTATTTAGAGATTCAGTATTTCTAAGATGTCATTTAGATCAATGTGTTGGGTTAAGAATCAATATTTGATATTGTAGTGGGATAGTGCTTGACAATTCTAGTGTGGAGTTTGAAAGGGAGCCCTAAAAGTGTACTCTAAAGGCTGTTGAAAGTGTGTGTGGAAGGGAAACTGAGTAGTCCAAATTGTTAAGATTTTTTGACATAGATTCCATAACAATAATAATTGTTGAATGATAAAAGGAAAGAACCAATTATCACATGTTCGGAAATAGTTTCTACAAAAAAGGAATATACAATCAAAAAGAAGGAAGATCATGAACTAAAATATTGTCTAATCATATTAGCAAACTGGTTTGATAAATCCAAGAGGATTGAGTAAGAATAAAATAAGGAAAATTCTCTACTTTATAAAATTGATAAACCTATATAAACTAAGAATAAAGGTGAATTCCAGAAGAAGAAATTTCTAAAAATTGAGGTTTCAATCTAGAAAATTAATAAGGATACAAGAATTAAAGAGTGTTAGGTATTTTATACATTCAAGGAATGTATTTTCTAGGTTATGAACAATGTTTAATACCTATTTCTTGCCTTTAAGTGCTGATTGAAGTTTATTGTATTCTCACATTTTAGTGATTTTTTATTTATGAATAGGAAATTGAAGGTGATGTTTGAAAAATAAAGAGCTTTATTAAGGATCATTTTATTTAGTATTGGAATGTACATATCAATTTGAATATTATTTGTTAATTGTTGGTTATGGATTCATGTATCATTTATCATGTATAGTTGACACACTAATCACATATATATAAGAAGTCCTTATATCTCATTTCTATTCCCACTATTTTTATATAGGTGGTTTCTTATGATATGACCGGTTCTATCCAACACCATAAAAGAAATTGAGTTCAAGATTTGGGTAAGGTTTACTATGTTTTTATTCTTTTCCCCAATTTTAATTAGGTATTTTTTGATTTTTGGGTTCCTTATATTTTTGTAGTGTGTTTTGGATTTCGTTGAGATGGATTCAAGTCATTGTTGACGAAGGCATACATGTGTATGCATAGGTAGGAATATGCATATATAAGTTCCCCATTTATATACATTCACTCATGGAAGTATGAATATATATTTTGGGTCTAGCTATTCTTATATATAGATATGAATAATTCATACACGTGTAAGTGTAAATGGGTACATGAAAGTATAATCATATATCTAAGGACCCCCTTATGCATATTTGGCCATGAAAATATGGACATAGGGGACAAATTTCCTTATATATATGTTAAGTTTCATATGCGTGCAAGTGGAAAAAAGGAAGATTTGAGATGTCGTAGTCAAAAGAAAAAGCGCCTTGATGTTGAGGTAGGGTCCCTCTCCTAGACTATTTAATTCAAGAATGTTTTAAATTTCATTTAGTTTTCTTCTTAATTCTGCATGTTTATATTAAATTGAAATTCTTGAATAAGTGTTAGTTCAGATAATTGTTTTTTTGGTAAATTAGTCATGGTTTTGTAATAAAACCCCTCCAATGGAGGTGCGCTATCTACGAAAACTCATAGTGGTATACCTTTCTTAACATTATTGCATTGATGTTTTCCTTATACTTGATGTCGTTGTTAGTCATAGAGCACACATCGTACTTGACCCTTTTTACATCCCTGTAGGGGGTTTCCCTCTTTTTATTAAACTGATTGTTTGAACCAAGAAACTCTTTTTGTGCTGTTAGACTTTTAAGATAGAATTTCCCTTAATTATCAAGTCACCACTAAGTGAATAGCATGATTTGGATGGAATGGCTTGTACATGGTTTTAGTATTGCTTTAGTACGGTCAAACATATTCCTTTAATTCACATAAATTATCTAAATATTTATCCACAAAGAGATTTAGGAATCTTCTTTTGACTGTTATTCCTTCAACTATGTATTAAAAGATGATCATGATTCCACTATTTTATAAATCATTTAAATGAAAAATTACATCCATAATTTTTACCATGAAATGGGGAAAAATACTATCCATTTTCTATCCACTACGATGTTAGACTTTTATGATGGAATTTCCCATAATGACCAAGTCACCACTAAGTGAATAACATGATTTGGATGGAATGGATTGTATGGTCCAACATATTCCTTTAATTCACATAAACTCTCTAAATATCTCTCCATAGAGAGATTTAGGAATCTTCTATTCATTGTTATTCCTTCGAATATGTAATGAAAAATGATCATGATTCCACTATTTTATAAATAATTTAAATGAAACTTTACATCCATAAGTTTTACCATGACATGGTGAAAAAATACTATCCATTTTCTATCCACTATGAGCATGATCCATATCCTCCATGGGGTGGTCTTCCTCTCTTTATTGAAACTATATTTATGAGTCTCAAATTAGTCTTTAGTGAATACATCCACTATTCCATCACTCAATATGCTACATATACCACCTTTGAAGTCCTTTGGTACTAACCTATACCAAAACCACTAGTTCTTGAATACTGCTTGGTTCCACCTCTCATTAGGTTCTTATTTACTCATCACAAAACCACTTTGTACTATCTTAATATTCTTGGTAGTCCCAAACCACTTGAAATGTGGTATTATATCACCTTTTTATCTTCAATGATGGTGTAATACCATTTAAATGTTCAAATATATATTTTACACCTCTTCAAATTTTGATCAGGCTCTACTTCAATTTTTCTCCATTATTCCAGCAAGCAACTCCAGATTTGGATTTGGAAATTTAATGTGGTTGTTTAAAACCACTTATTGAGCTAGATAAAACATTACACAATTTTTTTGATCCTTATAAGAAATTATTATTTTTGTAAAGGCCTATTACCAATTATGATCAGTAATATATCTACATCATCTTGTTAAAGGTATCTCTTTTAGATCACCCACACTGTTTTCCAACATCAAACATATGTGTATTTTTATCATAGTCACACCATGAATCCATATATTTTTAATTTATATAGCCCATGTATTATACCTCCACCTTAATCTTTAACCATTTCCAATATATATTTGACTAATTTATTACATGTGGTTAGGGGGGAGTTGGGAGGGGGCAGGTGTGCCAGGAAGGGGGTTGGTCTGCAGGGGGGTCAGCAGGGGGGTGGAGGACTACAGGGGGTAGGGGGTAGGAGGGATGGCTCCCATGCTGTGTTACCCTATCACATGTCATGTGATATTTAAATCCAACCAAAAGGCCAGTTCTACAGCCCAGGGGTCCCACAGTACCAGTAATGTAAGATTGTAAGTTATGCAACATATGATTTTCCTGATCCCATGGGGTATTCCTTTAGGTAATCCTACACATTTCTAGATCTCCAAACCTCACCGAATTAGTTATATTAGGGGTCATCGAATCCTCTAGTCATTACATATTAGCGTTAATTTCTTTAAATCTTCTGAAAAAACATCTTCTCAAGCCTGTCCATATCATCCTATTTGAAACTAAGTGGAACAGATACTCCAATTCCATTCTAATCCACCTCCAATTTTCCATCTCCATCATTGAACCTAAAAAACACCACAGATCAGTAATATCACCGATGTTATCGATCCACATAACATATGATTGTTCACCCAATGATCAAATCCTAGGTATTCATCAAACCACATAATGAAAGAAATGAATGTGATGTACATGAAAAGATTGGGTACAGAAAAACCTAATCCCTAATATTGTGGTGAATTAACCCTAATCATTTTTCATTTACCGTTGATTCATTATTGTAAAAAAATATGATTGAAGAGGAATAAACACACACTAAAGTAGTATTCCATCATTTTAAATATACTTATGATGCACATTTCATCTTTGTTGATTTAAATGATCCACATTCTTCATAAGGTTCTGAGGTGGAAGTTATATAGGGTTGAAACCTTTTATTGAACTCAAACTAGCATACAACACTTTATAAAGGGTGTAGGATTCCCTTCATTTCAGTACTGAAAGACTTAACCTCATCAATAACATCTTGATACATTTCTAATTGCACCATTGTAAGATTTTGGAACATTTACCTTTGAGATACAACCATAACACCAAGATCATTGAACTCAGAATTTTTAGTATTAACATGAGGTTAATCTTAACTTGTGTTATCCAATGATTTGAAAAAGGATACCAGATGGAGTAGTAGAAGATCCAAGCATGGAGGAGGAGGAATCTCTATTGGAGTACGAACCCCTTCAATATCCATGGTAATCTTGGATATTCCACATTGTCTGTAGGGTAGGGGAGGGTGGAGTGGGTAGGGGGTGGGGGCATGGGGCAAGGGTTACGGGGTAGGGGGCCGGGGGCAGGGGGAGGGGTGGGTGGAGGGTGGAGGGGGGAAAGGGGGAGGGGGTGGGTGGAGGGTAGAGGGGGAGGGGAGAAGGGTGGAGGGGGGGCATGGGAAGGGGGCATGGGGTATGGGTTAGGGGAGAGGTCTGAAAGGCAGGGGGTAGGGGGCAGGGGGGAGGTCTGCAGGGCAGGGGGCAGGGGGTCGGGGGAGGTCTGCAGGGCAGGGGGCAGGGTGGAGGGGGGCAGGGGGAGGTCTGCATGGCAGGGGGTAGGGTGCAAGGGGAAGGGGGTAGGGTGGGGGGGGGAGGGTAGGGTGTAGGGGTAGGGGGCATGTGGTTGGTGGAGTGGGGCAGGGTGGAGGGGGCAGGGGGTAGGGGCAGGGGGGATGTCTGTAGGGAAGGGGGCAGGGGGCAGTGGCAGGGCGGTGGGGGGAAGGGACCATGGGGTAGGGTGAAGGGGGCAGGGGCAGGGGGCATGGGGTATGTCTGCCGGGGAGTGGGGAGAAGGGAGGTCTATAGAGCAGGGGGTAGGGGAGAGGTCTACAGGGCATGGAGAGCGGGGTGGGTGGAGGGGGCAGGGTAGAGTTGGGAGGTCTGTAGGGCAGAGGGTAGGGGGTGGTCTGTAGGGGGGTCTACAGGGCTGGGGGAGGGGGGAGGGGGTGAAAGCGAGGTGGGGTAGTGGGGCAGTGGTGCAAGGTGGTGGGGGTATGGGGGTGTAGTTAGTCTCTATAGGTTTTTTTAAACTTATATAAGGCTGAGTAACCATTACAATCCATCTCTAACTCCCCCATTTATTCATGATTAGATTTCTCCAAATATTCCCTCCTATTTAAAATATATTTCATTCACTAAATCAGGGCTTGATATTAGTTTCAAAAAATCATTTTTTGTATTATACCACTAGTTGTTATTGGTATGGCTTTAACACCTTTTCTTTTAAAAATCCAGGCAATTATGTTCACTTTTTTTTAATTATAGATTATAAAGATATATTTGGATCCTACTATTTTTCCTCCTTTTCTTTACGATTTTTATTTCTCACATTCTAATCATTTATGTTGAGGAAACATGGTTTACTCTTCTTTCACATATTTATTATTGTTTGAAAATTGCATATTCACTTGAGTAATTAGAGAACTCTCATTTTTTTTCTTTTTTTTGGTTTAACCTTTTATAACTCATCAGACTATATGATGAAACATTATTTCATATCATGTTCAACCTTATTCATAGGTGTGGATCCATTTTTTGTTACGATATATTATATTTGATTAGAAATTGTGTCCTCTAGCAAAATTTTATTATCGGGTGGGAAAAAACTTGTATTGAATAAAGCCAAATTAAGTTGAAACTCGAGCCAAAATAATTATATACCATTAACAGGAAGAATAATTTTTAATTAATAGGAATGTAATATTTTATATTATCATTTTGAAACATGGATCTATTTCCCCCTTGCTTGTAGGAACATGATTTAACCCATGGGGAATTGTGGTTCTTATATGTTGGGCGGTGACGTGTATAGTCACAGAAGACAAGAATGTTTTAATTTTTTTTTATTTTCTTTATCGCATTGACCACTTAAGTCTTTAACTTATTTCTGTGGACAAAGGTTAATTATATTCTTGTGAAGGGGGGAAAATGGGGTTCAGATTGATTCAGTATGCCAACTTTGATATGAGGTAAGATTATGTGGTTACTAATTGTCTCACAACTCATGTATTTGGGAATTTCAGTGTTTTTGACTCCATATTATGTTTTCAGTAGGGATTTGGATCATTTTTTGTTGGTTCGTGTGGATTTGGTTCTCCCAATCAAGGCAAGTCTTTAATGTCATTGGTTGGTTTCTCACTGGTTATGTAGCATCTTTTATGTGTTTGACTGTTCCTGATATCCTTTGTGTAGTGCATTGATCCCTACTTGTTGGTTTCGAGTAGCCAAGTTAATGGTGACTCCCCTGCGTGTGCATATGTAATAATGTATATTTATGTGGGTTCCCCCGTTACATGTATAGTCAACCATAGTAGTGATTATACATGTATGGGGATATGTTTGCCCATGTATATATATATATATATATATATATATAAATAGATATGCAGGTGAGTGGAGACTGGTATATGCATATAATCATATGTGCAAGGATCCCCTCGCACATGCTCATGGCCATGTGGGTGTGTGAATAGGGGCTAGGTGTCCTTGAATGTGTGTGAAGGTGTGTATACCCAGTGGGGGAGTAGAAAATTTTAGTTAGAAAGATCCAAGAGCTGAAGTGGATGGTTTGGTTCCACCTTGAGGTAGGATCCCTCTTATAGCCTCTTTAATTCCAGAATGCTTTAAATTGAATTTAGCTTCTTTCTTAATTCTACTTAATTATAATGAATTTCATATCTTGAATAAGTGTTCTTTAATATAATTGTTTCATTTGATAAATAAAGTCATGTTTTTATATAAAACCCCTCCAACGGAGGTGTGCTGTCTGTGAAAACTCAATGTGATAGTTATGTTGAACTAGTTACTTAAATTATTTCATTTGATTTGTGCTGAATGAGTTTTAGAATAAATGTTAAATATAATTAAATTAATTGTGTGATAAAGCAATGTCGTGATTTTATAATAAATCCCCTCCAACAGAGGTTCCCTATCTTCTAAACCAAAGAGTAGCGATAGTTATTTATATCATGTTTAGATTTGGTTTGAGTCTTTCATATGCCTCTTGTTGGTGTTTGTTTTGTGGCTAGTTTGTTTTTGTTTTCTTTGAATAATATAAATTTGCTTATCATACTCGTTTAACTCAAATGACATTTCTCGAGTAGGCATATGCCTTGACCATGAAACTTTCCTTTTCACACATTGAATATTATAAATAAAATTTCCATGTTTAGGAAAAGTGAATGAATTTGTAAATGGTTTGTGTAGGTTGTATGATTATTTTCGATTGTTTTGTTTCCCTTTAGACATTGCATCATTGTGCCGCTCACAACAACTTTATCTGGCAATCCCTTATTATAGCATATTAAATAGTTGAGCTGTTCTATCATCTGCCGGTGAGGAGACGGTCGAAATGTTGCCCTGCCTCCTCCCACTCCATTCACACTTGTCTAGAAGATATTGCACTGTAGATGTTGCTGGACCAGGAAAACACACCACAATCATGTTGCGGTCACGCCGTGGTAATGCCATGATTTGGCCCTTCCCCAGGACGACACCTCGCGGCGGTTCACAGGGATAGTATTCCATGAGTCTTGTGATCAATGTTGAGATTGACTAATCAAAATTTCTACCAGCAGGGTGACGACCAGAATGTTTTCCCACCTCCTCCTGCTCGCTTCACTCATGGCAGGAAGATTCTGCCCCACGAATGTCACTGGACCGGGCTAACATGCTGCGGTCACGCTGTGGTCACGCCATGATCATGCTGTGATTTGGCCCTGCTCTAGGAAAACACCCCATGGCAGTCTGTAGTGATAATATTCCATGGGTATTCTGATCAATGTTGACACTGACTAATCATAATTTCTACCGGCGGGGTGACGAACGGAATGTTTCCCCGCCTCCTCCCACTCCCTTCGCTCCTGGACAAAAGCTGCTACCCCGTGGATGTCACTGGACCAGTCCAACATGCCACGGTCATGTCGTGGTCACACTACGGTCATGCCACGGTAATGCCGTGATTTGGGTCTACTCCAGGATGACACCCCACGATGGTTCGTAGTGATAGTATTCCATGTGTCTTTTGATCAATGTTGAGACTGAATAATTACAATTTCTACCGGTGGGGTGACAGTCGGAATGTTTCCCCACCTCCTCCCACTCCTTACACTCCTGGCCAGAAGATTCTTCCCCACAGTTGTCACTGGTCCGGGCCAACACGCCGTAGTCACCCCACAGTCATGCTATGGTCATGTCGCGGTCACGCCGCTGTAATGTTGTGATTTGGACCTGCTCTAGCCTCTTCCATCCCACACCTGCCCCCTTCCACCTTCATTTCAGCCCACTGCCACCAGCATTCCAGCCCGCAACAGCCCCCCCTGCCACCTTCTAATCATCTCGCACCATCCCACCAGCACCTGCAACCAGCCCCCTTCCACCAGCATTCCAGCCCCCTTCCACCTACATTCGAGCCCTCACCAGCCCCCAGCCACCTGCAATCCAGCCCGCACCCGCCACCACACCATCCACCACCCCCAGCCTCCTGGAAAACACTCATTCCAGCCCTCTACCACCTGCAAAACAACCCCAACCACTAGTTCTATCCCTCAATATCCCCCGAGATCCTATATCCCATCCCCCACCAGCCCCTATCACTTGCTCAACAGCCCCCATGCACCTAAAATCCAGTCCACACCAGCCCCCTACCACCTATTCCAGCCCGCACCATCCCCCTACCATCCCCCTGCCATCCCCCTATGGCCTGCCTTCCCGCCTGCACCAGCCACTCTAGCCCACACCAGCCATCTCACTAGCCTATTGCATTCTAGGATCCATGAGAAAAAATTCATGCAAATCACAAAAAGAAAAGGTGAAATCAGATCCCCTTTCTTGAGTTCTATTTCCCCCAAAAAGTAGCCATGTAAACTGCCATTAATGTTCACCACGAACATTGGGGTCGAGACACATCTTTTATCCCAAGACGAGAACCTAGCCGAAAAGCCGAGAAGATCCAAAGCATCCCATAAGAAGTCCCACCTGACCAAATTAAAGGACTTGAATAAATCAATCTTGAAGGCACACCTAGGAACCTCAGAATCAAGATGGTAGCCCCATAATAATTCATAGGTAACAAGATTATTAGGATGAATTGGTTTTTGGTACTGAAGGTTGAGGATATTTGTATCTAGCTTTACATTTATGAGTCTCTTAAGGTTATTTTTGTAACTATCCTAGTAGAGGGTCCAAGTTATAAGTGGTGGAATTATATTATTCAGAATAATCCAAACAAATACTATTCTTGGAAAAGTTTCAAGGCATTATTCATTAAGTATTATTTCATAATGAAGTGAAGGTACTAATGGCTGTAGAATTTTCTAGGAGGGGCTGTTCGGGGGTGGGGGGTGCTGTGTGTGTGTGTGTGGGGGGGGGGGGGGGTTCTGCAGGGCAGGGGGGACGGTGCTAGTGGGGTGTCTAGGAGGGGCTTTTCATGGGGGGTGTCTAAGGGTTGTCCGGGGGGTGGGGGTTGTAGGGCAGGGGGAGGGGGAATGTGGGGTGTCTATGAGGGGCTCTCTAGGGGGTGTCCAAGGGCTGTTCGGGGGGGGGGGGGGGGGGGTTCAGTGGGGTTTGTAGGGCAGGGGGTAGGGTTCAAGTGCTGTGTCTGGGGGGGTGTCCAGGGGGTGTCCAAGGGCTATCCGAGGGGATAATTTGAAGAGATAAAACCACGATCAATGAGACCTAATCTCATAGCAATAATTTTTCTAATGATTTTTGTAAAGGTACACCCAATAGAAATAGGTCTGAAATCCTTTACATCCACAAAATTTTTGATCTTTGGGATCAGAAAAATAAAATTGGAGTTGATTCCTTAGGGAATTGAGGCATGGTTAAAGAACTCACTCATAGTATCAAAGAGCTCATCATGAACTATGTCCTAGTAGAACATAAATAATTAATTTGTGAACCCATCAGGACAAGCCACAATCTCAATATTTAGAGAAAAAGGGAACTCTTAACCTCCTTCTCATCAAGGGATGAAACAAGGGAGATTGTTGGATTAGTGTTGCCTGATCCGGTTGGGCCGAATGATTGTGACCCGAAATTGGTCAACCTATTCCATGAAAGGGAACTCTTAACCTCTAATTTAATGTTGCACTTTTTAATTCCAGGTGACAACCACTAGAGTATTGGATACATATAGGAAAGGCTTCATAAGATTGAAAAAGTATATAATAATATTACCTCATCTCTTTATACCACTAAAGGAATCTTCTCCTCCATGAATAGCTTGAGTAGAATTATCATCACTTTCAACTGGTCAACCTATTCTTTGAAAACCCATTCTACAGAATCTTCATTAATTAATCCTGATGAGATGAATTCACATCACCTATAAAAATATAGAGATACTATTTGGCTATAAACTAGATCGAATCAGCATCAACTAAACCCCAGCGAGGTGGAGCACTAGATATAGATGCAACAATAGCAGGTTCCTGATAACTCAAAATTCCAATGAAATCTAAAAGAAGCCTTTCTCTGAAATATTATAAATATACTATGGATACAAAATCAAAAGGAACTAGGGAAACAAATCTCTCAACACTAGGTAAATCAGCCTCTATAGGTTATGATTTGGTAGGTACATCTAAGGGAAAATCCTGAAGCTAACATGCTTGGTCAATCTGCTTAACTAAGGATCCCTTAGGATATGTGCAAGGGTGTGTAGGGGAATGGGGGGCTGCTATCCAGCCGGGGGGGGGGGGGGGCTGTCCAGGGGGGGCCCAATAGGGGGGCTTCTGTCTAGGGGGTCCAGTAGGGGGGTGCTATCCTGGGGGGCTGGGGCTGCTGTCTAGGGGGGTCCAGTAGGGGTGGGGGGCTACTGTCTAGGGGGTCCAGCATGGGGGAAATGTGTGTCCAAGGGATGTGTGTGTGTGTGTGGGGGGGGGGTGGCTACTGTCCAGGGGGTACGGGGGGGGGGGGGGGGGTGTCTAGCAGGTGTGGTGTAAGGGGGGTCTAGTGGGGGGGGGGGGGGCTGCTATCCAGAGGGTCTAGTAGGGGGATGGTGCTCTCCAGGGGGTCCATTAGGGGCTGGTGCTATTCATGGGGTCCAGTAGGGGGGGGGGGGTGCTATCCAGGGGGGGTCTAGCAGGGGGATGCTGTCCATGGGGGGTCCAATAGGGGGGGGGGGCTGCTGTCTTAGAGTTTCCAGAAGGAGGCTGCTGATGTCCAGGGGGTCCAGCAGGGGGCTGCTGCTATCCAGGGGGGTCCAGTAGGGGGGGGGGGGCTGCTGTCCAGGGGGGCTGCTATCCAAGGGGGTCCAGTAGGGGGTGGGGGGAACTGTCCAAGGGGGTCCAGAAGGGGGGGCATGGGTATGAAGGGGGGGGGGGTGAAAGGGATGTATGGTGTGGGGGGGGGGGTACTGTCTAGGTGAGGGGGGTGTCCGGGGGAGGGGGGGTCTATTCGGGGGAGTGGGTTGTCCAGGGTAGTATGTCTGTCCATTGGGTGTCTGTCTAGGGTGGGGGTTTCTGTTTGGGGGGAGGGGGTGGGGGTGTGTCCAGGGGGGTGACAAACAGGGGGGACTAGCAGGGGGTGGGGATCCATGGGAAAACAGGCATGGGGACTGGTAGGGGGAAGATCTAGATAGAAAACAAGGGGGAGACATGCAAGGTGGGGGGGGGGGGGTAGCAAGGGGACTAGTAGGTGGGTGGAAGTTAGGGGGACAAGTAGGGGAAGGGGGTGGAAGGCAAGCTTGCAGGCCTACTACGTTTTTCTTATTGAACTTTTATCTATAGCCACAATTTCTAACCATGGCTATAATACTTGTTTGTGTTTTCCATGGAAATTGAAGATGTACCCATGGTTTGAACCGTAACTGAAGGCCATGTATGGCTTAAAATTCTGCCACAGTTTCAAACCATGGCTATAAGGCTTTAGCTATGGTTTTAAACCATGGATATAGGGCTTTAGCTATGGTTCAAACCATGGAAATAAGGCATTAGCCATAGTTTTAAACCATGTTTATAGGGCTTGGCCTATAGCCACACCAATACCAACCGCAGTTCATTGTACCGTGGCTATAACCTATAACCATGGTTTTTAGGCTTATATGCATGGTTTCAAACCCTGTATATATCCTAAATTTTTAGTAGTGTAAAATATAATTTTGAATTAAAATGCAGTATTTGTCACTATTCAATAAAAAATGAATATTATCAAAAAATACCAAAAATTCATCCAAAATACATTTTGATGTCCTACATTGAAAGAAGACGTAAATTTAGTCAAATATAACATATAAAAGTGAAAATATATATTTAAATTTAGTTCTTTATCAAATGGTTGTAGAACTACCTTTTAAAAATATTAGAGTATTTTATGCCTAAAATTGGATTTATTCTCATTTTAAGGCACTAAAATTTATTGGAAGAAAGTAAAAATATTAAATAAACATGTGTAAACATAATATAGTTAGATATTTTTATTCCCACTAATAAAATTCCTAGGCGAATACTAACATTTAAAATAATAATATTAATAATATTTTTTTCAATATACTCAGTCTTGTGTGCAATATAGGATTTCAACTAAACCCATTTTTGTGTGCCGAGTACACTATCTATCATAGAATCCAATTTAAAGTGAAATTAATATCTAATTCATAAATATTAA
The DNA here is from genome assembly GCA_963277665.1 of Viscum album. Taxonomy (NCBI): domain Eukaryota; kingdom Viridiplantae; phylum Streptophyta; class Magnoliopsida; order Santalales; family Viscaceae; genus Viscum; species Viscum album. The sequence continues at coordinate 1,751,538,256 of OY728155.1, read as the reverse complement.
TAAATATAAAAATGTATTATTCTATAATTACCTGATATGTTACAGTTGATACTGAGGGTTTGGGGATTTTTTAATAATTTTTCATTGGAAAAGAAAATAACATACATCGTTTCCTATGTAGGGGAACATAGTATTCCAAATAATATTCCCCTAATAGTAAAAAATATATTAGGGGTTCAAATTTTATAAATATCAGGTGCATAGTTTGAAAAACCATACTCAAACTGTAAAATTACCCTCTATTTTGTATGTCATGGTTTGCTAAGGGCAGGTACACAATTTGAGAAAACTGTGCGAAAATTGTGAATTGCCCCCTTTTCTTCCAAAATTATCTAAATTTTCAATAAACATCCACAATGTTAATCCCAACCAAGATATACCAAAACAAGGTAAAAAATTCCTAAATTAAGTAGGAGAAATTTCTATAACATTCATGATCTTACTATCTCCCCTACTCATAACATATCATCCTCGAGCAATACTCCCAAGTATCTCTAAGATACTTATGTAAAAAGATTGGACCAAAAAGTATACACATACACTTATCTCTCCCATATTTCCTCCAGAACATGGCAACGTTTCTATAATAATCTAGCTATCATCTTTGTCTTTCCCCGAAACACTTTTGAACTACAATACATGACATGTATCAGATGATCTAGAAAGGAATCATCGGTCCCATTCTCAACATCATCCACATTGATCAAACCAAAATGGTTTAGCTGATACTGCCCAAAGCTGCGACACATGAAAAATGTCATGAATAACACTATACATATATGGAACATCTAATCAGTATGTGAGAAGCTAGATTCTCACCAAAATTTGAAAATCTAAAACAATAATGGGTTCTAACATCCCTTGACTTCGAATCCTATGGTTTCCCAATCCAGGAGACACCTAAAGGAACACAATATCATCCACTATAAAATCAAGGTGTCATTAATTTCTATCTTCATACAACTTTTTCCTATTATGATTCATAACCATAATTTTCTGAATATTCTAAACATGTATCCATCTAGTATGAAGGTGATCCTTTTGTCATACCAAAAAGGTCCTCATATGGTGTCATTTGAATAGTCACTTGATAAATTTTGTTATAGGAAAACTCAAGGAGTTCCAAGTAATCCTCTCATAATCCACCATAGTCAGGAACACATGCTTAGAGCATAACCTCATTTATGTGTATAGTACATTCTAACTGCCCATCTATTTGTGGGTGGAATTTCATACTCAGAAATACCTATTTACCAAGCACTTTTTGCATGACCATTCAGATTTTCAAAGCAAAACATGAGTCATTGCTGGAGACTATCCTCTATAGAACTCTTTGTAGAAAGACTATCTCCCTGACATACAAGTCTCCCAGCTAATACAAAATAGGCGTGAAATTCTCTACTTTTTTCGATCATACCACAATTTCCCAAATAAAATCATTCTTATGATGAATCCTTGGGGAAATCACCACAAAATCTCCTATAATATCATCAAACTTCCATTATAGAATGAAAAATGGTTTTTCTGAACAACTGGTCCATTGATTATTATCCTTCACATTTTAAAATGTGAAGCATCGTGTCACAAAACCTACAATTTCATTTTTTATTCCCAACCACCAAAAAAATTATTGTTGGTCATGGTAAATTTTTTTCTAACATAGATGAACCTCCCCTACATCAAGGCATCAATCTAAAAAATCATTTATTCTCTCATATATATAGGGAAAAAACACAATTTCAAACATAGATGATCTCATCTCTATCAATGGACCAATCTGCAGTTTCCTCCATACATTCAAGGCTTTAACTCAATATCATAAACTCCATATCATCATTCCATATCTCAATGATCTAGCTCAAAATCGTTGAATCTAATGAATTAGATATGATAGCTCATCTTCTTTTAACCCTCCTGAAACACAACATGCATCTCTTCTTGACTCCTAAAATTTTTGAGTCTGATTTTTCATGATCAATGAATCAGCAATATGGATTCCCTCTCTAGAAGTATTTTATAGCTCAAAATAAAATTATTTCATTTACTCAACCTATCTGTACACACAATTATTAAAATATTGATGGGAAATTATATACATTAATATATTCTAATTGGTATACATAGTAAACTTTTATCCCAATATATAATGTCACAAACACATCAAATTACAAACCATTGCATCTAACCCATGTTCATTTTTAGGGTAATCCCACTGATGTTTCCTCAATTTTTATGACCCATATTTTAAAAATCAACCCCCCCCCCCGTATCACCATTGCTTTATTTTATATCCTAGATGGCTCAAAAAACACATTTTAATCCTCCCCTGAATCTAGTAACATCAAGATTGATGTGATATTTAGACACTTATCCAAATCCTAGAAAGAATTATCATGTGATCCAGACCATTTGAACTTTATTTCATTCTTTTAAAATCCCAAAAGTGGTCACACTAAGTCGTAAATTTATTCTATGAAACCTTGATAATATAATTCTAGCCCCAGAAATATATAAATATCAGAAAAATTGTTGGTCTTCTCCACAAAAACCACTACAAGTACCTTCTCATGGATCACTGAAATTCCTTCATCTGAGATGTTGTGACCAAATAAATTTACTTAGTCAATATAGAATTGACACTTAGATATCGTTTTGTATTTTCAATACTCTCTCAGTGTACACAGGATGACGTTATGATGTTGGTTATGATCATCATGAGTCTTGGAGTACACTAAGATATCATCCATAAAAACAATAATAAAATTACCTAGGTACAGGGGGATGATTTGGTTATTCAAGACCATTAATAATTTCAACGAATTATTTATCCCAAATGACATAAAAAACTCATAAAGTCATTAAAAACTTCTGAAAGTAGTTTGTGGGATATTATAATGCCAAACTCTCAACTTGAGATTTATCGATCTCAATTTGATATTGAAAAAGAAACAACATACCATCAATTATTCAACATGATTATTGATATGTGTAATATGATACTAGCTATACATTTTCATCTGATTCAATATTTAGAAATCAAAACACAAGCACAAAACCCATTATTCTTCTATGAAAAAACAAGATAACCCCATGGCGACACACTCTAACGGATAAACCACTTAACCATAAACTAAGATAGTTTAGTCTAAAACTCTTTTATCACTATTGGGGACATTATATATAATGGAATAGAATCTTACTCAACCCCTAGCATGAGATTAGTTGTAAATTTCATCTCTCTCAAGTGGTATCCCTGAGAAGTTCTTAGAAAAAAAACCCATTGAAACCTATCCACTATGGCAGGAAACACATCATGATTTACCACCTGTAATCCTACAATATACATGAAACTTGGGTAGTGAGCTCCCTAATCTGTTGATTAAATGGCCATACAAGGATTTCTAGAATATAGCAGTCTATATGGGGAACATAGTTGTCACCCTAAGGAGACATAAAAGACACCCTCCAATGGTAACAATCTATGTTGGATCACTATTCTACTAACCAATCCATAACCCGAATCGAGTCAAATCATGAAATATAATGTTTCTAAATATACCAATATAAAAGATTATCCCAATACTCAAGATAAAACCCACTGCATAAGAAAATGTCTCCTGACTATACTCTCAATGATGTGTCAGTTTTCAGAACCCTGCTCACAAACATCACCTCCATATTAAAGCTGTTCAATATTTGAGAAGATATCAAAGAATGAGAGGATCAATTATCCATTAAATAAGTAACATGGATAGAATATATAGTAATTGAACCTTGTACTATTGATTTTCTAGCCTCCCTATCCTCAAGTGTTGGTTGAATTGTATACAACTGTCCTTCCCCGCTTCCTTGGGTTGGAATCTGAGTCCCCTATGACGCACCTCCCCACTAATATTTTATCTAATCAGTAGAAGTAACTCACTCCATTTATCGACTTCCATGTCAAATAAAAATCTAATTTACAACATGATATGAGGTAGATTACCCCCTTACAGTACTCTGGTTCTTCTTATGTCTTCTGTCATTACCCCTATCAAGGGTTCTTATAGAACCATTATTGATGTTACATACTACTGCAATCATGGAACTCTACTAATTTTTTGGGGAACTATATATGAATATGACATAGCCTATTTCACTAGTGGGATAACAATTGAGATTTTTTAAGAGACTCGTCCTCCCCCTAGTAACTGTACTTGCAATCTCACTGGTTGAAATTTATAATATGATTCTTCTTACTCTTGGAATACATACCTCATGAGCATATATTATAAAACCCATGTTTTCCATTGGAAGTATCCTTTAGGTTCCTCTAAATTATGAGAACCCAATTAAACACTTCTAATTTTTTTTCAACATATATACATTAACTAGGGAGTTAATATCAAATTTATGCACATCCTACAAATGTTCCGCTCCATTATCCTTATCTACTACCAACACTGGAACAAATCACTAAAAATCTGTAAAGAAGCTAGTGTATCCCATCACATAAATAATCACATTTATAGCCTCATAAAATCTTTTACCACCTCCAACATTAGCATCTCATGGTAAAATTTCTCCAGGAACTGATAATTGATGTCCTTCCACACTAAATTCTTTAATTTTCCATCCAGAGCCATGATGTACCACCATCTCTTCACTTTCCCATGTAACCTATAAGTAGCCAGTTTGACTCTCTTCTCAGTAGTATCCTCTAGATGGTCAAGGATCATCTCGACAAAATCAATCCATAACCCAGATTCTTTAGTTTTGGAACTAAGGTTGTTCATTACTATAAGTGGAGTATGGTTTCTATTTCTTGTCAATCCTCTAATGGATGATCAATGAGATTTCAAGGAAAGGAATCATATAGTTCAAGCCATATGAAGTATTGAAGGCAGTGTAGTTCCCAGTGTTTTCCAAATTACTGGGCCTCAAAATCAAGAGTTTGATTTTGGAAAACGAATTTTTTTCACATAAGGGTCAATGTTATGAGAAATAAAAAATAAAATCGAAAAAATAAGAGAACTTCATACCTCAGAACATGGACTGCGTACGATGTTCTCGGAATGGTTCGCAGTTGCGTACCTGGCAGCAAGAACGGTAAGTGGAGTGGAGCGTAGAACTGAAAATGGTATGCATCGAAGGTTCGTGGTGAAGGTGTGTGGTACACAAAAGGATGAAGGTTGGTGGGATTACTGTGGTTCAAAAAATAGGAGCGGTATATGATGGAGGCTAATAGTACATGGATGGAATTCAGTATACAGTGATGATTTTTCCACATTGAAAATATGGATAAATCAGATTACTAAAATTTGTGGAGTTATGTGTGTATATAAAGAGTAGTAACCCCCTTAATTAAGGTGTGGTATTAGAGATTATAATTTTGAGAAGAAATCTGGTAAATTTAAAAGAGGTTTACAGAAGAGAAGATGGTACACAGAGATAACCATCTGCATAAGGAAAAAACTCCATAGAAGGAAGTGCAGTTCATGGAAGAAGCTCTCACAGTATGAGGCAGAGCAAGACAACACCCGGAGTAGGGATGTATGTGGAGATATTAAGAAGTACGTGGAGTATGGAAGTACACAGAGCAAGGAAGCTCATAGAGGAGTTATACGATACGTAGAAACTGTAGTGGTGTGTTGATGAGGTATTTCAATAACCATACCTGGTTCACAGTATGCAAAACACCCTTAGAGGCCAGAAAATTGACCAAATCAGTTTGTGAAATTAATTTACATAACCTATACATGTATGAGAAAATAAATTAAACATGTGGGTGATTACAGGACTTCAACAGAACATCCATTTACAGTTTAGGATGCATGATTTAATGATAAACAATTAAAGTGACCTTTAAGTCGATAAACTATGTGAAGATTCTTCCAACGTAGTAAGCAAGGGGGTGTCAACTGAAGTGATCTAAGGGACACATTGTGCATTCCAAAAAACCTTGTAAAGGTAGTGTTCCTGGCACAAAGTGACTGTACTAAACTCTTGTAATTCACAAATTATAAAGAAAATTAGTGTTTGGTATGAATGACACACTATCGGCATATGCTCCTTAGACGTATCCCTTAGTAGTGAACTATGTAAAATTTTCGTGTCATTTATTTGCATGTGATTGATTTTTTCTACACTTATTCTTCAGAATATTTTAACAGGTTCCTACGAAGATGGTAACAAGAGCCATCAGTTTAAAAGTTAATTTTTGACACACTGATTCACCCCTCCCCTCTCAGGGTGTTCTAGGGTCCTTCACTTAGGCCCCCCTCTTTGGTGAAAGTCAGATGGTGCTCTAATTGGACCTCCTGTGTCAAGTTAGACATGTTCCAAACAACTTTCCATGGGTATATTTCAATAAAATACAATAAGTAAGAAAATTTCTCATGAAACTACTCTCTGAATCATTCAATCATCACTATTGGAGCCTTAGTTTCCACTAGTTTAGGCACATCTTCAGCCATAACCTCAGGCCATCCTATCAAAAAGTTTCATCAGAGATATATATCTATATAATGACAAACACACATCCTTTGTCAAATATCAAAACATTAACTCATTTAACAAGTGATATTCATACATGTGAATACCAAGACTTCCCCCTAATGTCACTAAATATTCAAAAATATAAATCTATCACTACCGTCAAACATACTTTAACTGGTATATGAATCACATAAGATAAAACACTTTCAAAATTCATGTTTATTTTTAGACAACCAAATATCCATTTTATTTAACATATATATAATAATTTAAAATTTCATATTCTATATTATGAATCATTTTATTTTTAAATACACAATAAAAAATCATTTTCATTTTAAAAACTCACCATAAACCTTCTGTTCCATGACTGCCTAAAATGGTTAATCTTATAATTAATATGAGTGGCTACACTGATTCTTGTATAAAAAAATCTCATTCCAAATAGAGTCATGAGTAAATTCATTGAAATTATTAGAAACAATAACAACCTCACTTAACATTGAATCCTTCCATGTGAAATAACATTCAATTGTATCAAAAATTACCATGAACATCAATCCCACACAAGGTACTTTTTTCTACCCCCAAACATGAGTTAGTTACTCCCATGCATGAAATCTTGACTAAGTCTCAGATAATCCTATTAGTTTTTTTATCTTTTTATAATATTTTTACAAAATAAAAGAAAATAAAACAACTATAATACCAATATGGGATGTCTAATATCAAGAACCACACACGAATTCCCTATGCTGGTTGATCATATGACCTCAGATATGCCTCCCTGTACACCAGAGGTTATTGACTAGTAGTAAGGGTCTAATATAGATATGATGGGTAGAATGTACCACCTCTATAAATGCATAAAAATCAAAGAAATAAATATTTAATACGCAGAATTATGTAAAATAATAATAAAAAATATACCATAACCAGTACAAACTAGAACCATGTGATAAAAAAAGAAAGAACAAACCTCAAACCAAAACAGTAAACATTTCATTCCATATTTGTGTCAAGTGTAAAAATAAAAAACTAAAATATGTACACCTTGAAACTCTTAAGAGAATATTAAAACCATGTATGGTTCCCTCATCCATGCTCTATGGCAACTTATCCATCTATGAAATGGATCTTTCACTTATCTTATCCGACAAACAATAAGTATATTTAGGTATTGATCATGCAGCCCAAGTAGTGTGTGAGTAAAAATTAGTATCCCACCACCAAAAAATTCTAAAAAAAATAAATTCCTTAAAAGTGTATTCATTTTAATAAATAGTAAAATTCATGTGATAATGAAACATTTCACATATTTAATTATCCATTAAATCACTAAATAAACAACTTGGGTTTATGATGACACCCTATTCATCAATACCTACATCAGACCATGTATGAGGCTGAAGAATATCACAAAGTGAATCACAATTCAATATAACATGGGATTATATTTTCCGTTTAATTTAAAATTCACATCACGACTACTTGGAACCATAGTCTAATGATAATATTTTGGGATTAAAACATCATGTTTAGCACCCCATTTGTATTTCAAGCATAAGTCCCCATATTATGACCTATCATTACCATATATGACTCTTATAAGAATCTATACATGTTCCACACACTTTATCACATATGTGCTTTGGAAGAATTAGTACGCATCCCACACTTGTTATCACACATGTGCTTTCAAAGCATCATTTTGATTCCAACACTCATTATGAAAATACCACATTTATCACATTTATCAAGGTTAATAATCATTATCATTTATATCAAACTTTCTCATCTAAGTACATTATTTCTTTTTACCAATGAAATCATGGTCCATAACATTAATCACATGGAATAATATGAACAATTCATTATTAACCAATTTATCAACATTTAATCATGTAATTCATGAACCATTTAAGGTTATGAAAAAAATTATTAAATTGAAATTATCAATCAATTCATAATATAATTAATCAACCAATTTGACAATCCCATTAATAAACCAATTTCATAAAATCATATCCCATCAAATTTTTAATAAAAAATTATAGAAATTGAAATTTACCCATGTTCAACCCATTTCATTACCACATAAAAATTTAATTTAATTAACTATATATATTAATTAAATGTCTCCACCATATTAATTTCAATGGTATAATTTAAAATATGAATATAAAAATAAATAATTATGGAATTGACATTTGGACCACCAAACTCAATATTCCTTATGAATGTTTATGTATCAAAAAATACATAATTTGATTATGAACAATCAAATTTCACAATGAATATCGAGATTTTGAACCAAAATCTATATCATGATAAAATATATTAATATATTTCCAAACATAGATATAAACCAATCACCAATGGAGGATAAAAAATGCATATTCATCCAAAAAAATAGTTGCGGGAGAGAATTCCAAATAGGAAGAGACCACATACTAGAAGAGGTGCAGATCTGTCAATAGGATCTTTGATTCATCAAGAGATGGGTTCGATGGGCCTTGTAAATGTCTCAGGAGAATCAAAATGTATAGGAATTGGTTTAGTCATGATACTAAGTTATTTTGGTTTAATAAAATGGGTTTAATAAGTTTTTTAATAATTATTCAATTGGAAATAAAACTGAGGGCATGGTTTCATGGCCAGGGGTTCACGGTTAGCTAAACTGTGTGCCCTAACCATGAATCTCATCATAAGGGTGATCATTTTCTACTAAAAGTGTGCACTATTTGACAATACATGGAAAAACCGTGCAATTCCCCACGTTTTGGGATTGAACGGTTTGCTGGGGATAAGTGCAAGGTTTGGAAAAAATTTGTGCCAACCGTACACTATTCATTTTTCATTATAAATTATCCAATTTGTCCTGAAATATATCCAAATTTATACCCAACCAAGATATAAAAAAGTGAAATTTTTGAGATAGAAAAAAAGAAAAATCTCCACAAATATCAGGATCTTACAATAACAATTGTATTTATATTATGATAGAAATTTCCAATTTCATCGCAAAAAATATTTGCACACCACATAATGTTGATGCATGCCAAAAAAATTCACAATAGATAATAAAAACATCAAAATAACTATATTAAATTACTAGTATTAGCGACATATTTTTTCCTCTCATGAATAATTTTCATTGAAGGTATTATATATATTTTTTCCATATTAATAATAAAAGTTGAATAATTATAATAATAAATAGTCTAATGACCGAAAACGAATATATATGGACACATACATACATACATACATACATACATACATACATACATACATACATACATACATACATACATACATACATACATACATACATACATACATACATACATACATACATACATACATACATACATACATACATACATACATACATACATACATACATACATACATACATACATACATACATACATACATACATACATACATACATACATACATACATACATACATACATACATACATACATACATACATACATACATACATACATACATACATACATACATACATACATACATACATACATACATACATACATACATACATACATACATACATACATACATACATACATACATACATACATACATACATACATACATACATACATACATATATACATACATACATACATACATTCAATGATTCATACATAAATATTTTTTAATTTATAATATATATATTTATAAGTAATATATTCAATATTCAAAACTGTTACATTATATCTATTATAAAAATTAATATCTGATTTATGATAAATATAATAATAATAATTATTTTATTATTTTAAAATATTTAGATTACTAATTAATATTAGAATAATTGAAATATACATACACACATACACACAAAAATACATCTACAAATGAATAAATACATATATATGTATTTTAAGACATGTATACATACATATAGTGATATATACAAAAACATTCATATATACATACATATATTAATATTTACTTCCACATATGTGGACACATATTTAGGAATTTATTTATGTGTCTAAACATATAAACAAACATACTTAGTAGCATATGTAATTTTTCACATAGATTACTGTTTTATTTTTAAATACAGATAAACATTAAATATCTATGGGAGTAAATTTCCACTAGAAGATCATAATCAAATTTAATTTAATTTAATATTTTTTTGGAAAAATGTAATTAAATATTAAACTAGTAAACTGGGAATAAAAATTAACATATAAAATTTGTTTTGGAAATTTAAACATCAATTCTAGAGTGGAGATCACAATTTATATTAAAATATTTTGATAAATTAATTACTGTAAATTTAACTAAGAATATATTCTCTTATTGATTTATTTTTAATATAATATGAAATTTCAATTTTATATTGATAAATTTCTAATGTAAATTCAATGCTAAATATTATAAAAAAATATAATTTCAATTGTCCAAATCATATCGAAAAAGTTATTTTTTAAAATTAATGAATATTTTCACTGGAAATTTATATTAACATTCATTTTTTTTCATTTCAACTATAAATTTACTATGTATCTCTAAAACTATTAAATTTCTACAAGATGTTTTTATTACAATCATGCACTATAAATTTGAATTGAAGTTTTTCAAGAGATATAATCATTTATATTATTATAACTATATGAAAACTTTCAATTAAAAATTATATTCACATGTATTCACCATGTCCATGTATCTCAACTAGAAATTTAAATTGTAAATTTTAAATTTTTGATTTTCCATTATAAATATAGTACATAAATTTGAAATATTCATTTGAAGATAAATTCTTTATTTGGAATAAAAAATGAACTTACTTAAGTAAAAACACAAGTAATCATGTAAAAAATAAATATTATGATTTGTAGGTGTTAGTTTTATGAATTTATATTGCCCATATTTTTATAAATAATTTTATAATGGTTTTTAATTGAAAATGGAATATTTTTTTAACTGAATGTTTTTCCATAAATTACATAGTTTTCTATAAAATATAATTTTACATACTATATAAATTTAATTTTATTAAAATAAAATCATTTTTAATCAATATATAAAATATATATTGGGATGATTTTTTTTTATTTTTATAAAACATTGATTTTTGATTAAAAAGGAAAATACGTCAGTTAAAAAAACATTTTTTATGAAAAAAGGTTTTTAAAATTAACATTCATTTTTTGACTTTTTTAAAGTAATATATGATAAAATCTTTAACCATAATATAAATAATTACATAAGAGTCAACATTATATTTGAATATGGTAAATTTTTATTTATATGATTTAAAAGAAAATTTTCTATAAATAATTTCTTATTTCATTTTGTGAAATTATATTACAAGTAATTTCTTCCAAATAAACAAGTTTAATCTTTAAAATGTGATTAAAAATTTTAAATCAGGAGGTAAAATTGTAGTAAGACTTCAATTTATTTTTTTCATTGTGAATGAAAACCATGTAAAAAAAGTGACAACACTTTAAAGGGTAAATCATGTTAATTAAGGTAAAATCTAAGTAATATGGAAAAATATCCAATCATAATTATTATTGTATTATGATATATTAAACATTACCAGTTTTTATTTTATATAGGTCAAATTTTTTTCAACATTCCAATGAATAAGTATTTTTTATATTTAAATATTTTGAAAAATTATTTTTTTGTCCACTCCCCTCCCTTATAAAAAAGAATCTCATATCCTCCCTTCCTCACTCTTTTTATGACTATATTTCAACAAATATCTTCCAAAAAAATATTTTAAAAATCCCTCCATATATCTTAGAGATTTTGGTCTCCCCAAAAAACCTAAATTAGAAGGATTAAGGTGTAATCCAAAGTTAGATATCCAATGGGAAGGTATATGTCCAAACCATCATATTTAAACTTAATTTATTCTTATAACTTTATAAAATAATGTTTAACAAGTATGAAATAATAATATAAGTATATTACATATACATAAATTTTATTATAATTATGGTTCCATCCTTTTTATCCTCCATTTACATCTTATGATAAATGAAAACATCACTTGTGTAAACATGTAGACTACAACATCCATGAAAAATTGTTTATTTTCATCACAAAATCATATAGATAGATAAAATTATGTAAAAATGACTATATTATGATAATGAAATAATTATGAATATTTAAAGAAACAATATTGTATAAAATTTTACCATTTCCATCCATAGGAATATTATAACATCACTCATGTGTGTGTGTGGAATACCACCCACATAATGTTATTAGATTAATTTTTCATTTTCACCTAATAAGGATGGTCATAAGGACGTAAATAAAAAAAATGAAATTCACAATATTTTTATGATTTTGATCAATAAAAAAAGTATAAAATTTATTTATTTTAAATCTATTAGAAAAATAATAATGTTATTCATGTATATATATGGACTATTGTCACCATGAAATGACATGATTCAATTTCCATGACAACCTTAAATTGTAGGTTTTAATATGATATATAATTTATTAATATGATAAATAGAACTTAATATTCTAGATATTATGGTATTGTAACACCTGAATCCATGGAAAATGTAGTAATGTGTTTTGAGTTTATAAATCAAACATCCAAAAAGCATACAACATGAAATTATCAATTTTTGTAACTAAAAAAACAAGTTAAAAAATTTATTAAAAGTATTAATAATAATTTAATTGACATTAAAAAAATAATCAAGTAGAAAACAAATATAATACTATTATTTGTGTTTTGGAGAAGATACTAAGCTAGATGGGACATAAGGTAAGTGATTTATCTTTCAAACATAGTTTCTAACATTTTAATATAATTTCCCACCATATACATATTCATTTTAAATCTTTAATACTAATTCTATTTGTTTATAAAACATATTTAAAGCTTATTATCAACTATATTGGAATATTATTACAATGGTTATAAATGATCATTTTATTTTTTTCTTTATGGTTTATTTTTTTTCTTTTTATTAAAGTGAAAAAATAATGACTTTTAAAATATATATGGACGAACAACATTTTCCCACCATAGTATTCTTTAAATATTATAAATCATCTACTACAATTTAACATAATTTTTATATTTTATCATATTCCCAATATTTTGGTAAATTTTTATTTTTAGAGACTTTAATAATAAATTATATTTATCATTATCAATATATAAATGTGGAAAGAGTTTTGTTTATGGGTTAAAATGAGTTTCTGGAGTCTTTCATGATTAAAAGGTCAGGATTAAAAAAATTAAATATAATTTACTAGTGATTTATAGATGGTGACAGATGATCGTTATATATCTCATATTGATAGAGGATCCTAATATAGTTGTTCAATGAATTTTCTAATGAATAGTATTTGAAGGATAAAGATGAGGGAGATAAAAATGTAGGTTACCTATATTGAATCAATTTTTCTTCATTTATATTGATCAAGTTGAAAAAAAAGTGCAAACTATTTATGAATATGAAACTCATAGATACCAATATTATTATTTCATGAAATCAAATTATGTTTTTTTATTTCATGAGGCAAGGAATGCCTAAAGGTGAAAGTTTTATTTTTGAATGGATGTTTTTTATAAGTTTATCCATGTATCAGTGAATTTCCTTGTTCTTATATATTATTTCTAATCATTTTTAGTGATTTTTTTAGAAGTGATTAATTTTCACTTGTGGAAATGTTTTTTTAGGTGATAAAATTTTAACTGTGAAAAAGGAAAATATCAACATGGGTATTCATGTCTATCACTAAACTAATGGGATTTAATTAATTTTATATCCCATATTAATCATTGTTTTTATCATCCCATGTATTCAATTTTTTTATAGGATATATGGATGATAATATATTTTATAAAAGTCAATATTTCCTCTATGTTAACTCGTTATAAATGAAACAAATGTTTCTTTAATGAAACATTGATGTAAACATAGATATCTATTTTTAAAAAAAAAAATGAATACTATGTGAAAGAGTTAACTTTATTATACAATACATTTAAATAATTATACCAAAATATAAATCAAAAATATCCTTGAGATTTAATAAATTTAAACCCTTATTATTAACCATGATATTGAGTATTGTTTTAGTCATGTGATGTTATAGTAAGAATTGTATAAATGTTATAGAAATCATTAGAGATTAAGAGAATATTAAAGGGAACATTATAGATAAAATAATTAATGTTAATATTATAATGAGATAGATTTTGAATATTTCCATGTTTCATAATCTCTTATATGTTTATAAAGAATGGTTTTCTTCAAAAGAAAAATGTAAGATGTTCTACGAATGAAACAATTTGATAACTAGAATTGTCAAATCATACCAGTTTGTGGTAATGTTTATAGATTTGATGCATGCTATTAATGGTGGAACCAATTAGTGAGAGAAATAAAATTCTAAATAAAGGAACATTTCAATTGAGCTGATCCAATAATCACATAAATAAATATAACATCATTTTAGATGAATATTATATACATCTCCTAAAAATTAAAACCCTAGAGAAAAAAAGTTAATTGTATTTGGAAACTTGGATATATAAAAAACTAGTACATAAATTACCAACATCATGTCCCACTATGTTCATCAGAAATAAAACATCTCTTAATCATATCATACTTAAAACCTTTATTCATATATAGAGGAAATAAAAAAATAACAAACATTGAGCTTATATGTCTATTAAGGATAAATAAAAGAGGTATTATTAATTAATCATATATATGTTTATCATGAGCATAATGTTATAATTATATGAGAATAATATTTTAAAATCACTCACAATAATTCACATATCAAAATCATGACTCATGGAATAAATCTTAGAAGCTCATAAGAATTAAATTATAAAATAATAAATGAGTATGAGTTATATGAGAAAAACATTGGCATACGTTCATGTTATAAAATATTAAGATATTTTTTGGAATAATAAAAATAATCATATAAATCTTATTTAAAGGCTACCCATTAAGACATACGTCACATGATAGGCTTGAGATGACCACCCATGTACTTGATTCAAACATGGAATAACCTCTCACGTATCCTTTTAGGGATTGAGATAACCTCCCACATACCCTTCAAGATGATTAAATTTTAATCATTACCAAATTAAATGAGCGAATATAAAAGTCCCACCAATCGTATAATCGTTACCCATTAATATGTTTACTACATGATCATGAAAACTAATATCATATCCTCATTACATAACCGATGTAAAATAAAACATGTTTCATAAATATCTCATCATCAGAATCATAAACCATCCATAGAAAGAATATGATTGTATAATTGGATTATATACCCAATAAATAATATATAACATCATTGGATATTTCCATATATGAAAATATATTTAAGCAATCATAGTGACATTTCATGAGAATAAACACTTTTAATTTTTGAATCTACTATTTAAAATCTATAAATATCAAAAATATTTGGAAAAAATATTAATTAATAGAACAATAGAAACATATATAGAAATCATAAAATTTATTAGTAGTCATAATGGTGGGAAAATTCATTTAAGAGGTATATATCAAAATAATGATTTTGTTTACACCAATAGTAAAAATTACATCATTCAAAATAAAAAAGAATATTCCAATTAAAAAATTTCATAGGAATAAAAAAATTAGTAAAAAATATTTTTTTCAATAATTTTCTAATACTAATAACATTATTGAAAGCCTCGTATTTAAAATATTGACATGGACTAAAAATACTGCCGATTGAATAAAAAAAGTTAGCTTTCCATAAGAAAATTATTTCATAATTTTGAACAATAAAATATAGGAAAATGAAGGAAAAAAAGATTAATTTATATAAATAAAAATTGGAAAATAAAATACATAATAATATTTTATGGCATATCATATAAAATCATTATCTGAAATTCAACTATAAGAAATCATAGTTAAAAATTATATTATAACATAAAATAGTTACCTCTTTGGAAAATATTTAATTATAATCCATAAGAATGAATTAAAATCAAATAAAAACCTATAAAAAATTTATATCAATATATAAATTATATAACATATCAATAGTTCATTATATACAACACATGAATGAAAAAACTGGTGAATATGGCTCAAGTTTCATGGAAGAAAAAGTGCGGTGACGAACACTTACAACATTGGAGACATTCGAATAATGATTTCTTGGATGAAATAATTTCAATAATAATAATAAATAAAATTAATTAATAAGGATCCATGACATAAAATTTCATTGTATTTTTATTTATGACTCATTAATGTAAATTGTTTCATAACATCAATCAAGTCTTAATGAAACAATACTGAGACAAAGACCCTCTAATTATGTATGGATCGATATGAAAGTATTATAAACTCATTTATAAAAAATATATTTATTATAATTATATAAAACAATCATATTAATAATTATAATACCATATACGATTCAAAAATAGAATTTTAATGTATTTTTATCAATAATTTTCTAATAACATCATCATTTTTGGTATTATCAGCTTCAATTCTCAAGTATGTTTTAATTGAGACATTGTGGTCCATGAATTTTGGTCATTGTTTCATCATCATAAAATATTATTCATGAAATCAGTATCATATATATATATGTATTATATTTATATTTATAATCTTTCATTGAATAGGGAGATATAGAAATGAATTGCACCATTCATAGAGACGTTACATTGTATATACACATGAATAGTATTTTCATATTCTAATGAAAAAATTGAATAGAAGATAAATAATAATATATCATTAAATGATCATAATTTCATTAGAAGTAAATTATACATTTTTAGTAAATATAACATTTTAAACATCTTGGTGAGGTGGTGATGGAAGATCAATCACATCACTTTGTGGGGGCAGTCATCCACACATTCACAAAAGCGATGAATCCATTTCCCATTTAATGGAAATGAGGTAAAATATGGTTGTCCAATAATCATAATAAAATATCCTTATATTTTATGATATTATATTAATTATGTTATTATGGATAAAACAAATTTATATAAATTAGAATGATAAATGTTCATTGTAAGAGTGGGGTATGATAATTATATCTTCTTTGAGAGACCTTAATTGGCTTAAATGTTAATCCTTTAGAGGTAGTTTTTAGGGGAATACTAGTGGATCTAGGATGAAGGAAAGTGAGCTAGGATTGTATTATGAAATTTATTTTGTGATTTAGAGTGATAAAAAAATTAAATAATGGATAAGTGTATGTCCAAATTTATAAGTGAAGGAAGGGAAGAATATGAATTATATAAAATAATTAATTATAATATAAATAATAGTAATTTAATGTGGTCGAAAATAGCCATAATTTAGAATTTAGGACATAAAAATGTGAGATTACCTTGAATAAAAAAAATTATCTTTTTTTATGTTGAATTTTAAAACATATCTTTTTGTTAAAACTCTTCATTAACCCTTTTTACCCATAATAGTGGCGTGGAATTTTCAGCCTTTATGGGACAAAAACGTTATTATAGTTGAAAAAGATGATAAAAAATGGTATATGTATGAAATTTAAGAAATTTTTAATTCGAAATATCTTATATAATTATTTTATTGATTTTTAATATTTTCTAATAAAATATATTTAACATAAAATATCAGTTAATTTTTTGGGACTATTCCTTTAATTTTACTTTAATGTCATGTTTATAAAAAATCATTCTGAATATAAAGTCTTTTATAATCGATTATACCTTATACTGATCCTTTAATTTATGAAATATCAAAATTCATCCAAAAAATATTTATTTTAATATTTATTTAACAATTCTACTATATTTTCCCTAAAGTTTTCATAAGCACGAAGTTAGCATTTCATAATAATTTTAGGTTATTATACCATCAATAAAAATTAATATCATAATAAATATTTAATAATATTCATAGAAATATTTTATATATATTAGAAGAGTTTTTTATCCCTATAAAAACATATTATACAAATTAAAATCAAGAGAGTGACATTTTTTATTTATCCTTTTATTAATATAATATAAATGAAATAATCAATGGAATGCAGAAAGATATTTCAATTTTTTATCTAAGAAGGATTTGGTTGAAAAATTTAACATCCCATTACCATATTGATTGGTATTCTCTATACCTTGTCATGGTTTTCCATTTAGTTGTTTGGGTATGGGTTGAGTTTTGATTATGAGGATACCTATATTGGTAAATTCTGACACATTTTCGATTTTTCAACAGTAAACAGAGTGTTTTGTAAACTGAAAAGATATTATGTGCTATGTAACTAAGTTACAAACCGTATAACTTCTTTCAGGTGCATGACATGAAGCATGATTCATAGTGTGATGGGTACATGCTGTGAATTCCCTTTTCAAAATGTGAAGTATTTTTAGGTTACTGGTTTATATGTAACGATAGGGGTTTCATCGGTTAAAAATCTCAGGCATTAAACGAAATTAATCCGGGTTACACATCATGTAATACCCCTACATTAAAGGGGCATTACAAATTCAATGTGTTTTCACCATTATATAAATTTAATCATTCATGATGTGTAACTAGATTACATGTTGTTTAACTATATTACACACTATGTAACACCCCGATAATAACATATAAAAGGAGGCAGTGTGCTTGGTTATTTTTTATTCACTACACTCCAATTCCTCTTCCTTCAACCCAAAGCCTTCCCCAAATATTCTTGAAGACTTCTAAACCTTCCAGATGCATTCCATTGGTGATCAGTCATTATTAATTTCACGAGTGATATCTCAGAGAGTGTTCTTCATTGTTCTTTATCTATATCTCTTTTTTCTCTCTTGGGTAAGTTTGGAATTTATGAATCTATTCCATGCGGTGTTGTAACATGATTTTAGGTTGTGTTTTGAGATCTTCTATGCCTTTGTTCTCGTTGATGGGTTCTGTTGCGAGTGTTGGTTTCAGGAAATGTAGGTACTTCCATCCCGATTAGAAAAATTAACTATCCTCATATTTTTTGGTCTATTCCAATTTATGATTTAAACACAGTTGATAAATTTTCTCTCAATTAAATTGATAAAACCCAAATTCTTGTGAATCATGATATTTTAAATGGGTTTGGCATGACAATTTGGAAAACCCCCAATTTCATTGAATTAGGGAGTGTTTATGGAAAATGGTTAATTGAAATTATTGAATTTTAATTATGGATTTTATGAAAATTATTTCAATTAAATTGTGGAAATGAATTTTGAAAAGAATATAATTGGTTTGGAATGTATTTTAAACTTTTCAAAATGACATAAAAATGTTTTGATGGAAACCTAGTTATTTTATCTTGTAAAAATGAATGTTTTTTTAAAACCAATTTTTTTCTAAATGGAAAGAAATTATATTTTTTAAAATGAAATAGTGGTATTTAATTTTAATATAATCAATCTTAAAATAAATTTCTCAATATGTAAGAGGGAATAGAAACCTTAGTTAGTTGGCGAGTTATTTGGACACACTCTACACTATTACAATGTTCTAAAACATACCTTTGGAGGCTCACATCCCTAATGGAAGGGTGATGAGTTTCCTCTAGCCAGTGTCAGTGGGACATGAGTATTCACATTTTGATGAGATCACATAGAGAGTGTGGATTACTATAACTGAAAAAACTATAGTACATTTTGAAAGATGACCATGTTTCTCGCTTGTTTATTTATATTTGAGATATAGTTTAAAGAACTGGAACTTCCATGTAATTTTTTTAATATATAGGAATTTTATGAGTCAGTGAAAATTGACGTCGTGTAATTCTAAGCCACATAGGGCCTGGAATGAATTTTTGAACTTTATTTTGTGCACATTGAGTAAAGGTGTGAGCATGTTTTTCTAACTTTTGAACCAGTGATCGAAATTGAAATATGAGGGAAATGTTGAACTTCCAACGCCGGTATTCGCTTAAGAAGACTTTCACCTCAATGAAAATTGGTCGAGGGTGAAAGTTAATTTTTGGGTTTTTCATGTAGGAATAAAATAAAAATAAAAGTGTGACATTTTTATTTTTATTTGTAACACCTATGTGCGTGTTGGGAGGTGGGGTCCACTGGAACTAAACCTCCATGTAGAAGTTGAGGTGTGGGGACCACCAGACCTTAACATCTCATGAGAGGACATGGTGGTGGGGACCACCTGAACCATAACCTCCCATGAGAGGTTATGGTGATGGGGACCACCCGAGACTAAACCACCCTTTAGTTGAGAGAAACTATCAACCCCCACTCATTAATGTGGAGGAGCCTCTTGAATTCCTCCACATTAGTTGTGCCAACACACATACCTTTATATTTGCCAACCCTCATGCTTTAATTATGCCACCCACCATAATTAATGATAATTTTTGAATTCTTCCAACAAAATAATAGATTTCATAATCTATTATTTTGGCACACTTTTCCTTTTAGTGGAGCCTTGGGAGGAAATCTCCACAATGAAGAACTATATATCTAAACGAAAAATGCAATCTTCCAATGAAGAATTCCAACAAAGAATGTCGACCCCAACTTTGACCTTCTTCCTCGAGACTTCCTCTAACATAGGACGTCCTCGACTAGGACGAACAAACATCTGTAACTTCCCAAAGATTTATCTTCTTCCTGGTGATTCCATCTATGTATCAACCCGAGGTAGGGGGTTTATTTGTGTGATAACACCTTCCTAGTTTTCCTTTGAGGTTTGGGAAAAAATCATTATGGAGGTTGTCAAATTTAAAGTTCATTGTTATTCTTTCTTGTTGATCCAAATGCTACCACCCTAAATAGGGAGGGTGCGGGCCAAACCCCTCCACCATTCTTCTTTGGCCTACTCTTTAAAATGGAGGAAGGCAACAAAGACGACGAAGGTGATGAAGGCAATGACGCCACCACCCATGACCACCATGACCTGCGCTACCCTGCGGTGCTTCGCCTTCCCAGTCGAACCGACCACCGCCCTCGTGGTGCCCCAACCAAACTGACCCATTCCCCCCGTGGCACCCCCACCGAACCGGGTAATTCCCTTACCAAACTGTCCTGCACCCCGGCCGAACCATCTCTCGCCTCTGCGGGGCCCCGGTCGAACTATCCCGCATACCCACAACACCCCGGCCGAACCGGCCTGTGCCCCTCGCGGAGCCCCAACTGGACCAGCCCCACGCCCTCGCTGCCCTTGAGGTATGTCAAACCTCCTAGTGGACCGGGCCGCATCACGGGCCGGGTCGACCTGAAACGGGTCGACCCATGCTAGGTCGGGCCGGGTCGGTTCGACCGGGTATGACCGTACTTGGGACCACTATGAGCCATTACGCTCTTTTGGCCATAACTTTGGTGCCAGACCTCCGTTTGATGAACCTTCAGTGGCACTGGAAATCTTGGACCGAGATGGTCCATTTTAGTATACTCCACCAGAGTTTTGGATTGAGATGAGAAATGATCAGGTTGGATCGAGAATGAATCCAACCGGGCTCCCGGGGTTAATAGGCTAAAAACTCATAGGTCGGATGTCCGTTTGATGCTCCATATATTGCGTTGAGACCCCATAACATGGCGGACCTTTGAGATACTTCTTTGTGGGACTTATTGTCAGTTGGAGTATTGACCAATAGCTCATGCAATGGATCCTCCCGAGGACGAGTGAGTGTAGTGGGGAGACCTTGTAGCTAGCTGAGACCTGACGACTGCTGACCGTTTCGACTCGGAGTGAGTCGACTTGTCTAGTGGGGAGCGCCTTGGTGTCGCGGAAGACCCACAGTGGGGGGTGACATGGTGTCACAGCAAAACCACGGTACTATACAGGAGTAGTACCTCAATAGTCTATGAGGGGGAGAATTCTTGGTGATGCAGCAGACCCAGGGTGGGGAGCGTGCTTGGTGACGTGGCAGATCCACGGTACTCGACATGATGAGTAACTCAGTAGTCTATAGTTAATGGGAAGCATTCTTGGTGTCACTGCAGGCCCACTAAACTCAATATAGGAGGAGTTCTCTAATAGCCGAGGATTCAACAATGTGACTGGGGATGTTACTTGATACTACCACCTAGAATAAAATCCTGGTTTGAGCTGAGTCAGTTTTTCTGTGTTTTCCTCATGATTGAGATGGATCACTTGATAACTTAGGTATATGTATGGGCATATACCTAAGTGAGGTTATCTGTTTAATTATTACTTTTTGGTTTATCCTTGGTGGATTTTGTGTGAACTTAAGGGTCTCGTGGTCCCTACTGATTGTCAATATACTCACCCCTACATGGTCTATGCCCGCACCTTATTGTGTTTGGTGCAGACGACGGACAACGTTGAATGAGGTTGAGGGTACTAGGAATGGATGGTACTTGGAGGTGGACTATACAGTGAGTCGGTACATAGAGGAGACATTCGGACATGGAGTACTGAGGAGGTAATATGTTCCTACCCTTCAGGTAGGAACCCCGAAAGGTGATCCAGTAGCTGTCAACCCTTATCTTTCAGTTTTATTGTGTCACTATTGTACCTGTACTTTCCAGTTGGGCTTGTATTCTAGCCAGTTTTACTTTCAGCACTCTTTTGTTATATATTTTACTTGGTGTTTCATCCAAATGTGTACTTTCTTGTGCGTGGGTTATAGGTTATAAAGGGAATGCCTTCCCAGTTTTAGGGAATTACAACTTAGGTGCTAGTCACCAGCCCCTGGCCTATGGAAGGCGGCCTTGGGGTAGTCACAGCACGAGCCCCGGGGGATGGGTCATGACATATAGATGTATTCCAATGTTGTAAAACTATTTTACATGACTTTTATGATTTAACATAAACATGTTTATGTAAATATTTTATTTAATTCATATTTTTAGATATTTCATCTGTTATAAAACCTGTGATTTAAATGTATTCTCCATCATTTTGAATATGTATAGAATGTTTTATTAAAATATACTTTTGAATTTACAAACATGTTTGTTGGGAAAATTTAGATCTTATCTTTGGATAATATATTTGTTGAATCTGTATTGGAATTTTTGGATGTATATTACTAGTATTTGGATAACACATTAATTTTTCCTTTGGGTGTTTTTAGACATTCAACTTCCAGGTTCAAGCAAAGGGAAGAGATCTCATGGAGGTGGATCTAGCTGTTGAGCTTGGGACTTGGTGATTTGTGTCCTTAGGGAGCCTGGGGATATTTTCCAGGTTTTAGTACTTGGGTTTTAGTGTTTTAGGCTTTCTATATATTTTTATATTTTGGTACATTACTACATGTGGAATATCTTTTATATGCGTACAAACTTTGTTATCTTACTTCCTCTATGTCTTGTGAAAAAATTGTTCCCACCCATACGTTATAAGATGCCAGGTTCTGTTCACTGACCCATTGGTATAAGGAATTCATTTCTAGCTATGTCAGGTTAGGATTTGTTGTTAGGTTACCAGGGTACCTAGGCTAGTTTGTGACAAAGTGGTATCAATGGGAGGTTGTTGATCTTTTTTCTTGAATTCATTATTCATTTTTGAAATCTTTTCAGGACATAGAAGGTAGTTATGATTGAGTGACTCGATAACTCTCACTACAGTGAAACAGAAGTCACTAGGGGTGGTTAAGGAAGTAAGTCTTATGGATTGGTTCTAGACCTTTCCATATTCTGATTTGGATAAAGTGGAATCCAAATATGGTTGTTCCATCAGTTGGGATAAATTTTCCTCTTTTCTCAGTTTGTGCACTACCTAATGACTTCAAGGTTGTCTCCTGATGTTGTGTAACATCATTCCTAGGATATGACATGTAAATCAGATCCAAGAGGATGCTACTAATAAACCATAGCAAGTGAATTCTCTAGTGGACCCAAATCTAGTTAAGGTCATCGTGCACACTGTCCATGTTATGGGACATACACCAAGTCTAGTCCCCATTTACACTCTATCCCTAGACCCATAGGGGGATGTTCTTCAAAATATTTCTCCAGATCTCATTCATTAGAAGACAATGATTTTAAAAGGCTTCAATGATCCTCAACACACTGTGGAATACTTGGGAAAGATATAATGTCTGTTTGAGTTCTTTGAGACAACATGCATGATCAAGGTTAAGTGTGACACCTTCGTGCTGGAAGGAACAAGTAGGAGATGGTGGGACACGATGGTGAAGAAAAGGAAACATGAGGTATTAGAGTGTAAAGACTTCAATTTTATTTTCACTGATAAATTATATTTTGAGTCAATGGTGTTGGATAAGGCTATGGAGTTTTTCAGTCTTGAGCCGGATGAAAGAACCAGGACTGAGTATTCGAATTGTTTTGCTGAGTTGGTACATTTTTCACATGAGATTGTATATAATGAAAGGATTAATTCTTGATGCTTCAAGTTAGGACTTAGATTATATATCCATTCTCAACATTTCTTGATGAATATTCCTAATTATGATGATGTGCTAGATAGGGAGATGATGGTTGAGATGGATCTGGATGGGAAGTCAGTGTTATTGGGAGTTTTTTTGTCTCTAAATGGAATTGTAGAATCCTTCAATAGAAAATAGAATCACGTTGATTCTCATATCATTTCTCGATATTAGGTTCAATCCAACCTCCTATATCACCCTGAGGATGTTATTTGGTTTTTTACTAGTGCAAAAAGCTACTAAACTCTTATAAGGTTTTCACTAAGGCACCCATGAACTGTAGCTCCTACAAATATTTCTGGAACTTATAAAGATTATACACTCACTTCTCTACTCTATATAATTGAACAAGATCATCATCTCCACCTAAAACTGTGGGGAAATCAGATTCTTCATGTTTAATTGGGTTCCAGCTACCTGAACCCCAAATAAATCTTATTCATGCAGTGGAAGAGTCTCAAGAGAAAGTAACCATGGGTCCAGTAACCATGAGAGGTACCATTACTATAAAATCATCATTGGTGATTGCTCTATTTGATAATTATGAATCTCACTCATTCATTTCATCCTATACTATTAATCTGATTAATCATCCTATGGTGAAACTATCTTGTACAATGGATAATACTACACCTCTTGGTAAAAAGTGAGTATGGGGTCTGAATTTTCCCGATTGTGTCTTCTCTCTTTCATATTTTGAGTTTTCTTTGAGTATTCTAGTTCCCAACATGAAATATCCTGACTTCATATTCAGGATGGATTGGTTCATTTCCAATAATTCATGAATTGATTGTTATCTTCGATCGGTCTACCTTATAACACCCAGTGGTGTGCCTGTTGAAATTTAATGAAGAAGACACCTAAGGTCAAGCATAGCTAGACCCTCTTATCCAAAGTTGGGGAAATTGATTTCAATGTTTTCTTTTTTATATGTAGAGGGATTCTGTGAGTGGGTATCTTCCACCACTCATTGTTGAGTTTCTAAATGTGTTTCCCTATTATTTCATGGGGGTTTCCACCGATTAGGGAGGCCAATTTTTCCATTAATTTAATTCCTAGTACTCAACCAATTTCAATTTCTTCTTACCATATGGAATGACCTAAACTGAAAGAGCTAAAGTCCTAGTTGGATGATATTAATGAAAAGGGATTTATACACCTGAGTGTGTCACCTTGGGTGGTGTCAGTTATCTTTGCTTAGAAGTCTAATGTTTCTCTTCACTTAAGTGTTGATTACATAAATATCATTCATGTTATGGTAAATAAGTAGTATCTGTTTCCCTAGACTGAAGATCAATTTGATCATCTGAAAGGTGAAAACTGGTTCTCAAAGATCATCCTTCGATATGGATACCATCGGTTAATGCTAAAGGAATATAACATTCAGAAATCTTCCTTTAAGATCAGTTATGACCATTATGAGTACATTGTTATGCCTTTTTTTATGAAAAATGCTCCTTAATTTTTCACGAATTTTATGAAAAAGATTTTCCATGAGTATCTTGATAACTTTGTGGTAGTCGTTGTGCATGAAATCCTCATTTACTCTTATTTGAGGTGGATCATGTGTAACATCTAAGAACAATTATGGGTTTGTTGAGAAATCACCATCTCTATTTAAAACATCAGAAGTATGATTTCTAGATTTAGATAGTGAAATTAATGTAACACATGGTGTTGGAAAAGGGTATATCAGTTGATCCTGAGAAGGTGAAGGCTGTTATAACTTTGGAGAAACCACTAAATGTCTTTGAAATTTGGATATTTATGGGATTAGCAAGATACTACCATAGGTTCATGAAAGGCTTCTTGATGTTGTCTTATTTGATGAATACTCTCACTCAGATGTGGGTGACGTTTTCTTGAGATGATAAATGTCATATTTATTTTGTTGAGCTGAAACATCTTTTTCCTACTGAATGGGTGTTGAATATTCTACATACCAGGAAGGGCTATGTGGTATTTTGTGATGAATTACATTCAGTCTTGGGTTGAGTTATTATGTAGGGAGACCATGTAGTTGCTTATGAATCTCATCATCTTAGGTCCAATTATAATAGTTATCCTAGCCATGATCTTGAACATGTATATCTTCTGGATGCTCTTAAGAGTTGTTGGTATTACCTTTATGGTAAAAGTTTTATCGTGTTTTTAGACCACAAAATATTGAGTTTGATCTTCCCTCAAAGATATTGGAACCTTTTACAGAGGTGTTGGGTGGAGTACCTATAGTCTTTCGACATTGAAATTAGATATACCTCGGGGAAAGGGAATGTAATTGATGATGTGTTGAGTAGGAATCGTCCAAACAATTATGTGAAATAATCTTTAGAGGAGTGGAGTTTGATGGATCACTTTACATAGTTGAATATTGGTGTTTAAGAGAAAGGGACTAAAATTTATTTATCCATATTTCAATTGACTTATTCACACCTCAAGATGATTCTTCCAGACCAAGATATTGAAGATTAATTCTATATAATTAGAGACTCTCTTTATAGTTGAGAGATAGTGTACTAGTGGCCATTCTCCAAGGAGGGTGTTCTGTCTTACCAGAACCATTATGTTTTACTATTAACAACATAGAAGACTATAATGGGATATTACCGCAATTCCCACTAGGCTATGCACCCAGGTAACACTATGATTTTCTACGAAATCAAGCGGGAATTATGGGGTCTTGGTATAAGATGGGACACTAGAGAGTTTGCTTCTTATTTCTATATGTGCCAACAGGTGAATGTCGAGAAATCAGAACCTTCTGGCTTGCTTCAACCACGTCCATTCCCTATATGGAAGTTGTATGAGATCTCTATAGACATTAAGGTTGGGCTTCCTTATACCCATAGAGTGAAGAATGTGATGTTTTTTGATTGAAATACTAGCCTAGTTGGATCACTTTATAACAATTCAAAATAGAACCAAATTTTAGGAGTTGGAAAATATCATCGTGGAAGAGATTTTTATTTTTCATATATTTCCATCTGTTATAGTGTTTGATAGGGACCATTGGTTTACTTATAATTTTTTGGAGAATCCATCAGGAGGAACTGGGTTCTAAGGTTCATTTGAGCATGGCCTACAACTCACAGTCGGATGGAAAAATAGATAAAGTAATACATATTCTTGAAGATATGCTTTTCACTTGTGTTCTCAACATTTATGGGGAATAAGATGATCACTTAGGACTGATTGAGTTATCTTATAAGAATAGTTACCAATATGTGATCCAAATTGAACATTTTGAGGCCTTGTATGGCAGAAATTGTAAATATCTGTTTTGTTGGTTGGAAATTGTTTGATGTTCCTTAGTTGGGCCATGTTTGGTAGAAGAGATGACTGAAAAGATTTATATGATTTGTTAGAGCATATTGACAGTTTAGAGCCACTATAATTCATGTGTTGATGGTTCTAGAAGACCATTGGAGTTTTCAATCAATGACCAGGTGTTCTTGAAGGTTTTACCCTAGTTGGTTCATAAATGACTTGAGAGGCAAGGAAATATTACTCCTCATTTTGTGGGACCTTTCAAGGTTGCTGAGTAGGAGGGGAAAGTTTCTTACTCTATAGCAGTACCAACACAGGTGATGTCGATACAAATCGTATTCCTTGTATCACAACTAAGAAAGTATCTTTTTCTCCATCTCACATTTTGAGTTGGACTAATCATGTGATTGAACATGATTTATCTTTAATTGAGAATATTGTATTGGTAGTTGATTGTAATACCAAGTTACTTTATGGGAGGATGACAATTTTGGTTTATGTACTATGTTAGCATGGTTCTGATAGTCATGAGATATGGGAATGTAAGGAAATGATGAGAGAGAGGTGGCATCATCCTTTTAACATGGAAACATCTTCCTAGGATTTTTTAAGACAAAAAGTTCTTATGGTGGGGAGGTTGTAACATCCCATTATCATTCAAACATGTACGTCTTAAAAATTATCATGGTTTAGCATTTCGTTGTTTGGGTAAGGGATGAGTTTTGATTGGGAGGATATCTATAATGGTAAATTTTGACACATTTTGGATTTTTTGTCTTTAAATAGGGTGTTTTTATAAAAATTAATGATATTTAATGATGTTTAACTAGGTTACACAACATGTAACTGTAGTTGGGAGAAATCCATGAAGCATGGTTCATGGTGTGATGGGTACATGCCTTTAATGACCTTTACATGATGTGAAATATTTTCAGGTTGGTTTTTAATGTGCAATGATAAGGATTTTGTCAGTTATGGTTACGAATCAAAAGCATTCCATGATTCAAAAAGGGGTTAGATGTCCTATAATACCCCCCATTTAAAGGTTTGCATAAAATTCGTCGTGTTTTCGTGGTTATGAAAATTAAATCTTCCACGACGTGTAATTGGATTACGTGCCCTGTAATTATTCAACATTAGCCTATAAAAGGAGGAATTTGGCTTATTTATTTTTCATTAAAACCACTAATATTCATCTTCCTTCATCCCAAATACTTCCCCAGTTATTTGTGGATCCTTCCAACCCTCATGGATCTTTTCCTTTAGCGATGAATGATTATTGCATTGGATGGAGATATCTGGGTAAGAGTTCTTCGTATTTCTTCATCTATCACTCTTTTCCTCTCTTTGGATAATCTTAGTATTTATTTATCTATTCCCTTTGGTGTTGGATCATGATTCTAGGTTATGTTTAGGGATATTCTACAACTTCATTCATAATGATGGTTGTCGTTGTGAGTGTTAACTTTCAGAAAGAAGTAGGTGGTATCATCCTGGTTAGCCAAATTTATTATCATTTTATTACATGGTTTATTTAAAATATTCATTTAAATTAAATTTATTATACTTGGGAACAATTAAATTCATAAAAACCCAACTCTAGTGAATTGGGATATTTGAAATGATTTTTGTATAAAAATTTGGAAAACCAAAAATTCTTTTGAATTGTGGTGTGTTTTATAGAAATTGGTAAATTTAAATTGTTGAATTTAAATTATGGATTTGATGGAAATTAATTAAAATGAACTATTTAATTTAATTAAAAAAGTTAATTTTAGAATGAATGAATTTTCTTAATGGATTTAAAAATAGTGAAAATTGAATAATAATGTCTTGATAGGAACTAAGTGGTTTTATCTTGGGAAGAGACATGTTTTTTTATTTAAACTCGTTTTTGTTATAAATGAAAAAGAAATTTTAATTTTTGAAATGGAATGATCAGACTTAATTTTATATTAAAAAGTAATAAAATAAATTTTTTATCACATAAGAGAATATGCAAGCCTGTGTAGTTGGTGAGTTATTTAGACCCAATATATGCTATTACAATGTTCTAAAACATACCTTCTGAAGGTCACATCCTGAATGGGAGGGTGAAGATTCACCTCTATCAAGTGTTAGGAGGATATTAATATACTCATATTTCCGAGATCACATAGGGATTGAAGAGTCTTATAGCTGAAAATACTATCAAACCTTTTAGTAGATGATAATGTCTCTCGATTTATTTATATTTGACTTATAAATGTTTTCCAATGTTGTAAAACTATTTTACATGCGTTCTCAAAATTTATGTAGACAATTATATTTTATGTAATACTTTTATATATTGAATATCTTGTAAAATCTTATTCTTTAAAGGTATTTTCCATCATTTTAAAAATGTATAGTATATTTTTTTAAATATTCTTTTGAATTTCCAAACCTATTTATTTTGAAAATTGAATGCATTTTTTGGGATAATATATATATGTGTAATATATTATAGAATCCTTGGTGGTATACTAATGGGATTAGGCTCACAAAATACTTTTTCCTTCGGGTTTTTGTAGACATTCTTCTTCCAGGTTCAAGAAAATAGAAGGGATCTCTTAAATTTGGATATGGCTATTTAGTTTGAGACATGGTGAGTTGGGTCCTTAGGGACCTCAGGGATATTTTTACAATTTTTAGAACATGGGTTTTATTACATTCATCTTTTTATGACTTTTTATATTCTGTATCATTACTCACAGGGTAGTTTCTTTTACGTTCATATTGACTTGTTTATCATACTTCTGCATTGTCTGGTAGAAAAATCATTCCCACATGCATATTGTATCATGCCATGTTCTAGTCGCTAACCTATGGGGATCATAAAATCTCTTCACTCTATGCCAGTTCCATCTTGGATATCAAGTTACCAAGGTACTTATGTTATTTCATGCAAAAAAATCATCAAAAAGTATAATTTCAAGTGTTATGGTTATTTTAAATTCTTACTTAATTGTTTTAACATTTTTTGCCTATTTTACCATTACTCAGGTGATAAATCCTTATTATGGATATTATTAATAATGAACTATATTATATGGGAATTAGTTACCAAATTTAAAAATCATCTTTCAAAATAGAGATCCTATTTTTCAAAAGAATATACATAAAATTGGAATAAATAAATAGTAACATAAATTTTTATAATATAATGAAAAAAAAGTTTTCAGAAAAAATTCATTTTAATGTGGAAAATTGATGAAATACTATAAAACAAGTATAATATTCATTACTATGCAATTAATTAAATTATTAACAATTAAATTATAAATTTTTTTAAATTAATTTCAAATTAAATCTAAATTAGAACATTAAAATTAGTATATTTAATGAAAATTTATGATGATTTTAAATAAATCGATATTAATTACTATTACATTAAAAAAAAACCATTCCAAAAAAAAAATACAAAAATTCACCCTAAGATAATATAGACAAGATAATTTCGAAAATTAATTTAATCACCTCAAATAAAATTCAAAAAATTTGTATAATTGAATAATAATTTACTAAAAAATGATGTAAAAATAATTTTTCAGAAAACATATTCTTGAATCATAAAATGAATTTACTAAAAATTATGTAATTATGTTTCAATTAACCAATGAATTTAAATTTCACACAACAATCATACATGTTTTTTATAATTTTTTATTTTTATTGATAATAAGATTTAATTTCATGGTTATAAAACTTATATTTAAGTAATATTTTTATTGTATATCATTGCTCGATAAAAGCATGATGTTGTGTGTTATGAAAACTTTTGATCATAGTATTTTTTTAGACAAAATTTTCTGATATTTTCATTATCCCACATAAATTAGATTAAATATTCATAATTTTTATCTTGGTGAGGAGGATATCAATTTTTTAAAATTATAATTTTCAAAATATAAATCGTTCAAAGAATTAATAAAACATCTTTTGAAAAGTGGAAGTGGGAACATAATCCTTGACTAAAATACAACAAAAATGAGATCCTAGATAAAAAGAAATTGAGTGGGAAGTGAAAATATATAAATTTAGGATTATATACTTTCAAAATTGTAATATAGAGTTACAGAAAACATGATCATTTATAATTTCATTACAAAAATACCATATGTCTATGAGGGGTGAAAAGAACCATTAATTCTTCAGATTTGTTTTTTAATTTTTAAGAACCTTATTCCTAGTTTTGGGGAATTCCTTAATATTTGAATCATGAAAAGATAAATTCTTGACTTCATTAAGACTATATTATTAATATCACCCTTTGGTTGTGTGTTTAAAATTTTTTCGCTTCATTTAATCCCATTTTACAATGATGAATGGACAATATGAAAGATTCATTCCTAATGAACTAAAATGAACTTCTAAAAGATCAAAAGAGATATAAAATGATGAAAATTTATTCCTCATGTATCTATTGAGTTACTGAAACCAAAAAAATTATTACATGTTAAGATCACTAAACTATGTAATCTATCATTTGAAATATTATTCTAAAAAATTTCAATAATAATACCCTTGGATATACATAATTTTGTCCAAAAAATAGCTAAATTCCTAAACACTTCAAGGAACCCATAAATAGTATTTAAAACCCAATAATTCAAAAAATAATTTCAGAAATTTCCATAATAATCATAACAGTATGATCTAAACAATATAAAGTATCTCTTAATGTCACAAATCATACATGTGGACGTAAAGATCCTATATTATTTTAAAACATAATAGTAACTTAAATCACTATAAAACATCATTTAAAATATATATGAATCTATAAATTAACTCAAACAATATTCTTAAAGTAAAATAATTTAATATAGAATATATTTTATAAATCCGTAAATGAAATAAACTTTATAAAATATAACAAAAATAATGTTTCCATCAATTTACTAATTATGTTCGTGGTCACTAATACTATCCAATTTACATTATCAATATAAATAATCTCTTAACCCAATTAAAGATTATTATTTTGACATTAATAATATATTTAATGTTATTTATACCTCAATCATGTGTTTACCAAAATATCACCTTTCCAGTAAATCAATTTTTATAGTTGCGGTACAATTCAGCATACGGTTCCAAATCATGAATGTAAAAATATTTCAAAAAACTATACTTTGATGGTTCATAATCCCCATTAGTAGATAGTATAATATCATTTAAAAATAACATAATTCTCTAAAAACATTTAGAAAAAACATTAATCATTCATCTTTCTTTATAAAAATTTTACATTGATTTTTCTTGTCCATCCTTAATTAATCCATCATTAAATATGGAATATAAATCATTTCCTATGATTCTTAAATGTCAATTTAATATTATTTCTCATGTTTTTCATATTAAATATTATTATAATAATTCAAAACTTCCATATTTCTTTTGTTGTCTCTCCATCATCAATAGTAAAACAATTTCACATAAAACATTTTTTATTATCAACTAGAGAATTCCAAAAAAAATTAACTTGAATATATCCCATACATTCAACATTTAAAACATTAAAATAACAATGATACCATATGAGAACCATTATTCCCATCCATTGAGTTAACCAAAATTTTAGTTTCTCCTCACTAATTTTCTTCTTTATACCATTATTTTGTATATGAAAACATTACCCTATTACTATGAGAAACTCACAGGAGTAGTTATTTACATAGATCAGATATAAAATAACATTAATATTCTTTAATTTATGGTCTTTATCACAAGAACATTAATAAAAATCTATTTTTATCTTATTTTTCATGATTGGAAACTCACTTAGGTTCAGGTTTCTAGTCATAAACCATTATATCTTGTTAGTATTAACCCCATTATGTTTAACTAAACCTTCTATCTCATTTGGTTTCTCACTCATAAATCTATAGTAGTATACTTTTAGGTCACTTTTAACTTAGTTCCCCCTAATCCAACCATTTACTAGAATTGAAAAAATATATAATAAATAATATTAATATTATAAATCATATAATTTGAAAAAAAAATTTCATATGATGTCTAAATCATCGCACCTTATTTTTAGTATATTTCATCAAATGTTTAAACCAATTAATACATGGTCATTATCTATTCAATTATATCATTATAGTTCTAAAATTAAATGTAAAAATACCCAAGAATATCCCCTTAGAGTTTCTATCTTTGTATGAAATCTTAGGCCAAATCATTATATAGTGGTTATGATTGAGTTAATACCTAATACAAGTCATTAATTGTTGTTATCCATAGTTTTATATTTTCTAATTTCACATCCACTTTCCTATATTTAGTAAGGTGTACATTTTATTAGATATGCACACTCTGTTATTAACCATAACAGAGGATGTTTTGTGATACATAATCTTATCCTATGGGTTCAAACTAAATATTTCTCATGATAGATTCTAATAGTAAATAACCCTACTCTGATACCAACAATGGATACCAAAATATTAAATATAAAAATAGTACATAATTTTATATGAATATTATATATATACCATAAAAAACAACCCAAAACTATAAAGGAATAGTCTCTTTGGAAATATAGATACATAGAAAACCAGTACATAAAAGATGTGAATCATCTTCCAATATGATATTGAAAACTATCGAATTTTATATAAATATCATACATAAAAAAATTTATCTCTATAGGATAATTGACTTTTTAAATGACTTGAGTTTAGGGACCCTATGAATCAAGTCATACCTAAGGTAAGGGATCTTCATATAATTTTATTGAGACTTGATTGATGTTATTAATATATTTATGTTTAAAAAATATATATACTTATATTTTAAATATATTATGAACTTATTACATTCCAACACCCTTTTATGATTTGTTCACCATTAACATCAGCATTTCAATTGTTAACTACTTTTTTTATCATGCGTGTCTTGTTTTGAAAGTTATGTTTCCTTTATCATAGTCATGATAATATATAATATTATTCCTCATATAAATATCATATTTTTTTTAATTTCACTGATATTTATAATTATCCATAAAATATGGAGATATAAAAATGAATTACATCATTTTTAGAGATGGAATTTTTTACATATGTATGAACATTGTTTTTATTTTTTAATAAAAATAAATAAACGATCATAACAAATATTTTATTACTAAATAATAATAATTACATCATAAATATCATATATATATTTATTAAATTCATCATTATAAACAACCATGTGATGTGGTGATTGAAATTGAATCTCATCCATTCTTGGAGTTGGTAGTCCATATGTCCGCATGACTGATACTTTCCTTTTCTATTTATTGGAAATGAGGTGAAAAATTTTGTCTTATATTTATAATAAAGTTTCATTATACTAATGATACTATATAAAATATTTTAGGATGAATATAATATATATTGAGTAATTATTAGATGAAAAAAATTTTATAGAGGTGGGTAAAAAGATTAACAATTCTTTTAGAGACCTCCTTTTTCTTAATTAGTAAACATTTAGGGGATGTTTTCAGGAATAAAAGGGGAACTAAGAAGAGGGTATGTAATATTGGAATATATAATGGAAGGTATTAGATGATCAATTGAGCTAAATATTTTTGAAAAAGGAAAAGAGTTTTCACCCTTTTTCATGTGAGGGAAATGACACACATGAAATTACACAATATTTTGGTTTGACCCCCTCATTATCCCTTTTTACCCTAACCACGTTAACAAATTTTTTATCCTTCGAGGTTCAAAAATTAACATAAAATGTGAAAAGTGGATAAAAATGGTCAAATGATTTAATTTCTGACCATTGAACATTCCACATACCATCCTTAATTTTTTTATTCATTAAATTATTTAATAAAATATTATTTTACATAAAATGTCAGTAAAGTCATTTTTGGCAGTATTTTTTTAATTTGACATTAAATTAGTCTAGATAAAATAGGATGTAGAATAATAAATATTCATCCATAAATTATATTTTTTTATAAACACAAAATTTTTATAACACCATAATCCATATAAAATTTTCCTTTTAATGTTCTCAAAATCATTTACAATATTTTCCCAACTATTTCACAAGAACTGAGTTAGTTTTTTCTAATTATTTAATCTAATTATACCCCAATAAAAAATATAAATAACTTTGAATATAAAAAATTACTTATTTATGTTCAAATCAACCCTTTATATTCAACCATGAATTATATTTATCTATATGATAACATAAAATAGAAATTAAAATCAAGAAAGTGACATTTTGTATTGATACATTTATTAAATTAATTGAAATTTTACAAATCAAATGACAATGGGAAAAATTATATATTTTGGTATATAAGATGTTTTTTAGAAAAATCGTATATAAATGGATAATTTAATGCTTTATAGAGATTTTAATGTTTAACGCTATAGTTTTAACCCCTTTTACCCTTTTTAACCTTAAAAGGTGTCAAATCCTTACCATGGATAAACTTTAACATGATTTTTTTTTCCTATTAACAAATTGATCTCCAAATTTAGAATATATAAAATATTTTCATAAGAAAATTTATAGAATTTTGACAAATGTAGATAAATATAACTTTTCAAAAGGAAATGAAAAATATTTTTTTCCTAAATACGTTCTGAATAAAAAAATGAACCTAAAAAAATAATGTATAATGCAGATTTGTATTTAATTAATTTGATAATGTATAATTAAATTATAATTAGGTTACTTTAACATAAAATTCAAAACATAATCTGATATTTCAATTAATAAATTTAATAAAAATAAAATTTCATTAATCAAAAATCGTTATTTTTTTATTCACATCAAACAATATTTCATTAAAAACCCATAAAACAATAATAAGATACTATTTAAAAATAGATTTAAAAATTTTTATTCCCTTACTCAAATAATATTTTGATAAATTTTATAATTAATAATAATTTTTGTATAAAAAATATAGGAAAAACTTTTTAGGAATTTTTTGAAGCATAAAATTACATTATTGGTAATTGAGTACTTTTGTTGCATATTAATTATTAAATTTTAATGATATAACATGTTTCCACAAATGTTTTATAATGTGGTTTTCCTTATTCATACCAAAAATTGTACAACTAGTTTATAATGATCAAATTTTTGGAACATTTTTACATTATATCCCAATTCTATAAAATCCTAGTGTTGCATGTTTATAATGTTATAGAATGTAGTATTTTTAAAACAAAAAAATTCGGAATGTTACATGAATTGAGTTTAATTTTATGAAATATTACCATATGAAATTTTATGTATTGTTAAATTGTTTTCAAATAAGAATGATGGATAACTTCACCTGAGAATATATTTCATGTTTTGGGATATCCAACCATCAAAAGGTAACTCTTGATATTTGTTATTTTAAAGGTGGATCTAATCAATGGTGTTATAATGATTAAATATAGTAATTAAAATGAAAATATTTATTCCATGGAGTGGATATTAATTAATGATATATTTAGTGAGAATTATTTTCATATTGATCATTCGGTTTTAATAGAATCAAAATTTCTATAGTTGAAGATAAAGGAAAAATATTCAGTGGTCATTTATGAGGAAAATTTTACCACATAGGCCAGGTAAGTTCCAAACATTATTCTGGGATTTGAGCGTAAAATTTATGGATTATAAATAATTATAATACTATTTTCAGGAATATATTTTTCTTCTCATCAATTTAAATATTATGAAGATGTTTTTCATTGTACTGATAAATTTGTAATAGATTGTTCCAAATCTGACATACATCGTGATAGAAAAGGTAAGATGTGGTTAATGTGAGTAGAAATAGTTAATAATTAAACGAATTATTATGGATTTAATCCCCCAAAAAGTAAAAAATGTAGAAAAATACATTGTACAAAATATTTTGTTGGACCTGAAAAGTGCTACTAATGTGTCATATTTGGTTATTTAGGTCATTACTACTTGGAAAGGAGGTCTAATATAGTAAATAAAGGGAAAATATATAGTCATATTGAAGAGAGATGTTTAATTTTTAACACATTTGGTAATTGAACTAATAAATGTCCAAATATAGTTACTCAAATTGGGATTCATCTGGAAAAAATGTTGAAAGTTGAAACATAGTTTTTTATAATAATATGGAAGACACTAGAATATAAAATAAATGATTTCTTCTATATTACACATTTATTTAGATTTATTCAATGTATTATTTAATTCATGATCCATACATTCCTTTATTTTTGGGAAAATTAAAAGTAAAATTGAAATATGATCTCAATAAATAAATTGATTTTTTTAGAAAAAACTCTTGGGGTAGCATAAAGGAAACAAGGATTTATAGAAATATTATTGTTATAATTTATGGAAATGTTTTTATTATAAACCATTTTTATTCCCATTATAGAGTTTAATTTAAATTATTTTTGTGAAAGTTTTTTTTAGTTTATCTTGCAATGATACAATACAGTGCCAATGAATTGATGTTTAATTTTAAAAGAAAGTTTTCATTCATACATAAGTTTGAGTTCATGCATAAAATTACATATATATAATATGTGAAACAAAA
Source organism: Viscum album (assembly GCA_963277665.1). Lineage (NCBI taxonomy): Eukaryota > Viridiplantae > Streptophyta > Magnoliopsida > Santalales > Viscaceae > Viscum > Viscum album. The sequence continues at coordinate 1,751,499,535 of OY728155.1, read as the reverse complement.
TAATTATGAGAGTGAAATATATATTATACCTATTTTTGAAAAGAAATAAACTATTCAAATTAGTGATTCCACATTAGTGAATTATAATATATATGTATTTACAATGATTTTACGTTTGTTTTCATGATTGAGAGGTTGAGTTTATCTTGAATTAATGTATGATACTAAGACAGTTTCAAAAACTTATTATCAAATGTGTTTATTTTTTTTAAAATCTAAAAAAAAGTTACATGGGATTCATAATAATGAATTAATCAATAACAGAACTTCTTTTTAGGGCACTACTTTTTTATTCATTCAAAAAGAATGATGTGTCCTTGAGACATTTCATTGATTAAAGTGTTATGGAAAAGTATCATTTATTCATATCGATAATATATTTGATCATATCTAGGGTATATGATATATAATTGATATTTATCACAGGCCTATGTATCACTAACTAAAGGTGATATATGTGGAAATTATAAGTATGAAATTTATAATAACCTATTGTGATTATGAGTTTTTGGTTATGAAATTTTGGTTTACAATTACTCTAATTGTATTTATGGATCCAATAAATACATTTCTCTGCTATTATTTGGATAAAATTTTGGTTGTACTTACCAGTAATATATTGGAATATACTAAAAAAATAAGCTCATTATAAAAATTTATGTATTTATATACACTATTCAAAATAAAAAATGATATAATGGGAAATCATTAAATGTGAATGATGGTAATAATAGATTTCATTCCTATAACATATTTTCTATAAATAATTATTAATTATTGATACTTCTAAAACAAATTAGGTTCAAGAGTGTCTAGGAACTAGAAATTTTATAGTGTTCATATATTTTCTAGATATTATAGGTGACTATTGGTGGTTTAAAAAAACATGTTTAACTTTCCCAAAAAGTAAGTTAACTAGAAAAGAATTTAAATTCATCTGGATAAAATAATGTTTTGAATGTTTTGATGAATTTAAAATAGGATTGGTTAAGTCACCAATATTGGAATTAACATATACAACTAGAAATTCATTATCTATATTGATGCTTCATTAATGGTAAATTGTTGTTTCTTGATGTAAGATGATGAGATAATTTAAAATTAATCATTAAAATTAAAAATAAAAGAACAAAATTACCCAGAAGATGATCTTGAATTAGTTTTAGTCATTTTATCATTATAATCCTAGATATATGTATTATATGGTTTCAAATTTGAAGCATATAATGACCATAAAATTTAAAAGTATATATTAAATAAATACGAGTTGATCCTTAGGTATAAAAGATGGTAGGAACTGATAAAGTATTATGATCAAACAATTCCCTATCATAAATGGAACGAAAACAAGGTAGATGATGAATTAGGAGAAAATGATAATGCACAATTTGATATGTCACATTTGGAATGTGATCCTTTATTTAATGATTGAATGATGGAATTCCTAAAAATTGTGTAAGTTGGAACTCCCCTTATTTTGGTTCAAGTGTCAATGCAGTAAATCCTATCTGACAGAATTAATCATCCTCAAATGGATGATAGAGGTTTGCGAGAAAGAGTATACATGTTGAATAAGTGTACGTTTCCAAAATTTAATTTTGATAATGAATGTGTTATAACATTAGGAAACCGATTTGGTGTGAAAAGTGATCCCCATTAGAAGAAGGAACTCTTATGTGAAGCTCATATAACTCTATTTTCTATTCACTTGAATATTACTAAATTTTATGGAGATTTTCATAAATATTATTTATTTCAATGAATATTGAAGTATATTATTGATTTTACCAATAAATATTTGTATTTTAAATTGGTTAAAAATAATAGACAACTTTCAAATGGGTTTATTTAGTCATTTTAACTGCCTAAATAGAATTGGGATAATATATACATTGATTTTGTGGGAGGATTATCAAATACATCTTTAGGTAATAATGTTATTTGGGTTATTGTTAACTATTTGGCTAAATCTGTGATTTTTATTCTAATTAGAGATATTATTTAATTGGATTAGCTTTTTATAAATAATATTAAATAGATATTCAGATTAAATATATCCCCTCTCTCAATTATATCTCACTAAGATAATAGATATACATAAAATTTTGGGAACTTACTTAAGAGGTCAATGGTGTAACGACCCAAACTTTTATTAATGAAAATTTTTATTGGTCTAATTAATTGTATTATTATGAAAAATGGTTATATAAAATATTCAATTGCTTGGTTTTATATTTTTTTGGATTTAAAAATACCATTATGAATTGATACCCTTGCTAATATATCCCTTGAATAGTGATCAAAAGATTAGTATAAATATAGGGCTGAAACAAATCCAATGTACTCAGACAAAGGAAGTGATAACCTCATCCAGTATATATGCCCCATATGAATCCATTTTGTCGAAACTCGCAAAGTAGGTGGTGTCATTAGGCTTTTCTCTTGACCAACCCTAAGACGAGATTAAATACATTAAGCTAGAGTAGAACCGCCTATGGGAGAAGTGGAAGTTGATTGAGATTACCACCCGAGCAATGTTATCCAAGCCACCCAAGAGCCTGTCACCATCTCACACCTTAAACTTCCATATTATGCGAGTGTTATAAGGGGTTATGTAATGAGACCATAGTACTATGATTATGTACACTATTTTTTGTATTTGGAATAGAAATTTATTTTTTTATTTTCACTTTGTAAATAGTTTTTAAAGCGCAAATAGTATTTTCAGTTAATATTCAACAAAGAAATATATTTTTTAAGAATTAATGGATTTATTTAAATAAAATATATTTTAATAAATTATTATTATTATTATTATATTAATTTTTAGGAAATATAAATGATCGTATAATTTTATGAATGCAATTGTAATTTTTATTAAGGTTTGAAAGTTTTTTTGTCAAAGCCCATGCTTTTTCGATAAATTTCAGTTTTTATTTTAAAAGTGAAAATTCACATATATATAATATTATCTAGAGAAAATGAATATTATATTCGGAATAAATATGTCAAAATTATCCAATGGTGAATTTTTCATAATTTTCTAAGACTATCAAATTTTTGGGTAAAAATTAAATGCAATTTAATTAAATAATGTGTTTTTTGACATCGTAATGACCAAATAGTGATGTAATACAATACTATAAACACTATGTTAGTCCATTATATGTTTTAACATTTAAATAATGTAATTTTAGTATTATTTTATTTATTTTTTAAAGCTTTAGTGGACCATCAAAGATTTATAAAACATTTTTCTTTTTAAATTGATTTCCTTGAGAGTGTGACTCACCTCCACATAAGAAACATTATTATTTTAAGAAGTTAGGCCATATTCCATATAAAATATTGTTTTCCACTCCCCTTTGGAATATACAATGGGATAAAACCATGGTCTAGTTTTTGGTTTCGATTAGTTTAATGTGTGGTGTCCCAATCCTAAATAATAAAGAATTCCCACACCTTTCCAATATAAACCCTCCCAAGATCTCTTTTCCTCTTCAATAAAAGCCTTTTGAGTTATTCAAACATATTCAATCCTATATCTAGAATCCTCTCAAGGTTCCCCAAGCTCCGAAAATCCTCCCTCAAGCCCCTCCCAAGCCTTTGGGATCACACTTCCGATTAAAGGACTTTTTCCTTTCCCATTTTTTCCAAAATTCATTATGTTGTTATGACCTTTTATTTTCATATAAAAATTTTGGGGTATTATTTTCGCCTCGCACATACATCCCTATTTCTTTTTTAATTATGATATACCCATTTATATCTCATTAATTCCTCCTAATTTACACCTGTTACCATGCCAAAATTTCATTGGGAATTTCTATCTCCTCATTTACATTCAAGCAATTATTTTGTATTATGAATCTAAAATTCCATTAAATATGTTGGGAAATGTATCTATATGACCTCTTAATTTCCATTTAATTTAAATATTATGAGACACCCCTTTTTCTCTCATCATCCATTTTTATGAATTCTTATGTCACACCATTATGCTGCTGAAATTGCACTGCAATTTTCCAAAGCCAATGTCATTGTTTTGTGAATACCATGCCCATTTCACTCTCAAGGGTATTAAACATTATGTAAATTTATTTATTTATTATTTAGTTTCATTTATTAATTCCACATACCTTTATCTTAGAATAAATTATGATTTTTAATGATTCCATGTTGTATGATCCATGTGGCACACTTATGCATGACATGAAATGTTTAAGAAGGGTGCCCCCTGATAGCGCTCCAATGAATTGGGTAAAGAATAGAATCATAATAAATCAAGTGAAATGAGGATTTACTCATTATAATTTAAGTGAAATGAGGGTTTAATCATGCTTCATGTGGAATGTGACTTATCTCATGCTAATTCCATGTTAAGTGTTGTTGCCACATTTCCATGTTATTATAATTCTTCTATGCAATTCCTTTTATGATAATGTTTTTCTTTCAATCCATTTACATGAAAATTTCCTAAAATTTAATGTAATATTCATGTTATACCTTCTTTACACCCTTATTGGGATTTATAGCTCACCCTTTTCTTATGAATGTCCTCAGGTTATCCCATGCAATGCTAAGTAAGAGGGAATGCATTGGTATGTAAATGAATTTTTCAATTAGATGTTGTGTTATATGTTTTAAGTTCTTATATATTTCTCATAATCCCCAAAACACTATACCTATCGATATTTTATGTTGTATGAATTAATGGTTTTATGTAATAAATATTGTTTAAGTATGTAATAAAAAGAAGGGTTGTTATAATTGGTATCAAAGAATAGGTTCTGTTATTTTTGGGATTAGGATTTGAAAAACATAGTGAATCCCTAGAGACAAGAATAACTATAATAATAAACAACCCTAAATTTTGGTGAGTATTGAGTAAGTAGTTTATCAAGAAAATATATCCCAGTATGGATACGATCAGGTAGAGGCAGATCTAGCACATATGTAGGTAGGAGTGAAAACTCCGTCAAGGAGTTTCGGGCTTGACCCTAGGTATCTTGGTACATGAAAACGAGCCTTGTTTTACTCTTGGTTACGACAATCACATGGGATATTCTTTGGTAAATTCACAAGATTAGTATGAACCATTATTAAGGGAATTAAAAAAAATTCCCCTAAGAATATATGTTATAAAGTTGATCATGGATAACATAGATTGAAGCATATAGATTCATAAGTTTAGGAAATAAAAGTTATTTATAAGTCATCTGTTTTTTGTCTATGGATTACCCTTTATGTGTTACCCCTAACATTCCTTTTATTCCTGAAAATGGTCGGTAATAGGAGGAATCGGGCTAACAACCGGCGTGAAGATCAATGTGATGAATGTTCTAATATGATGCCCAACCCAATGAGAGTGTTAATTGAGAACTTTATCATGATACTCTAATAGTTAAATAAAGATTTGAATAGAAGCATTGGTCAAGAGGAACGTTCAACCACCCATAAGAAAGAACAAGTTGATATCGAGATCTTCATAAGACAAAAGCCTCCTACATTTAATAGAACATCTGATCCCTCAATCGCCGAACTATGGATTAACTCTATTGAAAAGATCTTCTACATCCTTCAATGTTCTGAAGAATAGAAGGTTCTTCTAGATACTTATCATATGGTGGGTGAAGCCGATAAATGGTGGACATTGATAAAAAATGCGATGCCTAAGGAGGAGATCAAGGCATTGGAGTTGATGGATTTTTGAAAAATGTTTTTCGATAAATATTTTACTCACACCATTCAAATAAAGATGGAAATGGAATTTCATTATATAAAAAAAGATAATGAATCCATCAGAGTATATGAGGAAAACATAACAAGTATTGAACTATATTCATCCATCATTGTTGTTACCCCTGAATCCAAGGTTGAACACTTCATTGATAAGATAAAACCTAACCTACAGAAATCCCTTGTGATCCGTGACTTCAATTACTATGAGGAAATTGTCTGATGGTCCCTCAAAGTCAAAATCAAGATCATATAATTTCATGGGTATCATGGGGATAAGAAGAACAAGGTGTACTTCAATTCTGAAATTTTGATGGATAAATCCAACGGGTATACAAAAATTCAGCACCCCAATATCCAAAGGTGCGGAAAGAAGTACCTCGAAAATTGCCAGAAGGGGACAAGGAAATGAATTAGTTGTGGAATAGAAGGGCACCTAGTCATTAACTGCCGACTAGAGAAACTTGTGGCTGCTACAAAGGAGAGTAATGCACCATTCTACTCTCAATGCATTGTTTATTGCTTTAACTGCAAAGAACCAGGGCACCATGACAATCAATGCCCTAAGCCAAGGATTTTCGGAGGCAACCAACAACCTCCAAGGCAACAAGGGTGAGATTTTGGTATAACTACTGCTAAAGTGAACCCTGAAAATGAAGTGGTGACAGGTACGCTAAAAATTCATTTCAGAATATAAAACATACTTTTTAATTCTGGTTCTAGACATTATTTTATATCCCGAAAGATTAGTAGAATAGTCCCAACGTCACCACAAATGATGGAAATAAAGATGTCGGTGAGTACGTCAAATGGGGAAATCATTGCACGAAATGAATATAACTACTCCCATGTCATAATCAGTTGATTGAACTCCCCTAATAACCTCATCATACTCCCTCTGGTAGAATTTGATTCAATTCTCTACATGGATTGTATTTCCTCATATAGATCCATTATAAATTTCTATGATAGGAAAATCACTCTCCATATGGAGAATCGACCCCCGATTCTATACAAGTGCAAGGAAGAAGATGAATCTTCTTTAGAACCATCATATCAAGAGTAGATATTAGTGCCCAATGAAAATGCGTATCTAGATCAGATGATTGAGTCTGAGGAGGCAACCATCCTTGCAGACATGCCTATTGTGAGGGAACTCGCTAAAGTGTTTCTTAAGGAGATGACTCGTCTTCCTCCTAGAAGAGATATTTAATTATCAATTGACCTTATACCTAGGGCGTTTCCAATATCCAAGACTCCGTTTATAAATTATATTGTAGAGATTGAGGTGTAGAAGAAACAACTATAGGATAATTTGGATAAAGGGTTTATATGCCCATGTGCTTCACCATGGGGTGCACTAGTCCTCTTCGTCAAGAAGAAGGATGGGTGAATGCGCCTTGGAATTGATTATCGTGAGCACAAAAAAATCACAATAAATAACAAGTATCCTCTTCCACAAATTGATGACTTGTTCAATCATATTCGTAGAGCACGTTACTTCTTCATGTTAGATTTACAGTCGGGATATTATCCAGTATGGATGAAGAAGGAAGATATCCCCAGGACTGCTTTTCATACAAGATACTGGCACTATGAATTCATAGTAATGCCATTAAGACTCACTAATGCTCTAGAAATATTCATGGTCTTGATGAATAGAGTTTTGAGATATTACCTTGAAAAATTGTTGGTAGTCTTTATAGTTGATATTCTAATATACTCCAAAACCATGAAGGATCATGAAGAGAATCTAAGAACTGTACTGGAGACCTTATGAAAGTAGAAGTTCTATGAAAAGTACAGTAAGTAGGAGTTCTAGATGAGGAGGTATCATTCTTGGGTCATATCATCACAATCAATGGGATATCTATGGATACCTTCAAGATAACTGCAATTGAGGACGGCTGAGGCCAACATCGGTAACAGATATCCATAGCTTCTTGGGGTTAGGTGGATATTATTTCCGATTTATGAGAAATTTCTCATGATGGTCCAGCCCTCTTACCAAGATAAATCGGAAGGGAGTAATGTTTTGTTGGAGTGATGAATGAAAAGATAGCTTCAAGGAGTTAAAAAGGAGGCCTATCACTACTCTCGTGCTCACTTTTCCCACATGTGGAGAACTTTTTTATGGTGTTAAGTGATGCTTAGAATAAGTAAATGGGTTGTGTGTTGATTCATAATGATAAAGTGATATAAAATGCCTCATGGTAGCTGAAAATTTGTGTCCATAACTATTCCACACATGATCTGGAGTTGGCAGCTATGATCTTTGCATTGAAAATTTGGAAACATTATCTCTATGTGGAGAAGTGTGAGATATATAATAATCACAAAAGCCTCAAATATATTTTAACACAAAAAGAGCATAATAGGTTCCAATTAAGATGGATAGAACTCATAAAAGATTATGACTTCTCAATCCACTACCATCCCAGTAAGGAAAAAAAGGTGACATATACTTTATGTAGAAATAATACTAAATCAATATCAATGATGAAAATTGAAAAGGATCCAATATTATTAGATTTGTAGAGAATGGGCATGGGAATCATTAAGGGAGGAACATCATCAATTATTTCTCAAATGATTGTTCAACCGTCCCTCATGGAGAAAATAAAGGATACTCAAAGAAAGGATGTGTAAATTCTAAAAAGGGTGGAAGCTATCAGAAATGGGAATCCTCAGAGTTCATGGTTGACAAGGATGTAATTTTGAGATTTGGGTCATGATTATGTGTACCGTACGATCTATAGATAAAGAAGGATCTTCTGAATGATGCACTTAGCTCAACCATATTTATTCACCCAGGGATCACAAAGATATATTGAGATCTTTGAGAAAACTTTTGGTGGGACTATATGAAAAGGGAGATTGCTGAATATACATAAAAGTTATTGATATGTCAGAAAGTGAAGGCTGAGATGAAAAATTCTAAGGGGTTGATGAAAACACTACCTATAACAATATGGAAGTGGGAGAACATTACCATGGACTTTGTGACTGGACTTCATAGGACATCTAGAGGAAACCATTCTATATGGGTCATTGTGGATAATCTTACGATGACATCTCAATTTATCAAGATTTTAGAAAACTTCTCATTAGATAAATGTTCACGGATTTACATCATAGAAGTGGTTAGACTGCATGGAGTACCACTATCTATTGTATCTGATCGTGATCCATGATTTTCCATGATGTTCTGGAAAAGTATCCAACATGATCTAAGCACTGAACTTGACTTTAGTATGGCCTATCATCCTCAAAAGGATGGCCAATCTAAGGGAACTATTAAGACACCGGAAGATATGTTAAGATCATTTTCTATAGACTTCAAAGGATAATGGGACCAACATCTTCTATTTTTTTAATTTTCATGCAATAACAGTTTCCACTCGAGCATATGAATGGAACCATATGAAGACCTTTATGGGAAAAGTTGTAGAGCACTAACATGTTGGGATGTAGTGGGTGAGTGTTAGCTTCTAGGACCTCAAATGGTTATAGAAATGGTAGTGAATGTGAAAACCATTCAGCAGCATATAAAGGCATCCCATAGTCAATAGAAGAGTTATAGAGATAACTATCAACAAGGCCTTGATTTAAAATTTGAAGACATTGTATTTCTACGCATATCTCCAGAGAAGGTCATAAGGTTTGTAAAGAAAGGGATCTTAAGTCCTAGGTACATCAACCTCTTCGAAATTATTGATTGTGTCGGGGTTGTGGCCTATCGACTAGCACTTCCACCTAATGTGTCCAAAGTATATAATGTATTTCATGTATCCCTCTAAAATAAGTATGTACCAGACCATTCAAATGTAATCACTTTAGAGGTAGTACAGTTAGAGGATTATCTTTATTATGAGAAGAAACCAGTGAAGATCTTAGATCATAGAGAAAAAGTTCAATGAAATAAGATAATGCCCCTCATCAAGGTATTGTGGAGAAACCACAAGTTTGATGAAGTGATGTGGGAATCAGAGGAAGTGATGAAGTAGAGTTTCCCACATCTATTTTAGTATAGGAAAAAGAAATTTATAGAGTGAAATTTCTTAAGGGGGAAGATTGTAACAACACAAACATTTATTAATGAAAATTTCTCTTGATCTTTTTAAATGACTTATTATGAAAAACTGTTTTATAAAATGTGCACTTCCTTGGATTTATATATTTATTTTTATTCCAAAATACAGTTAATTTTTTTACCGTTTATTATATAGATATTTAATGGTGATCACATGATTAATATATGTATTGGTCTATAAAAAATCTAATTGACTCTGAAAAAGGAAGCAATGACCTCATCGAGTAGACTTTCCCCATAAGAAGCCCATTTGCCGGAGCACAGAAAGGAGGTGGTGTCATTGGGCTTCACTCTTGACCAAGCCCATGCTGAGCTTGAATACATTAATTTTGAGCAGAACCGCCTACGAGAGAAGTGGTAGTTGATAGAGATTACCACCTGAGCAATGTTATCCGAGCCACCTCAAGAGTCTGCTACCATCGCACACCTTACCCATCGGTCTTATCCGAGTGTTATAAGTTGTTATGTAATGAGGCCCTAGTACTATGATTTTATACCCTATTTTTTATATAGAATATACATTCATTTTATTATTGTTGCATTGTAAATAGTTTTTAAAGTATAAATGGTATTTTTAATTAATATGAAACTGAGAAATCTATTTTGATGATTTAATTTATTTTTGAATAAAATAAATTTTTTATAAAATATTATTATTATTAATAAATTAATTTTTAATAAATATAAATGATCGTATAATTTTATGAATGCAATTGTAATTTTTCTTAAGGTTTGAAAGCTGTTTTTGTCCAAACCCATGATTTTTTGATAAATGTCACTTTTTATTTTAAAATTGAAAATTCACATATTTAGAAAATTATTTAGATAAAATGAATATTAATTTTGGAACCAGGACATCGAAGTTTTCCAATGGTGAATTTTTCATAATTTTTTTAGACTGTCAAATTTTTGGGTAAAATATAAATACCGTTTAATTATATAATAACTTTTATGACATAATAATGACCCAATAGTGATGTAACAAAATAATATAAACACTATTTTCAGCCATTATATGTTTTTATTAATATAATGTGATTTTAGAATTATTTGATTTATTTTATAATGCTTTAGTGGACCTTCCAAGACTTATTAAACATTTTATCTTTTTAAATTTATTTCCTTTAGAGTGTGACTCACCTACACATATGCAACCCTATTATTTTAAGAATTTAGAAAATTGTACTTATAAAATATTTTTTTACACTCTCCTTGGGAAAACACCATTGGAAAAAACCATGTTCTAGTTTGTGGTTTTGATTAGTTTAATGTGTTGTGTCCCAAACCAAAATAATAAAGAATTTTCTCTTATTTCCTATATAAACCCACCAAAGATCTCATTTCCTCTTCACTAAGATCCTTTGTAGTTTGTCTAAAATCTTCCCTCATTTCTCTAGAATCCTCCAAAGTGGAACCAATCTACCAAGAAGGCTCTCTCAATCCCCCCAAACTTTTGGGATCACACATCCAAGGGATTTCTTCCTTTCTGATTTTTTTTCCAAATTTCATTATGTTGTTATGCCCTTTAATTATTATTTAAAAACATTGAGGTATTATTTAGAACCTCCATCATACTACCCTCTTTATTTTCTAATTATTATATAGCCCTTTATCTCTCATTAATTCAACCCAATGTACACTCGTTACCATGCCAAAATTACGTAAGAAATTTCTCTCCCCATATTTAGATTTAAGCAGTTATTTTGTATTATGAATCTAAAATTAGATTAATTATGTTGGAAAATGTATCTATATCACCCACTAATATCAATTTAATTTACATATGATGAGACACCCCTTTCTCTCTCATCAACCATATTTATGAATTCTTATGTCATGCTGTTATTCTGCCGAAATTGTACAACGATTTTCCAAAGCCAAAGTCCTTGTGTCGTGAATACCATGCCCATTTCTCTATCAAGGGTATTCAACTTTAAGAACATTTTCATATTGATTATAAATTTTCATGTATTAATTCCACATTCCTTTATCATGGAATTAAAAATTATATTTAATGATTCTATATTGTATGATCCATGTGGTAGAATTATGCATGAAATGGAATGTTCAAGAAAGGTGCACCCTGAGAGCACTCCAATGCATTGTATAAAGATTAGTATCATGATACATCAACTGAAATGAGGATTTACACATGTCAATTCCTGTGTAACTAGGGTTTACTCATGATCCATGTGCAATGAGACTTGGCTCATGCTAATTCCATATTAAGTGTTGTTGCCACATTTCCATGTTATGATAATCATGCTATATCATGACTTTATGTTAATGTTTCTCTTACACTCCATTTATATGACTATTCCCTAACATGTATTATAATATCCATGTAATACCTTGTTTTCTCCCTTTCTAGGATTTATATCTCACCCTTTTCTTATGCATGTCCTCAGGTTATCCCATGTATTACTAAGTATGATAGAATATAGTGGTCATGTAAAGGAAGTTTTAAATAATATGTTTCATTCTATGTTTTAAGTTATTATGTAACGTTCCTAATCCCCAAATACACTAGACCTCTCGATCTTCGATGTTGTATCAAGTTAAGGTTTTATGTAATAAATCATGTTTAAGTATGTAATAAAAATATGGGTTGTTATAAATGGTTACTAAATTAAATTTATTTAAAAAATTTCATCCTTTAAATGATAGATAGTCAGAGAAAATGATTCCTAATTTAGAGGATAAACACTGTTATTTTCAATATATTTTCATGTAAGTTGTGATATACATCATTCATTATCATAGTTTTATTATGATTATATTTTTCATTACATTATATAGATGGAATATCTTCATAAATTTTATGGAATGCAGTGTTAAAATCCATTATATTGTGATGAAGGTCGTGAAAGTACATTTTTTGAACCAGATTTAGTAAAAAATGGTAGATAAATTAATTATTATTCAGAAATATATGAGTACATACCATATTAGGTGGAATATTTTTATATATCATAGAAGGAATGATCTCTCATTTTAGATAGGGGATCATGTTTTTCTCAAAGTATCTCTGTGGAATAGTGTTTATTTTTGGTGAAAAATAAAAGTTATATCTATGATTTATTGGTATAAATGTTAGGATCAATTTCATACATTATATTTTTTATTTTTTATTTTATCTCAAGTTCATTATGAGTTTTGTGTTACTTTACTATGAATGCACGTACCTGATATATCTCATGTTTTGTGTTATAGAGATATATTGTAATAGAATAATCTATATTATGGTTAAAAGGTTGTTCAGATTTTGGATCACACAACTTAGATAGAATAAAATAAGTTGATTCATAATTAAATGTGTTTATAGAGTAATATCATTAATGGGGACGTGAAATGGGAATTATAAAATGCTATAATGGAAGAATAACATCCCTTGTTTAAAGAATGAGTAAAATTAAAAGCCAAAAAATTCATATGGTGGTAAGAATGAGAAAAAATAGTTAATACATAAAATATACCAACATTATGATTTACATGTATTCATTTTATATTTTCATATTCATCATTTGTTTGCAAACAATTCTATAAAAGTTTATAGTCAAAAAGAGAACTTTTTTTATTGAAATAAATATTTTCCATGAATTAATTTTTTATTTAGAAGATAAATTTATTGATTAAATAAATTTAATTTGATAAAAGGACAAAATTTAAATAATCAATAAATACAATAAATCTTAATTTTTTATATTATTCTTAAATGAATGATTTTTGAGTAAAGAGTGAAAGTTTTTGATTTTTGTAAAATAGTTTTTTAATTTAATACAACTAATTTAAAAGTCCCATTTTGTTTTAGATTTTTTAAATATAATATGATTAATTTTATAAAAAATAATCTATATAATTCTATATGAATCAAAATTATATTTTATTTTCGTATAAGTTCATTTTTATGATTCCAAATGTAATTTTTTAAAAATTGTTTTCCATTGCGTTTTTACAATTATAATAATAGTTTTTTCTACCACATATTAAAATTGAATAAGAATAATATAAATTAATTATTTTTAAATAGGGAGATAAAATTTTGAAATGAGATCATGTTCATTTTTTTATTATGAATAATAACCATGGTAAAAATTTGTCTCCATAGTAAAGGGAAAATCCTGTCAGTTATGGTAAAAAATAAGTTATAAGAATAAAAATTCACATAATAGTTAATATTGGATAGTGATATTTATACCATTATCCCTTTATATTATTAATTATTTAGTTCTGGAGCCATATTACTATGATTATTACTCTATAATATTTAAATGTTTAGAAAAATTACAAGTGTTCCACTAACCTCACTTATAAAAGTGAACCACATTTCCTCCTTTCATCACACATTTTGGGAACTAATGTTTTGTAAATAAATACCAAAACTAATCTTTATAATCCCTACCCACTTCTTATATGATTTTCTCTTCAAGATACCAAGCCAATAAGGATTAATGTTTAATCCAAAAGGAGATATCTGGTGAGGATGTATAAGCCCTAACGAAAGTATTTCAAGTTTATTTCTCATTATACCTCATTTTAATCATCATAAACCATGATCAAATAAAAAAATCAATATATTCCATATAATAAAATTTCATTATGATTTTCACACAATTTTTCTTCATCTCCGTTTCTATCTTATGTGAAAAAACAATGCTCATGTATATGTGTGGACTACCACTTCCACAATGCAATTTTTTTTTCATTTATCGTCATTGGGACATATTGGTAGATTAACTGATGTAAAAAATTAATATATATGGTATAAATGATGTAATATTTATTCTAGAAAATTAATATATTACTTACTATATAATCGTTTTCATTTTCTACAAACCATTAATGTTGCTCATGCATACATGTGGAATACCACCCCATGATGTCATTTGATTCATTTTTTATTTTCACACAATAATGATATTTATAAGGATTAATAAATATATAAATATGAAATTTAAAATACAATTATTATTTTATAAAATTATGTTTTTATATACGTAATTCAATTTCTACCTGTTCTAAAAAAGAAACCCATTCTTGGATATGTATAGACAATCATATCCTATAAACAATTAGGCTCATTTTTCATTTCCTCTCACATAATTGGTTTTAAAATATTATATATTGTATAAATATGATAAATATAACTTTTTAATGGTTTTTAATATTACAGGGACATAAAACCATTGACCATAGTCAATTTAAGGTTGTTGTTTTGAAGTTATAAACTGAACTATCCGAAAACATCAAATACAAAACCAAACCATTTTAGAAATAAAATAAAATATTGTAATCAATAAAATAAAAGGAATAGTAATAACGAAACAAAGATAAAAAGAATTAATATTCATTAATTAAACTAATATAATTTTATTATTCAGAAGAATTGAACTTACAAAGCTATAAGGGACTTAAGGAAGGTATATTACTTTAAAACATCCTTTTAATTGTTTTAAACTCTTTCTCATCAATATATATATTATATCAAACCATACCATCCATAAATAAATATAAAATATATTTAAATGAATATAAAATATAGAAAATAAATATCCACACCATAATCCAATGGTTTTACTATTTTGGAAACTTTGATACATAAAAAACTTGTTGATAAGTGATCTGCATCATCTCCCACTTACTTCTTTATAACTAACACCGTTATTAGAAATTTCTTTCATAAATCTTTTATTAATGACCCGAGGAAAGGAAATATAATAAATGGGTATCTATGATGATTAATATGGTAAAATAAGGTAAAATTAAATGATAAATTTAACATAACATGAGAATAAGGGTATTGGAATAAGATCATAACATTTTAAAACCCTACCTCGCACATCGGATATCATAATATATAGTAATGGTAAAGAGTATGGTAGGTTAAATGAAATAAATCAAAATTTAATCAAAGAAAATGATCGATGAGATCATAAAATTTTCATAATACATAATTTTTTTGGAATATATATAGTTATATAAAATCATATCCATAGTCTAGGGATGCTTCCAAGTCTATTATATTAGATCAGGTTCAGTCCACGTTATACTGTATTCAAATTTATGATTTAATCCTATGATCGTCATAGTGGACATGGCCCCTTTTCAAAATGAGGTCACTACTCACTCCAATCCTTATTATCTCAGTATATACCCATATCTCTCAAATTCATTGGAGGAATATAGAATTTTGGGCTAACCTTTTTCTTAATCATTATCCACTAATATGTGTGTCAGATGATTATGAATCATTCAATATATATCATAGTTCATAGAATGAAAATGAGTTACATAAACATTTCAACATTTCATTATGTCATAACCTGTGGAAAATAAATGGGTTTTTTAAAATATCATCATCATAATCATAAAAAATCAAGATAAATAAAAATTAAGGCATCCTTGGTGAAAATGCAGATTAAATACTATGTAATATTAAATCATTAAATCTTAAATTAAATTTCCATTAAAAGATCACATGTTATATTTATTGAGTAAAACACCCTTTTCATTTTCCAATCAATTCATTTAAATATAAAAATTTCCAAAATATTATGTAATTTTTTATTTGTAACAAAACAGGGAAAATATTAAATGAATATTTTATGCATTAAACAGTTATGATGGTAAGAAATTTCATTCATGTTGTGTACATTAAATAAAAAATTCGATTCACATTATCCTAGAACATTAAAATTACCATGTTTAGAAAATTATTAGAATATTAAATTAAAAAAATAGAAATTAAATAATGAATATAAATGACTATAAAAAATCAAAATAGAACATTAAATCATTAATAATTTTTTTCTTCAGAAATCATGGATATGAAATTAGAATGTTTTTTGACTAAATATAGAAATAAATTTGGTTTTCCATAAAATTATTCTTTCGATTACTAGAGATCATAAAGAGGGTAAAATGAAAGTAAAATAGATAATCTCATAAAATAACCACAAGATATTAAAATTCACAAGATTTTTGAGATATTGTTATTAAAATTCCATCATCAAAAACCTCATAATAAAAATCATGGTAAATAAAGAGATTGTAATATAAATCACATAACCCAAGTTTGACTTACTTCTAAAGTGATCTAAAATTCAACATAAAAAATATAAATTTATTATGATTCTATAAAAAATTAATTTACATAATTAAAATATCATATGTGATCAAATTATAACATTTCAATACCCACTTATTAATAATTCCATTTTAAAATCATCATTTATGGGTGTTAACTTCTTTTTTTTTTCTGAGAATTTCAATCCAGTAATTCCATTCCTAGTACATTGATTGTGGAACATCAATTTTTTATGATTAATTTCTTTAGAATAAATTAAATTTATTTGATGTCTTATTTAAACCACATAAACAAGTTAATCATGGTCAACACTCAAGACTATGTTAACTTTCATTACACGAAGAACAGATTTTTAATAAAACAAAGAAATATTATTATTATAGATATTTAAATGTTAGTTTTACTACTTATAATTTAATCATAATTTTATTAATAGAAATATATACTTTTAATGTATTATGAAAAATGGTTTTATATAAACAAAACATTCAGATTAAAAAATGTATATTTGTTTTTGTAATTTCAATGAATGATTCAAAAATAATATTATCTCAAAAAATGTTCTTATTACTTTTATGAAAAATGTTAAAATTAATACATGAATATGGTAGGAAATTAATTTTATTAAACAAACTTCATTTTTGAACTCAAATTTTTAAAATTGTATTAGGGTGAAGTTTGGGGATTTTTATAAAATGATTCATTTGTGACGAATAGTAAAAATAGTGAATTTTAATTCAAAAATTCCTTTTCAATTAATTTATTCATAAATATAAATTAGATTTTAAATTTTTTTAAAGCATAATTTTTTAAAATATATGAAGGAACACAGATCTTCTTTTTAGGTAAGGGTTTTTTTTCAAGTTGTTTTTGTCGAAAATGGGAAGAAGGAATGTTCTAGGAGTACACGTCGTGTACATCATTATACCCATTATGTACTTCCACATACACACCATGTAATCTAGCACTGTGTCCAAGAACTGTCTAGCTGTGTCACGGTCGCGTACATGACCATGTAACAATGTGGCATGAGCACCTAAAGTGGGGCCTGATAAATCCATATACACATGTACTTTTAAAGGAAATTCTGTTTAATTTTCTTTTTAGTTGATTAAACAAAATGGGGTAATATCTAATTGATAGAAATATATTCTTCCTGGCTTGTCCCATCCAAGACTGACCAAAGTCAATGATTCTTCTCCGAACCCCCAAACTATCATCTGTGCTCGGAATCAACCGTTGTTGATTGCGTTGGAATTGCCACATTGAGTTCTTCCTTGTTATAGAACCTCATATCTTGATTTATCCTCTTTTGTGAGATATCCTTGGTTGAAAATTTTAGATGTTTTTGTAGATATAAGTTGTTCTAGGCCAACTCAAGGGCCAAATATAGAGTGTATCGATCGTATAATGCTAAGGTATGTGGTTTTTTCCTTTCCGTAGTTAGGCTTTTAATTTTATGTGCAAAAGTGCTCAATACCCTAGATTGGGGTATTGTGTGTTTAGGGATTTTTGACCCTATTAGTGCCTGTGATTCTTTGATGGCTTTAATTTGGGATCGTGTTTGTAAATAGGGTAATTTTCCATGTTATGGACATGTTTTCCCATGTTTGATTTTATATTGGCCATTTGGTCTAGTTTTTCCTGTTAGGGGGATTTATTTACATAACTAATGTTGTCTGGATGGAGTGATTTATTTAATGTTGTGATATGATTTGTAGATATTTATACAAGTAGTACTTTTAGGTTTACTTTGGCTGTTGAACATCATTTGTGCACAATTTCTTTACACATGGATGTGGGAAAATGGGGTAGTGATACCATAGGGGGAATTAATGTTGATGGATAACCTAGGGTGTCTGTAATATTTATCACGCTATAAGACCATAGGGGGGATTTACGTTGAGTGCTCCCTCAGAGTTTCTATAGATATATTTATGATACCACAAGAGGAATTTAGGTTGTGTGATTCCTCATAGAGTCATTAGTTTAGTCTTAAGAGACAATATGATGAATTGACGATAATATCTTCCTCAGATAGACTTTTTTTTATCCTTGAAGGACTATAAGAGTAATTAATGGAAATTTATTCCAGCGAGATTCTTTGTATTCATGAGACCAAAGGGGTTAGACTGTGTGAGATACCTAGGAGGTTGTTATATACTTGTATAAGTTGAACTAGAGGGGTTAGGCTATGAGAACATACCCAGAGGATTAGTTCAGATTGTTTGGTTGAACCAAAGGGGATAGGCTATGAAAAAATTATAGAGGGTTGTTTTTTATTATTTTGTTGAATTATTGATGAATTTACTTGAAACATTAGGTCTTTTTACTTTTTATTACTTCCTTGTTTATTGATTTATTGTTCTTATTTTCTGCCATATATATTCACTACTTTTTAGGCATAGATCTTTGGGTGGTTGCCTACTAGGATTCATCTCAAACCCCGTTTTGGTCCTGATTTTGGGCCCAAAAAGATTATATTGTTGTAGGTATAGTTAAGGGCAAGCACCCTTCTACATCAAGTACATGATTACTGTGGAGCTGGAGAGAAAGGGAACAAGCTGAGGCTTGCGACGATGCTGGTGTAATTTACTTGTTTTCCCTTTGTAATTTGGTTTAGTACTATATTCAACAATTGATCCCTGTTGGATCTTTTCATAGATATGTGACATGGATCACTTATATATGTGCTCCAGTTGTTAATATACTTGCAATATTCTACTTTTTACTGTTTCATGTTATTATTAATGCTTCGAATACAGTTTTCTGTTTATTTTTGCTGCATTACTCTGCCAATGAGGGCATAGTTTCCCCACTATCACACCCAAGTCCCTCACTACTAGTCAGAAGCCTCTGGTATTTGGGGAAATGCACTTGAGGCCATATGACCAAATGGGTACGGGGAACCTCTAGGTGGCATATGAAACTGGGATGTTATAATGTGTTCTCAGAGGAAATCTTTTCTTCTTTTACTTACTAGTTAGAGCCTATAACTATGTATAGAAATGAATAGGATGGTGGTAATAATCTGTACCTGGGAGTATCTTACCCATGTACAAGGAAAATCCAATTTACCTCATATATTTCAATTTTTATGGTTTTGTAACTATTATAGTTTATTCGATTTAACCATTGGGTGATTCACATATATTGTGTAGTTATTTTTGATATTATTTATTTTCAATTTCTATTGCAACCTAATAATATGAGAGTATTTCATCACATGCATCATATAGGCACTTACTAGAGATCACATGTCATGCATTCTTGTCATTCCATTTAGGGTGAATTAGTGATTTCATGTTGTTCTGATAGATGTTGTGCTA
The DNA here is from genome assembly GCA_963277665.1 of Viscum album. Lineage (NCBI taxonomy): Eukaryota > Viridiplantae > Streptophyta > Magnoliopsida > Santalales > Viscaceae > Viscum > Viscum album. The sequence goes on along the minus strand of OY728155.1, from coordinate 1,751,479,287 downwards.
GATATGCATGATGTTGTACTAGATTCCTTGATAGAATACCTTCTGTTTTATAATGAATTGTTAATGTTTAAAGTTCATTTCAATGCACACCAAAATTTAGTCCCTGAGGTGATATGGTCCATCATGGAATGGAATTTGGTGGATCATTTCATTTTTATTACTTATATATGACATGTATAAGATGCCAAGCTTTGATTCTTGAGGAGTATGGGCCCTCACAGTTCAAAACATGGCACTTTAATGCCTGTTTTGTTGTATTTTGGGTTCTAGAGTATTTTTTGAGGCTTATTGTCTGGAAGAACCCATAATACATGGTCTATATTTTTGGATACATGTAATGTATCCTTCTGTTCAGGAAGGAACTAGTTTTCTTTAGTACATGTCATGTACTGTATGTACATGTTGTGTAGTCTCTAACCATGCCACTGGCTGTGTGGGCAGAGAGACAGGGTGGGGAAATCTTTGGTGGAACACATCGTGTACCAGACATACATGTAGTGTTGTATAGACCATGTGTCCACCCATGTGAGTAACGACACAGATGGATGAAACATAGGTTATACAGGACATGTCAATTTTGAACACGCCATGTAGTGTTACCCATGTATAAATTCATTCGACTAACAACACGGGTCGATGAAATACTTCAAGTACATGTCGTTTCTGGCATGAACACACCATGTAGTGTCGTTCTAGGAGAACCAAGTTGTTTAGTCATGTAGTATAACTCGAGCATGGTAAAATGATTCAAGTGCCTTCCATGTATTTGGAGAACACGCCATGTGTATGTGGTGTTACACGACAAGGGATGGAAGAAGTACATTCCCATGTGAAGTCTTAAAGGAACACGCCGTATAGGGGTTTTACAGGTCGTGTATCCCAATTTTGAAAAACTTGAATGTTTTCTTCTCCAATTTATTTCTTTCACTTATAAGTTTTATTCACTGATAATCATGAACTAAGGTGTGCACTTGACCATGAAGATTCATGCAACTGAGATGTCCTCTGGTTGTTCACCAAATACAGGGCAATGACCAGACAACATACATGGCTGATCAGGGACAACCAGTAGATCCTCCCTTCATGCCTATTTTTGCACTAACCATCATTCTAAATATAGGTACTGGTGCACAGTTCTGAGAAGGCTTCATGAGGTTTACGAAAACCTTAAGAGGAGTACCGCATCCTTCCCCATCTATGTAAGTGTTGATATGGGTTTTTCTATAGTAGTATCCTTCTATATTTTTAGGGGATGGAGGACCTCAAGCAGCAGAGTCATGGTTAGAATCCATGTTATCGATCATTGAGCATCTGGGGATGCCTCTAGAGATGAGGATAAATATCTCTACCTACATGCTTTGGGGTTCCTCAAATATTTTGTGTGATTTGGTCTCATAGGTGGGATACCAGTAGGTTATGGTTTGGGATGAGTTCCTGCGTACCTTCTTCAACTAATTATACATAGAGACATTGAGGGATGATCGAGCCTGAGAGTTCATGAGTTTTGATTAAGGTACTCTCTCAGTAATGAAGTATTATTATTGCTTCTAAGAGTTCTAGATTTTCACACCCATTCGTAGAGGTGATGATCTCTTCCTAGAAAGGATGTTTGAGGGTGGTCTTATGCATGACATCCGATCTCAGGTGAACATCTTCAGGTAGATGAACATATAATCCATAGTCAACTAGGCAATGATCACAGAGTTCATCCTGAGGGATTCATGAGTAGTTGGAAATGGTGGTTAATCATCCAGGGTCGGTGCTTCTCCAGCCGATATAGAAAGTTCCACATAGATTCAACATGTGTCAATACGAGTATGTGGGATACACATTAATGCAACTAGGTGGTATTCTACCAATGTGAGAAAGGCGGGAATACGAGGCTACGTTCCCCGAGAGACCCATTTGAGTGTCGGTTTTGGGGCAAGATGGGCCATCTTCTATAGCTCTATCAGTTTTTATCATCTTCATCTAGTGACAAGGGTTCCTCTATGACTCCCCGTTCAGGAGAAGCACCACCAGTTTCTCATCATTCTAGGAACTAGAGTTCTTCTGTCTGTTCAGGATGAGGTGAAAGTTGCGGCCGTGGTAACCAATTGGAAGGCTTTCAGTGAAAACAGGGTGGATCTCCACAGGGTGGTCAGGAAGGATAATAGGGTTGCGATACAGACTAGACACTTGTAGTGGATTAGACACAACATGATCTGGATATCAGACCATCTACAGATTGAGGTATGATCCTAGTTTCCTCAGTTTTGGCTTCTACGCTTTTTGAATCATGGGATTCCCATAGTTTCATATCTTTTTCTATTGTGTAGAGAGTTGGGATCAGTATCCTTACCTCTGCTGATCCCATGATGTTGGACACTTTGTTTGGAGCAATAATGGAAAGTGTACGTCAGTGCAAGAAGTTCCCTCTTGAGGATGGTGGGTGTCACTTCTCAGGGGACCTCTACATCCTGCATATAACAAGATATGATTTCATTCTTGGAATGGAATGGCTGGTTTTATTCCTAGATGTTTTCGATTACTATCGTCATAGGGTGAGTTTCAAATCACCAGAGGGCTGGCCGTTTCTACATAAGGGAGAATGGGATGTCAAACGAGCAGAGCAGGACCCAAGAATCATGGGTTGAGAGGAGTTAAAACCCATATTTCTAATCTCTATCTGGATAACCAGGGGAATTCATAGAGGGACTTTACTCTGGTGGTGGATTATTTTAAGGATGTCATTCCAGGGGACATTTCTAGTTTGCCTCTAGAGGGACAAGTGGAAGTTTCTACTAATCATATTCCTGGAGAGACACCTGCGTCCATTCCTCCTTATAGGATGGCTACAACAGAGTTACATGAGCTCAAGAAGCAGTTCGAGGAGTTACATGTGAATGGTTTCATCTAACCTAATACTTATCCTTGGGATTTTCCTACCCTCTTTGTGAATAGGGTGGACGATACCCTCAATATTTATGTGGATTATCAAAAACTGAACCAGTTGATAGCCAAGAACCGATATCCCATTACAAGGATTGATGATCTCCTTGATCAAATTCGAGGATATTGTGTGTTCTCAAATATTGACTTGAGATATGGTTATCATTAGTTGCGTGTTTGACCATTTGATATACCTCTCAAAGCCTTTCGGAGCAGGTATGACCTATACGAGTATATGGTTATGTCGTTCAGTCTCACAAATACACCTGTAGTTTTCAAGGAACTAATGAACTTAGTGTTGCATCCATACTTGGATTCCTTTGTGGTGTTTTTTGTGGATGATATCTTGGTGTACTCTCACAATCGACACAACCATGCCAATAATCTAGAAATTGTTTTAAGTACACTGATATAGAATCAGTTATATGCTATTGTCTCAAAATGCCACTTTTTGATTGACCATATTAACTTATTGGTACATGTTATCTCAGAGACATGTGTATCAGTAGTCCCAAAGAAAGTGAGAGCAACAATTTCTTGGGATAAAACAAAGAATGTCTTTGAGGTGAGAAGTTTTCTAGGGATAGATGGATACTACAATCATTTTATAAAGGATATTTCATTCTTATAAGCACCACTTATGTTCCTGACTAAGAAGGGTGGGATGTACCTATGGATAGATTTTTGTGATTCAGCCTTTCAAGACCTGAAAGGGAGGTATAATTCAACACAGATACTAGTTTTTCTTAAGTCGAGAATGATATATACTAATTAATATGATGCATCATGTATTGTTCTTGGAGTGGTGCTTATGCATGGGGAAGGAGTCGTTATGTATACGTCTCGGTAGTTGAGGACACATGAGAGGAAATACCCAACATACGATCTTGAGTAAGCTTCAATTGTTCATGTTCTGCAATGTTGGATACATTATCTTCGGGGGGGGGGGGGGGGGTCATTTTGTGGTCTTCACTGACCAAAAATGTCTCATGTATATCTTTACTCAGTGCGATATGAATATGATACATCTAAGGTTGGTTGAGTACCTTTAGTATTTTGAATTTGATCTTTCCTACATGCCTGGGAAAGTCGATGCAATAGCTAATGCATTGAGCTGAAGAACATAGATTCAGGAAGTTCAGGAGGTCAACAGTGAGTGGCTTCTTATGAATCTATTCTGTGAGATGTATTTGGAGATGCATGATAGAGACGGGCATCAATTTCATTCCTCTATAGCTATTAGCTCCACTGTACATAATCAAGTGATAAGGAGGTAGCTATTAGATTCTGAAGGCCTAGTTCTATGGGAGAGTGTGTCTAGAGAGGAACTTATTTCTAGATGGACCATAGGTGAGGATTAGATCTTATGTTTTCATGTGAATGTATGGGTGTCAGCAGATATACACAAGGAGTTGATGTAGGATTTTCATTACTCATTTTGGACAGTTTAACCCAGTGTCACCAACATGTATTGAGATCTGCACCATCAATATTAGTGGCCAGGCATGAAGAGAGATGTTTATATGTTTTTCATTAGGTATTCCACCTGTCAATAGGTGAAGGAGGAGAAGTAGCAACCGACATGGGTTTGGAAATAGTTACCCATTATTGAGTGTAATTGTAATGATTTCACGATGGACTTCATGATAGGATTACCAAGTTCACCTGAATGGAATGATGCAATTTTGGTTATCGTTGATAGAATCTTGACAATTTCACTCTTCTTATCGATCAAGGAGGCATTTAGTGTTGATGAGATGAGAATGTTGTTTGTCTGAGAGATTCTATGTTTACATGGGGTTCTTAACTCCATCGTTTTGGATAGAGGTGCCCATTTTTCATCTCGGGTCTGGAAGGGACAATAGAGGGCATTGGGTACGCATGTACTTCTGAGTACAACTTACCATCCCTAGAAAAATGTCCATTATGAGTGTATGATTCAGGTGCTGGAAGACATACATTGAGCATGTATCCTATATTTTGGATGTTCCTAGGAGAAACACATACTTTTTGTGGAGTTTTACTACAATAATAGTTTTCAGGAAACAATTTAGATTACAACTTTTGAGGCTTTGTATGGTGGGCCATGCAGATCACCCCTATGTTGGATAGAAGAGGGAGAGGTAGCTACGCTGGGACCTCATCTAGGTTTGGAGACCACGTAACAAATAGTGTTTATTCAGAAGAGGATGGCGATTTAATAGTCATGACAGAAGTCTTATGCTGATAGACAGAGAAAAACTCTAGAGTTCATGGTCAGAGATCAGCTTTTCCTATGTGTCACACTGAGGTTTGGACATAGGAGGATTAGGAGACCGGGAAAGTTATAACTGAGATATGTCGGGCCTTCTGAGGTTTTGGAGAGAGCCATACCTATTGCCTATTGGATGTAGTTACCTTAGTGGTATTGGTCTATGCACGATGTCTTCCACATTTTGCAGCTACGAAATTACTTCTCAGACATGTCTCATGCTTTTCCACCCAAGGAGGTTGAGTGGGAGGTGGACACCTCATTCGAATAGAATTCTATCCAGATTTTTGATCAAAGTGCTATGGTTCTCTGTGGCCGGTCTGTTCCTTTAGTATGAGTTCTATGGAAGCACGGGTGAGTACAAAACAAGACTTGGGAGAGGGAGGCCGATGTACGATCGTAGTGGTGGGAGATATTTGAGGATGTTTCTTCATCACCTTCTTATGGAAATTTGGGGAAAAATTTATTTAATGGGGGAAGTCTGTAATAACCTGGATCTTTTTTTCAGGTATGATTTTTATTTTCAAGTTGTTTGGGAGGAATATGGGAAGAAGGAATGTTGTAGGAGTACATGTCGTGTACCTACTTGTACACACCATGTACTTCCTTGTACATGCTGTGTACTTACGTGTACATGCCATGTACTTTTTTGTACACACCCTATACTTATTGGTACACACTTGGTACTTTGGAACTGAGTCTGGGACATGTCTAGCTTTTTCAAGACTGTGTATATGACCGTGTGATGATGTGGCAGGACCACCTAAAGAGGGGCCTAGTAATGGCATATACACATCGTGTACTTATAAAGGACATGATTTGTACTTTTATTTTTAATTGATTAAACAGACCAATGTCGTGTCTAATCGACAGAAACATCTTATTATCGACTTATCTCATCCAGGAGTGACTGAAGCTCACAATTCTTTTCCAATCCCCTGACCCGCCATCCGTTCCCTGAATCAACCGCTGTTGATTACATTAGAATCGCCACGGTGAGTTCTTCCTTCTATTATAGCCTCATCTATGGATTTATCCTCTTTTGTGAGATATCCTTGGATGATAGTTTTATATGTTTTCATAGATATATGTCATTCTAGGCTGATTAAAGGGACAAAGCTAGAGTGTATCGATCGTACAACACCGAGGTAGGTGGTTTGTGGCTTTCCGTAGTTAGTCTTTGAATTTTATGTGCAAAATTTCTCAATACCCAATACTAGGGTATTCTGTGTTTAGGAATTTTTTAACAATGTTAGTTCCAGCTTTTCTTTGTTGCTTGATTTAGGGATCTTGTTTTTGAATGGGGTTATTTTCCATGTTATGGATGTGTTTTCCCATATTTGATTTCATATTGACCATCTGTTCTAGTTCTTCTGGTTAGGCTATATGATTTCCATGCCTAGTGTTATTAGGATGGAGTGATTTATTTTATGTTGTGATATGATTTATAGTTGTTTAACCATGTCATACTTTTAGGATTTCTTTGGATACTGAACATCTTTTGTGTGCAATTGCTTTACACAGGGCTGTGGGAACCTGGTTTAGTGAGAGCATAGAGGGAATTGATGTTGTGGGATTCCCCATAGTGTCTATTATATTTATCATGCTGCGATACCATAGGAGGGATTGATGTTGAGTGATCCCTCAGAGTGTCTAGATATATCATTACGATACCAATAGAGGAATTGACATTTAGTTCTTCTCAGAGAGTCCATACTTTATCCTTATGGTATTATAATAGTAATTGAATGTGAGTTATTCCTCAAAGAGTCTTTTTTATCATTAAAGGATTATAAGAGGAATTTATGGTGAGTGCTTCCACAGAGAGTCTTTGTTTGTATGAGGCCAAATGGGATAGACCGTGTGAGCTACCTAATAGATCGTTATATACTTGAACAAGTTGAACCATAGGGGTTAGGCTATGAGAACTTACCTAGAGGGTTACCTGATATTGTTTGGTTAAACTAGAGGGGATATGATGTGAGAACGTCCGAAAGTGTTTCTTGTTTTCATTTGTTTGAATAATTGATGAATTTATTTGAAACTATAGTGCTATTTACTTTTGAGTACATACTTGTTCATTGTTTCATTTTTCTTATTGAGTATATTTTATTTTCACTGACTGTTAGGCATAGATCTTTGGGAGATTGCCTACTAGGATTCATCTCACACCCTTTTTAGGTCATGATTATTGGCCTAAAAAGATTATGTTGTTGTCAGTATATAAAAGGGAAAGCGCCATTCTATATCTGGTACTTGATTTCCATGGAGATTGAAAGAATGAGACCAAGTTGAGGCTTGCGGTACTGCTAGATTTATTTACTTGTTTTTCCTTTTTTTACTTTGTTTTAGTACTGTATTCCAGCATTGTGCATTGTTTGACATTTTTCCTAGAGATATGTGACATGAATAATTTATATATGTATTGTAGTTATTTATCTACTTGAAGTATTATGCTGTTTACTATTTTATATTATTATTAAATCTTTCTCTACTAGAATCTATTTATTTTTACTGTGTTACTCTGCCAATGATGGCATAGTTTCCCCACTATCACACCCAAGGCCCTCACTGCTAGTCGAAAACCTTTGGAATTTGGGGAAATACGCTTGAGGCTATGTGACCAACTGGGTGGAACCCAGAACTAGAATGTTACAATATACAACCATTAGTCTAACATTGTTTATTAGAATAAATTATACAACAAAATTGGATGTCATATATTTATAATCTTATGATCGTTTTTTGATTAAAAATCTGATTTCTCATCATGACTATGGGATAAATATTAAATCAACCTTTTACATTTCATTGAATTGAATTTAGAAAAATTTATTTCATATTTTTGATTAAAATCATTTATAATTTCTAATAATTTATACTTAATTTTCTACCAAATTGAATATTGAGAGTATTAAAAATTAGATACAATGTTTATGGTAAAAATCAGTTTAATAAAGGGATAAAATAAAAATATAAGGGTAAATAACCTATAAACTTGTCATATTTGTTTCCATATTTACCCAATATCTTGTCTAAGGTTCTAATTTTATTCATTTTACACTTTTTCATATGATAAACTTTGTGGCACTAAAATATTTTCACAAATACCAAGTGTGTCCTCTCCCCAATTTATAAAAGGCTACCAACAATCCTCTCTTACTTACTCATTCACACCTATTTGGATCAGAAAAGACCTAATAAAATCACTTCCCAACTTAACTCCATCATTCTATAAGCCTTATTTTATAGATAAATATAATATAGGAAATATTTTATACATACCTAGCTAGAATATCCCATAGAATTGGTAAGGTCCATCCATGAGCGTTTTTATTTTATATTTTTCTCCACCCATGATATTATTTTTATATCATGATCATATAATAAAATTATAAGATTAAAAAAAATTGAATGTGTTTATGTTATGTATAAGACCTAAAAACATCTCCTTATACATCAAATTGATTACTAAATCATCTTTTTTGTGTATCCCAGACTATAACCTTGCGAACTAATTCCATTCTATTTTCCATTAACACCTATTAATGCTGGTAATAATGATGGATTCATTATTTATATATTATATAAATGATACTAAAAAATTTATAATGAATCTTTAATTGTTATATTACAAAAACCTTCATTCTTTACATTTTATGGGGATGAAATAATTTTTTTTGTGTGTTTGGAGGACTACCACCTCGTGAATTTATATGATCAGATCATAATTTCATTAAAGTGCATTAAAAAAGAGATTAATATATTTTTTAATATATGTAAAATAAAAATTAATATATAATTATTATATATATACATATATATAATTTAATATTATTTATTTCAATTAAAAAAAATTGAAACAGGGTTCATGCACACGTACAACCTACCATCTCCATGAATAGTATGTTGTATTTTTTGTCACTAAATATTATCGATTACTATAAATAAATATATAATTGATATATATGATATTTATATCATTATTTTCATTATGAATACAATGAAACAATGATAAAATAATGTGTATTAAAAAATAAAAAAAATTCAAACAAAAATTGATAACAAATCTAATATAACCTAAAACATACGTCTAACATAAAATTATTAAGAAATGTGTAATAATAGGGAAAAGATAATATATGGTATGATATATGATACTATTTTAATTTAATATATTTATACTAAACAAATATATATTATATAGGATATTATAATGAGTATAATGTAAGTGAAGACTTATGATAAGGGGTTTATGTCACACTTTTTTTACATGTGAGAAACATCCAATTTTATAGACTTATTTTTTTTGTGTATATACATCACATGAATTTAGTTTACAAATTTTCCATAAATTTTTTTATTTATGTTTAAATTTAATTATATTCATTATGGGGTTATGATTTCAAATGTTACCAAATTTTTATGAGATTTATGTCTCAATTTTCTATTTTTGAGAAATTTATTATATTATAAACCTATAATATTTCACAAGGTGTATGTACATCCCTTTTGACATATAATATCATGAATTTATTCATACTAACAAAATTTTAAGATTCCTATTTTTTATTCCATCATGGGGCTTATGAGTTAATGTTTCCAAAGTGGTAAAGCTTTAATGTTACAATCCTATCATTTATCCGGATTGTTTACAATAAGGTTTCTGATGATACAATATTATGATCCATCCCTTTAAAATTATCATTAATTATCTTATTTTATAGATATAAATTGATTCTTTAAGTACTTTTAATATTTTTTCCCTTTTTGGTACTTAAATGAGTGTGGATTTTTTTAATAAAATACTATTTTATTTCTCTTTTCTTTCCAAAAACAATTTTATTCCAAAACAATGGTTTTTAAAAGTGTTTTCAAAAAAACTTTATTACTCCCTTAATTTTTTTAAAATAAAATTTTACACATGATTTATTTTTTAAATAAATATTTTTAAATAAATATTTTTATTTTCCAAACAAAAACCATTTGTATTTTACCATAAATGTGAAAGGAATCATTATTACAATGTTTTGGGAACGAACGAAATTTTCAAATTTCATAAAAAATCATTGAATCAAAGATTCCAATTCAGTTCCTCGAGGTTTTTTTCAATGACAAATGTTTTCAAATTTTTTAATGTTTTAAGAAGTTATTTTCAAAGAATAAATTATAATTTTTTTAAGAAACTTTTTAAATTACCATTCAAAATTACTTTCCATTTATGATGAAATTTGTTGGTGTTCCTAATGCTTTACTAGGGATATAATCCAAGTATTTCATTCATATCATTTCAATAAATGGTTAATACTTTCATGTCTTGTTGTTTATTATGTCTATATCTCTATAGTGGTAATAAAATGATAATGTGATTATGAAAACCACTTATTTTCACGTGTTATTCAATGATGAAATGATTATAAAACATATCAATTTTTTATAGGTTGTGATATGATAAATTATTTATGATGCCCATATCATTTCATGGGTTATGGTATGTTGATTTTGTTTTCATTTTTGGTACACATATTTATGATTTTATGATTTGTTGGGTGGGAAAAATATCAACCTACAATTCATTTCATAATGATTTATATCTCATGAGATAGATAGGCCTTTAATGGGGAGTGAACTTGGTTTAGTAAGACAGTACTAGAATGGAGAAGGAACACGATTAAGCAAGATAGGGCTTGAACAAGGAGTGAAACTAGTTCGGTAAATGATAATATCATATATGATGATCTTTATATTGAACCTTAAATAATATGGAATTATTTTCTATTCCTATGTATATTCCACAAATTTCATGTTTTATACCAATTTTATTCTCTCATGTCTCAAGTTATTTGTTTTTTATGATTCATGTCTTATGAACTACCAAATATTAGGAAATTACTTTGATATTATGATATTTGATGTGCATGGTATTTTTTTAAAATGTTATGATCATTTTATAATATCGTTATCATTATGTTATGGTTTCATATCTCCATTCATTACCCTTACAAAGAATTTGAACTCACCCTTTCTTGTGTTTTTTCAGGTTAGTAACACATGTTTTAAGTATGTTATTTCAAATTAGGGTTCTAGCTATAAAGAATATAGTGAGAGATGATTTAGATAGCTTATGGATCGGTGTTTATGTTTTCATGTTTCCAAAGGAACCAATCTATTATAATCTTCATATGTGTTCTTATGTCATGTTATGAGTATTCATGAAAAATGATGTAATTTCTATATATGAAAATCCTAGGTCACTATACATGGTATAAGAGGATAGGTTTACAAAACCTTTGAAAACCAGTAAGAGAAAACCATATTTATATCCCTATAGAAATCTCTAAGGATAAGTTTAAGGATTATTCAATGTATTGGAAAATATAATTGAATTTTGTGGAAGGACATATCAAGTAGTTTGACAAAAATAAATCCTTGTCTAGATACTATAAGTGGATATGTATCTAGAATAGATATACCTAGGTGTAACAAAACATAAAAAACTATATTGATCTTGGCCCAAACAATAACCGGTTCAAAAAATGGGTATTGTTTCACTCCTCATTTGACACTCCCAGGGACATGCTTTGAGGATTCAAAACCTCATTACAAACCATAATTAAGGATTTAAATAGAAGATGAATATGAATAGCCTGGGATAAACCTAAGGATTTATTGATTAAAGAAGAAGGTTTCATAATTTATACATACTATAAGTTATTTTTCAGGATTATTTGGTTTTGATTGTTGTTATTTTGTCTTACACTATTATTTTTTGGTTTATTTAATAGATGGAACCCAAATAACTGCCTGAATTTTGAGGGATATGGACAATGCAATTATTTTCCTCCAACGCATCCAAATGTTTTTTGAGATGTAATGAAAAAACACTCCTCAATTATCACAATTATTTTTAAATCTATGAATCATGTTCGACATCCAAATGAAAAAATGGGGGAATAACATTCTATTGACTACTTTATGAGACAATGTCCACATTCTTTGGGTGTATCCACTGATCTACTAATTTTTGAGTAATGGATCAGTACCATTGAAATTATATTCTCCTTTATCCTATTTTTAGAACATGAAAAATTCATTTTGGTTGTCTGTCATATGGAAGTTGACGTGGTTCAATGGTGGACCCTTATTAAGAATACATGGAAACAAGATGAAATTGATTACATGGATTGGGACAACTTTAATAAATTATGTTTAAAGAATTAATTTCCTTTTATTATTCATACAAAAATGGAGAAAGAGTTCTATGAGATAATGAGATAGGGTAATGAATATGTTGGTATTTATGAGGAAAATTATACAAGAAAAACAAGGTACTATTCAGGTATCATCATTTAACCACAAAGTCTGTTTGATCGCTTCATTAGTGTTTTAAATCCATGTCTCTAAAGGGAGTTAACCATAATATACTTCTATAGATATGAATATATTCTTAGATGTTTTATCATGTTGGAATGAGAGGATGGTGTTACAAATCAATATAATGTAATTGACAAGAAAAGAAAGATAGAGTTAAATTGAAAATATAAGAATGATGGAAATAATAATATGAGCATTAATTTATGATCAATGCATGGGAAGAAGAAATAAGAAAAATGAATTAGGGGACTAATTAATATTTTTTTCTTAGATGGTAAGTTCAGTGGGAAATTGATTTTATATTTGATGGAATGACTTTTGCTAAAGATTTGAATAGATATAAATATGAACAAAATAAACCACATGAACTTTACTAAATCACATGTAACAATAATGGATATTGTGCTAACCGTCTCCCAAACCAGAGGGTTAATGATGATGATCTACATTAGTAAAATCGTATGTTCATGTACAAGTGAAAATATAATGTGATCACTATTTCTATTTTGGGGTGTGATAACAACATTGTGAAAGGTATAATTACCATCCACCCTAGATTATATAATGTCATATTTTACTATAGATCTAAATATTAATTCATATATAATGAATTATTATACGGGTAGAAAGACCCCACTCAAATTATTAGATGTGGAATCAGTAATGAAATATCCTAATGGTATGATGATCATGTATCAAACATATTATTCTACTCTAGTTGATGTTTGTAGAAATGTAATTCTTAAAAATATTATCATTGTTACTCTACTGGAATTTGACGCCATCTTGGAGATAGATTGACATTATCTATATAAATACCACATATATTTTCAAGGAAGGGAAGACTAATATTATATTTCAAACCAACATGTGATTGTATATCATTGTGAAAATATATATGAACATCAAATAGAGATTAAATTTTTTATATGTGTCTCAATTCAAATTAATAAGAGGTTATTATCTCAAATGATTGGGGAGAAACTCGACATCGATGATATGCCAATTTTTAAAGAATTAACTGATGTATATATGGAAGTGTTTCCTATCCTTCAACAAAAATTTGAAATTGTCTTCTCATTATAAATCATATCTGGTGCCACAAAAATTTTAAATAATACCTATATATTGGCCATGATTGAGTTATTTGAAATAATGAAGAAACTCTAGGAAAAAAAGTCATAGATTCATTTTTCCACGTGTGTCAACCTCGTGTGACATCTTTTTTAATAAGAAAATCAATATTGGAAAGTAAACTTTTACCAAAAATTGTATACCAATGGTTCTAGAGAACCGTTGGTATAAGTGTTTTTTACCAATGGTCTGTAAAAACCGTTGGTAAATCTTGGTTTCATAGGCCTTTACCAACATTTTGCTACAAACTGTTGTTAAAGGCCATTTTTTCCAATGGTTTTTACAAAATATTGGGAAAATTAATGGTTTCCCAATAGTTTTTACAAACTGTTGGGAAATATCTCCTCAAATATCCAGATTTTCTAGTAGCCCCCCCCTACAGCATAGGAGAAATCGATTCCCCTAATTTATAGAAGCCTCGGCGCGGAGGTGAACTCTAACCCACCCCGATTTCTTCCATCTGATCGGCTGTAAATCCCCATCTAGGTTAGTCTCCTTAAACTTCTTCCCAAATACAAACATATAATCCCTCTTGCTCTGATTTCTACATTTATTTCAATATCTAGCAATATCACGTCATTTTTTCCTATTTTAGGGATTTTGGAAAATTTTATGATTCAAACTATTTGATATTGAATCAATGACTAACACATGATTGGTAGATGTCTGTGACTAGGGTTTAATTTGGTTTCATATATAATTTTTAACTAAAAAAATAACATATGACCACTAATATGGTGATTCCACCTAAGAAAGGTGGAAATTTCCTAGGATCATAGGGCTTCCTATTCTTTTGTTCTATAGAGTTTGTAGTGTTGGTTTTTAATGTATTTTATTTTCTTATGGATTTATAGTGATTATTTATTGGGTTCCTTTGGTCATGAATTTTGGGTGATTTATTCTTAATTTCATCTTAGAGATCATTGTATTCATAAAGTGTGCCTAATTTTTTTTGTAGGTGTTGTCGACTCACTGAGTGACTATTTGGTTATGTTTTTATGATTCCAACATTCCATTTTTTTAAATAATGAAACCTATTTATATTTTAATTATATAAATGAGTGGTTTTTAAATATATGTTTATAAAATAGGTAAAATGTTTTCCAAGTGGTTTATTTGGAAGTGTACAAAGACAGATCCCATTTTTATTGTATTATAAAATCTCATTAAACATATTTATACTTAGTGAATCCTTTATAAGTTTGGATCCATGTTTGAGAATTACCACTAATATCCCATAGCTTAATAAAAATTTTATATTATGTACACCTCATTAGATTTTTTATTGAGTTCACTTCTTCCTTTATTAATGTCTTCCAAGGATGTCTTAGAAATATAATAGCCACTTGAATGTTTCTCCTTGCTTAAATAATGTAATGTATTCCTAGAATAATTACTTCCATATTTGTTTTTATTGAAGGAAATGACACCAATTGAAGAGAGGCGACATAAAAAGATGACAGAAAATAATCGTCGCATGACACAGATGGGAATTCCTCTACTCATCCCTGTGGTGAGTATTTGATTTCGAATATATATATTTCAATAACTTATAATATCATGTGTTTACTTTTGTGTTAAACTTTTTTTCAGGATGCACCCCCTAGATGAGAGATATCTGACGAGGAGCTTGAAATTTCTCTTAGTACAGAGGCTGGTGGTAGGAGGGGGGGTGGTGTCAGAGTTAGACAACCATCCGGTGGTCCCGGTATTGAGGTCGGTGGTACGAGGGCTCACGGTGAGAGATTTAGACGATCCACTGGTCGTACCAAATTGGATTATTCCCCTACCATAGGCATATCTTCTACGCCCCATTTTTTTCCTAGTGTGTCTTTAGGGACACACGAGATATTTAGGCCTTCGATGTTTACACTACCAGTTGGACAGACGTCTGTACCATCATCTTTTTCTTCTGGTTCATTATCTCCGGGCTATTATATTCCACCTTCTTTGACTCCTGCTCCGACACAGTATGTGGCTGAGGAGCGTACAGTGAGGGACACTCTACCTGTACTGGATATACCTTCGACTTCTGGACATCTAGTGACACCCATTGATCCGACTACCACAACTATATTTATATAACTCTAATAAATGTTTATACCAAAATTTATTCTTATTATAACTTGTACTTATTTTTTCCATTAATAATAGATTCATCTACTGATAGGAGGTGGGGGAGGGGAAGTACTCTCTTGTGTGTCGTATGGAACAACCAGACACAGTTGATGATTGAATACAGTGATTATGGACAAATGATTGATAAATCTGGGCAGAATGTCGGGGTTTTTTGGCGACGCTAGCCAAATACTCCGACATCATTCCAGTCAGCCCTCTCTCTTGGAGACATCTGCCACACGAATTCAAGAATAATTCATGGGCACAAATATGGGTAAAAAAATCTATTGGATTTAATGTATTGTTTTTTTTGTATTT
Source organism: Viscum album (assembly GCA_963277665.1). Classification (NCBI taxonomy): domain Eukaryota; kingdom Viridiplantae; phylum Streptophyta; class Magnoliopsida; order Santalales; family Viscaceae; genus Viscum; species Viscum album. The sequence continues at coordinate 1,751,463,161 of OY728155.1, read as the reverse complement.
GTATTAATTAATCTATTGGGTGTCAGCTTCAGTATAACTTCCCTGATGGCGAAGGTTCAAAACCGGAATGTTTAAAGGAGCTAGGAGAGAATTAGAAAGATTATAATCATGATCTATATGTTGGCTGGTGTGATAGAGTGGGCACGGAGTTGGAGGCATTACCTATTGTGGACGACTTCCCGATGGAGTAATATCGCCAAATGATTACCCATTGGGAGACTTCCAAATTTATGGTATAAATCCCATTTAAGATATTTAAATGATAGATTTCATATTTTTCATTAGTTTTATCTAATTTATTATTAAACAATATTTAATAATCTTCTAAAAAAACAAAAAAAACATTTATTCAAAATAATACCTCCACACTTTGGGCCGCATGACTATGTCAGATCATGAGAGGCAGCTGGTACGATATAGTTGTTTATAATCTTTCCTTAGGAATTTCCCTTTTTATTGTTTCCTACTTAAATTATGTGATTTATTGAATATTGAATATAAGAATATACTTGAACTTTATATTGTTTCAGTGTCATTACAGAAGCAAAAATTGAATATTGAAGGACGTATCCCTCGAGCAAAATTGTTTTACTCGATTAGAAGGAAAAAAGATGGAATTGTGGTTAATGAACCAACACAAGAAAATATTGTAAGTTTTAATTTTTTTATTTCAAATTTTAATATCTATTTTGAAATTTAATAATCTATTAATATTTTTAATAGGATACTATAGAGGCCCTTGATTCCTAAGAGCCTGACAATTTAGGGCCACAAGATCATTTATATCAGGTTTTGGGAGAGGATCACTCGGGTCGAGTACGATGCCAACCTGGTAAGAATATAGTCCCGATGAGGTATTGGTCCCCTCCAGGTATCCATTATAGGACCACCGAGTTGAAGCAGGTCAAGGAGCATGCAAGAACGTATGATAAAAGGGTCACAGAGTTGGAATTACAAGTTCATATGAGGGACAAAGAATTTATAAAACTGATGAAAGAATTATCTTCATCACTTCCACTAGAGGCTAGTGTGGCTTTTCATAAATTTATGTCGTCGATGGGTGCATTACACAGTGCACTAGGCGGCAGTTCTAGTGGCGGTTGAGATGATGATGTTCTCGGTGATGATGAGGATGATGAAGAGGGCTTGGGTGAGGATGAGGATGAGGACGAGGGTGAGGATGGGGCCGATTGTGAGGATCAGGTAGAGGGTGGGGATGTGGCTGACGATGAGCATGGGGATGATGATGAGGATGTTGACGAGGATAGAGATGGTGTCAAGGATGAGGCCTATGATGACAATGGTGATGGTGATGGTGATCAATGGAAGATTGATCCATTACATTTTTGAATTCTGTATAACTCTTTATTTTTGAATCTGGTTTCTCACTCTGTTATGGATATTGTTGAATTCAGTATAACTCTTTATTTTCGACCAAATATTGGAGCCTCTTTAATTTAAGAATGATTTAAATTGAATTTAGCTTCTTTATTAATTCTAATTAATTATATTGAATTGCATATCTTGATAATGTTTTCTTTAATATAATTGTTTCATTTGATAAATAAAGTCATGTTTTTATAATAAAACCCCTCAAACGGAGGTGCACTTTCTGCGAAAACTCACAGTGATAGTTTAGGGTGTGATAATTTGAATATCAATTAGTATTATCAACTACCTAGTACCACTTTTAAAAACAAAAAATATAAAATATATAGATTTATCATACCATAATTCTGAATCAAGAGTCTATTTTTTATAACATAAGATCAGTTTCTATAATGTGAAGGACACCTACATTGGATTTATTCAGAATCATGGCCGGAAGATGCTTCCCCATGAATGTATTGGACCAGGCCAACACGCCGCGGTCACGCTGCAGTCACGGCACAATAATGCCGTGATTTGGCCCTTCTCAAGGATGACACCCCACGACAGTTCGCAGTCCTATCAGAATTAGATGAATGATACCTAGATAGAGTTTTAGATACATTACCCACCCTCCTTCCCAGATAGCCCCCCCGGACAGCCCCCCGCCGCCTCAATCCAAGGCACAGTGTGGCAGGTGCCACTCAAATTGTATTTCTTTTGTTTGAAATGGATACTCTTTTTAGTAAAAACAACTGGCATATAGATAACAGACCAAACACATTCTGATTGTGTTGATACTTTAGGAAAATGATCCATGGGTTATTTGTGACATGTACGAGTCAGCCTCGCCTCAATCCGAGGCGCGGTGTTGCCGACACCACTCAAAGTGTCTCACTTTTATTTGAAATGGACAAAATTTTAAGTGAAAACAATAAATGGCATATGGTAAACTGATCAAATGCATTCAGATTGTGTTGATACTTCAACACAACGATCCATGGGTGAATTGTGAAATGGGCGGCCAGACGGCACGCCAATCGGAGGTGTCCTGTGACCGCGCTGGCCGAAAACGCTCCCCATGTGTCGTAAATGGCCAAAACATGCGTTTAATAGTCAAATGCATGACAAACGACATCATAGTGACTTTCAATCATAGGAAAACACCCTAATTATTATTCATGACGTGTACGAGGAGACGACATGTCATTAAGACGTGCGGTTTGCGTGACACAGCTGAATATGTGGTTTTTAGGTGTTTGGCATGCTTGAAAAGCACTTGTAGGGTGGTCGAAACTGGCCGAACGACCTTGTAATTCCATGAAATCGGACTAAAACAAAGGGTGGGTGAATTGTGAAACGGTCGGCTAGAGGGAACATCAATCGGATGTGTCGTGTGACCGCGCTGGCTAAAAACGCACTCCGCGCGTCGTAAATGGCCAAAACATGCGTTTAACGGTCCAATGCATTCTGAATGAAATCAGAATGACTTTAAATCACATGAAAAAAATATAATTATTATTCTTGAGGTGTACGAGGAGACAGAACATCATTTAGATGTGCGGGTTTTACGACACGGCTGAATATGTGTTTTAGGTGTTTGGCACACTTGAAAAGCGCGCGTGGGGTGGTCAAAACCTGTCGAACGACCTTGAATGCCATTAAAAACAGACTTTAATAAAGGGTGGGTGAATTGTGAAATGGTTGGCTAGATGGCATGTCAATCAGAGGTGTTGTGTAACCATAGTGGCCAAAAACGCACTCCGTGTGTTGCAAATGGGCAGAACATGTGTTTCGCAGTCAAATGCATGCCGAACGACATCATAATGACTTTAAATCACACTAAAAGACCTTAATTATTATTTGTGAGGTGTATAAGGAGAAAACACATCATTCATACACGCAGTTTGTGCTGCACGACTTAATATGTGTTTTTTAGGTGTTTGGTGCGCTTGAAAAGCACGCGTGGGGTGGTCGAAACTAGCCTAACGACCTTAGAATGCCATGAAATCAAACTAAAACAAAGTTGGGTGAATTTTAAAATGTTCGACCAGACAACACGTCAATCGGAGGTGTCGTGTGACCGCATTGGCCGAAGACGCACTCCACGTGTCGTAAATGGACAAAACATGCATTTAATGGTCAAATGCATCCCAAACGACATCGAAATGAAATGAAATCACACTAAAACACCATAATTATTATTTTTGAGGTGTACGAGGAGAGGAAACGTCATTTGTTTGCACGGTTTGTGCGATACGGCTGAATATGTGTTTTTTAGGTTTTTGGCATGCTTGAAAAGCTCACGTGGGGTGGTCAAAACCGGCCGAACGACCTCAGAATTCCATGAAATCGGACTTAAACAAAGGGTGGGTGAATTGTAAAATAGCCGGCCAGCCGGAACATCAATTGGGCGTGTCGTGTGACCGCGCTGGCCGAAGATGCACTCTTAGTGTCGTAAATGGCCAAAACATGCATTTAATGGTCAAATGCATTCCTAACGACATCAGAATGACTTGAAATCACATGAATACACCCTAATTATTATTATTGAGTCGTACGAGGAGACAACACGTCATTCAAATGCAAGGTTTATACGGCACAGCTGAATATGAGTTTTTTAGGTGTTTGGTGCGCTTGAAAAGCGCGCGTGGAGTGGTTGAAATCGGTCGAATGACCTCAGAATTCCATGAAATCGGACGACAACAAAAGGTGGGGTGAATTTTGAAATGGTTGGCTAGACGACACATCAATCGGAGGTTTCGTGTGACTGTGCTGGCCGAAAATGCACTTCGTATGTTGTAAATGGCCGAAACATGCGTTTAACAGTAAAATGCATGTTGAATGACATCAGAATGAATTTAAATCACATGAAAACACCCTAATTATTATTTGTGAGATGTATGAGGAGACATCACATCATTTGGACGCATGGTTTGCACGACACGGCTGAATATGTGTTTTTTAGGTGTTTGGCGTGCTTGAAAAGCGGGCGTGGGGTGGTTGAAACCGGCTGAACGACCTCGGAATGCTATGAAATTGGAGGAAAACAAAGGGTGGCTGAATTGTGAAATGGTATGATATATGGAACATCAATCAAAGGTGTCGTGTGATCGTGCTGGCCGAAAACGCCTTCCACATGTCATAAATGGACAAAACATGTGTTTAACGGTTAAATGCATTCCGAACGACATCAGAATGAATTGAAATCACATGAAAAACCATAATTATTATTCTTTAGGTGTAAGAGTAGAAAACATGTCATTTGGATGCACAGTTTGTGCGAAACAGCTGAATATGGGTTTTTACGGTGTTTGGTGCTCTTGAAAAGCGCACATGGGGTCGTCAAAACTGACCGAATGTCCTCAGAATTCCATGAAATCAGATGAAAAGAAAGTCTAGGTGAATTATGAAATGGTCGGTTAGAGGGAACGTCCATCGGAGGTGTCGTGTGACCGCGCTGGCCAAAAACGCACTCCGCGTGTCGTAAATGGCCAAAACATGCATTTAACGGTCAAATACATGTCAAACGACATCGAAATGACTTGAAATCACACAAAAAAATCCTAATTATCATTTGTGAGTTGTATGATGGGATGAACCGTCATTTAGATGTGCGGTTTGCGCGACACGATGGAATATGTATTTTATAGGTGTTTGGCGCGCTTGAAAAGCACGCGTGGGGTGGCCGAAACTGGCCGAATGACCTTAGAATTCCATGAAATTTGAGGTCAACAAAGGGTGGGTGAATTGTGAAATGATCAGCTAGACGACACATCAATCGGAAGAGTCGTGTGACCGCGCTGGCCGAAAACGCACTCTGCGTGTCGTAAATGGACAAAACATGCGTTTAACGGTCAAATTCATGCCGAACGAAATTGGAATGACTTGAAATTGTACTAAAACACCGTAATTATTATTTTTGAGGTGTATGTGGATATGAAACGTCATTCGGACACATGGTTTGTGCGGCACAGATGAATATGTGTTTTTAGGTGTTTGGCATGCTTGAAAAGCACACCTGGGGTGGTCAAAACTGGCCGAACAACATCGGAATGCCATGAAATCGGACAACAACAAAGGGTGGGTGAATTGGGAAATGTTCATATAGATGGCACATCAATCAGAGGTTTCGTGTGGCTGTGCTGATCGAAAACATACTCCGCGTGTCGTAAATGGCCAAAACATGCGTTTAACAGTCAAATGCATGCCGAACAACATTGAAATGACTTGAAATCACATGAAAACATCCTAATTATTATTCGTGAGGTGTATGAGGAGACGGAACGTCATTAGGATGCGCGGTTTGCGTGGCACGACTGAATAAGTGTTTTTAGGTGTTTAAGGCACTTGAAAAGCGCTCGTGGGGTGGTCGAAACCGGCCGAACGACCTTGGAATACCATGAAATCAGACGACAAAAAAGGGTGGATGAATTGTGAAATTGTCGTCCATACTTCACATCAATCAGAGGTGTCGTGTGACCACACTAGCTGAAAACGCCCTCCGCATGTCGTAAAAGGCCAAAACATGCGTTTAACGGTCAAATGCATGCCGAACAAAATCATAATGACTTGAAATCACATGAAAACACCCTAATTATTATTCATGAGGTGTACGAGGAGACAAAACATCATTCGGACTCGCGGTTTGCGTGGAACGACTGAATATGTGTTTTTTAGGTGTTTGGCGCGCTTGAAAAGCGTGTGTGGGGTGGTCGAAACCGGCCGAACGAATTTAGATTGTGTTGATACTTTAGTAAAATGACCAATGGGTCATTTGTGATGTGTGTGAGTCAACCTCGCCTCAATCCGAGGCGCTGTGTGGTCGGAACCATTGAATGTGTCTCTCTTTTCTTTCAAAAGGACATCATTTTAAGTGAATCCAACAACGGACATACGAAAAACTGACCAAATACATTTGGATTATATTTAAACTTTAGTAAAATGATCCATGGATCATATTTGAAGTGTACAAGTCAACCTTGCCTCAATTCGAGGGCCAGTGTGGCTAACACCACTCAAAGTGTTTCTCTTTTGTTTTAAATGGACAATATTTTAATTGAAAACAACAATTGGAATACTTAAAACGAACCAAAAACATTCATATTGTGTTGATATTTTATTAAAAGGATCCATGGGTCATTTTTGACGTGTATGATTCAATCCTGACTCAATTCGAGCTTCGGTGTGGCCGCCAACACTCAAAATGTATCTATTTTGTTTAAAATGGACATGATTTTATGTGAAAACAGCAACTGACAAACGGAAAACTGACCAAATGCATTTGGATTTTTTTTAAACTTTAGGAAAACAATCCATGGGTCATTTCTGATGTGTAAAATTCAACCCCGTCTCAATATGATGTGTGGTGTGGACGACACCACTCAAAGTGTCTCACGTTTCTTAGAAATGGACAACATTTTAAGTGAAAAAAACAACTGACTTACATAAAACAGAACAAACGCATTCTGATTCTGTAGATACTTTAGTACAATTCTCCATGGGTCATTTTTGACGTGTACGATTCAACCCTGCCTCAATCTGAGGCATGGTGTGGCCGGTACAACTAAAAGTTTCTTTCTTTTGTTTAAAATGGATATGCTTTTAAGTAAAAACAACCGGCATATGGAGAACAATCCAAACGCATTAGGATTGTGTTGATACATTATGAAAACAATACATGGGTCATGTGTGACATGTACTAGTCAACCTCGCATCAATATAAAGCACGGTGTGGCCGGCACCACTCAAAGTGTCTTTGTTTTGTTTTAAAAAGACATTATTTTAAGTGAATACAACAACTGAAATTTACACTCATCAACTATAGTCGCTAAATCTTATTCAAGAGTTGGGTAGTTTCACTAATGGGATTATAAGTGAAGAGACTTCTACGAAAATACCTTTTCCCCATATATTATGAAAAATACAAGTTCAATGAAAAATGCATCACAAATCATTACATACCCAAATCTAGGATCAGAAAAAATGGGATTTGAGCTAGTTTCAAGCTCTTATTCAACTCTAATAAGTATTTATCAGACTATTCTACCTATTAGAATTTGATGGGGACGTGGGGGGGGGGATGTGCTGGTTGGGGGGGGGGGGGTTGTGCAGGGGTTAGGTGAATTACTATTAGAAGAGTGGTTGTCATTTGAATATAGAAATGGGTGTAAATAATGTTTGAGTTATTGAAACTATTATTAACATTAATGGATAATTGTTTTCATATGAAGATTGAAATAGGGAATTGTAGTACATAACATGGTTGGAAGAGTTTGATGGTTTTTTGTGTTTTTTGTGTTATTTTAGGTGTTTTTATGCTGTTTTAAGCATGTATGTGGTTTTTGGGATATTTTTTATGCAGGTGTATACTGGAGGGGCTACTGGAGGGATGATATGAAACTATTATAGAAAAACACATTACCAATGGTTATAAACCGTTGGTAAAATAGTTCGGGAAAAAAAGATTACCAACATTTTAATACCACTGGTATAATAGTTCTGGAAATAGAAAATTAAAAACTATACCAACGGTTTAGAACTGTTGGTATAGTGTTTAGTATACAATATATACCAACGGTTTTTGGAAACTGTTGGTAAAAACATTTACACTGCCAGTATTTCCAACAAGTTGTAAAATTGTTGGCAATACTCCAATTACATTGCCTTTACCAACGGTTATACAAAAACCATTGGTAATGGGATAATTCCACGTCTTACTTGCAAATGGTTTTCCAAAACATTGGTATAATATATACCAACGGTTTGGAATCCTTTACCAATTGTTTGAAACAGTTGGTACAGGCTTAATTTTCACCAGTGAATGAATCTATACAACCCTGTATTAATTATCAGGAGGTGAAAAAGAGAGAAATTAAGAATAAGTATACACTACCCCATATTGATGACATGTTTGATCAATTTTCCAAAGCTCAATACAATTCCAAGATAAACCATCATTTAGTATATCATCAATTGAGTGTCAAGAATTTAGATATACCCAAGATGAAATTATGTAATAGGTATGGGAATATTAATAAAGAGTGATTCCTTTTGTCCTTTTTAATTCCCCATATATCATCATGGATTTACTGAATAGAGACATTAAATATTACCATGGAAAATTTGAGGTAGTCTTTATAAACAATATTCTTATTTACTAAAATGGAATTAAAGATTCTGACAATCTCTTGAGAATTGTAAAAAGACACTATTTAAAGAGAAAATTTATGAAAATATTACAAAGTGTTAATTTTAGCTTTATAAGGTTTAATTTTTTTTTCATATAATCTCATGAGAGGGTATATCAATATATATATATATATATATATAAATGTAGAAGGTTATTTAATGTTGTCCCACACTGACAATGTTGAATAATATCCATAAGTTTCTTAATTAAGATATATATTGTAGATTTTTTTATGATAATTTATCACAAAATTCATACACAATGACCATGTTAACTGAAAAGGTATCCATGTTTCTCTAGATAGATGAATGTGAGGAAAACATTCAATGTATTAAAGAGAAGATTACTTAACACTTCTCTGCTTACACTACGCTATAGTGGGGAGGGGTTTATAATCTATCATTTCTTATATATGATGTTATTGTGATGTATTATTATGATAAATTACATTTTTATTTCTTTTTAACAAAGGATAATTCAATGTTTATTATCGAAATTTACCAAATCATGAATTGGATTTATAAATAGTAATTTCTTAATTAATGTTTTGGGGGAATTATATTTTTGGGGAAAAGAGAGATGTATATTGAAAACAAAAATTTAATGTATATATTCAGAAAAAATAATTATAGTATAAAAAATGATAGTGGTTAGAGATGATTAAATATTATGACTGCTCAATATATTACCACCTTCGGAAAGAGAAAAAGGTGGTTGATGCTTTGAGTGGAAAGTATCATAATATCTTATCCATGATGTGGATCAGAAAAGATCCAATATTTATGGTTTTTTATAGGATGGATGTTCGAATCCTAATGGAAGGGGGAAAATAATTTCATACAGAACAGAATGTTCAACCATAAATCCATGTAAAGAATAAAGAGGTGTAGAAGGAAGATGAATAGAAGTAAAGGAAGGTTAAAAATTCTCTTGAGACTATCCTAGATAATTATGGAATTATAAGGCTCCAAAACAATGTATTTTTTCTGTAAATATATTATTTTAAGGTGTATTTTTTAAATTAAGCCCATATTTCTTCATTCTCTATTCATCCTTATATTTTGAAGAAGTATAGATATTTGAAAAAGTACGTCTGTTGGGAGAAAATAAAGATAGATCTCAAAGACTTTTTATCACTGTGCATTTAATGTAGGAAATTTAAGGATGAGAGACTAAAGTATAAGGGGGTGTTACCTATATTTTCAATACTAGAATGAAAATGGGAGAACACCACCATGCATATTTTCATTGGACTCCCCAAAATGTCAATATTGAATACTGATTTTTGGGTTGTACTTGGATTCCATACTGAGTCACCACACTTCATTTCTATAAAACAAGACTTCTATTTGGATAATCCTTCTAGTATATACATTAAATAAGTTATATGGATTGAATAAGTACCACATTCCATTGTATCTAATTGGGACCCAAGGTTTACCTCACTGTTTTGGAGAAGTCTTTAGTAAGATTTTAATACAAAATTGAGTTTTAACCCAGTGTGTCATTCCTAAACAAATGGTTATGGTGAAAAAATAATTAAAACCCATGAGTTCATGTTGATATATTATTATTTTTATTTTAAAGTATTACGGGATCAAAATATTTAGATAGTTTTATTTTCTTAGATTGATAGATTTCACCCAAGCATTTAGGTATCTACTTATGAAGCCCTCTATAGAAAGGCCTGTAGAGATCCAACATGTAGGAATGAAGTTAGAGAATGAATGATATTAGTTACTGAGATAGTTAAATAATTTAAATATAATTATAAATCAATTAATCAACACAATAAGGAAGCTAAGAGGAAGTAGGAAAGTTATGTTAATAATATTTGACATGATCTAGAATTTGAAGATGGTTACAATGTGTTTTTAATAATTTATCCATAGAAAATGGTTATAAGATTCTGGAAGAATGGAAATCTACTCCCCATGTATATTGATCCCTTTAAAAGTATTGATCATATGAGGATGGTATCCAATCACATATCACTTCTACCAATCCTCTCTCAAGTTCACAATGCGTTCCATGTATTTGTCCTATAGAAGTACATACCTAACCATTCACATGTATTGTAATCAGAGATCATACCACTAGAGAGAAGTAATTCTTATGAGAAACAACTCGTGTATATTTTTTATCATATTAAAAAATCTATGTAAAACAAGACAACTAACCTTGTCAATTTTTTTAAACTACTACTCTAAGGATGTTACATGGGATCTTTAGGATATGATGAGGAAAAACTATCCTAATTTTTTTTATCAGAATGAATAATTTTGAATGAAAATTTTATATTATGTTAGTAGAATATAGAAAATATATGTTTTAGAATTTCATTTTTTTCATTAATTTTAATTTATATGTTTCATTTCATTAGATGAATCACCAATGTAATCTTTCTCTACATGCAACACATTTTTAGAATGCATAAAACACAACATTGAATTTTAATAAAACAATAAAATATTGTTAATATAATAAATTAAATGGGACGAATATAACCTAAATATTTAACATAGTGATATAAATGTTAATAACTAATTTTTAAATAGCATATATAACTATTTCCAAATAAATAAAACATTATCATAATAGAATATATATTTTTTAGTACAATCTTTATATGTTTTATTTATTTTATTGTCTCAATAGGAAGAATGTTTATAGATTTTTATGAACAATAATAAAATTAATTTTTGACATTTATAAAATTTATTTTATAAAAAATCATAATTTTTGAATTAATGTTGTTAAAATTATATTAGGGTCAATTTTTTTGATTTTTTTGGAAAAGTATCATTCTTTTAGGAATAGTTTAAAAAAACATAATTTTAATTGAAAATTTCCTTTTCGGTAACTCATTCATAAATTTAAATAATATTTTAATTATTTTACTATATAACTAGTCAAAATATGCATATATTAATTCAATTTATGTCACAATATTCAATTTCAAATTAAACATTGATATAAAATCATTATAAACTTTTTCTCATTTTCACATTAAAACCATTCTTTCTAATCAAATTTGAAGGATTAATATTAAATTAATTATATCCTTTTATGTGAATAGAATCTATAAAAAATGATTAAATATTTTTATTCAGCCTAATTTAAATTTTATAATAAGTTTAACATAATTTTTTACCAAAATTATAGTGAATGTTGTAAAAATTAATTAACAAGGTTATGGTAAAAATATGTTCACTCAGTGTTGATATTTTAAAACAGTAGGGGAATAAAATAAGCTATAAAGATTAAAAAAAATTATAGCCATATTTCATCATTATCATGTTTATGGTTTGAATTATCTCTATTTTGGACCCTTTTTCTATAAGAAAATTATGGGAACTATCAATTATTTTCAAAAATACCAAATGTGTCATCTGCAACAATTATAAACACCCACCCCTCTCATATGTTATCATGAGCTTAAAATCTCATTGGATTGGCCGATAAATTCCAAAATAACTTCCCAAAATACTTTCACTCTCCCTAGAGTCCATAGTATCTACGAAAATCCATCATAAAAATTATTTTATTACAAATCTAAGGTGTATACCTATGAAATAGGTAACGTTTATCGATGATCATTTTTTTTGCCTATACTATCCTCCACCCCATTAAATGATTTTGATATAATTATTATATAATTAACATAGTATTATAAATATAATGATTTTTTTTAAATTATGATAATTACTACAACTCTATCCACATCAATCAAATGTGTCACGAATTCATCATTTGTGTGTACGGCAGACTACTACCTCACAGACTGATGTCATTAACTTTTCTATTACCACCTATCAGGGATGGTCATAATGAGGGATCTGATTCTTATATATAATATATATGATATTTAATAAGTTATTACTATTTTTTATATATTATATCACACATACCTTTAGGAATTCTATTTTATAGGAAAATGATGACGTCGTTCATGTGTACGATGTTCTATCCCCTCACGAAGCGATGTGAATTGTTGAATCTTTACATAGAATTTATTAAGTATGGGTTTAATAAAATTTTTATATATATATGAAATAAAAATTATGCAAGGGTGACAAAATACAAATCCCTTAGTCTTATTTCATTAAATCAACCCTGAAAATGGAAATAATGTTCATGCTTATTACGACTTACTGTTTCCATAAATAGGGTATTTCATTTATCAAAAAATATAATGGATTAATATATATATATATATATATAGTGAATATATATTATATTTATATAATAGTTATCATTTTTGATATTATGGAACTATGATCAAATTAAGAGGAACAAAAATATAACAAATAAAAACATATAAGAAAAACAAAGACATCATTACCCAAAAAAAACATTGACATTAAATTATTAATAAATAGGAAATATAATGAAATAATAAAATGATACATGGAATGATATATATGAATATTTTTATGAAATTGAATTATAATATACTTATAATTATTATAAATGATGTTTTATCTTGTATGATTTAAGTATAGAAATATAGTAATGAATTTTTGGCTCACTTTTTCCTTCTGTCAGATACATTCCATGTTCACAAATTATTATATTATGTGGTGTATATAAAACCCATGAATATATATTATAATTATTATCTTAATCATTATTGGGATTTATATATCCATTTTATGATAGCCCTTTTATGGGGTTTATGATTCAAAATTTACCAAATCGGTATGAGATTTTTTTTCAATGTTTAAAATATTTGTGATGACTGTTATGTTATGTACAAATATTATTTCAAGAGGTGGATATAATCCCATATTTAAGTTTAATATGATGAATTTATTCATCCTAATGATATTTTATGTTTCATTTTTTATTCCTTAGAGGATATTCTGAATAAATTTTTCTAATTAGTTAAATATTTCATGTAATAACATCATCTATAAATATAATTATTTATGATTATGTTTATAATGATAAAATCCTACAATCCACATCAAAATATTTCCCATGAACATTGTTCTCAATTTTCTTGTTTATGATATATCCATGAAAAGGTAAAAAAAATTCACTCTTTTTTACATCAATTATTTGGTAAATTGATTATAGGAAAATATGAAATTATTTCTCTCTTCATTCGAACAATATTTTTCATCCAAAACAATGTTTAAAATAAATTAAAACCTTTTTTATTACTCGAATATTATTTTTGAATTAAATTATTTTGCAGGATTATTATTTTTACAAAAAATAATGGATTATTCACATCATTTTATAAACCATGTATATTTTCATTTTACTATAAATTTGAATGGAATGTTCATTTTAATGTGTACTACATGAATATAATATTCTAAAACCATGATAAATAATTTTTTAGAATATTCCTTTATATGTTTTAAATTATATTTTCAAATAAAAATTATCAATTTCATCTATGGTTTAACAATTGTTTTTCAAATTGAAATGGATATTTTCCACAGGAAAAGTTTTAAATAATATTTCAGAATTATTTTCTATATATGATGACAATTGTAGGTGTTTCATATGACTTAATATATATTAAACCTGGATACTATTAAAATTATTTATCTGAATGGTTTATGATTTCATGAAATAATGTTAACAAAACTCATTTCTCTTCTGTGGGTTATACCATGATAAAATTCTAATAAAACCTGCTCATTTTCATGGTTTATTCTATATTGAGAAAATTATGAAACCTATATCCTTTCCACATGTTAAAAAATGATAAAAATTTTATGATAACTATTTCATTTCATATTTTCTAATTTGGTTAATTTTTATTATCTTGTATAACAGATACATATTATTTAATCATGTGATTTTTGGGACCTATACCTCCCTCTAATGCATTGAGTATTGATTTATATCTCATGAGATAGACATGACAATAATGAGGAGTGAACCTAGTTTATAATATAGGTTTGGAATGAGGAGTGAACTCAGTTCAGTAAGACTAGGCTAAAATGGGGATTGAAACCAGTTTAGTATAGTAATATTTCTACTATGATGGTCTTGTCAGTTATCCCTGACAAATATGAAATGTTTTTAATGATTTTATATATTCTAGATATTCCATGTATTAGGCTAATTATAATCTCTCAAGGGTCATGTTCTTTGATTCTCTTTTGATTCATGTCATATAAATTACTGATATTTATGCCATCAAATAAGATTGTTAACATTGATATGCATGGTATGGTTTTCAAATGTTTTGACCATATGCTCATACCCGTATTTTCATTTTATGTTTATATATCACTCTTACTTACCCTTACTATGCATATGAGTTAAAAAATTATTATTTTTCTTTCCCAAACATATGAAGACATGTATTATGCATCCTATTTCTTTGAAGGTTTGTATCATTAAATAACATAGTGGTAGAATATGTACATCACTTATGAAATAGTGTTTATGCCTCCATGTTTCCAACAGAAATAAACTATTATTGTCCCCAAGAATGTGTTTGATAAATGTAATTATTATTCATAAAAAAATAATGTAGTATCTATTTATGACAATCCAAGGTCACTATATTTATCTGGATTCCCTCATATAGATACTTTTAATCATTATATAAATGTCATATATAGTAAATATATATATATATATTGGGTCATATGAAAATGGTTGTGGTATAAAAATGAATTATACTGTTCTGGTCATGGTAACCCATATATACGTTTGAATGATATTTTCACTTTTCCAAGGAGAGAATGAATAAAAAGTAAATAGTAATTCAACCTTATATAATTATTAATATATAATTTATATTAATAATATTAATTTAACCTAAACTTATTCTCATCCAAATAAAGAGGAATGGTAAAATTAATCACATCTCTTCTAGGAGGTTGTAGTCCACATGTACAAATAAGAAACGTCATTGTTTTACAATGGATTGGAAAGTTAGAAGGTATATATGTTATAAAATTTTAATAAGAATAATTTTTTCAAATATTTATTATATACACTTTTAAAATGTTATAATGAAAATCCATGAAATATGCTGACATAAAATGAATTGTATCACTACATGGGGGCGGTAGTCCACACATACACACAAGTAATACTTTATCATCCCATTTGATAAAATAGAGGGTAGATATTGGTTTCTAAATAATAATAATATAAATTAATTATATTTATGATACATATGATATGATATTATAATGAATATAAGTGATTTTGAGGAGATAAAGGAAGAAATATAATGAAAATGGTTGGGTAAGACGATTACCGCTTCTTTAGTGATCCTCATTTGGATCCCTTTTTAAGGGACCTTATAATGGTATTTTAGGAAGATGAAAAAAACTAATTGATTGATAGATAAGTTTAGAAAATAATTTTTTTTTGTTTTTTGGAAGACATATTTTTCAAATTGGTGTAGGGAAAAGATGGTGGGGTGACATTTTATAACTAGGGGAGATGACACACATTGAATTTCACAGAAGAATAAAATATAATTAAGTCATATTCAATATAATTTTTTTGAAAGGTACATATATTAAAATATTTGATATAATATGTTTTATATATAACTATAAAATAAGAGTTATACAATTTTAATTTAAAAATTTCATTTATCTCTTGGTATAACCCTATCCCCTGGTAAACCTCTTTTAACTTTAACTGTTGTATAAAATTTATACAACGGTTAATTTTTGAAATGACGAAACATTTTGTTGATATAATTATATAATATTAATTATGATTATTATAATTATGTAATATGTTTCCCAAATTCCACTCAAATAATTAGTATAAATTAATTTAAAATTAATCTCGTAAAAAAATAGGTTTTATAAAAAAATATTTTCTTGAGTGTAAAACGTTTTTTATCAAAATACAACATAATTAATGATTACAATGACCTAAAATAGATTACTAATAATATATTTAATCTAATTATACATTTATATTCATTTTAAAACTAAAATTTTACCATTTAAATTCTTTAAATGAAAAGGATTTTTTTAATAAAATTTTATACTTCCACTATTCATGGTAAAAACATAGTTTTGGAAAATTATAAAAAATAAATCAAATATAATTTTAGAATTATTATTTAAAAATTAAATTTCATATTTAAAAATAAATTCTCAAAAAGTTTTATAAATTAATTTTATGATCATACCAAAATGGAAAAAAATAATTTTTGTGGAATATGTGTTTTTGAATAATATAAAGACTTCACTAAAAACAAAATACTTTTTTATCAGGGTATGTAGTCTTATACCATTGCACTTTATCTCTACAATCCAATATTTGTACAAGTTTTTCTTTATAGGAAATATCATGCACTAGTTGTACAGTCATTGAGTTTAATACATGTGATGTGTTATGTAATTAATTTTATAGGAGAGATACATGGAACACATTGTGAACTTGAGAGAGGTTCAGTGGAACCACTAAGTGATAAGATACCATCCCTACATGATTAAAAATATTTAATGGGTAAACATATATAGATTACAAATTTCCTATATTTTTAAATTTTAACCATTATTTATGTATAAATTTATTTTAATACCTTCTCACCAAAATCAAGTTAAATATATTTCCCCAATTATCAGAATATCTTTTCTATAAACTTTAAGACATATTAATGTGATACGGAATTCATCAGACATTTTATTCCATTTATTTAGTTCACTGATAGCCCAATAGATTTATACCTCCAACTTCATCCCTTCATATTGGAGTTTTACACTTAATTTCATATAGGTCATCATAAATATCCATATGAACTCTTGAGTGAATGTTAGGTTTGAAATAATACATGATCATAGGAAAGTTTTGATCCCACCCACCATTGATATAGATTGAATTATACATCATAATATTTTCTAGGGTTTCAATTGATATTTCAAATAGAACATTTTTATAAAAATAATAAGTATTAATAAAATAAATTTGATAAAAAACTATCTATAGTCTTCATCAAAACCTCTAGGTAAATAATGGTTCTCAATATGATAAAATAAAATGTTGTACACCATGAATCCTTACCACATCCTTAATGTATTGTAACGACCCAAAGTATTTCAATAGAAAAAATCCCTTCTTATATCTATGTCATAAAAACACAAAATAATGAACTACTAAGTGATAAGTGACCTTTAAATATAATTTTGTCACCCCTATGTTTGGAATTTTAAAAATCCAACATACATGGTTGTGTTCAAGATATTTTTTGGAGTCTAATGAAACAAAAATAATTTTTGGTGAATAGTAACCTACCCTTATGAATAGTAACCTACCCTTATGAATTGTAACCTACCCTTATGAATAGTAATATGACCCTTATAGTAAATAAGAGTAACATTACCTATGAATAATAAAATAAAATTTAGGCATCATAGAAAGTGATAATTTGACCTTAGTAAACGTTTTTGGTATTTTATAAGTCATAAATAATTAATTATAATTAATTAATTAATTTTAATGAATATTTATTTTCCTGAAATATATTCATAAATTATTGAATCAATGTCTAATAGTTTTTAGATAATTTTATAAGACCCTACGTAATTTTTGAAAGAACTGCAAAATCAGTTTTAATTTTAAAAACTGTTTTTTAAGTAAATTATGATTTTAATTAAATATTAAAGTAAAAATATTTAGAAAATTATTTTTGAAAAATGTACATCATTTTTGGATTTTATACGTCAAAAAATGGTAGGGGTAAATTTTTGGGTTTGTTTTTTCTGAAATACTTCAATTTTCGGGTGAATAGTAAAAAATACAGTTTTTTAAATAATCAATATATACTAAATTGCATCATTAATGATGTAATGATGACTATACATTTTAGAACTTTAGTTTCGTCCAAAAAATATTAAATTTCATAAATATTTCCTTTAAATACAATAAATCCAATTCTCAAACCTATTAAGAACATTCCAAAGCCTAAAATCAAGAGGTGATTTCTTAAAGTGTCTTTTTCTCTTTCTTTCACTTTCCTTTTAATAAATTAATGAATTAGAATTATAAAGAAGTGTTAAAGACTAAAACGAATTATAATATATTGATATATGATTTAGTATGTCAAAAAAACTACTATTACAAGTCTAACTTATGATATATTATTTTATTTATTATTTTATGCCAAAAACACCTCCGTCCTCATGTATAAATAAGCCCTCCCCCTCCTCTTGCCAAACCACACCTCTCAAGCTTCAAGAATTGTCTAAGATCTGCCCAATAATATTCCCTATCCTCTACCCCACGTCCAAGATCTCTTGGTCTCATCAAAAGACCAAGCATAGGCCCTTAAAGCGGTTCTTAAGAGGAGGATTCTAAAGGTAATTTCTCTCCCTCTTCACCATTAATTTCTTTTCAAGTTCAAGTTCCTTTTTTGATCTCTCCCTACCTATCTTCATACAAACTGTTTTTTAACTCCATTATTAAACATATAATGTAATCTTATGATTTTAATGGTATATTATATCACCCCACACCCTTCCCTCTCCCAATTATTTTATTAAAGAGAACATTGTTCATGAGGTGTTAAATTTATCACCTTCAAAAACAACATGCTCTCTTCTTCTATTTCTACCTTCAATCTGTTCGTGAAACCATTTTTATGGTTGAAACAGAATATTTTATATGTATTATGTTCTATTTTAAGATCTGGAAATAACCTATGGCCTTATTACTAAGTTAAATGTTAAAACAAGATCGTTGTGATCCAAAAACCGCTCAAATTAACCCAAATAAACATCATTAAATTTTTATCTAATGATTCATCCACTTGGATCTAATATAAATCATTATAAAATCATTCAAGCTTCTGTAATATCATTAATAACATGTAATATTAGTTCTGTATGTTTACCCATGATCTACCCAAACATCAATTTAAGAATACAGGTGGACCGTTCAAGAAAACCATGAAAACGAACATCCCTGATCAATGTTTTTAAACTCTATAAGTCATCAAAAGGAACATAATATAAAATAATGAAGACAGAATTAACCCTATTAATTTATAAAAGGTTCTAGAATTTCTAATTAATGGATATAATGTCATTATACAGGACACTAAAGAGAAGGAGGCATTCGAGTACAAGGTAAGGGAAAATCTCGAACCCATTTTTCTTCCTTCGGGTTCTCCCTCTTTCACTCCATTTTTGATATGGTTACTCCTCAAAGATCATTTGTTCATCATTTACTTTACTTTTTTGGGATATACATTATTTTCACTAGTTTTTATGTCCATCAAAATGTTTTCCAAAAGAACTCTTCTTTCAAGATCTCACCTTTTACCTCTCATTCATGGTTGATGGTTCTTATATCAAGTATGTTGTTCCATCTTTCTTTTGGGAACCCAAAGCTTATGAATGTGTTATTATGAGATGAAACCCATTCCTTTCCATGGGTTATTTATGTACATGTTTGATTTTTGTTCTATGTGGCAATCATGATAATGATAATGTTATGATGTGACGGGTGCGCCCAGAATTATATAGCGCAATATGAATGTTTAAATGTGACGGGTGCGCCCAAAATTATATAGCGCTTCAATGAATTGCGTAAAGTGATGAATCTCATGTTTAAATGTGAAATGATGTGTGAACATGATGCTATATTTGTTCACAAGTATGTGTGGTAGTTAAACACTAAGACACGATGTTTCATTTTTATGCATTGCCACATTTCAAGTTTATTATTTATGCTCCTCTCATGTACATGATATTTTCCTATGTAGTGATTATGCTCACCCCATGATGTATTGTTCTTATCTATCCTTTTACTGGGCTTCTAGCTCACCCCTTTTGATGTATATCCTCAGGTGGCTACATGTACTAAGGAGAGGACAAGTGCTACTAAGATGCTAGCGAAGAAGAAATTAAATAAATGTTTATGGTTGATGTTGTATTTGTTATGTATGGTCCTAGTTTTCCCAAGACACTAAACCTCTGGATCCTCCATGTGTAATACTATTACGTTGTTTATATTTGAAATGATGTAATAGTAAAGTAAGAAAAGTCTGGGTCGCTATAGTTGGTATCATAGGAAAGGTTTAGTTAATTTGGGAATTAGGATTAGTAAACCCTAGAGAAAACCTCTAGCATGGGAATAAGTACAAATATGTACAGAAGAATATTTACCTAGGGATCCCATATGTTATGTTTTTGGTATAATTGTTTAAATGGATATGTTATTCATGAATTGTTTACTTATGTTTTTTTCTAACCTTTTCTATTTTAGAAAATGGTGGGAACCAGGAGCAATCAGGCCAACAACTCTTGCGAGGGCCAATGCAACGATTGTCCGAACAACATCCCCAATGATTTGGGAGGTGGAGTTCAAAAATTCATGGCAATGCTTACCCAATTATCTCGAGTTATGAGTAATAACCATAATAATGGGGAACGTCCTCCTTCACCAAAGAGGGAGAAACTAGCTTTCAAATGTTTTATGCGACAACAACCACCGACGTTTTGTGGATCTTACGATCCACTAGTTGCAAAATATTGGGTCAACTCCATGGAGAAGATATTTTCTGTTCTTCACTGTTCCGAGACGGAGAAGGTGACTCTAGCCGTTTATCGTCTTGATGGAGAAGCTGATCAATGGTGGGATTTGATTAAGAACACCAAGCCAAGGGAGGAAATTGAAGAGATGGAATGGGAAGACTTTAAGATAATGTTCCTTAATAAGTACATCCCACGAACTCTTCACACGAAGATGGAGAGAGAATTCATAGAGCTCAAGAAAAAAGAAGGAGAATCTATCACAACCTATGAAGTAAATTTTACAAGGCTCTCAAGGTATGCTTTGGGTTTTGTTATTAACAATGATAGAAAAATTTATAGATTCTTTAGTGGATTAAAAACACATCTTCGAAAGGATCTTGCAATTCGTGACTTTGGGAGTAATGAAGAATTAGTTCGGTGTGCTCTCAAAGTGGAGATTGAGTTTGGGTAATTGTCCCATGGCTATGGTGATAAGAAAAGAAAGATAGAGTTTCAAGCCGGTGGATCTAATGAAAAATGTGGGAAGAAAACACAACGACCCACATGCCAAAAATGTGGGAAGTTGCACCATGGGAACTGCCTCAAAGGTACGGAGAAATGATTTATGTGTGGGAAGGAAGGACACCAAGCTCACGAGTGTCGAAAAGACATGAAAATAAAGGATAATGTAGCTGATGAAAGGAGGGAACCACTCGTGGTTCAATGCTACAACTGTAGGGAGCTAGGGCACTATTCAAACTAGTGCACTAAACCTCGAGCTCTCGAGGGTAATCAGCGCCAACAACCACCAAAGCCAAAGGAACAAGGAAAGGCTTATGCCATCACTACTGTGGAGGTGGAAAATGATAATGAAGTCGTACAAGGTACACTTCCTATTCACTCAAGAATGGAAAAAGTCTTATTTGATTCTGGTTCTACGCATTCCTTTATATCTTGCAAGTTTGCTTCAACTATAGAATTGAAGCCACGAAAGCTTGAAGTAGAGATATCTTTAAAAACACCAAGTGGTGCAATCATTGCAACCCAAGTGTTTGACTCTTCTCCTGTTGACGTATGTGGGAAGAGTTTTTCGGAAAATCTTGTAATACTTCCCTTGGTGGAATTCGACGCTATAATGGGAATGGATTGGCTCTCGTTATACAGAGCACATATCAACTATCGGGAAAAGGAAATATATTTTCATATTACGAACCATCCCATACTCCTCTACAAATTCAAGGAAGATCGTGAATATCCTTTGAAAAATCCTTCAATGGTGTGGGTGATGATTCCCTATGAAGAAGCATACCTCGCACAAATGTTTGAGTCAAAGGAAAGTTCCAACCTTGAGGAAATGCCCCTCGTAAGGGAATATGGCGATGTATTTCCCAAAGAGTTACCCGTAATTCCCCCGGATCTTGAGTTAGAGTTCTAAATTGAACTCATACCCAGAGCTACTCCTATCTCGAAGTGCCCCTATAGGATGGCTCCAATCGAACTGGAGGAGTTAAAGAAGCAGCTGCAAGAGAATCTGGACAATGGGTTCATACGCCCTAGTGCATCACCTTGGGGTGCGCCAGTGCTCTTTGTGAAGAAGAAGGATGGTACCATGCGGCTGTGTATCGATTATCGGGAACTCAACAAGATCACCATAAAGAACAGGTATCCTATCCCAAGGATTTATGACTTGTTCGATCAGTTAAGAGGAGCTCAATACTTCTCAAAGGTGGATCTTCGTTCTGGATATCTTCATGTAAAGGTGAAGAAGGAAGATATTCAGAAGACAGCCTTCTGTACAAGGTATAGGCACTATGAGTGTTTGGTGATGCCCTTCAGACTTACTAATGCCCCTGGAATCTTCATGGATTTGATGAATAGAGTCTTTAGACATTACCTCGAAAAATTTGTGGTAGTGTTTATTGATGATATTCTCATATACTTCAAGAGCAAGGAGGAACATGAAGAACATCTAAGACTTGTGTTGGCGACATTGAGAAAGGAGAAGTTGTATTCCAAGTTCAACAAGTGTGACTTTTGGATGAATCAAGTCATGTTCTTGGGACATGTGATCACAAGAGAGGGAATTTATGTGGACCCTTCAAAGACAAAGTCGATTGAAGAATGGCCCCGGACCTCTAGTGTCACAAAAATCTGTAGTTTTCTTGGATTAGCTGGGTACTATCGACGTTTTATGAGAAACTTCTCACGATTGTCAAGCCTGCTAACTAAGTTAACAAGGAAAGGGGTAAAGTATGTATGGACGGATGAATGTGAGGGAAGCTTCAAGGAGCTAAAGAGAAGGCTGATCACTGCACCTGTACTCACACTACCGAAAAGTGGAGAAAGTTTTGTGATATACAGCGATGCTTCAAAGAAATGCTTGGGTTGTGTACTCATGCAAAATGATAATGTGATAGCCTACGCCTCATGACAGTTGAAGATCCATGAGCAGAACTACCCGACACATGATCTAGAGCTGGCAGCCGTGACTTTTGCTTTGAAAATCTGGCGGCACTACCTTTATGGCGAGAAGTGTGACATATACACCAACCACAAGAGCCTAAAGTATATATTCACACAAAAGAAGCTCAACATGCATCAAAGGAGATGGTTAAAGCTAATCAAGGATTACGATTGCTCTATTCACTATAATCCAGGGAAGGCGAACAAGGTAGCTGATGCTCTAAGTAGAAAAGAACCTGCTACTCTATCCATGATGAGGATTGAGAAAGACCCTATCTTCTTGGATATTCAAAGAATGGATTTTGAAATCATAAGGGAATGGGATGCATCCTACCTTTCCCAAATGATTGTGCAACCATACATCCAACAAAAGATTAAGGAAGCACAAAGGGATGATGTAGAGATACAAAAGAGGGTGAATGCAGTAAATGAAAGTAGGATGCAAGAGTTCCATATCGACGATGATGGCGTGATTCAGTTTGGAACGCGACTTTGTGTGCCTTCATCACTCGGGATAAAGAATGAGCTATTGGATAATGCACATATCTCAACTTTCTCTATTCATCTTGGAAGTACCAAGATGTATTGTGATCTCCGAGAACGCTTCTGATGGGATAACATGAAGAAGGAGATTGAGAAATACATATCAAGGTGCTTGGTATGTCAACAAGTTAAAGCTGAGTGACAAAAGTCCAAAGGTATGATGTAGTCATTGCCTATAACCATGTGGAAATGGGTAAATGTTACTATGGACTTTGTCACGGGTCTCCTGAAGACGTCAAAGGGAAATAATGCGATATGGGTTGTGGTTGATCGACTCACCAAGACTGCCCATTTTATCTCAATTCGGGAAGACCACTCACTTGAACAACTTGCAAGGATATATGTGAAGGAAGTAGTGAGATTGCACGGTGTTCCACTATCGATTGTCTCTGACCGTGATCCAAGGTTCACATCTAAATTCTGGAGGAGCCTTCAACATGCTTTGAGTACTGAATTAAATCTCAGCACGGCCTATCACCCCCAAACTGATGGCCAGTCTGAAAGGACTATTCAGACACTCGAAGATATGCTAAGAGCCTGCTCTCTTGAATTCAAAGGTGGTTGGGATCAACATCTCCCATTGGTTTAGTTATCATAAAACAATAGCTTCCACTCGAGTACTCAGATGGCTCCGTATGAAGCTCTTTATGGGAAGCGATGTAGAACTCCAACCTGTTGGGATGAAGTTGGAGAACGAAAGCTACTTGGTCCCGATCTTGTTCAAGAGATGACAGAGAAGGTTCAAGTCATCCAGAAACACATCTAAGCTGCTCAAAGTCAGCAAAAGAGCTATGCTGACAATCATCGAAGAGACTTGGAGTTCGATGTTAGAGATAAAGTCTTCCTTCGAATATCTCCACGGAAGAGAGTCATGAGATTTGGGAAGAAAGGAAAGCTAAGCCCAAGGTACATTAGACCCTTTGAGATCCTTGACTATATAGGAGCCGTGGCCTATCGTCTGGCACTTCCACCAAATATGGCTCAAGTTCATGATGTGTTTCACATATCACTACTGAGGAAGTACATTCCAGATCCCTCACATGTACTAAACTCAGAGGTGGTACAACTGGAAGATGATATCTCCTATGAGGAGCAGCCGGTAAAAAATTTGGACCGATGTGATAAGGTTCTACGCAACAAGACAACCCACCTTGTCAAAGTGTTGTGGAGAAACCAAAAGTTTGCGGAAGCAATTTGGGAACCGGAAGAGGCAATGAAGGAGAAGTACCCTCACCTGTTTGTGTAAAGTTAAATTTCGGGGGATAAATTTCTTAAGGGGGGAAGAATGTAACGACCCAAAGTATTTCAATAGAAAAAATACCTTCTTATATCTATGTCATAAAAATGAAAAATAATGAACCACTAAGTGATAAGTGACCTTTAAACATAATTTTGTCACCCCTATGTTTGGAATTTTAAAAATCCAACATACACGGTTGTGTTCAAGATAGTTTTTGGAGTCTAATGAAACAAAAATAATTTTTTAGTGAATAGTAACCTACCCTTATGAATAGTAACCTACCCTTATGAATAGTAATATGACCCTTATAGTAAATAAGAGTAAAATTACCTATGAATAATAAAATAAAATTTAGACATCATAGAAAGTGATAATTTGACCTTGGTAAATGTTTTTGGTATTTTATAAGTCATAAATAATTAATTATAATTAATTAATTAATTTAAATGAATATTTATTTTCCTGAAATATATTCATAAATTATTTAATCAATGTCTAATAGTTTTTAGATAATTTTATAAGACCCTACGTAATTTTTGAAAGAACTTCAAAATCAGTTTTAATTTTAAAAACTGTTTTTAAAGTAAATTATGATTTTAATTAAATATTAAATTAATAATATTTAGAAAATTATTTTTGAAAAATGGAAATAATTTTTGGATTCTACACATCGAAAAATGGTAGAGGAAATTTTTTTGGTTTTTTTTGAAATACTTCAATTTTCAGTGGAATAGTAAAAAATTCAGTTTTTCGCATAATCAGTATATACTAAATTGCATCATTAATGATGTAATGACGACATAAACATTCTAGAACTTTAGTTTCGGCAAAAACATATTAAATTTTATAAATTTTTCCTTTAAATACAATAAATCTAATTCTCAAACCTAAAAAGAACTTTCCAAAGCCTAAAGTCAAGAGGTGATTTCTTAAAGTGTCTTTTTCTCTTTCTTTCACTTTCCTTTTAATAAATTAATGAATTCGAATTATAAAGAAGAGTTAAAGCCTAAAAATAATTATATTATATTGATATATGATTTAGGATGTCAAAAAAACTACTATTACATTTCTAACTTATGATATATTATTTTATTTAATATTTTATGCCAAAAACACCTCCCTCCTCATGTATAAATAAGCCCTCCCCCTCCTCTTGCCAAACCACGCCTCTCAAGCTTCAATAATTGTATAATCTCTGCCCAATCATCTTCCCTAGACAATCCCCCACATCCAGGAGCTCCTGGTCTCATCAAAATACCAAGAATAGGCCCTTAAGGAGGTTCTTAAGAGGAGGATTCTAAAGGTAATTTCTCTCCCTCTTCTCCTTTAATTTCCTTTCAAGTTCAAGTTCCTTTTTTGATATCTCCCTACCTATCTTCATCCAAACTGTTTTTTAACTCCAGTATTATACATATACTGTAATCTTATGATTCTAATGGTATATTATATTACCCCACACCCTTCCATCTTCCATTTATTTTATTAAAGAGAACGTTGTTCATGAGGTGTTAAATTTATCACCTTCAAAAACAACATGCCCTCTTCTTCCATTTATACCTTAAATCTGGTTATGAAACCATTTTTATGGTTGAACCAGAATATTTTATATTTATTATGTTCTATTTTAAGTTCTGGAAATAACCTATGGCCTTATTACTAAGTTAAATGTTAAAACAAGATCGTTGTGATCCAAAAACCGCTCAAATTAACCCAAATAACCATCATTAAATTTTTATCTAATGATTCATCCACTTGGATCTAATATAACTCATTATAAAATCATTCAAGATTCTGTAATATCATTAATAACATGTAATATCAGTTCTGGATGTTTACCCATGATCTACCCAAACATCAATTTAAGAATACAAGTGGACCGTTCAAGAAAACCATGAAAACGAACATCCCTGATCAATGTTTTTAAACTCTATAAGTCATAAAAAGGAACATAATATGAAATAATGAAACCAGAATGAACCATATTAATGTATAAAATGTTCTGGAATTTCTAATTAATGGATATAATGTCATTATACAAGACATTAAAGAGAAGGAGGCATTCGAGTACAAGGTAAGGGGAAATCTCGAACCCAATTTTCTTCCTTCAGGTTCTCCCTCTTTCACTCCATTTTTGATATGGTTACTCTTCAAAGATAATTTTTTCATAATTTCCTTTACTTTTCTGGGATATAAATGATTGTCACTGGTTTTTTTGTCCATCAAATTTTTTTCCAAAAGAACTCTTCTTTCAAGATCTCACCTTTTACCTCTCATTCAAGGTTGATGGTTCTTATATCAAGTATGTTGTTCCCTCTTTCTTTTGGGAACCCAAAGCTTATGAATGTGTTATTATGATATGAAACCCATTACTTTCCATGGGTTATTTATGTACATGTTTGATATGTGTTCTATGTGGAAATCATGATAATGATAATGTTATGATGTGACGGGTGCACCCTGAATTATATAGCGCAGTATGAATGTTTAAATGTGATGGGTGCGCCCGGAATTATATAGCGCTCCAATGAATTGGGTAAAGTGATGAATCTCATGAGTAAATGTGAAATGATGTGTGAACATGATGCTAGATTTTTTCACAAGTATGTGTGGTAGTTAACCACTAAGACATGATGTTTCATTTTTATGCATTGCCACATTTCAAGTTTATTATTTATGCTGCTCTCATGTTCATGATCTTTGACTATGTCGTGATTATGCTCACCCCATGATTTATTGTTCTTATCTATAATCTTACTGGGCTTCTAGCTCACCCCTTTTGATGTATATCCTCAGGTGTCTACATGTACTAAGGAGATGACAAATGATACTAAGAAGCTAGCGAAGAAGAAATTAAATAAAT